>JADMNL010000026.1:213720000-214920000 GCA_016271365.2 Neoceratodus forsteri | reverse complement strand
TGACACTTGTCAGTCTCTGCAGAGTGGGGTGTGGTGAAATGGCGTGGCCGTTATGCCTGACGACCCAAATACACACCCCAATGCCTGTCACTCTCTGCAGGGTGGTGGTGGGGTTGGCTTCAGTTCAGTACTTCACTGCCATTCCTATTACGCAGCTCTGTAACTTCTACACTACCACTGCCAATGCCAGTAAGCAAACATTCAGCATTGACAAATGCTTGTTATGTGTAATTGTTGTAAGGTGCCTTGGTTTAAGAGAGAGCGTATAAATAAAAGATTTATTATTATTATTATAATATGTAAATATACATAGCAAGGCATTGTGGGTACAAAAAGAAGCTGTTTTCCAATGTCCTTACTGTGAGGTACAGCCTTATATTTCTCTAGTGGCTTCAACAATATAAGCTCTCATATGTTTATTTTCAAAACAAGGCATTGTGCAGACAGTATCTAGCAAACAGGATTTCTTTACTGAGTGATGAAGTCTCTTATTTCTGCAGTGAGCACAGAAATATAATAGCCTGTATACTAATTTACATAGTGAGGGCATTGTGGGTACAGTAAATAACTGATTTTTCTGTCTAAAACTAAAAACTGACAGTGTCCTTTAATAACTCTGTTTCTCTTGCATGATGTCACAGTTTGGGGTTGCAGCACTGAGAAACAAGGGCAGGGTCATGCAAATGAAGCAGAGCACAGAAATAAAAGGATTTTTTCATGGAAAACAGCACTTTTGGGCAGTTTGAATGGTAGGAGACTGATTCACAACTCCTACAGGTTAGTACTCACATTTGTTATGGCAAACTTGCATAAATCACTTTAATTTGCTTTTTATCCACTGCCCCAAAACCCATACATTGGGTCTTCTTTGCACTCATGACTAGCTTTGAGCTGGTGAACCACTCCGTGAGCCGCTTTAAAGTTGACGCCTAATTTCTGCTGGAGTTCATCCATTGTTATGTTTGCTTATGCCGTATCGCAAGAAACATTTGTGTGGCACGAGAGAGAAGGGGCTGTGGCGGCACTGTGGTGGCCAGTGCTAGCACTGCATGGTTGGGCTTGGCAGTGCTCAACCAATGCAGGTGTCCTGATGACATTGGTTCTGCAGAGTGCCACCAACTTGTAATGATTTTGCCACTGCAGTCACGGGCTGCCTCATCATTGCAGCGTCAGCCATTCTACTGCAGTGAGGGAGCAACTTGTCATTGCAGGGCAGTACCTACCTTGCCTGGTGTAACATTTCATCAATGAGGCAGCAGCTATGCCGCCTCAGAGCTTCATGAAAGCCGATGGGGGTGTCCAATATCCCTGTCGGCATACCCCTAACCTAGTTAATTTGCCAAAGGGGGAGCCCACTCCACATTGGCATAATGCCCCCCTCTCATTTGTTGTGTGCCAAGGGGGGATGCCCAATCCCCTTCAGCGTCATGCCCCCCCAAACAGTCTTTTTGCCGAATGGGGGCCCCATCCCATTAGCTTCAGTCCCCCCTCCCAAAATGTAGGTGGCACACTGGGGCCCACCCAGTGTGCAAAAACAAACCTGAAAACAAAAACCTTCCTGCGACATCTTTTTTTCTCCCTGAAACCAAGAATACGGTCCCTTGCGGTGTTCGTGCCCCTCCCAATCCGCAGCCACACTGTGCGCACCCTGCCTCCCCACACCTCCCTCACCCCATACTTACCTCCGAGCTCAACGTGATGATCTTCGCCTGCACTATTCAAAGCCAATTACCTAACTGAAGAAATGCCGGTAAGCTGTATAATGACATATATAGTTTTTTCAACTTTGGTGCATATCTTGGTAATTTTTGGTAATTTTGGCACCAGCTTTTCAACATGGAGTTATTGGGACCCCTCCTCATGAATTCAGTCACTGTCATGGTGTTATTCGGTCCCGAAAGGTGATTTCCCTGTCACTGCATGTAATCCCCTTTCAGGACCGATTAATAAAATGACAGTGCCACTGTTCATGAGGTGGGCTCTCAAAAAGCCTATGTTGCAAATTTGGTGAAAAAAATCCAAAAAATGACTGTTTTACGAGCGTATGTTGCGCAGTTTCCATGCATTCTCGTAACTTCGTGAATTTGTAATATTTTCACTCCAGATTTTTGACATTGGCATTTTCCACACCACCTTATGAACAGTACTGCTGTCATTTTACACGTCCTGGGCAAAATGTGTTTTCGCACTTCCAACGCAGAATAGCACGGTTGCTGTGGGAAATCAGCTTTCAGGACAGATTAAGAAAATGACAGTGACACTGTTCATGAGCAGAGGTCCTAAAATGCCTATGTTGAAAATTTAGTGATGAAAGTCCATAAAATGACTGTTACAAGCGTGCGTTGCGCAGTTTCCATGCACCCTTGTAACTTTGCAAATTTGTAATATTTTCATGCCCTCCTTATGAACAGTACAGCTGTCATTTTTCACATCCTGGCCAAAATGTGTTTTGCACTTCCTGCACAGAATAGCTTGGTCGCTTTGGGAAATCAGTGTTTGGGACAGATTAAGAATGAGTGAGTGAGAGAAGGGGAGTAAGCGAGCTTAACGGAGCTGTGTCAGGACTGCTGCAGATTTTTTGTGGGCAGAAAAAGGCTCCAACATAGGCAGGAGCCCAGTTCAAAAGGGCAGCCTGCAGCGCCAGGAGAAACAGAATGAGCAAGTAGAGGGGAGGAGCGAGCTCAACGGAGCTCTGTTGGGACTGCTGTGGTTTTTTCTGGGCAGAAAAAGGTGCCAACGCAGGCAGGAGCCCAGTACAAAATGACAGCCTGCAGTGCCAGGAGAAATAGAATGAGCGAGTGAGAGAGGGGGAGTGAGCTCAACGGAGCTCTGTCGGGACTTTAGGGTTGCCCACCCTGCCGCCCAGGTTCCTGTGTGGTCCTATGTTATAGCAGGGTCTCTGGGGTGGAGACAAAGCAATGATTGGATACTTTTAGTATTGCTGTAATAATACATACGAACATACGAACATACGAAATTTGCCAGCAGATAAAGGCCTAGAGGTCTATCAAGTCTGCTCGAATGTGCAGCTAGCACCCCTTATTCTGCAGCTGCCCCTCCCTTCCACCCTTCCCCTTCATTAACCCTCCCCCTAAATACAGATTTAGTTCTGTTTATTTCTCTAACTGAGCTAAGTACTGAGCTATACTGTTATGATTGCTGTAATAATACATATTTATTTGTTCTGTTTATTTCTCTAACTGAGCTGAGTAATACTTGGAGTGCAATAGGATTTCTAACTAGGCTAAGTGAAACTATATGAGGGCTGAGAACAAAAAGTATGGTAGCTGAGGGGTGAAAAATGGACAAGGAGGCTTTAGGATTGCTACAGTAATACAGTATCTAACGGATGAGATTTGAGACTGAATTAACCCGGTCGGCAAGGGGGCAGTAGGGGGACGAGTGTGGGTGGAACAGGAATTTGAATAAATAGGGGTGTAACAGTTGTAGTAGGGTACAAAACCTGGGAGTAAGAGCCTGTAACATAAGATGGGGGCCAAAATGGGGCAGGTGCCGCATGTCAATAGGGTGGGCATCTTTGGAAGGGTGGTGGGGTGTACAGGGTGTGGGTCTGCCATGATCCTGGACTGGGCTTGGAGGATGGGGGGTGTGTATGGTCTGTAGACAACTGGCTAGTTTGAGGGAGGAACTGGGGAAGTTAGGGAGGAGTCGAAGTGGCAGGGCAGATGAGTATGGTAGGCATCCTGGCTGGGGGTAGGGAATGGCAAGGGGATAGACCCCAGTATCAGAGGATCTAGCAGAAAAGAGAGGGGAAGGGAGGGGGTGCCCGAGGCAAGGGGGGGACTCCTGATGGGGGAGGAAGAGACCACAAGGAGTACCAGGGGAGAGAGCAGATGGCTGCGGGTAGGGACGGACCAGGGGTGGGACCGGAGGGGGCATGAAAGGGAACTAGTAGGAGGGGGGAACCGGTAGGGAGAAGAGATGTAGGAGGGGTATCAACTAGGAATAGATTTGAGCCTTTGCTATGGGAGAGAGAGGGGAGCAGGAACATACTGAAGGGGGGGACAAGCGGGTCATGACAGGGATGGCAACAGGTAGGGGAAGAGATAAGCGAAGACAAAAGGGTACAAGGGGGCTAGTAAGGAAGGAGGGATGACTGAGGAGAAAGGCTATGGGAAGGGAAGGATGTGGGCATCACTATTAGGTCAAAGGAATGGGGTCTGTAAATCAACAGCAGGGGATAGGAGAAGGGTTGGAAATCAGCAGTGGAGGAGGGAGGTCAACATGGGAGCCTAGTAGGAAGTAGTCAGGCTGGGAAGGGGTTCAAGGGGATGGGAGGAATAAGGCAGAGAAAAGGGTGAGGCGGAAGTAGGGGGTGCAGATTCAGAAGTCACAGAGGGTGCAGCTGGCGGGGGTAAGGGGCAGGGAAGAATGAATACTGGGGTGGTGGAAGGGGCATTAGAAGGGACAGGGGGTAAAGGATGGGGAGGGTACTCGTCCTGGGGGATTCTATACTGAAAGGGGTGAGATAGGACAGAAGGGGGAGAAGGCACAGCCGTATTTGGGTTGAAGCTATCCCCGGCTTGACTGTAGGAGGGGCAGGGCAGGCACTGCTCAAGTGTGCAGCGAGGGGGAGGAAGAAACCTCATTTAGTGTAGCATGTGGGTACAAATGACTTGGCAGGGGAGACTGTGGAAGTAGTGAGGGGGAGGTTTGAGGAGTTGGGCAGGCAGTGTTGGTGGGGGAGTTGGTGGCATTCTCGGAGGTACTTCCAGTACCATGTGCAAGCATGGGGAGGAAAGGTTAGGATCAAGTCGTTCAACGAGTGGCTGAGTGATTGGTGCCACACCATAAATTATGGGTTAGTGACTAATTGGGGTAGGGTCTGGGGGAATAGTGACTTGTATGTGGGGGACAGGCTACACTTGAGCAGGGAGTGGAGTATTAAAGGTGGGATTAGAGGGGTATATCTCTGCTAAGGTGGAGTGAGGCCCAGTGGCACTGAGGGTTGAGGTGCTGGACGCCACACCTGGCGTCATGCTGATGACCTAGGTTCGGGAACGGACTCAAGCCGCCAGGAGCTGGCTGGGGAGAGGAAGAATTGAGTGCCCCATGACTGCTCTCCTTCCTCTGGGGTGGGTGGGTGTATGAGATCATGCTGCAGTGGCGGCTGGCGGAGACCGCGGCGGCACTGCATGCTTGAGAGGGGGAGGCGCCAGCATTGGCACTACGTGCGCCTTTGACACCATTGCACGCCTGGCTCCTGGGAAGAAAATGGAGGTGGAAAATAGTGGCGATCTTGCCGGCTGATGGCTGTGCCCTGCACCTCCGGAACAGAGGGTCGCACTTCAGGGGTGCGGCTGACCTTGGGTGAAAGGCGAGTTTCCTCATGTGCATGACCTGGTCCAGGGGTGGGGAGCTGGTAGCTGGAGGTTGCTAGAGCCCGCTCCGCTAGAGGAGAAATAATGACACGATAAAAAAACTATGGTGGATTTAAACTAGTGGGGGGTGGCCAAAAGACTGAGGTTGGTAGAAAGGTCCAGACAGGGGAGCCTAATGAGCTCACCCCCTTAGATACAGGTAAAGGCGGAGGAGTAGTAACCCTGGGAGTGGGTCGGTAGAGTGGTCTGAGTGTAATACAGAAGGCACCACCACTCGGTAAGAATAAGGAGGAGAAAAGGTGCGGACTACCGGGAGGAGGGACACAGGCCAAGGAGAGAAGAGTGAGGAGAAGGAGGGGTATGGGTGGAAGGTGGTCTCTCTCAATGCAAGAAGCCTGGGGAACAAAACTGCATAGCTTCAGGTGCTCTTTTCAGAGGGGAAGCTGGACATTGCTGCAATGACAGAGACTTGGGCCACAGAGTACCATGATTGGGACTTGGCAATCCCAGGATACAGGATATACAGGAGGGACCAGGGGGTTGGAAAAGGTGGGGAGGTTGCACTCTATGTGAGGGAAGGGATGAAATGCATAAGGGATGAGGGAGGAGAGGACAGAGGCACTTTGGGTGCAGCTCCTGGACTCCAAGGGCAGAAAGCTGAGGCTGGCAGTGGTGTATAGACCATCAGCCCAACCCGGGGAACTGCATGGGGAGTTGACAGAGCAGATAAGGAGGGTCTGTAGAAGGGGGAATGTGGTGACACTGGGGGATTTTAACTTACCAAGGGTTGATTGGAGCACCCCGGCCACTAGTAGTACCAGGGTGCTCCTTGATGCATTCCAGGTCGGCCTTCTAATGCAGTTGGTAAGTGGGCCTACAAGGCTCTGGACCTAGTACTGGCAAATGGGGAGGTGGTGAGGGAGGTAAGGGTGCAGGACCCACTAGTAGGTAATGACCACCAAACAGTGTGGCTCGTTGTTGCGCTGGGCAGGGAGACAGGAGGCATGGGCACTAAGGTGGTGGACTTTATTAGGGCGGACTTTGGGAGAATGGGAGCAATACTGCAAGGGAGACTCCAGGATAAGGCTGGGGATGGATGCAGAAGAAAAGTGGGGAGTCATAAAGACTGGGCTAACAGAGGCCACAGTAGCCTGCACCAGGGCCAGGAGTAAGAAGAGCAGAGCCAAGAAACCATTCTGGCTGAACAAGGAATTGCTGCAAGGGGTGAGGGCAAAGAGGGCTGCATACCAGAAGTACAGGAGAACAGGGAAGGGAGAGGATAAGGAGGCTTACAGGAGTTGATCAAGGGAGGTGGCCAGGAGGGTGAAAAAAGCTAAGGCCTCCAAGGAATTAAAGTTAGCACAGGGCATAGAGGGAGCGGAAAAGGGCTTTTTTAGGTATGTCAGGGAAAAAAGGAAGTGTAAGGAACATATTGTGAGGATAAAGAGGGAGGGATTGGGTGGAAAAGGGGAGGGGCAAGAGGAAATTCTAAATGAGTACTTCTGCTCTGTTTTCACTAGAGAGAGGGATGGTCCACCACCAGCAGGGGCTGGGGGAAGAGGGGAGGAGGTGACGGACAAAGTGATCGCAAGGAATAGGGTGCTAGAGGGCTGAGGTCAGTAAGGGTGGACAAGGCACCAGGTCCTGATGGCATCCACCCAGGGTGCTGAGGGAGATGGCAGACCTGTTGGCTGAGCCGCTGGCAGATATGTTCACCTCCTGGGAATTAGGTGTGCCCCAGGACTGGAGGTGGCTCATGTGGTGCCCATACACAAGAATGGGCCTAGGGAGGAGCCAGGAAATTATCAGCCGGTCAGTCACGCGTCCAGTGTGGGTAAGCTTATGGAGGCAATACTGAAGGAGAGGCTGGTGGCATTCCTAGAGAGTAATGGCCTCCAAGATGGGTGGCAACACAGGTTTGTCTCAGGGAGGTCTTGTCAAACCAACCTATTAGAGTAGTATGGCTGGGTGGTAAGGGAGTTGGACGGGACCATGCGGTACATGTCCTGTACTTGGACTTCCGTAAGGCCTTTGATACGGTGGCTCGTGGGAGACTGCTGATGGCAGTGTGGGTGGGAAAAAAGCTGACTAAATGGATAGAGAACTAGCTACAGGGGAGGGCACAGAGGGTGGTGGTGGTGGTGGGGGGGGAGCTCTCGGCACCCAGAGCAGTGACAAATGGGGTGCCGCAGGGGTCACTGCTGGGCCCAGGGCTATTTGGGCTCTTTATCCCCAATATAGCACATGGACTGGGGAGTAGGGTTCGTTTGTTTGCAGATAATACCAAATTGGGGGAGGTGGTGGACGAAGAGGATGGATGGGAAAACTGCAGAGGGACCTAACCAAACTAGAGGCATGGTCGGTGGAGTGGCAGCTAGAATTCAATGCAAAGAAGTGTAAGGTGATGCACTTTGGGGCTAAGAACCAGAAGAGAGATTATTGGTTGGGGGGAGGTTGGGGATCACAGAGGAGGAAAAGGACCTCGGGGTGTTGGTAACTGGGAGCATGAACAAATCGGCCCAGTGCAGGAGAGCAGCGAAGGCAAATAGGATGGTGGGCTGCATCACAAGGGGGTTCTCATCCAGACACAGGGTTGTGATCCTATCTCTGTATTGATCATTGGTCAGACCGCACCTGGAGTACTGTGTGCAATACTGGAGGCCATACCTGAGGAGAGATATAAGGTTACTGGAGGGAGTGCAAAGGAGGGCAACAAAAATGTTAAAGGGGATGGAAGGAAAGGAATATGAAATTAGGCTGAAGGAGTTGAACATGTACACACTGGAGGAGAGGAGGGATGGGAGGATATGATTGAAGTGTTTAAACACCTGAGGGGGTAAATAAACCTAGCACCGAGGGGGTGTTTAAACTGAGGAGTGGAAGGGAGACGAGGGGGCACGGACTAAGGCTGGAAGGGGGATATTTCAAGAGGGAAATGAGGAGACACTACTTCACTGAGAGGGTGGTGTCTAGTTGGAATGCGCTGCCAGAGGGGGTGATAACATTTAGGACTGTCAATAGCTTTAAGAAGGAGTGGGATAAAGCAGGAGTCAGGGGGCATGGGCTGGGACATGCGGGGAGGAACTGAGTGGGAGGAGGCTGGGGCAGCTGCAATCTAGGTTGCTAGCTGCACACTTGGGCAGACTTAGATAGACTGATTGGTCTGTTCTGATGGCAGATTCGTATGTTCGTATGTATGTTTGTGTGTAAAGTCACAGTGACTCTGTTCATGACCAGAGGTCCTAAAATGCCTATGTTGAAAATTTGGTGACAAATGTCTATAAAATAACTGTGTTACAAGCGTGCATTGTGCAGTTTCCACGCACCCTCGTAACTTCACAAATTTGTAATATTTCCACTCCAGATTTTCAACATTGGCATTTTTTCACACCTCCTTCTGAACAGTACAGCTGTCATTTTTCACATTCTGCTCGAAATATGCGTTTACACATCTGGTGCAGAATAGCGCGGTTGTTGTGGGAAATCAATGTTCAGGACAGATTAAGAAAATCATAGTGACAGTGTTCATGACCAGAGCTCACAAAAATGCCTATGTTGAAAATTTGGTGAAATAATTCCGCTAAATGACTGTGTTACGCGCATGCATTGTGCAGTTTCCACGTACGCTTGGAAGTTCGAGCATTTTTAATATTTTCACTACAGATTTTCAACATTGCCATCTCTTCACACCTCCCTATGAATGGTACAGTTGTCATTCTTCACATCCCGCGTGATCTGTGTTTTAGTACATCTGTCGACAGTGGCACGGTCGCTGTGGAACTCAAAGTTTGGGACACATTGACAAAATCACAGTGCCACTGTTCATGAGAAGAGGTCCCAAATGCTTTATGAGGTGGGGTCACAAAAGTTCATGTTGAAAATTTAGCGCAAAATACCAACAAATGCTCGGGGCATTAGGATTTCTAACCATAACGTCCCACCCTGTACAGACTGACAGGTATCAGGGTGTGTATTTGGATTGCCGACTGTAATGCTCATGCCATTCCACCCCTCCACACCGCAGCCAGTGACAGGCATTGAGGTGTGCTTTGTACTCTTCCGCCCCAGAGTTCTCCCCATTCTCCTACATTGCACCCATTTCAGCATATGTCCTTATGGAGTGGGGTGACTGTAAAGCCGAACACCCGAAGGCGCACCTCAACACTTGTCGGTGTCTGCAGGATAGGGTGAGGTGAAATGGCATGAACGTTATGGGTGACAGCCCAAACGCATACCCCAATGCCTGTCCGTTTCTGCAGGGTGGAGGTGGGATTGGCGTGAAGTTCAATACTTCACTGCCATTTGTACTCTGCATCTGTCTAGCTCCTGCATTTCCAGTGCTAATACCAGCAAGCAAACATTCGGCATTGCCAAATGCTTGTATTTGTTACTAATATGGTGTCATCAGCGTACATCCTGACTGTAGAGTGGTGCAACCTGTGGGAGACTGTTTGTATACATTAGGAATAATAGAGGGCTTAGTATAGAACCTTGATGCACTCCTCTAAAGAGGTCACTGGGACCCAACAAACAGTCAGACACCTGTACCCTCTGTTTTCTGTCTGTTAAACAAGTCCCGAACCACTCTGCAGAATCGGATACACACCAATCCCATCAGCATATCCAGCAGAATAGAACGGCTCACCAGGTCCAACACTTTCGCCAACTCTACATAAACCACTCCAGTAACTTTCCTGTCCTCCAAAACAGTAGTGATCAAGCTCTTAAAATCCAGTAGCACTGTATCAGTAACGTATCCAAGGCAGAAACCATGTTGGAATGGGGTAATTTGCCTAGTAGCACCCAAAAATCTATATGACTGGCCATGGACCATTTTCTCAAGAGTCATTGACAATATCGGTAGAAGAGAGACTGGTCGATACTTTGAAGGGGTTGGATTACCACCTCCTTTGGGGATTGGGGTAACTTTGCTGATTTTCCAGCTTTTTGGAAATATAACCGTGTAACGCCTCCAGTTAAACAGACATGTTACAGTTGGAGGAATCTCCCAGGCACAAATCTTAAGGAATTTGGATTCTAGTTGATACAGTCCACGAGTTTTCCCCAGTTTTAGATTTTATACATTTGTACCTCACTAACTGACAATATCCCACACCTAAATTTCCTTTCCTCCTCGTCACATTCACTATCTACAAATCTACAATTCCTCCTAATCCACTCCCTCCCATCAAAGGGTTCAGCCTATCTTCTGACACAAGTTCAACATCTGGTAGTTCAGAAAAATATCTGTTTAATTCCTCGCTAGTATACTACAATCTTCTATAAGCATTCTGTCCTTTACAATTAATCTGAGGATATTAACAGGATAGTCCTTAACAATCTGCCAATATTCTTTGGGATTTTAACTAAAGACAAATGAAAATTGTAGTACTGTGTTTTGCCAAGTTCAATTGCTTATCGCATTGTTCACACAATCTCTTAAATTTACTTCAACTTTCAGCACATTTTAATTTCTTTGCTTTCAGCCAAAAGCGTTTTGTTAAACAGTGTACATAATTTTTCATCAATCCATGGTAAATAACAATTTTTTTTCAATACAACATTTGTGCAAGGGGCATGTAAATTGAAAATTTCATTAAAAGATGTAGGAAACTATTGTATTGCTGTATCCAAATCTGCAATACGCAAACAGTTATCCCATCTAAAAGCTTTAGCACTATTTTTAAATTCTACCTCCTTAACATTTTTCCAGTCTCGCTTAGAACTGGGTTCACAGAAGGCTTGCATTTCATTCTGTCTATACTCCATTGAATGGGGTTGTGGTCCCCTAAATTTGGCATCAAAACAACCACATCTGACACCCCCAAGCATTTTTTTATTTATATTTTATTCATTTTAAAAATTAATTTTTATTTATTTATTTAAATCTTGGATACACCTGTGACTGATGTTCGTTCAGAGGTTCCACGTCATGTACATAAACAACAATGCAAGGAATTCAGGACAATATACAGCTAAAACACTGAGAGTACAGTAAACCAACAATGACAATATTAACATAAGGATACATAAATCCAAGCCAAACGAGTAACTGCAACGATGTGCAAAGTAAGCCTGCATCAGAAGGAGAAGTAGAGGAAAATGGGAAGAAGGGGTAGGGTAGACAGGACGGTGTGAACAGAGGGGGGTAGGCTGGGATAAAGGGGTTGGAGACGGGGCTAAGTGCCGCGGTTTGCCTATCCCATGGACAGGGACTGGGAAGTGCTGGGGTCAGTCAGTGGGTGCATAGAATGACTCAGCTTTGGCTCCTGCAGATACTCATATGAATAAGGTACTGGTGCAGTTTAAGTTCGAAGGGTCCAAGTGTAGCAGTGCCAGAGATATCCGGTGGTAGTGCGTTTGTCCAGAGTGGTGCCCGTTATGCAAAGGCACGTTGTGCCATGGATGTGTGGCATCTGGGTTTATAGAATGTTTGCATGGAGGAGCTCCTGGTTTGCCTGGTATGTAGTAGAAGGAACAGCAGGTTCTGTACTCCAGGAGGAAACTGGTTGAGTGCGACCATTTTGGGGAGAAGGCAGGCTTGATATCTTATTCTGTCATTCAGCTGGAGCCAGCCAGTGTGGGTATAGAGTTCGCAGATATGGGTGAGTTTAGGTGCATTAGTGAGCAGGCAGCATGCTTTATTTAGTGCAACAGTGATGTGTTGGAGTGCCGAGTCCGTTGCAGATCCATATATTACTAGTCCGTAATCTATAAGGAATACAATTGAGCTGTTCATTGCCAGGTTCAGTGCTTCGTGGGTGAGACAATGTGTCAGTAGAGGATGCCGATTCTGGTGTTGATGGCTTTGGCAGTGTTGTTGATGTGCTGTGTGAAGGACAAGGTGGAGTCTGTAGTTGCTCCCAGGTATTTGAAGTGTGGGACGAGTTCCAGGGTGCTACCACTGTCATTTCATATGGCCAAGGGGTAGCTTTTATGTTTGTTGTGGGTTGATGCTTAGAGCATGGTTTTGGTCTTTTTATAATGAAAGACCAGTTTTTGTTCTTTAAACCATTTTTCAGCTGTTGCGAAGCCACTTTGGAGGTCCTTTTCAAGGAGTTCTGGGTGTTGGTTGCTGGCAAAGATTACCGCGCCATCTGCATATAAGAGCATGTGGCATTGGCAAGCTGCCGGGAGGTGGTTTAGGAAGACACTGAATAGCAGCGGCCCCAGTATAGACCCTTATGGTACTCCGGATCTGAAAGGTCAGCTGTCAGATAGGACTTCCCCAATCCTGACTTGTTGGGAGCGGAGGCTCAGGTAGCTGCTAAACCAGTCCACGGTTTCTGTTGCCGAGTCCAATTTCAGAGAGCTGCTGTAGGAGAAGGGTGTGATGAACCATATCAAATGCCTTTGATAGGTCAATGAAGGATGCCCCTACTAGGTGGCTTTGGTCCAGGATGTTATTGATGAACCCGGTGAATTCTAGAAGGGCTGTGATGGTACTGTAGCCACCACAGAATCCATGTTGTTCTGGGCAGAGAAGCTTATGTTGGCTAAGATACTCCACCATCTGGTCAGCCACTATCCGCTCCAGAGCCTTGGAGAGTGGCAGGATATGGAGCTTGGCCTGTAATTGTTGTGTGCTGTTCAGTCCCCACTTTTATGGACAGGGGTTACTGTGGCAGATTTCCTTCTTAGTGGGAACTGGGAGTGGCAGAGGGAGAGGTTAATTATTTTTGTTAGCAGTTCAATTATTTTGTCCAGTGCCAGATGTACGAATTTAAGGTCCAGTGTATCCCCACTATGCCTTGACTTTCCTAGGACCTTCATTACATATTTGCGTGCGTCAGCTTCAGAAACTATTTTGAAGTGGAAAGGCAGGCGGTCGGGAGGCGGTGTAGGAGCCCTTGTAGTGACTCTTGGGTTAGGGCATTGAAAAGTCAGCCAGAAGAACACTTCTGAGGTCAGTAAAACCCTGATTTAGTGAGGTGGCTATGAGTAAGGGGTTTAGTAGGGACATCCCTCACAGTGAGCATAGCAGGGGTGTTTTCGGATCCTTCCCAGTGATATCCTGTAGGTTTGCCCAGAAGGATTTTGCTGTTCCATGAGTCGGTGATGGCTTTTTGTAATATTTACTCTTAGCCTGTCCGAATCACTTTTGTACAGTCGTTACAGGACTCTTCATATGCTGAACAGTAGCTGCAGAGCCCTGCAGTGTGCTTTAGCCAGTATTGGTCTCTTAGGTCAAGAAGGCCAGGAGTTCGGGGTAATCCATGGTTAATGGGTTCCTTTAACTTTCCTTGTTTTGATAGGGGCATGTTTGTCAGACCACGCTAAATTTTGATATAAAGAGGTCGAGCGCAGTGTCCACATCTTTGGATTCTCCGAGGTCTGACCAGTCGATGAGTTTAAGGTCAGCCTTTAGTAGAGGCAGGTGGCCCTTTAAGAGCATCTGTTTTTTTATGGTTCTGGTTGGAGGCTTGCAGTAGTTGTTGTTCCATAGGCATCTGACAGGGGAGTGGTTGCTCATGCCA
The DNA here is from genome assembly GCA_016271365.2 of Neoceratodus forsteri. Lineage (NCBI taxonomy): Eukaryota > Metazoa > Chordata > Ceratodontiformes > Ceratodontidae > Neoceratodus > Neoceratodus forsteri. Next base: position 214,906,181 of record JADMNL010000026.1, on the reverse strand, counting down.
TCAGGGAGAATGGTAAGATCGGAGATGTGCGCTGGGCGGTTTGTGAGGACCCAGTCCTGGAGTGTGCTGGTGCCGGTCTTACAGTTGATTCTAGTCAGAGTGTTCACTAGTTGGGAGAAATGGATCATGGAGAGGGTATCCTTTATAGCAGTAGATGCAGGTGATTGCCAGTTAATATTAAAGTCTCCTAGTAGTACTATTTCAGAGTTTAGGCTCAGTGTGCTAATGTAGTCCAGTAGGTTGTTGGCACCAGCCTGGGGCTGTTTTGGCAGAATATAAACTGAAAGTATGGTTAGCACTCTGTTGTGGGCCCCTAGCAGTAGTTTGATGGCCAGGGCCTGTAAGTTGTCATGCCACATGGTGGGGATATTGTGTGTCCCTGGAGGTGGTCTTTGTATAGATGATGCAGCTCCCACTCTCTTTAGATTGTCATTGCTTTCTGTAAAGTGTGTAGCCAGGCAGGGGATGGCTCAGAGGTAATGTGGAGGAAGTATTTCTTCACAGAGAGGGTTGTAGATGCATGGAACGGCCTTCCTGAGGAGGTCATAGAGTCAAAACAGTGGGGAATTCAAGAATGCATGAGACAGACATAAGACAATTCTGTGGGGGGTAGAAGGAATTCGCTGTTGGTTAACTAAGATCTGCAGCTTATCCATTAGGTAGGGAATGGGCAGACTAGGTGGGCCAAGCGGTCCTTATCCACCATCAAATTCTATGTTTCTATGTTTCAGGGTATGAGAGGGCAGCCAGGACAATGCAGGTGGTGGATAAACCACAGATACGGTGTCCCACAGTGATGGTATAGTGCTGCACTGGGAGGTGGGCCACAGGAACAGAGGTGGACAGGCAGTAGCTGAACCCTCATGCAGTGATGGATGGGGGGCAGTGGATCACAATGCACATGCATGCAGGAGACTAACAGACTGCTTTGTCCCCCATAGGTAACGCATGCATCTCTCCGCCTATGGCTGCTCACCTCCTACCGTTGTCCAGGCACTGAGGCAGAGGAGCGCATAAATGCCGTGGCACACATCACTACATGCACCACCATAGAGGGCGAGGCTTGGCATGCTGAAGATGCGCTCAGATGCTTGGACAGGTCTGGTGGTGCCCTACAATACAGACCAGAGAAGGCCTGTGGCATATTCCTGACCTGTTGTATGCTACACAACATGGCCGTTGACCGAGGAATACCTGTCCAGGCTGAGGAGGGCAACAGTTCAGGGAAGAGGGGAGGAGGAGGATGATGGAGGAGGGTCCTCATGGTGGTGGTGAGCTACCCCTGGAGTGTAGGGACCCACGCCACCACTAGGTCCCCGTGGCACAGGAACACCACAATGAAGGAGCATTTCGGGGACCAAAGGTGAGTATCACAGGAGGGCAATACACAGCAGACACACACACACACACACACACACACACACAAAAAACACAGATGGGGTGGGGAATGGCACACACATGCGCAGATGTCTACCACACAGCAGGTGCAGAGCACACTCGAGATGGGTGACAGACATGCACAGACACACACAGCAGGTCAGACCTGGACGGGGGGACACAGTGTCAGTGTTGGGTATAACATAGATCAGTGTACATCCACTAGCACACATGCACAGCAGACACAGGGCCACACTCATCACTCCCATGCCACACAGCACAACACTGGTGTCCCCAGCCATGCATAGTGCACCACACAAGTGTCCCACATAGGTGTTGTCCCGGGGCCGATGTATGCCACAGCACACCGCCCCAGGCACTGCCACCCTGGTATGTGGGCTGCAATGGGTGCAGGTTATAGGTGCCATGGGAACATGCTACCCAGATGTCAGCGGGAGCCCCCACAGCCACTCTGACACGTGGATGGCCATGCCTCACCTGGTGGTTGCTGAGTCAGTGCCACTGACCTCAGAGGGGTGTGCATCACCCCTGGTGGTGTACTGAAGCAAGACTATGAATGGGTGCTCACTGGTGTGTTGTCTCCCAAGACCCAGGTTGGATCCGGGATGTCAGGGATGGTAGGCATGGTGACGGCATCAGCAGCAATGGGTTCACCTGATGCTGTGATCTGGGGTGTGTGTGAGGCACTTCTGGGAGTGCGGCTGGTTCCCTGGCCTCCACATGGTGCAATGTGAGCACTGACCACCCGAGTGCAAGTGCCATCCTCTGAAGTGCAGCGGTCATGCTCACCCACAATTCCAGAACCTTGGCAAGCATCTGGGCACGCCATGCAGATGCTGACTCATGCTGCATGACCAGCTGCTTCAAATGCCCCTGAGCTCTGCCCTGAGGGATGCCTGCCCTCCACAGTGTCCTACAAGAGGTGTGCATAGCCCTCCACCCCGCCAGTGCGGGATGCAACAGGGGGGCAGCCAACGAGCAGGTGGATTCCGCCTGCTGCGCCACATCCACCATAGGTGGATGCCACACAGCAGTCCACTGTATGGGAGGGGACTGGCTGGCAACCACTGTGTGACCAGGGACACCCACATCATGGTCCCCTGCCACCTGCTCTTGCTCCACAGCACCCTGCTGGATAGTGGCGGCAGTCCCTGGCCCCACAGCATCACCAGACACTTGGCCACCAACATCCACCACCGTGGGTGGTTGTGGTAGCCCTGTGGAGGTGCATGAGGCCACAGGACTGCCAACGCTGCATGGTGCCACCTGTGCGTGCACATGGGCCACAGCCAGGCCGATGATGTCCGTGTCCCCCCATATTTGTGTGGTGTCAACATTGCTGTCATATGCCCCCTCCATTCTAGATACCAGCACCAGCAGGTCATCCACGATGTTGACTCTGTCCACAGGGTCCTCATCAGCAAGACCCAGAAACCTGATAAGCCATGGGTTACCCTGGCCACCAGCTGTGGCACCAGCTGTGGAGGGATTGGACAGGCCTGCACCATCCTCTGCTGTGTCCGGGGCTGCAGAGGTGTTGGATGTATCTGGCACAGGCTCCGCCACAGCCCTAGCTGAGGCATGGTGTGATGGTCTGGGCTTCTCCCCGCCAGGTTGTCGGGTGTTCCTGACCCTGCAGCACCCATGAGGTGTGATGAGCTGAAAGAGAGATGGGTAACATGGTTAATAACATGTGTCAATGGTGTCTAAAAACAGGTATGAACAAGGAGCCATGCACATGTGCCACTGGTGCACTGATCTGCCACCCAGGTGACTGACACCCTAATGGCCACTGCCATGCACAGGCACCAGCGCTGCCAGCCATGCACTGTGGCCAGTGTTGCCACTCAGGGCATGTGTGGTACAGCACACCACTGTAAGTGTTGGCCCCAAAGCCCACCACCCATGGGACCAACCTCCCAAGCCCCAGCACCCACCCTTGCCTCCCATGTGCTACACAGGGGTGGCATACTGTGTTAGAAGCACATTGTGAATGGGCAGGGCTGAACGTTGACATGTACTGTGCACAATGACACATTGACATGTAACAGAGCATGGTGGGGCATGTCACGGCACACATGGCAAGCACATGCAGACCTCCACAGGTAGTGACAAATGAATACTCACAGTGCTGCGATGGACTGTGATGGACTGCCCTCAGTCTGGAATCTACCACCCAGAACACCCATCATTGTGGTCCAGCCCTTGTTGGCAACCAGTCTCTCCTCGTTCGATGCGAGGCACACTGCTGTCTGCGGCCCACCCCCCTGTCGCCCCAGGGAGGCCTGGATGGTGGCCATCTTCTCCTTGGCCCTCCTCTTCTCATCATGGAAGTGCTTGCAACACTCCTTAGGGGTTCTATTATAAATGCCAAGGGCATTCTTGTGGTGGGCAGTCTCCTCCCAGGCCTTATCCCTGCGCTGGCAGCAGCCACCCCCTACCAGCTAGGATGCTTTGCCTTGGGAAGTAGGCCTCCAGCAGTGCCCTGTCCTCATCTGCAGTGAAGTTTGGATATGTCAAACCTGAAGCGTCATTCTGATCGGACATTGTGGCTCCTGTGGGAGGAAATGTTGCAGGTATTAAGTACAGTTCAGGTGATTGTGTCTGTTTGCCAACAATGTGGCAGGCAGCAGCACATTCTACAGTCCCCTGATGCCTTCAAATTCCCACTGTCTGCTGTTGCTGACAAGCTGTACAGAGAAGGATTTAAACAAACCCACCTTCAAGGTTGCAATACCTGTTGGTCACCTGTGGATTGGGGAGGTGCATTCAGGAACATTCATAGCCCAGCACATGCAAATGAGGTTTGGAGCAGCAGTAGTGAGATGCAAAGCAGGTGAGATGCTTCTGAATTTGGCAATGAGCTGAACTGAGAGCAGTGGCTGTGAATTGCATAATTGCCCCCAGCTATTCTCAATCAGCATTGCGCAACTGGGGCGTTGGGCACATTCCCCTGTTGTGCATTCCCACGCATGTTTAATTGCTCTGGCACATTTGCTGAATGTGGTGCATGTCGCACGGCGCATCTCTGCACATGCCTGATGCATCGTACAGGGCATGCCATGCATAGAACATCATGTGCACTTTCAGCGGTAGCGCGATTGCAGTCGACAGCACATGTCAGGCGACATGCGCCATTGGATCTGTGCAGCATGTTTCATGTTGGAGGTGCATGGAACATATGTGTGACATTGTGGCAATACACCACTGCAGCCCATGGCAGCTGTCTGGTTGCATGCGTCATCCAAGGTGCCTTATGTGTGGCATACTATGCCATTCCCAATATGGTGGTTCCACATGAACTGTGCATGTGTGACCTGGTCATGACCCCGACCCTGATCTCCCTCCCATACTGTGGCCACTGCACATGTGTGATTCAGTGCAATTGGCAGCTATCATGCATAGCCATGCTGCAGTCCTGTGATGCGTGGTCCATTGCTTGACAGCCTATCGTGCATGTGGTGCAATCGGCAGCACAGCTTTGCAGCTTGCAGTGTGCACACCTGCTACCTCCAAAATCCACATCATCATGCCATGTGCCCAGTAACCTGGACCACGGCCTATGAACTGGGGGGAGACTGAGTAGGCCAACCTGATGGCAGTGGTCATGCCACTTGAGGGGCAGCTCAATGGCAGCCAGGACCTTCACGAACCATGCTCTGCTGTGTGGGCAAGGGTGGCAGAGCGACTGGAGCACAGGACTGGGGTGACATGCATGGGGGAGTAGTGCAGGCACCGCTATGGTGATCTGCAGCGGTCGCACCCAGACCGGCTATGCAACCTTCGGGACTAGGCACGCAGGGGGGCAGTGCCATGCCCAGGTATATCTCATCCCTGAGGAGGTTGTGGAGTCAGGAACAGTGGAGAATTCAAGAATGCATGGGACAGGCATAAGGCAATTCTAATGGGGGTAGGAGGAAGTAAGCTGTTGATTAACTAGAATCTGCAGCTTATCCATCAGGTAGGGAAATGGGCTGACTGGGTGGGTCAAGCAGTCCTTATCTGCCATCAAATTCTATGTTTCTATGTTGCTTCCACTCTGTCCAGCTAGTATGCATTTTATGGGGGGGGGGAAGTGTGCGCTACCACACACACATGTGGCATGCCCTCCTGGTGGTGCATGTGTAGTGCAGCCATGCACACCAGTGCTTCACTATGTGCACCCTGGTGCGCCACAAGGGCGTTGCAGTGGCACTGTGGTGGGCACCATGTGGTGTCCACCGTGGCACGGCACACATCCATCTGCACACTGACGTAGAGGGTCACTGTTTGTGGTGGTGGCTGTTACTACCCACTGCCCAGGGTGCTGTTACATTGGGTCAGTGAGGGTGTGGGTCCATCACTGTATGATGGCAACAGTGCTGTTGCTGTGGGTCACTGTGTGGGGGTGTTTGGACATACCCACGGTCATATCATGGTTCTCTTTGCTTGTGTTTCAATCTGCAGGACTGGCAGACAGGCAGAGGGGCCACAGCGGGCGGCAGCCAGGGATGCTAGGGCCAGTGGTGGAGGATGATGGTCTGGCTGTGTGGGTGCAGGTCAGTATAATGCATGTGCTTCCACTGTGTGGTCATCTGAGGAGGGATTGCCCACAGCGGGCATTGCTGCCGCATGTGCATGTCCATGTGCTGCCCGTACTGCAGCAGGGTGTGCCTTGGTGGCGTGTGCTAGGGCCACTGTGTACGTGGCTCCTGTGTGTACGTCCACCATGTCCGCATCTGCTCAGGGCCATGGGCACACTGTGGTGCTCCACTGGTGGTCGTACAGGGCCTGCATTGTTGTGCATTCAGTTGGCATCAGCACATGCTGTGTGGGACATGGCTACGTGCCCCTCTGCGCGACACTCTGCATGCACATGGGGGCATTGTGCTATCTCAGTACCATTACACTGTCCCTGTGTGGCTGTGTATGCCAGCCTGTTGATGGTGTGCAGTGTGCATGGCAGGCTGTTGGCCATTGCCATGGGAGCAGTCTCCATCACACTTGCACGGTGGTCAGGGAGTGGGGGGGACACAGTGTGGACCATGGCACTGAGTTCTTGTTGTCTGTGTCTCCACTGTAGTGGAGTGCACCTTCTGATGCGGGGAGGAGACGGAGGCAGATGACCTTCAGACCAGCAGGGAGAGTGTTTCAGCTTGCTTTGAGGAGGACCATTGTGCCACTTTCCAGGAGGCAGTGGGAGTTACTGCGTGCCATCAACCTGCTTGTGCAGACACTACATGCAGGAGGCCGCCAGGGAGTGCACAAGGCTGTGCCTTATCATGGCCAATTAGCCATTGTGACTGAATGTATATAGCCCCTTTGTTCCCTGCCCCCTACCCTTCAAGACCATCCCCTTTCATTGCAGTCATCCTCTGTTCCACCCCCCACTTGCCACTTCCCTGATTTTACCTGTACATTGTTGCTACTGTTTTAAGTCCCACTGATCTGTATCCCTGTTTTTGTTTTGTTTCACTTGATTCAGTAAATCATTTGCAAATGTTGCCGGTGTCTGTGGTCATTTCTTTTATCTTGTGCTGGTGCCGTATTGTGTTTCCTAGGTTCCCCACTACCCTTGTTTCAGTTGCATATTTGCCTTTGTGGAACGGCACATCCATGCGCCATGTTCACCTTTCATGCTTGCCACAGTGTGTGTCCTCTTGCACACTGCCCCTCTTCTGTGTGTGGTGCGGGTTGTTTTGTTGTGGTGGTCACCCTGATGCTGTGATGCTCTGCTTGCGGTCCACAGTGCCTGTGGGTATGTTCCTCCTGTGCAGGCCTCGGCCTGAGTGCCATTGTGCCTGTCCTCCTGAGTGCACCTGTGTTGCAGCTCCCATGTCCGCCCTGCTGTGTTCATGTGCACTGGTACATGCGTGGCTGCTTCTCCTATATTGACCCATAGAAAGGAAAAACACAACATGCACTTTAACCCACAATTTGTGTTCCGGAGCCAGATGGCTCAGTTCGTAATGATCAACCAAAACAACTAATTCAGATGACACACTTTGATTTGAGCTTTGTTGCAAGGAGCTACCCTGATGTTTACTCATGCTACCCAGACCAGGATGCAGGATTGACGAGATGAAGACCTCAGGATAATATGCTGGTTTGCCAGGGAAGCAAGCCCTGACACGCTTGCATGGTGGTGCAATCCTGTTTGATGGTGTTGAGCAGGGAGCTGAATCCCTGAGCAGGTCTTTCATCGGATGAATCTCTGTGGCATGAGCGCAATCTGGGCTGAGATGGTGAGGCCGACCAGGTGAATGATTCGGATACAGTCCAGTAACTTGCTGGATGCAGCTTCCAGCTAGTGTGACACATTCAACAATGTGGGAACCAAATTGCGACCCACACTACACATTCGGCACAATTATAGTAAGGATAGGTAAATACCACAGTTCAGAAGACAGTCCAATTGCAGTTAAACAGTGTCTCTGCGCAAACTGTAAGCTCTGCGGTTATTTCAAGTTCTGACAGGCCGATCGCTCAGAAGCAGCTCTTCGGTCCTCACCAGGCAAAATTCACTCTGTCCCATTCGCAATTCTGGTCACAATCACAGCAATTTCGGATAAAGTCTGAAATGATATTGCAGACTTCTTCACTCGAGAAGATGGTAGCAGGCAGGCCAGACACAGCTATCCCACCGATTCCCCCACGCTACTACGTAGGAGCAGCTGCTCGAATGTCTCAAGCTGTTCACTCTCTCAACTCCAACTCCACACTGACTAACTGCTGCAGGCAGCTCTGGGCTTTCCCAGTGATCCAAAAGGTTCGATTGGTTGATCTATTTGTCTGTCACAGTAAGAGCTCCCCTTCCTGGTCCATTTAGCCGACAAACAGATAAAAACTACAATTCCTACAGAAATTCATTCCCTCAAGATCCCTGAGGACAGTCTCCATTTTAGGGTCCCCAAAGGTACCGATTGGTCCAAACTGGCAGTCCAGAACCAAAATGATGGTGCTTAACAGAAAGTCCATACTGCAAAGGAAGGCAGGTTAGACAAACTACATATCATTATTATTTAAGCAGACAATCAACAAACATTCACAGTTCCTACTAAAGCTCCCACTGCGCAATTAGCGATGGCAGAATGAAGCAGCTGTACTGCAGCCCGGGCGGGACTCAAGCCTGAAACCACTTGGCCCCCACTAAGATTAATTATAACCTACGAAAATGACACCTCTTAAAGAGACAGGCACGGAGGCTAACAGGGCAGTCGCATGCAAGCACTTTTAAACTGTAGGAACACAGAACACCAGCCTGGCAGTGGGCGTTAAGCAAGCCCAGGAAGACATTTTAGGAACCCCCATTTGTAGGGGGTTACACCTTTCCCTGCCTGGAAAGATCTTGGCGTTCACGTCAAGTCTATACTCATAATAACTTTAAAGACATTTTCACTATACGAGGCATATACGTTTCATTAATATACGAGACAAAAATAAAGACTGATGCATCAGTAAACATAAACTAACATTACTATACTTATTCATGATATACTCTATACATTCTGCAATGGCAACAGCTGTGCATTTATCATACACATTGTAATTCCACTCTGATTCACACAATAAGAATATTACTGTGCTTATTCAAGTTATTTTTGTTTCCTGCACTCTAAATAACATAGATAGGGCCCATCCTTACCAGCTAACATGGGGCTAGATGGGGCAGGGGCACCATGCTCTGAAGGATGAACAGTCAACTTGGAAGTGGCAGAAAGGCTCAATTTTGGTAGTGAGCTCTCAGAAATATAAACACCTTTAAGGACAACATTCAAGGGGAGGTCCATGGGTCTCCAAGGAGAGTCATAACTGAGATGTATTACTGGTTTAGTAGCTCTTCCAGACTTTCTTGGGGGAGCAGACACAGGCTCTGGGGTATCAACACTGGCATCAGTCTCTTCTCTGGTAGGGAGGGGTACCTTTGCACTGGGTGAAGATTACAGGAAGGGAACATTATCGTCTCCTTGCTCTGTTGAATCTGTTTCCACTACATTATGCTTATCAGGGTACTCTGTAGAAGGCCCAGATTTGTCATCCAGGGAAAATTCTGAAACATATTGATCTTGAAACACTTGACTGGCACTTTCAACAACAGAGGGTACACTCTGGTCATTCAGGACAACAAGGTCAAGTTCATTGTGGTCATTAGTTTCTGGTATGTCACCAGGAAGGTCCATGGCATCAGGATCCTCCTCGGGCAGTTCGAACAGTTCCACTAAGCACAGTGAATCAGCTACTTCAGACGTTATACTTTGCACCTCACTCTCAGGGGGCATTGGTTCTAAGAAAGAAGATGGAGGGTTAGGCAGTCCTGAAGGCCGAGCTTCATCCCCATAATTACACATAGGGCTACCTGGAAACAATTGACGCGTTTCATAGGAGGGGTAATAAGAAGTCTCACACTCACTGTTGTCAGATTCAGACTAACAGTCACTGTCATTTGGGACCTGCCAGGGGGAAGACCTTGATTCTTAAAAGTCTGGAAAAGGTTGACTCTGTCTCTTTTTAGCAGCAGGCCGAGTCGCTGGCCCAGGAGGGGTAGCATGTGATGATTCAGCATCAATAATCACTTGACCAATAGGCAGCAGGTGGTTCCTGTGCAAAGTTTTAACAGCTTGAGAGTCATTTTCAGAACACACTCTATACACAGGTAGGTCACCCAGTTTGCTGACTACTATGTGTGGAAGATGGTGCCACCTATTGGCAATTTTATGCTTTCCATGCAGTCCCAAATTGTGCAACAACACACGGTCTCCATGCCACAACTCCTGAGCCTTTATCCACCTGTCATGTCTCTCTTTGTTGGTGAGATTTCTCTTCGCAGCCATAGTTTGTGCCAGTTGATACACATGGTTTAACTGAGCTTTTAGTTTTTGTACATATTGCAAATAGTTTTCAGCATGAACCCCATCCAGGGATACTCTGAAAGGGATGTCTACAGGCGACCGAACTTCCCGGCCAAACATGAGACGATTAGGGGAAAACCAGGTAGCATCACTTTTGGTGCAGTTGTAAGTGTGTACCAAGGTGCTAATCTGTTGGCTCCACTTAGGTTTATCTTTAGGATGAAGCATGCCCAACATATCCAGGAGGGTCCTGTTAAAACTGTCAGGCTGGAGATCCCCTTGAGGGTGGTAAGGAGTGGTTCTAGACTTCCGCACCCCCATAGGGAGAGCATCTCTTTTATCAACCGGCTTTCAAAGTCCCTTCCTTGATCAGAGTGGATTCATTGGGGCACACCATAATGGACAAATAATTTTTCTACCAGCACCTTGGCAACAGTGGAGGTTTTTTGATCTTTTGTGGGATAGGCCTGAGTGTATCGTGTGAAATGGTCTGTTACAACTAGCACATTCCCAATATTTTTTGGTCAGGCTCCAGGCACAGAAAGTCTATGCAAACTAACTCCATGGGGGCACTGGTGGAGATATTGACTAGTGTGGCAGCTTTTGAGGCAAGGCTTTTCTCTGGAGGCAATGACTGATGTTCTGAATATGGGTCTCAACATCAGCCCCACTTTCAGCCAGTAGAACCAAAGAGCCCACCAGATCAAGTGTCTGGTCATAACTGAGATGCCCCATGTGATTGTGGAGAGATTTGAGTACCAACTGTTTGAAAGCTGTGGATAACACCAATTGCTGCCTGTCCAGTTGACCTTGGCGATTCACTGTCTCTCGATATAATAGTTGGTCACATAGCTTAAGCCTGGGGGCTTTCCTGAGCAATAAAGCAGTTTGTAAATCAGAAGAACAAAGTTTGATATATCTTTCCAGCACACACAGCATTGAGTGCAGGTTGGATCACTGGGTCTTGGGATTAAACCCACTGGATACTGTCGTTTATCAAACTGAGGTAATGCACTGAGGTCTAATGCTGTAAAATCGCAGTAGGCTGCAGGGACACAGGTGTTGGGGGGACCAAAATAGTCCACCAAGCAATCAACAGTGTCTGCAGATGGGTGGTCATCCTTATCAAATGTTCTGCACAATGCTTTACTGGAATGTTCAGACAACCTCACCCAGTTGTCAGTGGGGTTCGGTCATCTCGAGAGGGCATCTGCATCTATATGGTTGAAGCCAGGATGGTACTCCACTGCATAGTCATATGCAGACAGGGCAGAAAGCCACCTGTGTCTGGTGGCCTCTAGCTTTGCTGAAGTCTGCACATAAGTCAATGGGTTGTTACTAGTTTTCACTAGAATCTTAGCCTCTCAGAGATATTCATGGAACTGGTCTACCACAGCCCACTGGAGGGCAAGAAATTCAAGTTTATGGACTGGGTAGTTACGCTCAGATGGTGTTACACTTCTGCTAGCGAAAGCCACAGGTCACAGGTCCTCCTCATATTCTTGATATAACACAGCCCCTAGCCCTTTCTAGCTGGCGTCCGTGTGCAGGACATAGGGTTTGGTGAGGTCAGCGTAAGCGAGCACTGGTGCATGGGTGAGTTGATGAATGATCTCGAAAAATGCAGACTCACACTCAGGGGTCCACCGGGTCCCGAATGGCTCATTTGTTTTGAAATACACTTTCTCTTCCTCCTTGATGAAACTTTTCTTGTATTTTCGATTAGTAGGGGGGTAGCCTTAAGTTGAGTAAAGGGCGAATGACTTTTAAATAGTCTTTAATGAATCGGTGATAATAGCGAGAACCCCAAGAATCGCTGTAATTCTTTCAAATTGGTCTGCTGAGGCCAGGTGGTCAGGGACTCGACTTTGCTGGGGTCTGTCTGGATTCCATCTGCTGACACTATATGCCCAACGTATTTCACGGATGTTTGAAGGAACTGGCACTTGTCTGTAGACAGTTTCAGACTGAAATCCTCCAAACGGTCAAGAACTTTGAATAACTGGGCCTCATGCTCTTCTAAAGTACACATAAATACAATGACATCGTCCAGGTACACCAGACACTCCAATAAATTCATATCTCCCACAGCATGTTCCATTAGCTATTGGAAGGTGGCGGGTGTGCCCAAAATACCTTGAGACATCTGCAGAAACTCTTAGAACCCCAGAGGACAAATGAATGCTGTCTTCTCATGGTCCTCTGGGGCCAATGGGATCTGATAATACCCGCTCCTCAAATCAGGCACTGAAAACCACTGGCTTCCATTCAGGCAATAAAGGGCATCCTGGATGCAGGGCATGGTATACTGGTCCGGTACAGTTCTCTGGTTCAAAGTCCGATAATCTACGCACATTCTCTCTGACCCATTTTTCTTGCATATCACTACAATCGGAGAGGCGTAGGGGCTCCTCGACTCCTGGATAATCCCAGCTGCTAATAACTCCTGTAAGTGCTTTCGAACATCATCTATATCAGCTGAGGCAATGCGATGTGACCTTTTTCAGAAGGGTCTATCATCATGAAGTCGAATATGATGCTCAGCCCCATTGACACATCCCACTTCCCATTCTTTTACAGAGAACACTTGGTATCTCTGGGCTAGTTTCCGACTGATCCTGGTCTTCCATTCAGCAGGCAATGGGGACTCTCCAAAATCAAACAGGTCTGGAGTCCCCTTCTCCCTTTCACCAGAGCATGTTTTGCTGGGCAGCACTGCAGTGTCTGCGCAGTGCACCGTGGCTAAGGTACATCCCCGACTTACTCGAAACTCTTGATCAGACACATTCTGGAGCAGAAACACCATTCACAGTCACAGTAGTTTCCATCGAAGGGACCACCACTTCAGACCAATCGGGTGAAGTTGGTTTAGCAGTCCGCTCTATAGCCATCTTTGAAGAATAGGACTTTTTTACAGGCCCAGTCTGAGGCTTTATGTTGCTCCACCCAACAAAAAGCCAACGACCTGAGGTGACCCTTCTCAAGTTCTCGGGGGTACAGTCGACTTAGTGTGTGTCCGTCCTCCCTGCAGCGATAACAGAATACTGGTTCCTTTGTGTCTCTAGGGGAAGGGGTCATCCTCACTTTAGATTGGCTAGGAAAACCCTGAGGGTCCTCTTTGGGCTAGGGCTCACTTTCCTCTCCTCTTGGCCTCTCCAGGGATCAGTTACTTGAGTGGCTCGAATGAGGTCTCCCACCAGGGCTCTCAGCTCTCTCACTTCCTCCATTAACTTGTTTCAACCCAGGGTTCAGGGCAATGACGTGACTTCCCCAGGCGAAGCTTCACTTCTGAGCTCTGTGAATGTCTGACAGGAGGATGAACTTTTAACCAACTCAGTGGCTTGCTGACTTCCTCTTATCTCTTTCACCTCCTTAAGCAACTCTCTCATTTGTTGGAGCTTGGACTCATCATTCTGTTTGTCAGTCTGGTCAGGGATTTGGCTGGTAGGGGCAACCCCGGCATAGGGCTCTGTAGTTTGGGTAATAAATCACCCTCTCTTAGGTTCTTGGTTGGAACTGCACAACAGTGAAGAAACACAGAAGAGTGGTGTCTACTAAAAAGGATTACAACCAAACAAACACAGTGGAAAATCACACTGAGGGAAAATATCTGCAATCTTCCTAAAACTTACCTAGGTAGCAAATTCATCAGGTCTCGTCTCTTCTCAGAGAAAAATGCATAATGCAATAGGTCTTATGCTTCTGATAACTACTACGGCAACTTGCAAAAAGATATATGAAACACATACTATTGGACAATTAGGTGTCTGGCTAGCCTGGGAACACTTGCTGATCCAGCATAAAACTTAGATATCACAAACAAAGACATGTCTCATAGACAAGGTCATCTTACAGGGTCTCACATAATTGCTTGGTAATAGCTATTCTGCACTAAGCTGTAGATGGCAGTGTTGCCTAACTAATGATTATACAATGGTCCAAAGATGCTCATTAGTATTACAATTAGGATTACCATATAATAGCATGATTATATGACAATAAAGCATAATAGAACTCAGATCCTGACACTTGTGCTTATAAGATAAGTGCCTGTGCCCTAAGTATTACTGTCTGTGAAGCAGGGAGGCCAGTCAGGAGTGCTGGACCTTGGATAACAGCTCCCAACCCTCTTCATCATTCTCAGCTTCCTGAATGTCCTTCATAAGCCAGCAATACTCAGGCAGATTCGCTTTTTGATCTTGCAATTTCAGTTTCAGCATCAGCACACTGGAGTACCTGGCAGATTTCAAAATATGTTCTAATCTGGCTCAATTCAGGTCACGGGAAGGCACCCCTCCTTTCCTATGGTCCCTCTACGAGGCCCTCTCGATTCTGGTGACAAGCACAGACAGTTTTTCATTTCTCCTTTGTTTGGCAGATTTGAATTTCCACATCAGGTCTTCTCCAGATTCGGTGCTGTTGAACACCCCTTCCAAGGCAGAGAGGTACTCAGCTGCAGTGGCTTCTGGGCTAATAGAATGAAGGAAATGGATATCCTCCAGTGCAGGGCCCCTTACGCTCTCCATAAATCTCCTTCTTTTTTCTCCATCAGAGCATTGCCACTCCTGAACTAGTGAGGTGGCATAGTCCATCCAGGTTTCCAAATCATCCTCCCCACAGGTACTGGGACTGCATCTGAAAACAGTCAGATTCTACTGTAAGAGTCCAGGTGCACAGAGGATATCAATGGAGGATGCTACCACAGGGAAACTCTAGGGTAGCTGGAGAAGCTATGGGGATTGTAAGGGAGAGGTCTCTTCAGAAATATCTAGCATTTTCACTAGGTCTTTGGCAATTTGCCCTCAGCAGCTAGTAATCTGAACACTTTGTCCTGGACCCTCTATTTTGGGGAACCCCAGGAGAGAACGGGTCACTGTGTAAATGAATAATCCACCACCCCTTCTGGGATCCCTCAGGCAGGACAATAGAGGCACACTCTCAGGGTCTATGGGAGGCTGCAGGAGAGGAGGGCCACCATGGCCTGGTCAAACAAGTCTGAGTCCCTTCCCTCACTCCAACCTTCCCCAAGCTCTTTATCTGTTCTACAGTCTCTACAATAGTAGCATTATCAGTCCCTAAGGAGCTATCCAGCAATAATATGGCATGCTGGGGGTCTACTCCCTCAGCCTCACTCCATCCCATCATGTGATGCGGATGCACAACCAGCTTGTTGGGGGCAATCTTAAGTTTGGGCGTAGTGAGCGCCTCCATTTCTTTGACAAATTCCAAGTATCGGGGTTGCATTTCCCACTTTTGACCACTAGAGGGCGCAAACCCAGTGGTGCTTCCAAGATGTAACCCCTAGGTGTCGCTATCCCAAGGGATACTACCCCTGCTTGCGTGACTAGGCGCAGGTTGAGGGGCCTGAGTTCTGTGAATGGGTGCCTCCACCTGGAGGGTTGGTTTATGGGTTGCTCTGGGTAAAGGCCTCCGGGACACTGATACCCTCCCAACCCTCTAGTGGCCTTTACTGCTCAGCAACTAGACAGTCACAATTAACACCAGAATGCAATGCTGTACCTACACTTGGCACACTTACCAGCAGGGCTGGATCAACTGCACTGACCCTAGAGATCCCCTGTAAAATAAGACCTACAATGGAGAAAGGCAATAGCAACACAGTATCCCCACCACAAAGGTACACACTAGCCAGTTTAAATGCAAAAATATTTAGATTTGATTTATTCGGGGGACATGAACAAGGGTGGGGCAGTAATCTAGTGTTTGATTTCAGTTCTGATTTAGCCAGGTTAACCATGCATGCCCTAAGAGTCCCTCTAGCACAGTCACACACACACTCTGGGTACCCAGTTGTTATGCAGGCTAGCCTGAAGCATTTCCAGGGTAGGCCAGCTGCAGCTGTTGTTGGGGCCCTTCAGAAGAAAACACAACATGCACTTTAACCCACAATTTGTATTCCACAGCCGGATGGCTCAGTTCGTAATGATCAACCAAAACAATTAAATTGGGTGACACACTTTGATTTGAGCTTTTGCAGGGAGCTACCTGATGTTTACTCATGCTACAGACCAGGATACAGGATTGACGAGATGAAGACCTCAGGATGGTATGCTGCTTTGCCAGGGAAGCAGGCCCACAAGACGCACCGTGGTGGTCAATCCTGTCGATGGTGTTGAGCAGGGAGCTGAACCCCGAGCAGGTTTTTCGTCGGATGAATCTCTGCCGTGTGAGTGGCAATCTGGGCTGAGATGGTGAGGCCCGGACCAGGTGAATGATTCAGATACAGTCCAGTAACTTGCTGGATGCAGCTTCCAGCTAGCGTGACGCATTCAACAATGTGGGGAACCAAATCGTGACCCACACTACGCATTCAGCACAATTAGAGAAAGGCTAGGTATAACCCTCCTACAAATGGGGGCTCCTGAAAAGTCTTCCTTGAGCTTGCCTAAATGCTCACTGCCAGGCTGGTGTCCTGCATTTTAGCAGTTTAAATGTGATTGCCAGAGAGTGCCTGTATAGCCTCTGTGTACTGTCTCTTTAAGAGCTGCCTGGATTGCAGTCATAATTAATCTGAGAGGGAGCTCTGTTAGAAGATGTACTTGTTTGCTGATCATTTATTAGAGTAGTAATAATATTGCAGTTTGTTCTAACCTGCCTTCTTTGCAGCATGGACAGTTCTGTTTGTTTCCATCATCTTGGTCCTGGACTGTCAGAATGGGCCAATCAGTACATTTGGGACTCTAAAATGGAACTTGCCTACAGGGGCTTGGTGGGGCCAAAACTTGTAGGAATTGTAGTTTGGGGCTTTTGTTGCCTGAAATAACATGTAGGGGGAGCCCTTGTTGTGACTTGACAGACAGATCAGCCAACTGAACCTTTTGGATCTTGGGGAAAAGTCCTACACTGCTTACAGTTTCAGTTAGATCTGAGATGGGACGTGAAGACATAACAGCTTGAGATAGTTCAAGCAGCAATCCATAGTGGATTTGCGTGGGAGAATTGTGGAAAGGCCTGAGTTTGGCCTGCATGCCTGCCTGCTGTTCCTGAGAGGGAACTTGTGCTTTTCTTCGGACTGAATCCGAACTTGGAGAGCGAATTAAGCCACTGAATTGTGACCAGGCTTTAACCTGAAGAAGACCAAAGATTTGCTGAATGCGATCGGCCTGTCAGGACTTCCAGCTACCTCTGAACTCCTGGATTGTGCAGAGAGAGTAATTGCAACCGGAGAGTCATTTGCCTGATACAGTGGAATTTCCTTACATGTGAATGTGCTGTGTGCTTATAGTGAGTTGTGATTTGGTTCCCCACTGTGTGTCTGAACTGTGTTTTGCTTGCTGGAGGCTGTATCCAGCTCCACGGATTGAATCTGTATCCATTTCCGTTTGCCTGGGCCCTGCTACACTGGCTCAGCTAGAATACCTGCTACACAGAGAAAGTCATCGATGAGAGACCGGCCTGGGGATCAGCCCCCTGCTCAACGCCTTGAACAGGAACGACGCCTCGGTGATTTGTGTGGGCCCTGCTTCTCCGGCACTCCAGCTCAACAGCCTGCAGTCTCAATTTCATCATGCCTAAGGCCCAGTATTGAGTATCGTGAGTAAACATCAGGTAGCTCCCTGCAGGAACAGCTAAATCTAAAAGTGTTGTCATCTGATTGTCTTGTTGCCTTTTTCACGAAATGAGCCCTCTGGCTCCAGATTACAAATAGTGTGTGGTTGCATGTTGCTTTCTTCCATCATAGGGCCTCAACTAGCTGCAACGTTCCTGGCTAGCCCACCATTTTCCTACCTGGGTACCCAGAGTGTGTGACTGTGTAGGGACTCTGAACTGCATGCATAACTGTCTGATATAGCTTTTAAGCAAATCAACCTGATTATGCCCCTCCCTTGTTCAAGTCCCCTGACTAAATCAGATTTAACTTTGTTTGCATTTAACCTGACTGTGGTTCCAGTTTGTGACAAGAGTATTGCACTGTTGTTATTTGCTGTGCTTAACCTTGTTTTACAGGGGGTCCCCAGGGTCAAGCTAGAGGAACCAGCCCTGGTGGTAAGTACAAACAGTGTGGGTAATTGCCTGATGAATAGGGGTCATTGTGAAAGTGATTATTGTGCAATGTTCAGGCCACTAGAAGGAGAACAGGGGGGTTACAGTGTCCCGGAGTGCTGTGCCCAGGTCAGCTTGACCACTACCAATCCTTACCTTCGGTTGGAGGCACCCGTATAAGAACCTAGGCCCCTTAACCTGCAACTAGCCAAGCAGGCAGGGGTAGAAGCCCTTAGGATAGCGCCACCTAGGGGTTACATCTTGGAGGCACACCGCTGGGATTGTGTGCCTTCTAGTGGCCAATATTTGCGAATTATTGTTGCAGTAAAATTGCAAGATTACATTGTGGGCTTCACAGCCCGGCACCCTGGGGCAGCGATAGCCCCTCTGTGCCAACAGTAAAAATTTTAATATGCTCTATAAGGTTTTGGAAGGGATTGTAACTCTAGCTGAGCTGCCAGCCAGCCGATCCACTCTCACTTCCTAGTCTGCCCGCTCTGCCCCCGCGCTCCTCTGTATCATGATAAAATGAAAACCACCACTCGACTAATAGGAACCTTATTAGTCAAGCAGCGGCTTTCATTTTTCTTAACAGGCAGTCTAAAGTTTGTAAAATCGTTCAGAAATTAGCCCCATATACTTGTATGGGCCGTGTCCCTGTGATCTCTGGCTAAACATCACGATACGGAGGAGCGCTGGGGTGGAGCGGCAGACTAGAAGTGGGAAGGGATCAGCTGGCTGGCAGCTCAGCCAGAGTTACGATCCTTCCTAAACCTTACAGAGCATTTTAAAATGTTACTGTTGCACAGAGGGGCTATCGCTGCCCCAGGGTAGCAGGCTGTGAAGCCCAAAGTCTTAGTAAGGGGAACTTACACCTTTACTTTAAAGATTAATGGCTACCCTAGTAGAAATGGCTGTTCACCAGTTGGTGGGGTGGTGTACTGGGCAGGAGATCGACACCCCAAATGATCTGCTTATACTTGATATTCCCCTGGGTACCAGTAAGGACACTGTAGAGGGAGCACTCTCCAAAGTTGAATGTTTAAAAAACCCTGTGGTGGTGGGTCGAAAGACTGATTTGATCGGCCAAACTTTCATAGCCTTGGTGGAGTGTCGTGACCTCATGCACAGCTCTAAACTGCCACAGACTATTGCCTCAGAAGGGGTCCTAGCCGCCTGGAGACTGATAACAAAAGACAGTAAAGACCCTGGGGAGGATGATGTCCCACCATTATCTGAGACTTTTGGGGAGAAATTTGCTAAGTTGTTGCTGGAGGAAGGGAAAACCGTAGAGGACTTTAAGAAACTATTCCTGCCACCTGGGGGTGTTTCTTCCCAACACCCCCTCCCACTCCAGCACCTGTTACTGCCCCGCCTTCTGTGCCCGTGCCAATGCTGGCCCCTATATCTGTACCCACCATTAGTCACGACTCCTACCGAAGGCTGAGAATCTTCTCGGGCACCCTCCCCACCCCCCAGGGAGACCTGGATCGACTATGTTGCCCCTTGGTACCCGAGTGGCAGAATGTGGAGGTTGAGAAGTGGAAAAGAATCATATAAAGTTTGAGTGGCCCCGCCTTTGAAGCCATTAATTTTTGAGGTCCATGAACCCTGATGCATCTGCTCAGAAGTACCTATCTGTACTTGAAGGCAATTTTGGGAGCATTGAGTCAGGGGAGACTTTGATGTGGAAATTCCAAGGTACCAAACAATGGAAGGGGGAAAGTTTGTCTGTGTATGTTACTCACCTAGAAAAAGCTCTACAGAAAGCTTACTGAAAGGTGGGTAGCCAACAGTGATTTGAACTGTGAGATTGGGGCACATACTGCAACATGCCAAGCATTCTAAACTGCAGATCATCCAGTTAAGGCTCCAGGATAGAGAGGTAACCCACCTGACTACTGTGACTTGATAAAAGAACTCCAGGAGGTAGAAGGTGAAGAGGGAGATTGTAATTATAGGGTGAGTGCAGCCCAAGTGATCATGGCATGGGAAGGCCTTTCTGAAATGGAGACCACTACCAGTGTCCCGCTGAGGGATAAACGGTGGGGGGAGGAGTTGCTGAAGGAAGTCAGAAAAGTACAACCGGGTGCGTTCAATGAGGTATTCCCTGCTGACAGAGACCCTGGCCCCTGTCAGGATGTGACTGTTATGGGGGTTGGGGTGCACCCTCAGGCATCCTCTACTAAGGGTGGCTTCAGCTGAACTCAAGGAATTGACTGCCACCCTAAAGGAACTTTTGAGACATGGTACACTACCAGCAGAAGTCAGATCACAATCTCCATCGATGCTCCATCATCCCTGCAATGTTCTCCCAAGGATACCCCGAGAGCCTGTCATTTGTCACAATTGCAGCAAGGATGGTCATATGAAGAGGGAATGCTGGTCTCAGAAGGCCTTAGAGAAAGCGTGAACCGACTTCAAGGAGAGCTTCGGAAACGAGCCAGTGGTCAAGGGTGCTCAAATCACTGCAGTGAAGCCTTCGCCATCCTAACTCAAACCCCTCTGTGGCTAAATCATCTGTCCAGGCCCTGCTGTTGTCCTCCAGACTGGTCCAAGATAGGGCCCTTCAATGAAGACTACTGTGGTTGTGAATGGTATTCCTACTTGGCTGTGCTTGATAGTGGGTCGTAAGTGACCATTGTATTTTAGGACTGGTATGACAAACACATATCTGATGCGCCATTACAATTCCTGGAAGGCCTACATGTGTGGGGGCTAAGCGACAAGTCTTATCTCTACCTAGGATATGCCCCCCCCGGTTGTCTTTTCCTGCAACTGTTACTGGCATAGAAGAGCAAGTAGAGACACTGGCCCTAGTGTGTCCCCCCACTGGATTGTATGATGGCCGGGGTCCCCTGTTAATTGGAACAAACACTCACATGTTTAGGAGACTAGCATAACTCTGCTATGAGAAACAAGGGAAGCTGACTGGATGGGCCCTAAGAATTCCAGCCATAGTAAAAAGGGCTTATGACTGGCAATAGAGACCCGATGAAGTGGACCCAGATGAGCTGGGATAGTGTGGAAGAAGGAACCTGACTCTTTGGTATTGGCCCCCAATGCCCCATGCACAATCCATGGAGAAGTCCGCCTAAAGAGAAACGTAAAGAACAAAATATTAATGTTGGATGCACCAGGACATGGAAAGTTGCCAGAGGGATTATTGTTCAAACCCGGCATCTTGCCTGCTTATGCCCACGTCTATGCACGACAAGTGATGGTCCAGATTCAGAATGTGTCAGATCGGGAGATTTGGGTGAACAGAAGGTGCAGCCTAGCTACAGTACACTGTGCCAACACTGCCATATTGCCCAGCAACAAGTACTGTGGCGAGAAGGAAAGAGTGACCCCGGACTTATCTGACTTTGGTGACTCCCCGTTGCCAGGTGAATGGAAGGCTAGAATTGGCAAGAAACTCGCTCAGAGGGACCAAGTGTTTTCATTAAAAGAATGGTACTTGGGAGGGGTGTCCAAGGTGCAGAGCATCACATACGCCTGCATGATGACCAGCCATTTCAAGAGAGAGATCACGACGTCTCGTCCAAGCAGACATAGATGATGTGAGGAGACACCTGCAGGAAATGCTTGCTGCTGGTGTGATACAAGAATCAAGGAGCCCATATGCCTCTCCCATTGTAGTTGTGCATAAGAAGAATGGGTCGGTAAGGATGTGTGTTGATTATCGAACCCTAAACCGGTGGACCATCCCTGATCAATACACCATGCCCCATATACAAGATGCCCTGGATTGTTTGAATGGGAGAAAATCGTTTTCAGCACTGGATCTTCGCAGCGGATACTACCATATCCTGATGGCCCTGGAGAACCATGAGAAAATAGCCTTCATCCGTCCTTTAGGGTTCTACAAATTCCTGAGAATGCCACAGGGGATTTCAGGTGCCCCGACCACCTTTCAGCGACTGATGGAACATGTGGTGGGAGATATGAACTTGCTGGAATGGCTAGTGTACCTAGACCATTTCATTGTGTTTGGACGCACATTAGAGGAGCATGAGACCCGACTGTTTAAATTCCTTGACCAATTGGAAGATTTAGGCCTCAAGCTGGCCATTGACAAGTACCAGTATTTTCAAACTCTGTGAAGTATGTAATGCACATAGTATCTGCAGAAGGGATAGAGACTGATCCCACTAAGGTTGAATCACTGACTACTTGGCCCCAGCCCCATAATTTGGAAGAACTACAACATTTCTGGTGTTCTGTGGCTACTACCACAGATTCATAAAAGACTATTCAAAGGTGATTTGCCCACTCTTGAATCTTAGCCAGGGTTACCCTCCTACCAACCATAAATATAAAAAAGCATTTGTCAATGCCAAATGTTGATTGCGCTGGTGTGTTGAGCTCGCGCACTACCCCTCTGTCACTCGCTCAGTCTGTTTCTCCCGGTGCTGCAGGCTGCTGTTTTGTACTGGTCTCCTACCTGCATTAGCACCTTGTTCTACCCACTAAGAAATCCGCAGCTGTCCCAACAGAGCTGCATTGAGGTGGCTCACTCCCCCCCTCTCTCTCACTCATTCTGTTTCTCCTGGCGCAGCAGGCTGCCTTTGTACTGGGCTCCTGCCTCTGTTGGTGGCTTTTTCGCCCACAAGAAATCTGCAGCAGTCCCAACACAGGTCTGTTGAGCCTGCTGAGTCCCCTCTTCACTCACTCACTTGTTCCGCTTTCGCTGGCGCTGCAGGCTGCCCTTTGTACTGGGCTCCTGCCTGCTTGCGCCATTTGCAGCAGTTGCACACAGCTCCGTTGAGCTCACTCACTCCCCCTCTCTCACTCGCTCATTCTGGTTTCTCTGCCACTGCAGGCTGCCATTTTGTACTGGGCCCCTGCATGCATTGTTGCCTTTTTCTGCCAACAAACAAATCTGCAGCAGTTCCAACAGAGCTCCGTTGAGCTCA
The DNA here is from genome assembly GCA_016271365.2 of Neoceratodus forsteri. Classification (NCBI taxonomy): domain Eukaryota; kingdom Metazoa; phylum Chordata; order Ceratodontiformes; family Ceratodontidae; genus Neoceratodus; species Neoceratodus forsteri. The sequence goes on along the minus strand of JADMNL010000026.1, from coordinate 214,883,032 downwards.
CTAACTCACTCCCCTCCCTCACTCGCTCATTCTGTGTCTCCTGGCACTGCAGGCTGCCCTTTTGTACTGGGCTCCTGCCTCTGTTGGTGGCTTTTTCTGCCCACAAAGAAATCTGCAGCAGTCCCAACACAGGTCTGTTGAGCCTGCTGAGTCCCCCTCTTTCACTCACTCACTCGTTCCGTTTCTGCTGGCGCTGCAGGCTGCCCTTTTGTACTGGGCTCCTGCCTGCATTGCCGCCATTTGCAGCAGTTGCATACAGCTCTGAGCTCACAAACTCACTCCCCTTCCTCACTCGCTCATTCTGTGTCTCCTGCCACTGCAGGCTGCCCTTGTGTACTGGGCTCCTGCCTGCATTGGTGGCTTGTTCTGACCAGAAAGAAATCTGAAGCAGTCCCGACACAGCTCCATTGAGCTCACTCACTCCCCGTCTCACTCACTCATTCCGTTTCTGCCCGTGCTGCAAGCTGGCCTTTTGTAATGGGCTCCTGCCTGTTTTGCCACATTTTCTGCCCACAAAGAAATCTGCAGCAATCACAATAGTACTCCGTTGAGCTCGCTTACTACTGCTCCATCACTCACTCGGTCTGTTTCTCTTGCCGCTGCAGGCACTTGTGTATGGGGCTGCTGGCTGCGTTGGCACCTTTGTCTGTCCACAAATAAATCCACAGCTGTACCGACAAAGCTCCATTGAGGTCGCTCAGTCTCCTTCTGTCACGTTCTCATTCTGTTTGTCATGGTGCTGCAAGCGGCCCTTTTGTATAGGGCTCCTGCCTGCATTGGCGCCTTTTTCTGCCAACAAAGAAATCTACAGCAGTCCTGATAGAGTCTCCTGAGCTCACTCAGTCCCCTGTCTCACTCACTTGTACTGTTTCTCCCACCGCTGCAGGCTGGCCTTTTTCACTGAGCCCCGCCTGCATTGATGCCTTTTCTGCCCAAAAGAAAACGCAGCAGTCCTGACAGTGTCTCGTGAGTTCGCCTACTTCCTCCTCACTCACTCTCTCGCTCTGTTTCTCCCAGTGCTGCAGGCTGCCCTTTTGTACTGGCCTCTTGCGTTGGGGCCTTTTTCTGCCCACAAACAAATCTGGAGCAGTCCCGACAGAGCTCAGTTGAACTCGGTCACTCCCTCCTCTCACTCATTCTGTCTTAATCTATCCCAAACACTGATGTCCCACAACGACCGTGCTATTCTCCGTCAGGAGTGCAAAAACATATTTTAGCCAGGATGTGAAAAATGACAGCTGTACTATTCATGAGGAGGTGAAAGAATGCCACTGTTGAAAATGTGGCATGAAAATATTACAAATTTGCGAAGTTACAAGGGAGTGTGGAAACAGCTGAACGCACGCTTGTAACGCAGTCATGTTATGGAGTTTTGACACCAAATTTCCAACACATTGATTTTAGGACCTCTGCTCATGAACAGTGCCACTGTCATTTTCTTAATCTGTCCCGAACACTGATTTCCCACAACGACCGCGTTATTCTGTGCCGCAACTGTGAAACCGCATTTCACTCAGGATGTGAAAAATGACAGCTGTACTGCTCATAAGGAGGTGTGAAAAATTGCCATTGTTGAAAATGTGGCATGACAATATTACGAATCTGCAAAGTTACAAGGGTGTGTGGAAAGTGTGCAATGCACATTTGTAACACAGACATTTGATGGGCTATCATCACCAAATTTTCAACATAGGCATTTTAGGACTTCTGCTAATGAACAGTATCACTGTCATTTTATTACTCTGTCCTGGACAGTGATTTCCCACAGTGACTGCTCTATTCTGCGCCGGAACTACGAAAACACATTTTGGCCAGGATGGGAAAAGTGACAGCTGCACTGTTCATAAGTAGGTGGGAAAATGGCAAATGTTGAAAATCTGGAGTGAAATATACATTTGCGAGAGTGAGCGCATGCGGCAACCGCGCAGAATGCACGCTTGTAACACAGTCATTTTATGGAGTATCGCTACTAAATTTTCAACACAGCCATTTCAGGACCTCTACTCATGAACAGTGTCACTGTTATTTTCTTAATCTGTCCCAAACACTGATTTCTGACAGCGACCTGCGCTATTCTGCGTCGGAAGTGCAAAAAGACATTTCCATCAGGATGTGAACAATGACAGCTGCACTGTTCACAAGGAGGTGTGACAAAATGCCAATGTTGAAAATCTGGCATCAAAATATTGCAAATTCAATGGTTACGGGCATGCGAAGCAACTGTGCAGCGACGCCAGAAACAGCTATTTTTGGGATTTTGAGAGCCCACCATGAACAGTGGTATTGAAATATTTAGTTAATCGCCCCAGAGGTGATTCCGCCGCAGTGATTGCGAACTCACCTTTCGGGCCGATTAACGCCATGACAGTTGAAGTATTCATGAGGAGGGTCCCAAAACTCTATGTTGAAAATTTGGTGAAAAAATTCCAAAAATGCCTGAGATATGCAGCAAAGTTAAAAACCTATTACTCCATTATACAGCTTACCGCATTTCCGTTCATGGGTCTGCTTTGAAGAATGCAAACGTGTTCCCGGTCCAGCGAAGATCGTCGCGCCAGACTCCGGAGGTAAGTATGGGGTGAGGGGGGTGGGGAGGCAGGATGCGCAGTGGGTTGGCGCGGGTTGCGGGAGGGGGATCTGGGAGATCATGAGGGACCGCTTTTTCTTACAGATAAAAACACACAAAAACAACACAGGACGGTTTTTAACTTCACAAGGGCATTTGGAGTCTCGCTTTTGGGGGGTGCTGTAGCCGATGGCGGATTGGGCACCCCTGTCGGCAAACAACAAAAGGGGGATTCCTTTCTGCCGATGAGGATTGGGCACCCCATTGGCAAATAACAAAGGGGGGATAATTCCTTTTTGCCGACAGGGATTGGGCACCCTGTCAGCAGACAATGAAATGGGGGGCACATTATGCCGATGGGGAGTGGGCTTCCGCCGGCAGATAAACATTGTGGGTGGGTAATATAGTTTAGAACAGGGCGCAACCCGCCACCATGTTCACAAACAATATCAGGCTTGCTAGATCCGCCTGCAATGATGGGTCGCCCTCATTGCAGTGGATGGCTTTACGCTGCAATGACGACGTGGCCCCTGATTGCAGCGGCTGATTTGTCACAAGTTGGTGCAAACATTCCAAACCTGTGTCACCAGCAGCCTGCAACGGCATTGGGGGAAGTGGGACAAACCTTTGCAGGCTGTGGGGGCATTGGCCACAACAGTGCCGTGCCTCCACAGCCTGCTTCTCAGCAAGCTGTGCCAATATGTTTCTTGCGCTGCACGCAATCAACATAAAAAGGGTCCATCAAAGAACTAGAGAAAGTGTACTTCTGCACAGGTGAACTTTTTGGATCCCACTGGACACCAGAATGTGAAGCAGCCTTTCACAAAGTCATATACCAGCTCACTCATGCCCCCATCCTCGCCTATGCTGACACCACCAAGCCCTATGTGCTGCATACGGATGCCAGTCTGCAGGGTCTAGGAGCTGTGCTGTATCAAGCCCATAAGGATGGTTTGAGACCAGTGGCCTTCGCCAGTAGGAGCTTGACCCCGTCAGAGTGAAACTACCCTGTGCACAAGCTGGAGTTCCTTGAGCTAAAATGGGCCATCATCGACCAGTTTCATGAATACCTCTATGGGGCAAAGATACTGGTGAAGACTGACAATAACCCCTTAACCTATGTAAAGACTTCAGCTAAGTTAGATGCCACTGGGCACTGGTGGCTTTCTGCCTTATCAACCTATGATTTTGCTATTGAATACAGGCCATGACTGAACCATATTGATGCTGTCATGAAGTCCAGTTTCCAAGAATGATTGGGTCAGGCTGTCTGAACCTGACATCCGAGCCTTGTGCCAGAAATTTGACCGAGATGAACAAATGTCTGGGACACAGTGGACTGTTTAGTAGATTGCTTGGGCCCTCCTGATACCTGCATACCGGCTGCCTATTGCCACTTTTCTGCTCTAGATATTAGTGCACTACCTCAATTTGGTAATGACAGCATTCAGTGGGCTCAATCCCAAGATCCTATGATTCAGCCTGCACTTCATGCCCTGCGTACAGGAAAGATGTGTCCAAGTTGCTTTCCCTGACTTGTGAACTGCTCTATTGCTTAAAAAAGGCCCCATGTTGAAGCTACTCAATCAGTTGTTGTACAGAGAGACAGTGGAGCGTGGCGGTCAAGTAGACAGGCAGCAATTGGTCCTGCCCATGGCCTTTAAAGAGTTGGTACTGATGTCCCTCCACAATCACATGGAGCACCTTGGTATTGACAGCACTATATAATGGGAGTCAATGGGGGTTTCAACTTAGGTTGACATCTCAGCCATTTTTAGGAATTTTGGCCCAAAATTTTCAACATGAGGTTCTTGGGACTCCACCTCATAAATATGTCACTGTCCTTTCATTTCTCAGTCCTGAAAGGTGATTTCACAGTCACTGAGTGGAATGACCTTTCAGGACCGATTAACAAAACAACAGTACCATTGTTCATGAGGTGGGTTCCCAAAAAGTCTATGTTGAAAACTTGGTGAAAAAATTCCAAAATGACTGTTACGGACATGCATTAGCGATGTTCTATGCACGCCCATAACTTCACCAATTTTTAATATATTCACTTCAGATTTTCAACATTGCCATTTTTAACACCTACTTAAGAACAGTATAGCTGTCATTTTTCACATCCTGCCGAAATGTGTTTTCGTGACTCAGACGAGAATGGCACTGTCACTGTGCTAAATCAACTTCCGGGATGGATTAACAAAATCACAGTGCCACTCTTCATAAGGGAGGTACCAAAAGCCATGTTAAAAACTTGGTGAAAAATTCCAGAAATGACATGTTACAGGCGGATTGTGCAGTTTGTACTCACGTCTAACTTCACAAAATATTCATATTTATTTATTTATTCAAATTGATTAATGCCTTTGAGCCGGGGCTTGTTTACAAAGGCTCCAAGTTAACAAGGAATACAAGAGATTTACAGGTGATGAAACGTTGCAGAACAGAAAGAATATCAACTAACAAGTAGTATTAGTGTGCAGTTACAACATTAAGCAGGGTACAACAAGTGAGGAAAAATAGGACCACGCTTGCAGGGAATCATATTAATGCAGCACTAATTAAGTGCAGTACAGTGTTTAACAATCATGTTACAGTTCAGACGGGGTGCTCCCATTCTGCAGAAATGCAGTTTTAGCAGCCAAGGGGCGGTAGTAGGTGGTGGGAGGTGGTGGGGGAGGTGGGCTGTTGTGGAGCAGAAGGGTGGGAGTGAGAGAGAGTAGTGTTTGATGGGTACGAGAATGACTGTCAGAGGCCATGGGGTAACAGAAACACTGGCAGTCAGATTTGCTGGCAAGAAGAGGTCAAAGCCCATTTTTAAAGTGGGAAAATCTGGTGGAGTCGGTCGCAGGCAGATCATTGAACCATTTAGGCCCAGAGCAGGAGAGGAATCTTTGGCCAAGGGTGGTTCTGCTTGAAGGGAACAGTTAGCACAGCCCTGGAGGCACTCTTGTGCATTTAGATGGTTGTGCAGGCTCAAAGAGGGCTGAAGTAACACTAGGCATAGACCCCATCAGGGACTTTTTGCAAGGAGGCATGCCTGGTATTGGAGCCTGGTGGAGTGGAGCCAGACAGTTTCCTGTATAGGTCACAAGAGTGAGTAATTTTGTACTCCCAGGACCAGGCGGCAGGCCTTATTGAGGATGGTTTTGACCCTTTAGGCACTGTGTCCATGCCTGCCCCTATATAACAAGGCTATAATCTACAGATGAGAGAACTGAACTGTACGTAACAAGTTTCAGGGCAGCTGGTGTCATAGAGGTGAGGTGTCTGTACAGGATGCCAAGCTTCATGTTGGTGGACTTTACCAGTTGCTCAGCATGGGCAGTGAAGGTGAGGGTGTCATCAAGGTGAATCCCTAAGTACTTGAATGTGTTGACTTGGTCTAGTACTTCTCCTTTGCTACTAAGTATATGCAGTGAGGACCCTCGAAACTTGCTCTGTGGGGTGCTGAAGAGCATGCTCTTTGTCTTTCTGTAGTTGAGTAGCAGTTTATTTCTGGTGAACCAGGATTCCAATGCATGAAAATTGTGCTGAAGTTCAGAGCTAATTGATCCCAGGTCTTTCCCTGGGATGAAGAACAGAATCATTTGTATAGAGTACTGGAGTGTGCAGGACAGTGGAAGGCATGTAATTTATGAAGAGGCTGAATAAGAGAGGCTCAAAGATAGAACATTGCGGGACCCCTAGGTTTACTTCCTGGGCTCAGAGATTGTATTGCCGATCCTGACCCATTGAGATCTATGGGTGAGGTAAATCATGGAACCAGGCCACAGAGTCCATTGACAATCCTGCAGAGAGGAGACATTTCAGTAGTAGTTGGTGACTGTGTCAAAGGCCTTAGTGAGGTCTATGAAGATAGACCCCACCACCATCCCTTTATCCAGGGCCCCATAAAGCTGAGTGGTGTACTCTACTAGCGAGGTGATGGTGGAGTGGTTTTGTCGTAATCCATGTTGTTGCAAGCAGAGAAGGCTATGTTTTTCTAGGCACTCAGTTAGTTGTTCTGAGACCACCCTTTCAAGTGCTCGGTGGGGGGGGGGGGTAAAATCGAGATGGGCCAGAAGTTTGCTAAATTAGCTGTGTCTCTTGATTTAAAAACAGGTTTTACTAGAGCCTCTTTCCACCTGTCAGGGAAGATGCCAGATCACAGAGAGGCATTGAATACCTTGGTGAGTGGAGCCACAAGTTCATTTAATGTGAGTGCTACCATCTTCATATTGATCATGTCGCTTCCCATCCTGGTCTTACCAAGGACCCATTTGATATATTTGATGGTCTCACCTGAGGAGATTTGCCTGAAGTAGAATGGTGGGGTAACATTATCCCATGGTGATGGAGTGTTGAGGTTGTGCTGCTGGCTTGCGAGGGTGTGATTCAGGCATTCAGGTGGCAACACATTGCTGAGGTCTGTGAATGCAACATTAAAAGCATCAGCGATTTCCTTTGGGTCTTGCAATGTTCCAGGGGCGGTAACTATAAGGTCTGGTGGGGCCCCTCGAGGCTCTACCCATGAGAGATTTTACAGAGTCCCAGAACTCCCTTCCTCTACCCCAGGTCTTTCCTAGGAGGTCATCATAGTAAGCTGCTTTTCAGAAGTATGAGTTTTGTGTGGGTATTTCTAGCTGCCTATACACTTGGGAGTCAGCTAGATTCCCGGTGGCTTTGGCCCTATACCAGAGGTGACCTCTGAGTCGCATGCGTTCAATTAGAGGGCTAGACAGCCAGGGGTTGGGGATTCCTGTGGCTTTCTTTGTTTTGTAAGGAGCAAAGATGTTGCAGGCTTTAGTGAAGATACATCAGAAGTAATCCAGTGCTTGGTTTCCGTCCTTGACTCTATCCAGTGGGGACCAGTCAACCCCTTTTAGGTAGTGCCTGAAGGAGTCTAGTTGACCAGGCCTTAGTGATCTGTTCCTGGTGGTCTTAGGCTTACTCTTGGTGAACTTGTTAGTCCAGGTAAGTAGTACAGGGGAGAGGTCACTGATGGTGTCAGATAGGACAGGAGAAGAGTAGCTAGTCGATGAGGGTGCTGTTTCCTGTATGGTAGTTTTGTCTGGTGGGTTGTGTGACCAGTTGGGTCAGGTACAGGCCAGTTATTTGGTCTCTAGCTGTCACTGCATCCTGTGCTTGCCACAATAATGTTGAAGTCCCCAGGATTATATGTTCCCAGTTTAGTTTGTTATGTTCGAGGTGGCTTATGAGCTGTGGGAAGCCAGTGGGTAGCTTCCCAGGAGGCAGGTATACGGTGGATAATAGTAGCATTTTGTTTTGTTGGCCAGTGTTAATATTTAGTGTTAAAACTTGTGCTTCCTTGGTGTGGAAGCTAATTTGCAATATTTGCCCTTTGATGTCACTCTTGAGGTAAACCAGACAACCACCCCCTCTATTTGACGTACGGTCCTGCCAGAACAGGTTGTATCCAGGAAGGGCAATTGCTGTGTCTGGGATCTTTGGTGTTCTGTTAGGGAGATGATGCCAGGATCAATCTGAGTCACCCAGGCATGAAATTGTTGCAGTTTTTACTCCAGATTTTCAGCATTGCCATTTTTTCACACCTCCTCATGAACAGTATAGCTGTCATTTTTCATATCCTGCCCGAAATGTGTTTCAGCACCTGTGGCGCTGAATGGCGAGTTGCTGTGTGTAATCACCTTTCAGGATTGAGTAATGAAATGATTGTGCCACTGTTCATGAGGTGGGTCCAAAGCCCTTTTAAAATTTGTGTGAAAATACTAACAAAACACCTGGGTGTTATGTTTACGAATCGTAACACCAACCCTGTAAAGACTGACAGCATTGGAGGTGTGGCTTGGGTTCAGCTGTAATGCTCATGGCATTCTATCCCCACCCTACAGCAACTGACAAGCATCAAGGTGTGCCTTGGGGTATTCAGCCCTAAAGTTCACCCCATTCACCTGTACTGCACCCATCTCAGCTTATTTCCTTATGAAATGGGTTGAGCATAAGGGCCGAAGACCCCAAAGCATACCACGATACCTGTCGGTGTCTGCAGGGTGGGGTGAGGTGGAATGGCACACTGGCCGATGACCCAAAGGCACACCCTCAACGTCTTTCAGTCTCTGCAGGGTGGGGGTTGGCATTAGTTCAATACTTCACTGCCATTCCTGTTATGCATCTCTGTAATTTCCTGCACTACTAATGCCAGCAAGCAAACATTCGGCATTGACAAATGCTTGTTTTTTCTTTAACTTGGCTTCAGTGAAACTTGTAACAACATCAGAGGATTTATTACATAAACATTCCATTCTGTGACATTTGACTTGCTAGTCTTAGGAATGCCTGCTTATCTCTGGTTGTATTTCTTAACTAGTTGCTAATCTGTCACACTCCTGTTTAAAATGTGTTTTTCTCTGTGCTTTAAAAAGTTAGTTTTCTTAAATATTTGCCATTCCTTCTGAAGAAGATCTCTGTTTGAGGTCGAAAGCTTAAGGTCTTTCTGTAATCTCTGTTGGTCCAATAAAAGGTATCAAAACATCTACTTTGTGCATCTTGTTGTCCAGGATCAATACGGCAATAAACATCTTTTCTGACAGTAATTTGTAAAGTCACTAGTTCTCTCACATCATAGGCCGTGCCCAAATTCCTCACTTCCACTGAGCTGGCCCCCTAATCCATATATTGTTTTTAAATTCTGCTTTCAGAATTTCAGAATTCTATTTCTGATGAAATTCAATGGAATGAGATGGAGTTTCCAAAATTCAGTGGAATTCCAGTGGAAGCAAAATTTGAATGTTTTGCAAAGCTCTAATCGGTGTCATCATAATCATTTGCATTGGTAATAGACTGTGATTCACCAACAGAGCACTATGACATCACATGTAGACAGGCAGCAAGAGCGAATTAAGTCTGAGGAATAAGGATGCAATTTTAAACAGAAGTTCTTAAAGACAAAGGTCCTCCCAGATGATCCAATGCTGCACTGCAGAGTTCCACCCAGATGTCCCATGTGCTGCTATGCAGAGGTTCACCCAGATGACCAAAGTGCTGTTGTACAGAGTTCTGCCCAAATGACCCACATGCTGCCATGCAGGTGACTTGATCCTGGGAGGAAGCTTAAATGGCTATGTCCTGAGAGTTTGAGAGTGAGCTCGAATGGCCACATCAGGAGAGTTTGGGAGTGAACTTGGATGGCCATGTTGGGAGAGTTTGGGAGCCAGCTCAAATAGCCACATTGGGAGAGTTTGTGAGTGAGCTTGAATTGCCACATTGGGAAAGTTTAGGAGCCAGTTCAAATGACTGTGCTGGGAAAGTTTATAAGTGAACTTGAGTGGTTGTGTCAGGAGAGTTTGGGAGCAAATTCGATTGGCCACATTAAGAGAGTTTGGGAGTGAGCTTGAATGGCTGTGTTGGGAGAGTTGTGACGTGAGCACATATGGCTAAATTGGGAGAGTTTGGGAGTGAGTTTGAATTACTGTGTCGGGAGAGTTCGGGAGTGAGCCCACATGGTCACATTGGAAGAGTCTGGGAGCCAGTTTGAATGGCCGTATTGGGAAAGTTGAGGAGCCAGCTCGAATGACTGTGCTGAGAAAGTTTATGAGATAACTCAAATGGCTGTGTCAGAAGAGTTTGGGAGCAAATTCAAATGGCTACATTGGGAGAATTTGGGAGTGAGCTCGAATGGCTGTGTTGGAAAGTTTTGAAGTGAGTTTGTATGGCTGAATCAGAAGAGTTTAGGAGTGAATGACTATGTTGGGAGAGTTTGGGAGTGAGTTCTAATGGCATTATTTTGAAAGTTTGGGAGCGAGCAGGAATGGCCGTGTTAGGAGAGTTTGGGAGTTAAATCAAATGGCTGTGTTGAGAGAGTTTGGGAGTGAGCTTGAATGGCTGTGTCAAGAGAGTTTGTCAACAAACTCGAATGGCTGTGTTGGGATTATCTGGGAACAACCTTGAATGGCTGCATCGGGAGAGTTTGGGACTGAGCTCAAATGGCCGCATGGGGAGAGTTTGGCAATCAGCCTGAATGTCTACGAGCTTGAATGACCACGTCAGGAGAGTTTGGGAGTGAACCTGAATGGCCACGTCGGCAGGCAGATCAGGCTAAGGCACCTGCTGTGCAGCAGCAGTAGTGGGCCTCAGTCAGGGAGGACTGGCTATGGGTTCTGGTACTAAAGTGACCCCATCAGCAGCAGCTGGGCCAGGAGCTTGCTTTGCTGCAGGAGTGCTGTGTGTGTGTACAAGGCCAATGTGGCAATACTCATACCATGGGTTGGAGGGAGGGAAGGACTAGGGGGAATACCAGGAGGGAACATCTGCCCCCCCCCACATACCACTGTCCAAATGATAATGAGCTGATGGTAGGGGGAGAGGTTAAAATCTTATGTACCTGTATAAAGCAAGCATTTGTCAATGCTGAATATTTGCTTGCTGATATTAACATTGGATGTGCAGGAGTTAGACAGATGCAGAATAGGAATGGCAGTGAAGTACTGAACTCATGCCCACCACCTCCACCCTGCAAAGATGGACAGGCATTGGGTGTGCCTTTGAGTCGTCACCTATAATGCTCACAGCATTTCACCTCACCCTATCCAGACACCGGCAAGTGTTGAGGTGTGCCTTGGGGTGTGCGGTTTCAGTCACCCCATTTCATAAGGACATACACTGAAATGGGTGCAGTATAGAGAATGGGGTACTTTGGGGCCGAAGAATCCAAGCCAAACGCTGATGCCTGTCACTGGCTTCAGGGATGGGGTGGGGTGGAATGGTGTGAGCATTACAGCCAGCAATCCAAAGGCACACCCAATGCCTGTCAGTCTGTACAGGGTGGGATGTTATGGTTAGAAACCATAATGCCCCAGGCATTTGTTGGTATTTGCACTACTCATTTTCAACATGGTCTTTTTGTGACTCCCACCTCATGAAAACATTTGGGACCTCTGCTCATTAACAGTGGCACTGTGATTTTGTTAATCTGTCCCGAACGTTGATTTCCCACAGCGACCATGCCATTCTGTGCCAGATGTGTGAAAACACAGTTCAGGCAGAATGTGAATGATGACAGCTGTACTTTTCATAGGGAGGTGTGAAGAGATGGCAATGTTGAAAATCTGGAGTGAAAATATTAACAATGCTCGAACTTATGAGCGTATGTGGAAACTGCACAACGCACGCTCATAACTCAGTCATTTAGTGGAATTATTTCGCCAAATTTTCAACGTAGGCATTTTGTGACCTCTGCTCATGAACAGTGTCAATATGATTTCATTAAGCTGTCCCAAATGTTGATTTCCCACAGCGACTGCACCGTTGGGTGCCAGATGTGTGAAAACATGTTTTGGGCAGTATGTAAAAAATGACAGCTGTACTGTTCATAAGGAGGTGTGCAAAATTGACAACGCTGAAAATCTTGAATGAAAATATTACAAATTCTCAAAGTTACGAGTGTGCGTGGAAACTGCATAACGAACGATCGTAACACAGTCATTTTATGGATGTTTGTCAACAAATTTTACACATAGGCATTTTGGGACCTCTGCTCATGAACCGTGTCAGTGAGATTTTCTTAATCTGTCCCGAACACTGATTTCCCACAGCGTCTGTGCTATTGTACACCAGAAGTGCGAAAACACATTTTGGCCAGGACATGAAAAATGACAGCTGTACTGTTCATAAGGAGGTGTGAAAAAATGCCAGTGTTGAAAACCTGGAGTGAAAATATTATCAATTCACGAAGTTACGAGTGTGCATGGAAACTGAGCAATGTATGCTCGTAACATAGTCACTTTTTGGAATTTTTTCACCAAATTTGCAACATATGCTTTTTGGGAGCCCACCTCATGAACAGTGACACTGCCATTTCATAAACTGGTCCAGAAAGGTGATTCCATGCAGTGACCATAAAATCACCTTTTGGGACAGAATAACCAGATGACAGTTGCTGAATTCATAAGATGGGGTCCCAAGAACCACATGTTGAAAATTTGGTGCCAAAATTCACAAAAATGGCCGAGATATCCACCTAAGTTGAACCCCTCCCCCCCATTTATGACATGATACAGCTTACCGGCATTTCTTCAGTTCACGGTCGGCTTTGAAGAGTGCAGATGTGTTCCCATGCCACCAAAGATCATCACGCCACACTCTGGAGGTAAGTAGGGGGTGAGGGGGTGTGTGTGGGAGGTCGGGTGCAGAGGGTGGGTGCGGGTTGGGGGAGAGGGCACCAGAGACAACGAGGGACGTTTTCTGTTTTAAAAGGTTTAAAAAAAACAACCTTGTGGGATGGTTTTTCTATTACAGGGACAATGGTGCTCCCAGCGTGCCACCTGGGTGTTTGTTGGGGGGGCTGTAGCCAACCAGGATTGGGTACCCTGTTGCCACATACAGAGTGTTGGGGGCGCATGAGCCAAGGGGGATTGGGCACCCTCCCTCAGCACACAACAGATGGGGGGGGACATTATGCCAATGAGGATTGGGCCCCCCCATCGGCAAATGAACTTGGGAGGGGCATGCCATAGGGAGACTGGGCACCCCTGTCAGCTTTCATGGGGACTATGAGAGGTGGACAGCAACAGCTGCCGCCATGTTTATTTAAAACAAAAGAGGGGGATATTATGCTGACAGGGATTGGGCACCCTGTCGGCATTTGCAGAGTGTTTGGGAGGGTGTATGAGCCGAGTGGGATTGGGCATCCCCCCTTGGCACACAACAAATGGGGGGGCATTATGCCGATGAAGATTGGGCTCCCCCTTTGGCAAATGAACTGGGGAGGAGGCATGCCGACAGGGGGATTGGGCACCCCTTCGGCTTTCATGGTGACTGTGAGAGGCCGCCAGCGACAGCTGCCACCATGTTACTTGAAATGGGACAATAGACAAGGCAAGCTGTGATTTGCCACTGGAGTCAGGGACCGCCCCAGCAGCAAAAGCAGCTGATTGTTAAATGATGGGGCACTCCCTGATTGCAGAGGGGAGTTTCTTTCAAGTTGGTGTCACACTATAATACTGCTGTCATTTACAGCGTGCTCCTCTAATGGTGCCACAGAGACCAACCCCAAAATGGACTGCTGGCACTGGCCACAACAGTGCCGCGCCTCCACAACTCGTTACTACAGCAAGCTGCTGCAATAGGTTTCTTGCACATGTGCGCAAGCAAACATAAAAAGACAAAGAGGGAACATAAATACAGAATATTTGTGAAATATGAGCAAAGCTGTATAAATCTTATGTGTTTTTTTTTCTTTAAAACTTTATTTTTATGTTGGCATGCTTGCGCAGCCAACATCTTGGGACAGTGCAGCTTTGGAGGCGCGGTCGCTGTGGGGCGAATGCAGGGCACGCACCAGTAGGTGCGTCCCTCATTCCCCAATCAGCCTGCATGCTGGCGCCATACCATGCATACATAATGTGGGGGACACATCTAAGAAAAGGTCCGCTGCAATCCAAGCAAAGCTTGTCAGACACAGCAGACCCTTCCTATGTGCTCGCCGACATTATCAGCATTGTGGGTGGGCGGCCGACCAATTGCCAACTTCGGGGGTGCCCAATCCCCCTGTCAGTTTAACCTCCTGTGGAAGAATTTCTTTTATATATCTTTCTTTTATACATACATATAAAGTAAAGTGTGTTACAGTATACTATAATGTAGAGCTGCTAGTGTAGTTAAATATAGCCAGGTCTGAGTAAAAGCTAAGGGTCATTATAGGTTCATAAGAATCACAAAGCAAGCAGAAAGCAATAGCTCGTGCTGGCTGAAACCAGTTCCTTAGGTTATGAAAATAGTAAGCTAGATAAAACTGAGCAGAACTGGTTGTACCAGCCTGATTAGCAGGCTTGGACAAAGTATCAAGATAAGAGCACGTAGTGGCATTGAAGACAAGCTGTACGTTGCTATGGTGTGAGTGAAACTCATTGTTTCTCTTAGGTCAGCTTGACCCAGGCATATGTATCAAGCAGTAATGGGAAAGAAATGAAATAAGCCAGTGGAAAAGTACCTAATGCTTCAGTGTGTTTTTTTTTTTCTGTTACATTGCTGAAATCTATGATTTTTTCTGTTACATCGCTGAAACCTATGATTGGCTTATACTGAAATGTTGGTGTTTTTCCAAGATGAGAAGTGCTATAAAATACTGTGTAAAACTTTGTTTGGGGAGCTCTCTCCTTTAGCTGAGGCTCCCACATATATGTGTGCAGACAATAAACTGAGTTTATTGGAATAACCATTGAGTGTGGTTATTGAGTACATAGAAATTAAGGTAAAGTATAGACAGTAAAGAGAATCTGCGACCACAGTTTTGGCGTGTCGGCAGGATGACTTGACCCTCCGTGTCGCTGTGATCGGACTATTAAGGTCCCGGTCTCCGGGACGCAGTGGCCCTGGGATTCCAGTCCCACCATAGGACGCTGACGCCTAGGGAGGGAGACAGTCATCATTTACTGTCTAGGTGCTAGGTGGGCACCTAAAAGTGCTAGGGCACTCTGACGTCCGGGGACGTCTAAATAAGAGAAGTGTTAGGTGGGCACTTCGCATAAGAGATAGGTGCCAGTAAACTGGACTACAATGGGAAATACGGGGGACCTCTACCAGATGGATCTCAACCTAGTACTGTTAGAGATTTTTTTTTGTTTGTTTTTGTTTTGTTTTTAAACTGCAACCCAGAGCTCTGGAAAAAGACTTGGTTTGGCAGGTTACTAAAATGGCCAAAAGAAAACCTTTGAAAGGGCTAATAGCTGCAGTGTTTGAAATTATCATGAAGGTCCTGCAGTCAGTTTTCTTACTCAGACTAGTGTATCGGAAAAGAAGAAGAAAAATACCTTGGCACGGGTAAGTCTGAATTTTTTTATTCAAAGTTGTTATATGTCTGTCTGTTTTATTTCTGTAATACATATACTAAACAAGGTAATGCTCGTCTTTCTCGTGCATATTTTCTAGCTTATATCTGTGTTCTGTAATTATGTTCTGTTGTCAAGGTTATAGATAGGATTGACTGCCTTCAGTGCACAACATGTTACAGTAAAAAAAAAGAAAAAGCTTCTTTGCCTCATAGCTGACTGTTTTAATTGGCTTTATTTTTAATGGAACATTTGTGCTGCCTAGATAGGGTCAGTGAAGAACTTTTGTATGTAGTTTTGGGTGAAGCAGGTAGTGTTGAAGGTGAAGAGATATGACGTCATAGATTGCAATGTGCAGAAAGATTTGTAGTTTGCAAGCAACGTGCCAAGCCACTACGTTAGGTGAAAATGTAATGTGTTAACAGCTATAAATGGCTTTATCATACTTCTAGTTAAAACCAGAAACTTTTGCAAAATGGCAGAGTGCCATATTTTGGCTATGCCCCAGAAGGTGTAACCATGTTATACTAGATGTGTTCACTTACAGATGGTATGTTGTGCTGTGTTTTAAAGGTGTTGAAAGGAGTTATTAGAATGTGTTTAAAAGTGTTTTGTTCTGGAAAGATTTGGCATGGCGATATGTATAAATGTGTTGGTTTAAAAATTGTCAGTGTTACAAGACAGGGAGGCAGCACATATATCTAAAACACGTATAGTTTCTAATGAAACTATGGGCATTACCTCAGCAAATTGGTGTGAAACAATGTCAGTCTTATTTTGTGTTAAGTATTTCTTTTGTGTATGTGTATGTGTGGTACTGTCTTGGCCAGCAGTTTTATTGTAAAGATATTTAATATCAGTAGTGTTCAAGGACACTACAAAAATAACTGGGTTTGAACGACCTTGCATGCACACTGTGACCTTTTGCACGTTATTTGACCTTCTTGTGTTTCAACATTTTATGTTACTACCAGTTCAAACTTGATGTGTATTCCATACCTAAAGCACAACTTTTCACACAAAATGTATGTTTTCATGAAAGCACACCAAGAGTGAACCATGTAATTTGACTTTTGTTGCAAAACTAGTATTCTAAGTGAAGAGGAACAAACTTTTCTTCTCCTCTCATGGCTTCTGACTTGAGCCAACACAGGCAATACTCAGCTGGAAGGGAGAATTATTCATCATCTCCCATTTTATATATATATATATATATATATATATATAGTCGCTTTGAAAAAGGACTATTACAGCTGTTTTTGAGAGTCTACCATCTACAGTTAAAAACAATGGCTTTGGTTTTTATGTGTGACCATGGTGTAATCATTTTTTTTGTCTTTTTGAAATGCATTCTAAGAGATACGTACGTACGGTATTACCATCAATCTGGATTTTTTATAAACTCAGCTGACATTTTGTCATGCTTTGGATAAGGGAACCCAGGGACGCTTGGCTTCTTTTAGCCTATGAAAATAATCTTGTTTTATTTTTAAACTGGTGTGTGTTTGTTTTTGTTGTTTGTCTGTGTTTCTTCTCTTTCTTCTAGAGAAAAAGAAGTTCCCCATCTTTATAGTAAGGTATGAAACTTACTAAACTAATTGTAATATTATCTTGTTATAATTTAAAGTGTAGTAGGTGGGGATCATGTCACCATCCACAGCTAACCTTTTATTGCTACAGTATTCGAGCTGTCTCTTCACTCAGCTGTCTCTTCCACCAGTAGGAGCTTGGGGGGAGGGGGTATGCTACCCTTCCTCTATCCCTTCCAGTGTAATACCCACAAAGGTTGCAAGGTACATCACTGTTCCCCCAAAGGGGTAAATAAAGAAAATGTATATTTGCCAATAATTGTTTCTTATTTACAGGTTTAAAAAAAAAAAAAAAGACCCAGGGTATTTTAACAGCATAACCCAGCTCAAGCCCTTCTGTTTTTTTCTAGTGCAAACAGTTAAATCTCACACCTATTATTGGTACAAGGGTTTCTGCCCTCAGCAAATAATCAGTTACGCTGGAGAGTGAAGTTGTGTATGTATGTCCACATATATTCTTTTGATTGTCTTTTCAGCTTTCTTATCCTGTTAAAACAAATGCAAAACAACTTTTGTCATTGCCTTACAGCAATTAATGAATGCATTTTTTTTCAACCAGTAAATTCACAGTACTCTAACATTTCTGGACTCTAAGCTAAGTTTACAGTCTACATGTGTTGTTTAAATGTATTTTATGCATTATGCTCAATACTGAAATTTTCTATTACAAACATGCTTATGTTTCATGTTTATGTTATAATGTTTTGATATACATCTTGCTACACTGTGTCATGCATGTATGTATTCAGGAAAGTGCTCCACATGTATAGCGTTTTTAATGCTCATAACCAAACCTAAATACTGGGACCAGCATTGCTGACCCACCCCTACAATATGTTCCAAAGCAAAACCAAAAGTAAAATGAATGTTCCATTTGTCTTATTGCTCACAGGTACCCCTGAAGAATGAGTGTACTCTATGCAGGTTTTGTCATTTTACATTTTAACAATTATAATATGCACAATTTAGATTGTACTCCAAACCTATGCTTCAAGCCTTACCCCACTCAGTACTTTGGAGTATTTCACTATACAGGGTAAAGAAGGTAGACCTTTTCACTTGTCACAGGTGCAATAGGCACTGTTATTAAATTGGCATAGGCCAACAACATATGTATTTGTCCCACTAATTGCATTGTGTAAAAGGCATATTATTATGAACTATATGTTTGAAGCATGTTATTGTAACATTACAAGATTTTATAACTCAGGCCTGCTTGCAACAGACAGGGAAATAATGTTCATCACTGTCATAACTGCTTCTGTGATTTAAAAGCAGGAGGTAACCATAACATTGTCATGATTTACAGATGGTCAAATGGTATAATTGAACCTCGGCCTGCACCCCCAGGTGTGCGGTTAATGTCCCATTTTTATTTTTTATTTTTCTAATTGCCAGAATTTAGGCTCTGTCACACCACTCTTTACAAAACAAGAAGTAAATGGTTTAAAATATTGTTATTTATGTGTTTTTAACTCAGTGTCTAACACACTTTGCAAGTTTGCAGGTTTCCACGGTGTGGCACACATAAGATCTCCACGTTCAACAGCAGTAACCTCTGCAAGTGTAATGTTTTCAGCGAAATTACACCTATTTGTAGAACTTTAAATCAACTGAAGAAGGTCCAGTCAGTTCAGACTCTGCAATCAAGCTTATTGTTTCTGCTTACTATGAAGTTAAGTCTGGGGAAGGGGCACTCCCAACTCCAGCGAGAAGATTCTGCTTCAATTGACCTTCAAGCAATACATCCATTTTCTTCACTGCCGCTTGTTCCAAACATGGCTGGTACTTTCTACAACCCTATTGCTCTGTTATGGACTGTGTTCTTAATGGTTTATTGTCAATTGTTACCTTTTTATGGACTGTTAATCTTTATGCTGGGGTGTAATCAACTACGACAAAACAAATGCCATGCCAGTGTGTGTGTGTGTGACTACTCCATTAAAAGGACTTAATGCACCCCTGGCCAGTGTGTCTACTAATCAGCCAGCCAGCAAAATGAACACTGACTTTTCTACTATGCTGGTGTTTTGTTTTAAATTACTGTCTGCATTGCCCCATATGCCTTGTGGGGTTACCACCATTCTGCAAATGACATTTCATCTGTACTGTAACTACATCAACCTGTGGATACTTATATGAACTTTATGGACTGTTAACTTTATGGACTGTTATGTTTTATAAGGACTTATCTGTCAAGAGACATTATCAATAGATTCTTCAATCAAGCTCCCAGGGTGTGCCACACCTCAACACAAGGTAGCAACTACCTTATTCACTCTCAAAGTGGATTCCATGAACTCTTTTTCATCAACAAAATTGTTATGTTATATTGTGTTATATATGGTATCACGTTAGCATTTTTTCACATATTTCAATTGTGGTGTTGACATCCCTCAATTCTGTATTATGTTTTACAAACTCACCATTGTGTTCCATCTGTAACTCCATGCCTTAACTATCTGTATGCTGGGAACCAGTTTTAAATCATATAAATAAAAAGGGGGGTGGTTAGTTGATACAGAGTATCAAAAGGGGGGAGTGTGGAGGAATTTATTTATATATCTTTCTTTTATACATACATATAAAGTAAAGTGTGTTACAGTATACTATAATGTAGAGCTGCTAGTGTAGTTAAATATAGCCAGGTCTGAGTAAAAGCTAAGGGTCATTATAGGTTCATAAGAATCACAAAGTAAGCAGAAAGCAATAGCTCGTGCTGGCTGAAACCAGTTCCTTAGGTTATGAAAAATAGTAAGCTAGATAAAACTGAGCAGAACTGGTTGTACCAGCCTGATTAGCAGGCTTGGACAAAGTATCAAGATAAGAGCACGTAGTGGCATTGAAGACAAGCTGTACGTTGCTATGGTGTGAGTGAAACTCATTGTTTCTCTTAGGTCAGCTTGACCCAGGCATATGTATCAAGCAGTAATGGGAAAGAAATGAAATAAGCCAGTGGAAAAGTACCTAATGCTTCAATGTGTTTTTTTCTGTTACATTGCTGAAACCTATGATTTTTTCTGTTACATTGCTGAAACCTATGATTGGCTTATACTGAAATGTTGGTGTTTTTCCAAGATGAGAAGTGCTATAAAATACTGTGTAAAACTTTGTTTGGGGAGCTCTCTCCTTTAGCTGAGGCTCCCACATATATGTGTGCAGACAATAAACTGAGTTTATTGGAATAACTATTGGGTGTGGTTAATGAGTACATAGAAATTAAGGTAAAGTATAGACAGTAAAGAGAATCTGCGACCACACTCCCCCATTTTCTTTGTGTGCCGATGGGGGAGCCCACTCCCTGTCAGCATAACCCCCCCTATTGTTAAATGCTGAGGGGGGTGCCCAATCCCCCTCGGCTCGCCCCCCCCGCTTTCTTTGTGTGCGGCCAGGGTGCCCAATTCTGGTCAGCATAACTTCCTCCAGCCACCCCGCGTTGTGTGCTGATGAGAGTGCTCAATCCTCACATACAGACCCCCCAAACATTTAGGTGGCATGCTGGGAGCCCACCCCAGCATGCCAAATCATCTGAAATACAAAACTGTCTCGCTATGTTTTTGTTTTTTACACCTGTAAAACGAAATGGTCCCTTGTAGTCTCCTGGCCCCACCGCACCCACCTCTGTGCACCCTGCCTCCCCATACCCCCCACCCCATACTTACCTCCGGAGCTCGGTCGTCGATCTTCAGTGGACCAGGAACATGTCTGTACTCTTCAAAGCCGACCCGAACTGAGGAAATGCCGGTAAGCTGTGTAATGGAATAAATAGTGTTTTTAACTTTGCTGCATATCTCAGGCATTTTGGAATTTTGGCCCAAAATTTTCAACATGGTTTTGAGACCCCTCCTCATGAATTCTTGCACTGTCATGGCATTATTCGGTCCCAAAGGTGATTTCACAGTCGCCACGTGGAATCACCTTTGAGACGATAATGAAACGACAGTACCATTGTTCATGAAGGCTTTCAAAAGCCTATGTTGCAAGTTTGATGGGAAAAATCAAAAAAATTACTGTTTTATGAGTGTGCGTTGTGCAGTTGCTACGCACTCTCGTAAGTTAGCGAATTCACAATATTTTCATGCCAGATTCTTGACATTGGCATTTTACCACACCTTCTTGTGAACTGTTCAGCTGTCATTTTTCACATCCTGGCTGAAATGTGTTGTCGCACTTTCAGCACAGAATAGCGTGGTCGCTGTGTGAAACCACCGTTCGGGACACATTACGAAAATGACAGTGAAACTGTTCATGAGCAGAGTTCCTAAAATGCCTGTGTTGAAAATTTGGTGACAATACTCCATAAAATGTGTTACGAGCATGCGTTGCGCAGTTTGCACGGACGCTCGTAAGTTCGCAAACTTATATTTTCACTCCAGATTTTCAACATTGCCATTGTTCTACACCTCCTAATGAACAGTACAGCTGTCATTTTTCACATCCTGACCAAAATCTGTTTTCGCAGTTCTGGCGCACAATAGCCCAGTTGCTGTGGGAAGCCCGTGTTCGAGACACACATGAAAATGGCAGTGACACTGTTCATTAGCAGATGTCCTAAAAATGCCTATATTGAAAATTTGGGGATGAAAGTCAATAAAATGAGTGTTTTACGAGCGCTCGTTGCGCAGTTTGCAAGCACGCTCGTGACTTTGTGAATTTGTAATACTTTCACTCCAGCTGTTCATCATTGGCATTTTTCCATACCTCCTTATGAACAGTACAGCTGGCTGAAATGTGTTTTCACACGTCTGGTGCAGAATTACACGGTCACTGTGCGAAATCACTTTTCGGGACAGTTTGAGGAAATAACGGTGACACTATTCATCAGCAGAGGTCCTAAAATGCCTATGTTGAAAATTTGGTGCCGAAAGTCCATACAATGACTGTGTTGCAAGCGTGCATTGCGCAGTTTCCACGCACTCTTGTAACTTCGTCAATCTGCAATATTTACATGCTACCTTTTCACCACTGGCATTTGTGCATACCTCATTATCAACAGTCCAGCTGCCATTTTCCACAGCCTGCCCAAAATGCGTTTCGGCAGCTCTGCCGCACAATGGCGTACTCGCTGTACAAAATCACCATTCAGAACACATTAACAAAATCACAGCACTATGCGTCTCCACCTCCGCCACTGCCAATACCAGCGTGACAACATTCAGCATTAATAAATGCTTGTTATTATTGCAGTGTATGATCACAACACAACATTACCAACAGTTTCACTTCACGATGAGTATTTTTGCTATACATAAACTGATTGCTCGTTCTCTTGCAGGTATCCTGGAGACTGATTGATTGATTGGAGAAAGTCCTTTAATGATAAAGAGTTCAACAATACTCTTGGAAGCCTCCATAACAAGTAAAAAATTGATAACTCACCATTTACAGTGAAACCGATCTCCATGTAACCTGATAACATTACTTCTTCTGGTATGTCAACATTGCCAACATCAAAAAAGGGAAAAGAACTAGTTCAATTTGATAAATGAATGTAACATTTATAATAAACAGATATCAAAATAAGTATGACGTGTGCTGTGTATTAATTACATTATTGTAGAACGACATAATTAACCACCATGGCTGAGTAACTATAGGCCTCGCAGGATGGGGGAGGCCGAGCCCCAGTACCCCATTGATCAAAAGTGATTAACCTGAGTAAATTAGATTAAACCTCACTCCCTCCCCCCTCCATCTTATCTGTGTTTTAAACATTTTCTCAGGGATGTCTCAGGACCTTTAACAGCCTCTGTTGCCTTTTAAAGTGTCCCTGAAACATCACAACGAGCCCATGCTATCCCGAGTTTCGGATGGGATGCCTCCTCAGCATCCCATTGTCTTCCTCCATCTCAGGCCTCTTGACTTGCGCAAAGCTGGAAGCGAAACTGCAGACTAGTGTCGGCCATTTTCTGTCTGTAGTCCTGTTCGAATGTCTCGTTTTGCTTCACAGTGAAATGGTATTTCCAATCTCCGACCACACCTGAAACATAAAAAATGAGACGCATGATAGCACCGGATGTTGATGATGTCAGTGATAGCCATTAAGGATAGAAGAACTATGATGGGTTCTTAAAGGTTCAATAAGCCATGAAAAGCTCGATTATCAGAGCTGTAACAGACGTAACAGAACTTGCAGAACCTTTTCCTTATGTTGCTTTGCCTTAAACTTTTCCGCCCTGGCACCCTCACTGCTCCCTATATGTTAACCTCTACATCCCCCCTTTGAGTCCTGGCATCTCTTTCACTGTACCGCCTTTCTCTCCCTCGATTTCTAGCACCTCTTTCACTGTGCCTCCTTTCTCTCCCTTGATTCCTGGCACTTCTCTAATTTTGCCTCCTTTCTCTCCCTCATATCCTGGCCCCCTCTCACTGCACCTCATTTCTCCCTCATGTCCTGGTCACCTCTCACTGCACCGCCTTTTCTCCTTTAGGTCCTGGCCCCCTCTCACTGCACCTCCTTCTCTCCCTAGGGTCCTGGCTCCCTCTCACTGCACCTCTGTCTCCCTCGGGTCCCAGCTCCCTGTCACTGCACCTCCTTTCTCTCCCTTATGTCCTGGTGCCCTCTCACTGCACCTCCTTCTCTCCCTTGGGTCCTGGACACCCTCTCACTGCACCTCCTTCTCTCCCTTGGGTCCTGGCTCCCTCTCACTGCACCTTTGTCTCCCTCAGGTCCCAGCTCCCTCTCACTGCACCTCCTTCTCTCCCTTGGGTCCTGGCCCCTCTACCTGTGCCTTCTTTCTCTCCCTTGGGTCCCAGATCCCTCTCACTGCACCTTCTTTCTCTCCCCCATGTCCTGGCCCCTCTCATTGCACCTCTTTTCTTTCTCAGGTCCTGGTGCCTCTGTCACTATGCTTCCTTCCCATGAATCTCAATCCCCTTCTTGCTATTCCTCCTCACCTCTAACTTGAAGTTCAGCTCCCTTTCCTGCTACCTAACCTCACTGCTCTCTCTGCAGGAGACCTGGCTGCTGGCTAGTACTTCCCAGCCAGGGGGCAGGTCAACAAAAGAAGGACAGTAGTGTGCAAGCAAAGAGGTAGGAGTGAAACAAATATGCAGTGTGGCAATGTGCAGTTAGCAAATATGAAATGGGAATAAAAAAATCCAAAAACCTGGTTGACTGAGGAGCGTGGAACCCTATGCTGATATCCCAGCAACACCACTGGAAAAAAATCCGTGACCTAACTGACCTTTTTACATGAAGCAGGGACAGGTGTATCAATACATCTCAATTCACTTACTTGTGTTTAAGAAAAAAAAAGTTTCTGTCATCTAGTGGCCAAACCACAAAGCTACAATGGCTCAATCGGACACTTTTTATGTTGATTGCACGCAGCGCAAGAAACATATTGGCACAGCTTGCTGAGAAGCAGGCTGTGGAGGCACGGCACTGTTGTGGCCAATGCCCCCACAGCCTGCAAAGGCTTGTCCCGCTTTCCCCAATGCCATTGCAGGCTGCTGGTGACACAAGTTTGGAACGTTCACACCAACTTGTGACAAATCAGCCGCTGCAATCAGGGCAGCCTGCGTCATTGCAGCGTAAGCCATCCGCTGCAATGAGGGTGACCCGTCATTGCGGGCGGATCTAGCAAGCCTGATATTGTTTGTGAACATGGCGGCAATATAACCCCCCCACAATGTTTATCTGCGACAGGGGAGCCCACTCCCGTCGGCATAATATCCCGTTTCAGTGTCAGCTGATGGGGTGCTAATCCCCATCTGCAAAAAATTACTACCCCCCTTGTTATTTATCGTGGTGCCCAATCCCTGTTGGCAGAAAGATTCCTTTGTTGTTGCGGCGGGGTGCCCAAACGCCGGAAGAATCCCCTTATGTTTACCGACCAGGGGTGCCCAATCCCCGTCGGCCACAGTGCCCCCAAAAGCGAGATTCAGTGGCATGCTGAAGCCCACCCCAGCATGCCAAATGCCCCTGTGAAGGTAAAACCGTCCCGTTGTCTTTTTGTTACCTGTAAAGAAAAACAGTCGCCATGATCTACCAGACCCCTCGCAGCCGGGTCCACCCACTATGCACCCTGCCTCCCTACCCCCTCACCCCACACTTACCTCCGAGTCCGGCACGACGATCTTCGTGACCAGGAACACGCCTGTACTTCTTCAAAGCCGACCGCGAACTGAGGAAATGCCGGTAAGCTGTATAATGGAGTAAATAAGGTTTTCAACTTTGCTGCATATCTCAGGCATTGTTTGGAATTTTTCACAAATTTTCAACATAGGTTTTGGGACCCTCCTCATGAATGCTTCAACTGTCATGGCATTAGTGGCCCCAAAGGTGATTTCGCTGGTCACTGTGCGGAATCACTCTCTGAGGGCTGATTAATCTAAATGACAGTGCCAGTGTTCATGAGGTGGGCTCTCAAAAAGCCTATATTGCAAATTTGGTGGGAAAAATCCCAAAAATGACTATTTTACGAGCATGAGCTGCACAGTTGCTACGCATGCTCGTAACTTCGTGAATTTGCAATATTTTGATTCCAGATTTTCAACATTGGCATTTTGTCACACCTCCTTGTGAACAGTACAGCTGTCATTGTTCACATCCTGGTGGAAATGTGTTTTCACATTTCCAACACAGAATAGCGCGGTCACTGTCGGAAATCAGTGTTCGGAACAGATTAAGAAAATGACAGTGACACTGTTCATGAGTAGAGGTCCTGAAATGGCTATGTTGAAAATTTGGTAATGATACTCCATAAAATGACTGTGTTACGAGCGTGTGTTGTGCAGTTTGCCCGCATGCTCGTAACTTCGCGAATGTATATTTTCACTCCAGATTTTCAGCTTTGCCATTTTCCCAGACCTACTTATGAACAGTGCAGCTGTCATTTTTCCCATCCTGGCCGAAAAGTGTTTTCGCAGTTCCGGCGAAGAATAGAGCAGTCGCTGTGGGAAATCACTGGACAGAGTAATAAAATGACAGTGATACTGTTCATGAGCAGAGGTCCTAAAATGCCTATGTTGAAAATTTGGTGATGATAGCCCATCAAATGACTGTGTTACAAGTGTGCGTTGCACACTTTCCACACACCTTTGTAACTTTGCAGATGCGTAATATTGTCATGCCACATTTTCAACAATGGCAATTTTTCACACCTCCTTATGAGCAGTACAGCTGTCATTTTTCACATCCTGAGTGAAATGTGGTTTCACAGTTGCGGCACAGAATAACGCGGTCGCTGTGGGAAATCAGTGTTCAGGACAGATTAAGAAAATGACAGTGGCACTGTTCATGAGCAGAGGTCCTGAAATCACTATGTTGGAAATTTGGTGTCAAAACTCCATAACATGACTGTGTTACAAGCGTGCGTTCAACTGTTTCCACGCACCCTTGTAACTTCGCAAATTTGTAATATTTTCACGCCACATTTTCCACAGTGGCATTCTTTCACACCTCCTTATGAACAGTACAGCTGTAATTTTTCACATCCTGGCTAAAATATGTTTTTGCACTCCTGACGGAGAATAGCACGGTCACTGTGGGACATCAGTGTTTGGTATATATTAAGATGGAACAAGTGAGAGGAGAGAATGACCGAGCTCAACTGAGCTCTGTCAGGACTGCTCTGGATTTGTTTGTGGGCAGAAAAAGGCCCCAACGCAAGAGGCCAGTACAAAAGGGCAGCCTGCAGCACTGGGAGAAACAGAACGAGAGAGTGAGTGAGTGAGGAGGGGAGTGAGCGAACTCACCGGAGCACTGTCAGGACTGCTGCGGATTTCTTTTGGGCAGAAAAAGGCGTTAATGCAGGCAGGGGCCCAGTAGAAAAGGCCAGCCTGCAGCAGTGGGAGAAACAGTATGAGTGAGTGAGACAGGGGGACTGAGTGAGCTCAACGGAGCTCTATCAGGACTGCTGCGGTTTTCTTTGTTGGTAGAAAAGGCACCAATGCAGGCAAGAGCCCCATACAAAAGGGCCACTTGCAGTGCCAGGACAAACAGAATGAGCGCATGGCAGAGGGAGACTGAGCGACCTCAATGGAGCTTTGTCGGTACAGCTGCGGATTTATTTGTGGACAGACAAAGGTGCCAATGCAGCCAGCAGCCCTGTACACAAGCGTAGCCTGCAGCGCCAAGAGAAACAGAATGAGTGAGTGACAGAGCGGTAGTGAGCGAGCTCAATGGAGCTCTATTGTGATTGCTGTGGATTTCTTTGTGGGCAGAAAATGCGGCAACACAGGCAGGAGCCCAGTACAAAAGGCCAGCTTGCAGTGCGGGCAGAAACAGAATGAGTGAGTGAGACAGGGGGAGTGAGCGAGCTCAATGGAGCTGTGTCAGGACTGCTTCAGATTTCTTTCTGGTCAGAACAAGCCACCAATGCAGGCAGGAGCCCAGTACAAAAGGGCAGCCTGCAGCGGCAGGAGACACAGAATGAGCGAGTGAGGGATGGGGACTGAGTGAGCTCAATGGCGCTCTGTTGGGACTGCTGCAGATTTATTTGTGGGCAGAAAAAGGCAGCAATGCATGCAGGGGCCCAGTACAAAATGGCAGCCTGCAGTGGCAGGAAAACCAGAATGCGCGAGTGAGAGAGGGGGAGTAAGCGAGCTCAACGAAGCTGTATTGTAACTGCTGCAAATAGCGGCAATGCAGGCAGGAGCTCAATAGAAAAGGGCAGCCTGCAACGCCACCAGAAACAGAATGAGTGAGTGAGAGAAGGGGACTGAGCGAGCTCAACAGAGCATTGTCAGGACTGCTGCAGATTTCTTTGTGGGCAGAAAAAGGCACCAACAGAGCCAGGAGCCCAGTACAAAAGGGCAGCTTGCAGCACTGGCAGAAACGGAAAAAGTGAGTGAGAGAGGGGGACTCAGCAGGCTCAACAGACCTGTGTTGGGACTGCTGCAGATTTCTTTGTGGGCAGAAAAAGCCACCAACAGAGGCAGGAGCCCAGTACAAAAGGGCAGCCTGCAGTGCCAGGAGAAACAGAATGAGTGAGTGAAAGAGGGGGAGTGTAAGCGCCCTCAACGTAGCTCTGTCCGGACAGCTGCGGATTTCTTAGCGGGCAGAACAAGGTGCCAATGCAGGCAGGAGCCCAGTACAAAACAGCAGCCTGCTGCACCGGGAGAAACAGACTGAGCAAGTGACAGAGGGGCAGTGAGCGAGCTCAACACACCAGCGCAATCGACATTCGGCATTGACAAATGCTTGTTTTATTTTCTCTTTTTTTCAATTAGTTTCCTAATTTTTACTGATTTAAATTAAAAATAGACCTATTTCATAATTGCAGTAAGGCACTGCACTCATTACTTGTTATTTTTCAATGTTTACTCATTAAATTTTTTTTGTGCCTGTATATTGCAAGTGCTTATGCGTACACAGCTGCATCGATTGACATTGCGCAAATCATGTGACTGCCAGCACCACTCTGTGTGGGTGGGCAGAATGAGACAAGATCTGAATAAACTGGCAAAATATTCGGAAAAGTGGCAACTGAGGTTTAATGCAAAGAAGTGCAAGATCATGCACATAGGGAAGAGAAACCCTGAAGCCACCTATAGGCTGTGAGGGGAGTTGCTGGCAATCACAAGGGAAGAAAGAGACTTGGGCATCATCATCACAGATGACCTGAAATCATCCAAGCAGACCACTAAAGCAGTAGGTAAGGCTAGGAGGATGTTGGGGTGTATTAGTAGGGGTATCACAAGTCGGAAGAGGGAGGTAATAATCCCTCTTTACAAGACACTGGTTAGGCCCCATCTGGAGTACTGCATGCAGTACTGGAGGCCACACCTTCACAAGAACATTAACCAAATTGAGGCAGTCCAGAGAAGGGCGACCAAAATGGTGCAAGGACTGCATCAGAAGACATATGAGGACAGATTAACAGAGCTCAATATGTATACCCTAGAGCAAAAACGGGAGAGAGGTGATATGATCGAAACATTCAAACACCTCTAGGGCATTAACAAGGTGAAAGAGTCTAACATGTTTCAATATAAGAAAATAGCAAGACAAGCGGACGCAGCATGAGATTAGTGGGAGGCTGATTAAGGGGTAATGTGAGGAAGTTCTTTTTCACAGAAAGGGTGGTGGATGCATGGAACAACCTACCTCGGGAAGTGATGGATATAAATACAGTGCAGGGCTTCAAACAGGCATGGGATAGGCATAAGGGAGCAATACAGATGAGTATGAATAGATAGGCCATTGACAGAGCAAAGGCCAGTGACACATTCATAAGGAAGAAAAAGAAATGGGCAGACTGGATAGGCCTTGCGGTCCTTATCTGCCATCAACTTCTATGTTTCTGTTGTTGTAATTGGTATGTTTTCCATCTTTTAGAGTCCTGTTACAGCTCCAGGCCACACCTGGAAAAGGGTCTTTGGCTCAGTGTGCCATGTCGGTTAGCAAATAAAAGAAACAAATAAATAATTCCTGGGCTGTCATTTTCTGAGTGACAATCGCTATCAGTATCTCATTTTAGAAAATGGTCTTTTTATTTCTTGGCATCTGATTGGCTAGTACCCTTGCCATGGGGGTACATTAACTTTCAATAGATGCCCAGGAAATAAAAAGTACCAGCCTATAGTGCCCTTTCACCCACTTAAGTATCTTGGTGCCCACACTGCTTCCTAATTGGCTAACACAACTAATTATCATTTCAAATCACCGCCATCTTTTTTGTCATTTACCGAGAGATACTACCCATGTCAAAACAGCCCTACCACAGACACACAAAGGCACAACCATGACAACTATCTTGCTGTTAAAAAAAACAACTTAAAGTACTTACTTTGAAAGCGCCACATGAACATCAGTTTAAGCCGCCCATTATACTTTTCTGACCCCCCCCCAGCCTGCCCCATCACCCCGTCATGAGTCCTCGGTCAATTTCCACAAAACACCATCGAAATTTAATAAATGTTCCAGCTGTTTGTAAGTTTGGTTTTCATTATTCTGTCACCTCATTCGAGCTTCTGGTATGGATGGTATTTACGAGACATGTGCCATTTGGTTTTACCAACCTGTCTTACCTGCTGTGCCCAAGTCTATATTTTCGGCATTCTCTCACAAGTGCCTTCCAGGGTTAGTGCTCTAGGGAAGTGAATAGTGGCTGCCAGTACTGAGACCAAGTATCCGCTACTTAATCGACCTCCTCCTCCTACAAAATCCCACGGACCTTCCGTCCGTGCTCTCACTACTCACAGCGTTACCATGAGCAACCGCCCGCCCGCCACCTCTGCTCCTCTTCCGATTCTCAGATACATTCAGCTGCTCAGCGTGCTCGCTCGCCTGCCACCTCTGCTCCTCTCCCGATATGTAATTCATACAGCTTTGAAACGGCAGCTCTCCTAAGCTACCTCAAACCCAAATTGAAATGCAAAGCATCAATATAGCAGTTTTACAGCAACCACCTTGTTTCCAATCATTCAGTAAGAAATTGGCACATCCACTTTCATGCAACAACACATTTTTTTAAATTTAAATCTCCACTAGTGCTGCTGCCGACCGTAAACTACGACTCCACATTCACTGCGTCCCGCCCGACCCTGATTACATTGCCAGCTTCTACAACTCGACTGCTGCTTGTTTAAAAAAAAAAAAGAGCCGGCCCGGTGGCGCTGAGGGTTGAGGCGCTGGACGCACACACCGCTCCGCGCGGGCGACCGGGCTTAGCGATCGACAGCTTCGCCTGCTCCGGGAGGATCCGGCCCATGCCCGGCACTTAGGGACCCGGAGGAACTGCAAGCCCACAAGGGGATGGCTGGTCGTTGAGCAGCACGGACGCCGACGGCGCGCGTCATGGCGTCAGGGAGGTCATCGGCTGCTCGAGGAGGGAGAAAAGCGAAAGGAGCCTGCCTCGTCCGGGAAGATGGGAGGACCTTGGGCGTGCCCATGATGTGCCGATGCCCGCCAGACCGAGACCCGGCGAAATGTGGTAGGGGGTTAGGAACCCCACCTCGTCCCACCGGGGTAAACCCGCTCCATGGGGATCTGTGGTCTGTGTGGGCAGGGTTCCGGCAGTGGGATGTCTGGGGGTCGTCACTGAAGGGTCGGAGGAGGCAGGCTGTGAGGAGGATAAAAAGGATTTAAAAAAAAAGAACCTCCAGGTTTAAAATCTGAGGTTGGGATCAGAAATAACAACGGACTGTGTCTACAAACTGCGCACCTCTGTTCCTATGCCAACCACGATCCCGATCCTCCAGCCGCCAGCCCAAACAACATGACAGTGCTAGTATTTTCTTCACAGAAACAGCCCAGAACAGTCTCTCTTAATTTCCTTGTAGTGGTAACGGCACTTCACGAAAGAGTGTGTGTGTGTGGGGGGGATGGAGCGCTACTAGTAAAAAATTAAAAGAAAAATCACAGCCTGCATGTCTCAGTGTGTTGTACAGTTGCTGAGGACAGTGAACCTTGTCAAAAAACACAACTGTGACACTTGATCTCTGCAAATGTGTCTATATAGAGTAACAATAACAACCAGCTCTAGTATTAGGCTCCTCTAGGAGGAGGAACTATTTTATTATAAAACTTATTTTAAACTACTTATGTTAAACTAATTTTAAAAAGTTTGTTTTATTAAACTTTTTTTTTTTTTTACAGTGCCCATTTTCTAAGCGCAATAATACCCTCCAGGGTGGGCGGTATGGGCAATACCGGACATTCCAGGGGCTATAAGGCCCTCCGCCTGCGGCATCGGGCCTCATTATGCCCCGGGCGGTCTGGTATTGCCCAATACTGCCCACCCTGTCGGGTATTATTGCTTGCATAATTCTGATATTATTTGCACTGTAGATGAGTACTACACATTATCATTTGTGCTGATCAGTTTTGTCAGCATTTGCTGCGACTGTTTGCTCGTACCCAGGCCCATATTAAAAATTAGCTTTGCTTAATGGAGTTTATCCCACTAAAACAAATAAATACAGATAGAGCAATGGGGTCTTTGGCACAAAAATATTTGGGGTTCTGGTCAGACTGATATGACTGCAGGCATGGCTTGTGAATTCTACAACCTGCTTTTTGATGAATAAATTGGCATTTTGACACGTAACTTGATTGATATCTGGTTGTGTGTTATATCAGAGGCACCCCATTTGCTCTTCTGCACTGCACATACTTTGTTTCATTCATCTGTTTCCCACAGTCCCTCTGGTCCAAATGCAGCAGGGAACAATCCAGACCTCCTATTGGATTCCTGGTGTTCCAAACCATTTCCCTCCCCAGATCATCTCCTGTGCTGGCACAATACTCCGTGTGCATACAGGTGTGGTCAGATCATCACTGTGTTCACATACAGCTTTGGTTATCAGTAAAGTGAACATTTTCTGGATATATCCCAGTAGCAAAAACTGCGTGTAAACAGCGCCATTTCCTGGTACCCAACAGTTTTCAGTGAAAGTGTTTCTTGGTAACGCTTACCCAGAAATGCTGCTGTCAACGGTTAATTGCCTGCATGAAAATGTAATGAGTGAGGATGTCCTCCCGTGTAGATCTGCATGGAAGGTACACAGCTACATTGACTGACATTGCGCAAATCTTCTGTCTGCCGGCACCACTCTGTTTTGGTGCCTTAGTATCTGTATTGATTCTGCTCTATGATTCATAAGTAAACAATAGCAAGGCTGGCCTGTTGGTGCAGTGGTAGTGCTACCATCCATGATGCCAGCAACCCAGGTTTGGGAAAGAGCCTAGGTCATCAGAGGGCCGGCTGGGGGGGATGGTAGAGCATCCCAGGAGACGCTTGTGACGGATAGCAATCTACTTGTTATTATATTGTATCATATTTGTGATATCAGTATATGTTTCTTTGAATGTCTGCTTGGAAAATATGGCAACCAGCAGAACAGCACCATGGGAGCTGGAATTTCAAAAGTGTGGTAAGGAGAGATGGCCTCTCCATGACCCAGTGGAAAATCTGATTAAGAGCTTCCTTCAGATATCAGGTTGTAACACATTGTAAAACACCCATTTACTTTGAAATCCAGGAAAACTAGCCACAAAAACAGGCTGCATGTTATGACCTATTAGGAAGAAGCAACTTCTTCTAACTGATACCTGCTAGATTTCACAAATAGGTGACATAGCTCATCCGGAAGTTTGCCTGAAAAGATCAAAGGGGTAACTCTGACCTGTCATGAGGCATCACTAATTAGGAAGAATATACATACATATTTTTTTATTTGGAATGTTTAGCAGCGTGCTGGGGCATGTGACTAATCAATTAATTAAGTATCCAGGTTTGAGTGACCTCACAACCAGCATCACTGTGAGCTGTGACATCACAGGGAGGATAGGACTGTACTGAATATTATCAGATGGGTGGAAGAAAAGAGGGCTTTGTTAATTAAACCTAGAGTAGGAGTAAATACTCAATAATAACTGGTCAGCAATTTCTCTCAATGTACTGACCAGGTTGATATTTTCCATAACAACCGGCTGGTTGTTATGACATTCATGAGCCATGCCAGTCAAACTATGCTGCTGCCTCATTGGCCAACATTCTGTAAGTGGGCGGGGCGAAACAGTCTCACAAACTGCTGGAGAAAAATTGCTGGTCTGTTATTATAAAAAATAAAAGATGGGGAGGATAAGCATATGAGAGCTTACACTTCGTTGTGGGATGCTTTTGATAAACCCCTCAGTCTTTGCCCTCGGGGTTTATGTAGCATCCCACAACTCAGGTGTGCATTAAATTCTCATATCAAACCCTTTCTCATCCATTATTCTCTATGTAATAAGGTGGTTTTGTATAATTATCTATTTAATTTTCATAACTGTAATCTAAATGTTATATGTTCTGTGTGTTGTAGTTTCTTTACGATTTTTAATTATAGTAAACTTTGTTTTCCTTGAAATTCTGCCCGAGTCTTTTTCTCATTTTGAATGTGAATGCTAGGACAGTGTTGATAAGTCTGACAGAACTGTTAAGTACCTACACTGTGTTACCATTTTGCACCAAGGCAAGAATAGTACCTAGGTTTCAACTGAGTCAAAAAGGGGGATTGTGAACCAGGTTGGGTGCCTGCTGGGTTAAGTATTGCACTGCTTTTCCCCAAAGATGGTGTGATATTTGATCCTGTTAACCTGGCGTGCTAGTGAAAAAGGGTTCATATTTGACCTCAGGACTCGAGACTGGTAGTTATTTTGGACCCAAAACAGACAGGGGGGTTACCCTTTTTGTCTCCTAATCACATATTACACTTTGAGGTTTGGCACTGTGGGAGCAGAGGACCAGACCCACGGAGTGTGTTTGTGACAGATCCGGTTGGCAGCGGTGCAATTTAAAAGATTTGGTTTACGGTGCTGCAATCAAAAAGATTTGTTTGCATACTGTGGAATTATTTGGCAACATGGGCATTAACAGTCCAGTGTGTCAGATTGATAACTGTAACAGCTCACACACAAAATAAGGCAGTGATTTAAAAATAAAGAAATATATCATTGTGGTTACAGTCTAAGTTCCCTACCTGTTTTATTTTTTTCAGGTGTAAACTAGTGTAGTGGTAGATTAGGGAAGAAGATAACTTCCACCTACAGTGAGTGCACTGCAGACTACCTGAGGCAGTTATGCCAAGAGAGAGGAGTCCGTTGTGAGAGGCGAAACAAGCAGCACCTCATGGAGGTTCTTGTGGCAGCCAATGCTCAAGACCTCGAGTCACAGTCAGTGACTGGAAAGGACCAGACCTTGGGCATGGAGGGGCCAGGATCCATCGCAATATCCGGACCCAGTGAGGAGGACAGCGGGATCAGTGTAAGCCAAGAGCCACCACAGCAGGGGAAGGTCACCACCATGCTGGAGC
The DNA here is from genome assembly GCA_016271365.2 of Neoceratodus forsteri. Lineage (NCBI taxonomy): Eukaryota > Metazoa > Chordata > Ceratodontiformes > Ceratodontidae > Neoceratodus > Neoceratodus forsteri. The sequence goes on along the minus strand of JADMNL010000026.1, from coordinate 214,848,338 downwards.
CCGAAGGGTTCAGGCTGCAGAGGGAGTTGTGGAGAATGGAGGTGGAATTTGAGCAGAAAAGGTTCGAAGCCCAGCAGTGAAGGGAGCTTGAACAGAGGAAGCTGGAGATGGAGTGAGAGAAAGAGAAAGAGAAGAGAAGCGAGAGCAGCGAGCTGCTGAGGAAAAAGAGTGACAACTTCAGAGAGAGGCCGAGTGAGAAGAGAGAGAGAGCATCAGAAGAGATTTGAACTGGAGAAGCTACAAGTCCAAAGAACAGTGCCACAGCAGGTCAGTGTCATGGGTGAATCTGGGACTCCAGGACTGGGTTACAGATTAAATTCTAAATTGATAACTGAATTTAAAGAGGGGGAATATATGGATGCAGTTTTAAACTCATTTGAAAAGGCATGCATTCAGGCAAAAATTCCTAGAGAGTCCTGGAGCTTGCAGCTATCCCCGCTGCTTACCGGGAAAGCTTGTGATGCATTGGGTCAAATGGACAATCAGGACAGTAATGATTATGCAAACTTAAAGCTGCTTTGTTAAACAAATATGACTTGACAGCTAAAACGTACAGAGTTAAGGTCTGTAAACTCAGGAGAAGCCCTGACATGAGCTACGAGGAGCTAGCTACTAAACAACGTCAGTTTTTAAAATGGTGGTGGCAGGGCTACAAGCAGACTCTGTACAGAAAATTGAAAATGTACTTTTGGAGCAGTTCTTTTGGGCTTGCCCAGCAAGACTGAAAACCTGGCTAGAGGACCAAGATCCAAAAACAGTGCAGGAGGCTGCTGAACTTTTGGACCACTATGCCAGGAGTAGACCTGCTCTGAGATGGAGTGGGGGTGGGTGTGACAGCGCAGAAAGGGAAACACGTGCCTTCAGGACAGCTAAAACCCTCACTACCTCCACCAAAACTGGGCAGCCCCAGGTTACAAAGAACAAATTTGCCTGATAAAAGAAATTAATGTTGAGTTTGTGAACAACCTGGACATCTTGCAAGGCAGTGTCCTAAAAGGCAGAGAGTGCACAAAGTGGTGCTGGGAAAGAAGTGTTTTTTTTGTGTATCCCTGAAAGCATGCCAGCAAACATGAGGGAGCATGTACACCCACTTAACGTGAATGGGGTGCAGACCCATGGGTTAAGGGACACGGGGGCGTTCCTTACTTTGGTAAAAGGGGATCTGGTTGAACCTGAACAGCTTATCCCCAATCAGTTCGTTACAGTATGGGAATTCACTGGAGAGGAGAAAATGCTGCCACTTGCTAGTGTTCTCCTGGACTGGGGTGAGACAAGAGAGACTGTGCAAAAAGTTGCAGTAGCAGAAAATCTTGCCCTGGATGTGATCATCGGGAACAATCTCTAAAAGGGGATGGAGTGTGCAGTTACCCGCAGTCAAGCAGCAAAGGTAAATTGTAGTTCCCTGCACTCCATTGAAGCCCCTGTGGAAAACACTGGGAGGCTGATTCCCCAGCCTGTGTCTCCTGATATGGAGAATAGAGAAAGGGTGTAGAAATTCCCCAGGTAGCAGTTAACAGAACAGCTGCAGAAGGTTACTCTGAGGAAGGAGGGGTAGCCCATTGTCAGAGAGTTAGGGATGGCAGTGACCCTGAATGTGCTGATGCTAGAGCTAGGGACCCTAGCTTAGAAACTGGAGGGGACCTGTCCCATGCCTTGGGAATGTGTAAAGATTTTGCAGCTGCTTGTAAGAATGACCCTACTTTAGAGAGGCTGAGGGCTTAGGCAGACTCTGATGGAGCACTTGGAGGTGACGTGAAACAAAGTTTATGGGGAAAATGGACTGCTGTATATGCAGAACATAAGGACAGAGGGAGTGGTGATGGGCAGGCAGCTTGTCGTTCCCCAGGGGTACCATGAGCTGTTGCTCAAGATTGCTCACAATATTCCCATGTCTGGCCATCTGGGAATCATGCACACTATGCAGTGATTGGCCCAGAATTTCTATTGGCACAACTTCACCCAGCAGGTGAAGGAGTATTGCAGGTCTTGTCACTGGTGTCAAGAAATAGGGAAGGCAGGTAGGAAAACCCAAGTCACCCTAATTCCCTTACCCATAGTGGAGGAGCCATTCCAGAGGATAGGAATGAATATTGTGGGGCCTCTGAATACCCCCAGCTCCTCCAGGAAGAGGTTTATCCTAACAATGGTGGATTATGCCACCCGGTACCCAGAGGCAGTTGCCCTATCCTCACTGAGGACAGACAAAGTGGCAGATGCCTTGCTAGGGATTTTCTCCTGTGTTGGGTTCCCGCAGGAGGTTATCACCAATAGAGGGGGTTCCTTCATATTGGACCTGATGAAATGTTTTGGGAATGTGTAAAGATTTTGCAGCTGCTTATAAGAATGACCCTACTTTAGAGAGGCTGAGGGCTTAGGCAGACTCTGATGGAGCACTTGGAGGTGACGTGAAACAAAGTTTATGGGGAAAATGGACTGCTGTATATGCAGAACATAAGGACAGAGGGAGTGGTGATGGGCAGGCAGCTTGTCGTTCCCCAGGGGTACCATGAGCTGTTGCTCAAGATTGCTCACGATATTCCCATGTCTGGCCATCTGGGAATCATGCACACTATGCAGTGATTGGCCCAGAATTTCTATTGGCACAACTTCAGCCAGCAGGTGAAGGAGTATTGCAGGTCTTGTCACTGGTGTCAAGAAATAGGGAAGGCAGGTAGGAAAACCCAAGTCACCCTAATTCCCTTACCCATAGTGGAGGAGCCATTCCAGAGGATAGGAATGAATATTGTGGGGCCTCTGAATACCCCCAGCTCCTCCAGGAAGAGGTTTATCCTAACAATGGTGGATTATGCCACCCAGTACCCAGAGGCAGTTGCCCTATCCTCACTGAGGACAGACAAAGTGGCAGATGCCTTGCTAGGGATTTTCTCCTGTGTTGGGTTCCCGCAGGAGGTTATCACCAATAGAGGGGGTTCCTTCATATTGGACCTGATGAAATGTTTGTGGAAGAAGTGTGGAGAGGTGCAGAGATGCATGACACCTTATTATCCACAAGCCAATGGGATTGTGGAAAGATTCAATGGTACCCTTAAAACGATGCTCCAAGTGTTTGCTGACCAGCATGGGAGGGACTGGGAGAAATACCTTCCCCACCTGAAGTTCACATACAGGGAGGTGCCCCAAGAGTCAACAGGGTTTTCCCCCTTTGAGCTCTTATATAAATGCAGGGTACATGGACCCCTAGACTTGATCTGGAAGGACTGGGAAGGCAAGCACACCACCCAGGGAGTTCCCATAGTGGATCATGTCCTTAAGTTTAGAGAAAAGCTGAAGGAGCTTATGGGTACAGCTCAGAGCAACCTGGCAGCTGCCCAGTAAAAACAAAAGGTATGGTATGACCGCAGAGCCAGAACTCGCTCATACACTATAGGTCAGGAAGTCATGGTCCTAATCCCGGTCCGGAAAGACAAGCTGCAGACCGAGTGAGCAGGACCGTACAAAGTAGTCAGACAGGTGAATGACATAAATTACATTATAGAACTGCTTGACAGGAGACATACCCAAAGAATATACTATGTCAACATAATGAAGCCATATGTAGATACAGCTGACATGGTCTTTGTAGTGTGTAGTCATGGGGAGGGGATAGATGAAGAAGACCCCCTTTCTGGACTTGCTGGAGAAAAGCAAGCAGAAGGCCTCTGTGGAGGCAATTAAACTGTTGCCCCAGTTGACCCTGGACCAGATCCAGGAAGTAAGGGAGGTTTTAGCAGACTTTGCCCCATTGTTTAGCACCAAGCATGGACTAATCCCCTTAGTGACACACAATGTAGAGATGGGGATGCAAGTGCCCATATGGTAAACAGCATATCGTGTGTCAGAGGCCATCCAAAAGGACATTAGGAGGGAGGAGGAGGAAATGCTGGATTTAGGGGTAATCCAGAAAGTCCCGCAGCCCCTGGGCCTCACCCATAGCCCTTGTTCCCTAGCCAGATGGCTGTACTCCTTTTTGTGTGGGCTATCAAGGACTCAGTGCTGTCACGAAGTCAGATGCCCACCCAATGCCACGAATGGATGAACTACTGGACAAGTTGGGAGGGACGACCTACCTTACCACTATTGACCTGACGAACGGGTATTGGCAGGTGGTGTTAACTGCCAGAGCTAGGGAGAGATCAGCATTCATCACTCTGATAGGGTTATCTGAGTTCAAAGTAATGTCTTTCGGAATTAAGAACACCCCTGCCACCTTCCAAAAGGTTGGTGAACCAGGTGTTAAATGGTGCTGAAGAGTACGCCATAGCATACCTGGACAACATTGCCATCTTCAGTGCCAGCTGGAAGGAATACCTGTCCCACCTTAGGGAAGTGCTGGGCAGGATACAGAGGGCTGGGCTCACTGTAAAAGCTGAAAAGTGTCAGGTGGCCATGTCTGAGGTGGCATACCTCGGACATGTAGTAGGCTGGGGACAGCTCCGTCCAAATCAAGCAAAGATTGAGGCAATCGAGGCATGGCCCAGACCTGAAACATAGAGGCAGGTTAAGAGTTTTCTGGGGACCACAGAGTACTATAGAAAATTTGTATCAAACTACAGTGCACTGGCATCTCCCCTATCTGGCCTGTTAAAGAAAATAATGCCTAAGAAGGTTAACTGCAAACCAGCCCTTACACGACTAAAGGACGCACTGTGCAGTGCTCCTGTATTAATCAGTCCAGACTATAGTAAACCCTTTGTAGTCCAGACCGATGCCTCAGCTGTGGGTATTGGGGCATTACTCAACCAAATGTCTAACCAAGGGAACGATCACCCAATAGTGTACCTCAGTAAGAAGTTTCTTCCCAGGGAGCAGGCTTATCCTACAGTGGAGAAAGAATGCCTTGCAATGATGTAGGCGCTAAAGAAGTTAGAGCCATACCTATACGGACGGCATTTCGAGGTACAAACAGATCACAGCCCCCTGGTTTGGCTGGCACAAATGGGTAAAACAAATGGTAGGCTTTTAAGATGGAGCCTTGCCTTGCAGGGGTACAGCATGACTGTTACACACAGGGCAGGGGCAGCAAATGAAAATGCAGATTGGCTATCACGTCAGTTGGAGCGGTGAACTAAATTTGGGAAACTCATCCCATGCCTAGGAATGGATTCCCCCAAATACAGTCAAGGAGGGAGGAATATGATGGATAGCAATCTGCTTGTTATTATATTGTATCATATTTGTGATATAAATACATGTTTGATTTTTTTTAATGTCTGCTTGGAAAATATGGCATCCAGCAGAACAGTACCATGGGAGCTAGAATTTCAAAAGTGTGGTAAGGAGAGATGGCCCCTCCATGACCCAGTGAATAATCTGATTAAGAGCTTCCTTCAGATACCAGGTTGTAACACATTGTAAAACACGAATTTAATTTGAAATCCAGGAAAACTAGCCAGAAAAACAGGCTGCATTTTATGACCTATTAAGAAGAAGAAGCTTCTAACTAATACCTGTTAGATTTCACAAATAGGTGACATAGCTCATCATGAAGTTTGCTGGAAAAGATCAAAGGGGTAACTCTGACCTGTCATGAGGCATCACTAATTAGGAAGAATATATGTATTTTTTAATTGGAATGTTTAGCAGCATGCTGGGGCATGTGACTGATCAATTAATTCAGTATTCAGGTTTGATTGACCTCACAGCCAGCATCACTGTGAGCTGTGATATCACAGGGAGGATGGGACTGTACTGAATATTACCAGATGGCTGGAAGAAAAGAGAGCTTTTGCTTTTTGATGCTGGACTCCTGACAAGACACACTCTCCAGAACACTTTAGGTAAATCAACCACCACTATTTATCAATTAAACCTAGAGTAGGAGTAAATACTCAGTAATAAGGTGGTTTTGTATAATTATCCATTTAATTTTCATGACTGTAATCTAAACGTTATGTGTTCTGTGTGTTGTAGTTTCTTTACTATTTTTAATTCTAGTAAACTTTGTTTTCTTTGAAATTCTGCCCGAGTCTTTTTCTCATTTTGAATGTGAATACTGGGACAGTGTTGATAAGTCTGACAGAACTGTTAAGTGCTTACAGTGTGTTACCATTTTGTACCAAGGTGAGAAAAGTACCTAGGTCTCAACTGAGTCAAAAAGGGGGGTTTTGAACCATGTTGGATGCCCGCTGGGTTAAGTGTCACACTGCATTTCCCCAAAGAGGGTGTGATATTTGATCCTGTTAACTGGGCATGCTAGCAAAAAAGGCTTCATATTTGACTTCAGGACTTGAGACTGGTAGTTGTTTCAGACCCAAAACAGACAGGAGGGTTACCCTGTTTGTCTCCTGTTCACATTCTGCACTTCGAGGTTTGGCACTGCGGGAGCAGAGGGCCTGACCCATGGAGTGCATTTGTGACAACGCTTACCAACCTCACTGGGGGAGGGCTCTTGCTCTCTACTGCACTACTGCTGCCTCGGTTACCACAGATGGTGGTGCAAGCAGAGACCAAGGATCAAGTGAGGGAGATGTCAACGCACTCTGGCACATGCTGCACATCATGCAAGTGCCGTGCAAAGGGCCTCCACCGATGTCCGTGAATGGGAAGAAGAAGAAGAGGAAGAGGAAGAAAAGCACTTGTTGCCTGCAACATGTCATCCTGACTCTCCTTGCAGGTCCTGCACTGCTGACCAGGTGCCAGCGCCAACACTGAGCTTGAACTCTGCCAGAGGAATTGGGGTCCCCTGCAGTGGTCACACCCTGGGGGGGTAAGCTAATGAAGAACATGGCATCTGGGTAAGTCACGGGAAAGGTGGGTGACAGGGTGGGGGAGAGGCAACAACTGATGACAGCCAGCTGGAGGAAGGTAGAAAAAAGTTAACAATCGCTCTTGATGAAGAGACCATCTTGTTTTTTTTTTTTTTTAATCTGTTAGTGACACAAAAGGCATTACCCCCCACACCTTTTTTTGTACCAGTACTACTCTCTGGCTACCATGGAATGCAACTCTACAGTATACATTGAGTTTTGTCCTTGAATGGACTATTTGTGCAGGTTGTGCCTGAAAAGATGCTTATGACTATCCAGTTTCCTTACTTGATTACTAAAAGCAAAAAATATAAATAAATTAATGATGCTCAGATAGGGCAAAGCCGCTTTGGAGAATCATAGAGGGCCCCAAAAGATAGCCTCGTCTAACCAACTCTGGATCTGACACCCTGTCTGACTCCATTCAGATTTCAGATCCAACGTCAGACAGTGGTAATTCCAAGGTAGGATAGTGAAATCCGAGATCAGATAGTAGGATCCAATGTCAAGAAGTGGGATCCGAGGTTGGATAGTGGAAAAAAAATCCAGGAAAAAATCACTGCGAATAGATGAAGCACCAAAGGAATTCATCTTGGATGCTTTAAACTTCATCCTTACATGTAACTATTTTGAATTTGAAGGAGTTTTTTTTTGAACAAGGGAGGATGGTATGGTACCTGAGGACTGGAGGAGGGCGGATGTGATTCCCCTTCACAAAAGTGGGAGCAAGACAGAGGCAGAAAAAAACAGACCTGTCACTTTGACCTCAGTGGTAGGGAAAATGATAGAATCACTTCTGAAGGAAAGAACTGTTGAGTACCTAAAGGCCAATGGGGCACAGGACCCAAGGCGGCAAGGATTCACAGGAGGAAGGTCATGTCAGACAAATCTAATTGATTTCTTTGACTGGGTGACCAAAGTAGTAGACCAGGGAGGGGTTATGGACATGGTCTACCTAGACTTTGGCAAGGCATTTGACACAGTCCCGCACAAAAGATTAAACAAATTAGCCAGCCTGGGAGTGAGTCCCAGGGTGGCAGCCTGGGTAAAACACTAGCTCGACAACAGGACACAGCGAGTAATAGTAAACGGAGTCCACAGTGAAGAAAGGAGGGTTACTAACTTTATAAATGACATTGCAGAGCTACTGGAAGAGAAAGTATGTCTCTTTGCAGATGACTCAAAGATCTGCAACAGGGTTGATACGCAAGGTGTGGTGGAAAGGATGAAAAGGAACTTGGCAAGGTTGGAGGAATGGTCAAATGTATGGCAGTTTAGATTCAATGCAAAGAAGTACAAAGTAATGCACATGGGAAACAAAAGCCCAGGGGAAGAGTACACAATGGGGGGTGAGATACTGACAACAACAAAAATGGAAAGGGACCTGGGGGTAGTCATATGAGACAACCTAAAGGTGGACCAGCAATGTGAGAAGGCAGTAAGGAGGGCTGGGGGGATAGTGGGATGCATAGGGAGAGGCATAACCAGTAGAAAACAGCAAGTTGTTGGCCTTCTGCACAGACACTTGGTAAGACCACATCTGGAGTACTGTGTACAGTTCTGGAGACCCCATCTCCGTAAAGACATAGACAGGGTGGAGGCTGTCCAGAGGAGGGCAACCAAAATAGTGCAGGGTCTGCACCGGAAGACATATGAAGAAAGACTAAAGGAGCTTAAGTTGTATAGTCTTGAGGAAAGGAGGAAGAGGAGGGACATGATAGAAACTTTCAATACCTCAAGGGAATCAACAACGTCCAAGAGGGTAGCATCTTTCAGAAAAAGAGATGTGCAAGAATAAGGGGGCACAATTTGAAGATAGAGGGGGGACAGCTCAGAGGTAATATGAGGAAGTATTTCTTCACAGAGAGGGTTGAAGATGCATGGAACAACCTTCCTGAGGAGGTCATAGAGTCAAAAACAGTGGGGGAAGTCAAGATGCATGGGACAGACATGAGGCAGTTCTAGTGGGGGGGTAGGAGGAAGTAGGCTGTTGGTTAACTAAGATCTGAGCTTATCCATTAGGTAAGGAAATGGGCAGAAGTAGGTGAGCCATGCAGTCCTTATCTGCCGTCAAATTCTGTGTTTCTACGAACAAAAATGTGGCATGGCTATGGGTGCCTCCATGGCATCCAGCTATGCCAACCTCTTTTTAGGCAGCTGGGAGAAGACAAAAGTGTTTCATGAGACAGTAAATTCATTCTTCAATAATATAGTCAAATGGTATCATTTTATTGACGATATAATTTGCATCTGGAAAGGAGAAGAAAGTGAGGCCCATGCGTTTACTGATTGGTTACATACAAACGATTTGAACTTAAAAATCACATATACATTTGACCAAAAGGCTGTTAATTTTTTGGATCTTAACTTTAGTATTGACACTGGTAGGGTAAATGAACACTGTATTAGAACAAAAATCTTAGGAAAGAGACAGCTCTGAATTCAGTGTTACACACTGAAAGTGCCCACCCCCCAAATTTAAAGAAATCCATCCCCTATAACCAACTTTTACGTATTAGAAGGAACTGCAGCTCTAATGCTGATTTTGAGAAGCAATCGGAAGAAATGTTAGAAAGATTCCAGAATTGAGGATATGATAAGCAGTTGCTGGAAAATGCATATGAAAAAGTAAAGGGGACAGATAGGGATGTTATTTTAAGAAAAAAAGTAAACAGGTGATACTGAAACTGTATGTTCCTTTGTGACAGAATACAATAACGTGGCAGGGCGTATAGGCAACATTGTATTTTGTAACTGGCCCATTCTATTGGGGGATGAACTTAGTGGAAAGAGCAGTGGGTTCCAAACCATGTATTATTTTTTGTAGAGTTCAAAACATCAAAGACAAAGTGGTGCACAGTAAAGAAAAGAAAGCTGAGAATATTAAGAGAGGCACTTGACTCCCTAAAAGAACTAAAGGCTTTGTTACATGCAAAAGATGTAATGTCTGTAAATATGGGACTACTGGTAACAGTTTTGCTCATCCTAAGGAGCAAGGTAAAAAAATGGAGATAAGGGAACTTATCATCTGTGACACCCCATACGTGGTCTATGCCCTGTGGTGTACTTTGTACATTGGGAAAACTGTAAGACCTTTAAAACAGAGGATCCAGGAACACGAGATCCATAATCAGTGATCGACAGGAAACACCAGTGGGCACCCATTTCACCCTTTGCCACAGTTCACTACCTAATGACTTAAGATTCATGGGTATACAGCATGTTCCACCATTGCCCCTGGGAGGTGACAGACTGAATAAATTGCTCAAACAAGAAAGTATGTTGATTTTTAAAATGAGCAGTGTAAAACCTAATGGATTAAATGTGAAATGGGATGTAAAGCCATTTCTTAAAAAATAATACATTTTTTGTAGAATTCACAATAGGAGCCTGTTTGTGTAGAACCTTTATTTAAAATAATGCCAAATGGCTTTGAAATAATGTTACTAATTGTGTTCACACAACTAGCTTTGCCTGTTGTGTTCTCTCTTTCCTTCTCAATAGGATAACAGTTGAACTCAGATCCTGAGATTGCTTCCTACCTGGATTATATAAATGTACAATAAATGTGCTTTAATCTTAATAGGATTTTTATGCTTAAGCTTCACCATCAGGTTTAAATTTAAAATTTGGTTGCACTATGTAGTTACTAGGATAATGTTCATTTGGTAGAAATATAAAGGTGTTTGAATGAAATTTGCTGGTGCACTTTAAATTTTAAAAGTATTAGGCTGAATTGCTCATGCATATTAATGAGTCAGGAATTCAAAAGGGCCTGAATGTCTGTATGCTATACCCCCTTTGAAGACTCGCGTGAGTCGAGGTGCTAGGGGTGTTTGCCTTTTTTGCAGAAGTTCCTGTTTACCCACTGAATGTGGGATGAAAATAACTTGTTGTGGAAGGCTTGAATTGGAATAAATTGCAGTCCTTTGTACTTTACTGGGTTAAACACCTCGTGGATTTTTTCCACTTTTTCAAGTGACATTCTTACCAGTGGGTTAGGTGTTGTTGCGCACTTCATTCCTTGTGGATTTATTAGATAGCGGAAACCAAGGTCAGATAGTGGGATCTGAAATCAGATAGTGGGTTCAGAGGTCAGATAGTGGGATATGAGGTCAGATAGTGGGATCCGTGGTTGGATAGTGGGAAACAAGGCTGCACAGGGGGATCTGCAGTTGGATAGGAGGATCTGAGATCAGATAGTAGGATCCAGGATCAAATAGTGGGATCCAAGGCCAGATAGTGGGATCCAAGGTCAGATGATGGGATCTGAGGTTGAATACTAGGTTGAAGTAGGATAGCAGCATCAGAAGTAGGATAGCAATAGCAGAGGTTGGATAGTGGAATCAGAGTGGGATCTGAAGTCAGAGAGATCCGAGGTAAGATAGTGGGATCCGAGGTCAGATGTCTTCCTTAGATCCCTCAGATCCAAAACTCAATAGTGGGATCTGAGGTAGGATAGTGGGATATGAGGTCAGAAAGTGGGATCCGATGCCAGATAGTGGGATCAGAGGTTGGATAGTCAGATGTGAGGTTGAATAGTGGGATCTGAGGTTGAACAGTAGGATCCTAGGCTTGATAGTGGGGGGTCTGAGGTCAGATAGTGGACTCTGAGGGTGGACAGTCAGATCCAAGGTTAGATAGTTGGATCTGAGGCCAGATAGTAGGATCTGAAGTTGGACAGTGGGATCTGAGATTGGATAGTGAGATCTGAGTTTGAACATTGGAACCTGAGTTCAGATAGTGGGATCCGAGGTTGGATAATAGGATCCAAGATTAGATAATGGGGTCTCGGGTCAGGTAATGGGAACCAAGGACGTATTCCTGCCTCACATCTCTCAGATATGAGGATGGATAGTGAGATTCAAGGTCAAATAGTTAGATCCAAGATCAGATGGTGGGATCCAAATTCAGACGCTTGCCTTGGATCACTCAGATCCGAGGTTGGATAGTAAGATCTGAGATCAGATAGTGGCTTCCAAGGTTGGATGTCTGCATCAAACCCCTCATATCCAGGATAATCACATAGGATAGCTGGTATCCTACTGGATCTTAGGTGATAGGATCCAGTAATCAAAAACCAACGATTACGTCCAGAATCCAAGAAAGTCAGTTGTACCCAATGGTATCTGATTCCGCTGGATACTATCTGAGCAACACTAAAATAAACCCTTAATTTTGACCTAAGTGTAACAAAACAACTTAATTAATCTGTGTCCCAACTTGTTTTATACCTTTTCTCATGAATGGACAGACACTGGAGTCAAAAACAGTATTGGGAAAGCTGCTGTAGTTGGCCGACGGGTTCTCCTTCATCACGTCAAACGAGGCACGCCGTGTTATTTCATCAATGACATCATCATTTGGAATCTCTTTCCCCAGGAACTGCATGATCTTCCTTATCTCACGTTTCGGATTCTGGAAGACAGGTAACAGATACAAGGATGAACAGACTCAGTAAATGACTAACAAGGGCCACCTATGATGTTAGTGAATTTCAGGATATTCCAGTGCTTTATTTCTTTGTATTTTAATTAAGCAATAAAGCATGTCAATGTGTGTGTTATTATAAAATAATGACACACCTCAGGAAGTGAGGCACGAGGCAATGCTGAGTGCCTTACACATCTGAGAAGTGATGTTATCCTGCTGTGATGCACATCTTGAGTACCTTATTGCGATTATAAAATGGTCCCTCTGGTTTTTATTTATTTTTAAATTTGCTGTACTTTTATTTTCCCAAGGAACTGCCCTCCCATCAGCCCTACCCCATACCCAGCCCTGTCATTTACCACCCCAGTACTTACCCTACCTGGAGTTATGCCCTGGATTGCCTCCCAGAGCAGAGCCTTTGGGAAGGGCCGTCCTTCCATTGGACGAAGGGGTACGGCTTTGGGGGTGCCCCAGGTCAGTGGTGCAGGACCTGTGGTGTGAGGTGGGTAGCATCCTGCATGGCCCAAGTTTTTCTGGTTTCTCCCCAGGAGGCAGGACATGCAGTGGTATCAGGGACAAGTACGTCGACTTCTGCCTCACCTACAGCAACTGCATGAGCTGGCTGTTGGACTCCTGGCCTCCAGTAGGGGTTGGGCAAGTGCTGGGAGCTTCCCCAGCCCCCCTCCACAGAGGAGGACAGCAGTCCATGAGACACTCAATCCCCCAGCTAGCCCTCCAATGCTCAGGCTTGATTCGGAACCTGTGTAGTCAACAGGCTGACTCTTGTGGTTCTTATTAGCAAGAAAGGAGCTCGGCTCCACAGTGACCACTCATCGGAAACATAAGTTATTTCAAGGATAAAAGTCATTTTATTTGAAAAAACTTTAAAATCCAACCAGCAGCAGTAGATACTTTAAATGCACAGCATGTGTGCAGTCAGCCAGACGTTTTTACCCTTACCTTGGGCTTTGCCAAGGCTCTGGTTCTTATTTTAAAAACTGATTAATGAGATTCAGAAAGTTAAAATTTCTGACCTGTGCTATTGTACTGGAATAATGCATGGTCATGTGACCATATGTGACCAATCACTGGTGGTTCCTGTAACCCATTTTAAATTACTGATTATACTTTATTGCTTTTTGAAACAAGTAAACAGATCACATAAACAGCAGATTATATATACATACATACTATAACAAATAAAGCTCACCTCCGAAATTATATACAATAGCGCAGAGTCTTATAAGAGCAGTGCCATTTCATTCAACATCAGATATAATAAAATGGCTTGAAATCAGAAAAACTATCTGATTGGTCAAAACTGGTCACATGGCATTGCATTCATTTCACATTCCTTTCGTTTTTCTAGTTTTGTTACCTTTTAAAACGGAAGCACAATAACATGTTCCAGGGTGTGCAGCAATGCCATAAATGACTGCACTTCCCAGGCATTTGAAGGTACTTGGCTGTACATCAGTCCTCACAGCTCACCTGGTGCATGTGATAATTTTGCATTACTGTACACCCTGTTGTGTATTATGTAACCAATAAGCCACAATAGGGTGTGATTTATAATTGGTTATTATTACTAAACCGCACACTCAGCTGTGTTTTGAGACACGACGCAAGTCCTAATGTGAGCTAGCATGGGGGAGGGTAGTGGTGGGGGGAGAATAAAATAAGTGGGTCTGCACACATTTCAATTTTTCGTTAAAAATGTTTTCTTGTTTTCAGTAAAATATAATATAGATTCAGTAACAAGTAATCAATCCAACAGAACTAAAGTGAACATTATAAAATAAGATTTAGAGATACATTTCAAATCCACAGAAAGGTATGATTTTTTCTTACCATAACGCCTTTCTTTTTTTGGCACAGCAATGAACAAGCTGGGATTTGAACCCATGTCCTCTGAATCTGAGCTGAATGTGATGTTTTCCATCTGAGCTCTGTGGAAACCTGACTAACCTGAAGTTCTTTTCAGTTAGTTTGTATTATGCATCACCCTGCAGCGAGGGGGGCTGTATCAAAAAATTGTTTATAACTTCTGTTCCATGTTTTTCACAGAGAAAAACAATATACAGTGTGTAGTGAGGCTTTGTTAAGCATGGAATTCCATGCCTTGTAAAAAATCATTCTGCTGCAGCAGTGTCGTCCGTACTGCAGCAGAATGACTTTTCACTCTGCTGCACTACGTACATCATAAGACAACGGGCTGCCAGTCAGCTGATTGGCAGATGCGTTACCAGTGTCACACTGTAGTGTAGCACATGGTGAGTAGTGCTTTCAAAAAAACTAAAAACAGACCGGCCCAGTGGCGCTGAGGGTTGAGGCGTTGAACGCCACACCTCGCGCTACGCCGGCGGCTGGGTTCGGGATGGACTCGGGCGGTTGGGGGTCGGTAGGGGGAGGAGGATCGAAGCCGCCCCGCGGATGCTCTCCTCCCTCGGGGTAACCAAGAACGCTTGCGTTTCTGCATTCCTTCCATAGCCGTGGAAGCACCGACCAAAGGAAGGAATGGAGGCAGCCTGGCTTAGCGGAGTCGGGAGGGGGACGCTATGGTATGAGGGCTGACGCAGGCCAGCACGCCGCCACGGGCCGCACGGCCCCAGCGCGACGGTGTCTCAGGGGACGGGACCTGAGGGAGGAAAATGCGGAAACACCCTCCGTAGCCTAGATAAGTCCGCCCAGTACCACCCAGGAGGCCACCTACAGGACAGATCCCACTGTGCGACAAGGAGAGGAGGAGTAGGCACTCTAAGGGGCAGATCCCCAGGTAGGTGACCTTGGGGACATGAGCAAGGGACGGAAGGAGGGGCTCTGGAGGGACGGCAGGAGGATAAAAAGGAAAATTAAAAAAAAAAAAAAAAAAAAAACTAAAAACAAAGTGGACAAAATGAAAAGACTTGAAGCATTTTATTTATTTATTTACACGTACAATATAAAATAGTATAAGAGCTAATACTATCAAGGCTATTCTTTCCTTAGTTCCCGGATGACAGATGGACCTCTTGAGCTTCTTTCTGGAGGTCCTTGTCATCCTGGTAGCCACTCATTGAAAGAATAGCCTTGTTATGTATTGGGGCTCCCGTACACTCTTTTATATGTTACATTTCCTTTGCCCTGTGATTGCTTGGTGCCCTTTAAAATGAAAGGAGAACTGCATGAACCTGGTAGTTACTTTTCCTGTGGAAGCTGTTTTCATATTTTATTTTATTTATTATATATAGGCTCACATTTTTTCATTGTTCAGTCTTTTAGCAAACTCTGAGACGCTTCCTGTTTGTACAGTGACTGTGAAAGTAATCATTTGCAAATAAGAGCATTTATTTTCATGTGTGACAGGCCTAAAGTGGAAATAAATCATTTATTTCTATGTTAGGTGGGTCATCCACATTAATTTCCACTTAGGCTGGTTACAAAAGAGTTCTTAACCAATGAGAGAACAGTTTGCGCAGTGACTGATGACATCACAGTGGCCTCTGCAGCAATTAAAAACGGAGCAGCAAAGTCAAACAGAAACAGTCAAATCTTCATTAAAAGAACAAAGCTTGCCAGACAGGCACTGCCATTGTATGAATAAGGAACATGCAGGGGTGCCTGTGTGATGCATGACTTATGTACACGAGCTGTCAGACCTCGGTAACCTCACAAGCAGCATAAGCCACACGTGAGGCATCAGTTGGCAAATAGCACAAGTGTAGATAAATAATGTATCATGCACGGTCCCTCAGCATATTTTATTGTAATAGGAGAGGACCATGTGCGATGGTGTATTTTGTTTTTAATGTCTGTCATTTATTTTTAATTTTGCATAGTTTGTGGGTTTCTTTTGTGAAACTGTTGCTTTGAGACTTTTTCTTTTTCCAGCCTGGTTGCTATGGTCATTGTTAAGAATGCAGTGTTTGGATGTCATGTCGATATAACGGCATCTCCACTGATTGGTGGAATGAACAGGTTTCAAAACATTTCTCGGAAACATGGCAGACCCACTTGGTGAGTGACAGATGTTGAGAGGCAGCTGGTGGCACGCGCTGGCATTTTTAGTCATTTTGAAGAAATAGTGCGTCCTGTTTGGGTGTAGGAAAGGAGAGCCTGGCAGTGATCATGGGTGTGGTGAGTGGGGGAGTGAGTGGGTGAGCGAGGGAGTGAGTGGGTGAGTGGGGGAGTGAGTGGGCGAGCGAGGGAGTGAGTGGGTGAGTGGGGGAGTGAGTGGGTGAGCGAGGGAGTGAGTGGGTGAGGAAGGGATGCTGCGAATGGGGGACTGGAGGAAAAGAAGAGCTGAGCACTGTTTTATTCAAGAAAGATGGTAACCATGTGCGTGACAAGAAAAAAGTGGTATAAAGTACATTTTTTGAATGGTTAATGTGTTGCCGAGCAGTACTTTAATGTGAAATTGTTGCAGTTTATGCGACCAGAAGTGTGGGAAAGTGAAACTGATTACTGGTGCTGGAAGAAGTGGCGTTGGGATGTTAGGTGACGGGGAGATGATGACATTGAATGTGTTTACATAAATGGTTGGTGACGTAGTAACTGTGTACGTAAATGTAAGATTCTACATTTATACACAGTTACTCAGATAAACAGATTTATCACACTCCATTTATGTCCACCCCATTGCATAAATGACATATGCCATAGGCTGACTAAATATATCACATTTATTTTTATCTGCAGAGTTTGACCTCTACAGACCTCACTCATGGCTCCGCCACTCATAAGGTCACAGAGGTCAAATCCTGCAGATAAAAATAAACTATATTTTTAGCAAGCCCACGGAATATCCTCTATGATGTGGATGATTAAATGCTGAGGCCAAATATCAAGGTGTTTAATCAACCACAGAAGCCAGTTATTCTGAGTATACTCCAATTAACTGAATATTATTACTATTATATGAGTAGGAATTTTGAACCCAGGATTTTGAAAGTTTTGTAGTAGTTAGAGTGAAGCATGCCACCTCCCCCTTTTTTTCATCAACTAAACAGATAACCTACTTTGGGCATGTCTAAAATGTGCTTATCGTAGTTTGTGGGTTATTACATTACATTGTTCTCTGTTCTGATTGGCTTAGATTCTGTGGTTGTTATGTAATTGGAAAGAAACTGCACATTTTCAGTCTGGCCATTGTGTAGCCCTCTATTTACACAGTGCTGGTGAGTGGTACAATTTTAGAACTGTACAACATAGTTTATGGCTCCTTGAACCACAGAGTTCTGAAGTATAAGACAGATGTGTTCTGATAATTCAGTATCTTAGCAGGCACATGAACTACATTGTAAAGCTCTACAATTATCTTTACCAGCAGGGAGTAAATCCGAAACACTCATTGAATTTGCTAAAAGACCAGTAGAGAAACAACAATAACAAAATGTGGATCAGATGTGCAGTACAGATTCTACATAAACTGCAGGTTTGAAGGTTCCAGTCAGTTCTTTAAATAAATTCCTTGCACCCAAACAACAAAACAGTGAATGCTGGGCTCTTAGTCCCAACAGTCAGGTAGTCCCCAAGCCTTACCTCTTTTATGTCCTCGTAGAAGAGGTACAGGATCTGGTGTTTGTCCTTCTGTTCCCACCATCCTTTCACGTGGTCATACCAGGAGCCCCAGGCAACTAGAGGAGACAAACAAGCATGTGGTTCATTGCAGCGAAGGCTCCTACTGGGTGGGTCCTACACTTTTTTATATTATCCCCCCCCACAGCCTCTGCACTGGGGTGATCACCAGATAATGGATATAGGACTCAAACACATTGGATTCCGACCTACTGTTAAGATTTAGGATTCTCGAATAATACAGCAATCTCATTGGCTGAGAAATGTCACATGACTGTACACTGACATCACATTGAGGCACGATCATCTGCCAGCTTTCCTTTTTTTAATTTTTTTGATATATATTTAATGTTTTTATTGTTTACATCGGAGCATATGGTGAGGAAAGGCAAAATTCTAGTTACATTAATGAATATTACATGCAGCAATAGAGTACCTGAAGACATGCAGTTTTTACAAGTATCAGATATTAAACATATATTGATAGAAAAGAGAAAGGAAGTACTTATTTACTCTGATCCCCAAGGAGACCGAAACACGCAGGGCAGTTAAGCTAGCATTGAACTAGTGAAAACATAGTCAGATGCGATGAACCTAAAGGGAAAATCCCATTGACATATCAGATAGGTAGCATCCGATGCCCTCTCAGTCAATTTATTTATTTATTTATTTATTGAATTTTGTTGACCGGGTAGGCCCGCTGGGCCCCGGAGGTCCCTTTTTCAGGGGCGACCCGGGGGTAAAATATAACATACAGGTAAGCAGAAAATACATACAGGTAAACAGAGCAGTACATATTGGTAACATACAGGTAAGCAGAAAGTACATACAGGTGAACAGAGCAGTACATATTGGGTAAATTACATATTGTCTAACAGTGAAAGCCACGCAGGCAAAAACAGATTACCTTTTTTTTTTTTCGGCTAGATGGAAGGGGGAAGACTACTCGCCTCCCTGCCTTCCTGTGAAGGAGGGGCCCTGCCGTGAGTCAGATCCTAAGGCATGGCAAGTGCTCTTGTCGAGCAGGTGTGCTTTGAGCTTAAACCGGAAGCAGGGGCCCGACCCTGCTTCCTGTACCTCCAGCGGGAGTTTGTTCCAGAAGGAAGGGGCTGAGAAAGCAAAGGACCTGGACCCAGCTTTGGTCTTTGTTTTGGGGACCACAAGGAGATTTTGACCTGAGGAACAAAGACACCTCAGATTGGATTTTACCCTAACTATTCCTTTGAGACTAGGGGGAGATGAGGGCCCCAGAAGCTTGAATGTGAGGCATAGTGTTGGGTAGATGAGGCGGGCTTCCAATGACGGCCAGCTGAGCTTAGATTGAGCCTCGCAGTGGTGGGTCCTGGGGTGTGATAATGTGGCAAATCGGACAATCTTATTGTATAGGGTCTGGAGCCTGCCAAGTTCCGTAGAGGCAACGCCTTGGAGAACAGGTGCCAGAAGTGAGCTTTAGGAGAAGGACACTAGTTGTGATGGCAACTCTGGCTTCAGGATAATCTGGTCCTTTAATCTGTAGAGGATACCGAGTTTCCCATGTATGGTTTTGGTGAGTTGGTCAACATGATTTTTAAGGTGAAGCCTTGGTCCAGGGTTAGCCCCAGGTATTTAGTGGAGGTAACCACCTCAAGTTTAGCACCCCTCTGGACTGCAGCTGGAGGAGCAGCGACCTCTGGTTCCCAAGGATCTGGGCCCAAACAACATCGCTTTAGTTTTACTGGTATTTAATACCATTTTGTTCCGGGTGAGCCAGTCCTCCATCTGAAGGATGTCCTCTTGAAGGGCATGCTTCAGTTCTCCTAAGTTAGGGGAGGCTCGGTAAATGACAGCATCGTCCGCGTATTGGATGATGCTGCTGCTCCCGCAATGTAAGTGCAGATCATTTATAAACAGAGTAAAGAGAAGGGGGCCAAGTATTGAACCCTGAGGTACCCCTTCTTTGAGCAGTGCCGACTGGGAGACATAGTCTTTTCACATGACCCTCTGGGTACGGCCCGTGAGGTAACACGCAAACCATCCTAGGGCATGTGTGTCCGGGCCAAGAGAGCCCATTTTTTGTAAAAGGAGGTTGTGGTTTACCAGGTCAAATGCTTTAGAGAGGTCTATGAAGACCGTGCCTGTGCTGACCCCTGAGTCATTATTGCACAGGATTTCTACCAAAAATTTGGTTAGTGCAGTGTCGGTCCCATGCTTGGCTCTGAAGCCGTGCTGAGACGAAGAGATTATCTGGTGAGTTTCCAGATATTTGCGTAGTTGGGAGTAGACTAGCTTCTCTTGTATTTTTGCTATAGCGCACAACAAGGAGATAGGCCTATAGTTCCCAATAGGTTCTGTAGACCCTCCCTTGTGAATGGGGATCACTAGGACCTGCTTCCAAGGCTCAGGGACAGACCCCTCCGTAATGGACCGGTTTATCAGCCAAGTTAGAGGCTTGGCTAATGCTGGGACACCCTCCTTGAGGATTCGAGTCTGGATCCCATCAGAGCCCCCAGAGCCTCTCACCCGCAGGGATTTAAGGCTGAGCAGAACCTCCCTAACCCTAACCAGCCACAGATGAAACAGAGGGCGGTCAAGTTCACAGGGCAGGGGCAAGTGGGCTCAATCCTGTTATCTAAGGGTCCACCTTATACGCATCAAGATTTGTGAAGTAGCCGTTTAGGGCCCTCCTGCGATGAGTGGCGCCTCTTGATAGTTGCCGATTCGCCAGAATCGGGACAGTTGTTGTTTCGTATGTCCTTTTAGGAATTAACGTGTGACCAGAAGTGTCTAGGGTTTCCCAGGTTAGTTTTTGGAGATTAGTGATATATTCTTTCTTAGCTTTCTTTCTTTATGGCCAGTTTGCATTGGTTCCTAAGGTCCCTGTATCTAGTAAAGTCCACAGGAAACTTTGTTGTCCTGAATTTTTTCCACGCTTTGTCCCGAGTAGCCATCAGGGCTTTCAGGGGTGGTGAGATCCACTTATAACAGCTACCCTTAACCCTATGGGTTTTCATAGGGGCAACGAGGTCAGTGACTCTAGTAAGGGTGGCTTGGAAAAATTTTACAGCTTCCTCCAGATTAGGTAGGTATCTGATGGGGCTCCAATCAATACTATTGAGGTAGCCTATAAGCTGGTCAGGGTGGAAGTTGGAGTAGACCCTAGTAGTAAAAGATCTAGGAGGGATTTTGATACCACTATTCTTCCAAATGGCAAATATAGGTGAATGGTCGCTCAAGGCATCGCCCAGGATCCCGGCCAGCTTTACATTACTTGGGGATGAGGTCAGGACCCAGTCTATTGTAGAGTGCCTACCAGTTTTGTGGTTCATTCTGGTCAGAAGGGTAATAATTTGAGTGAGGTGGGAGTCGTGTACCATTTCATTGATGGCGGACTTCACTTCAAGTCCCCAGTTTAAATTGAAGTCACCTAAAAGGATAATCTCAGATGCAGAGTCAACCACTGGGCTCTTCAGGAGCGCATCCAGAGAGCCGAGAGCATTGGGAGGGGCTGTATACACAGCCAATAGTGAGTGTTGTACCACCTATTTTGAACCGTATGAATATTGCTTCAGCGCCCAGGACATGTCAAGGGCAGCCTGATGAGGGAGGAAGGATAGTGTCCTTAACATATATTAGCACACCGCCCCCTCTTTTGGAGGGTCTATCCTTTCTGAAAAGGACGTAACCGGAGATTGCTACTTCGTGATCCAGAATGTGGGGTTTTAGCCAGGTCTCCGAGACCGCTAATAGATCCGGTTTATAGACTGACAGCCATGCCTGTACCTCTGAGATCTTCGGTCTCAGGCCGCAAATGTGCAAATTTATCCACAGTTCTGTAACATTTAATTAGGTCAATAATTTTCTATCAAATTTAGACATTTAAGTTAACTGCATTCCAATGTCAAAGGGAAAAAGGGGGTAGAGATTATAGTAAGGGATAGAGTTTCTACTGGCGATGGCTAATGAGCGCACAGGAGAAAGTAGTTCAGTTAGGTTGAAGGAGAGAGTATTAGCAGGGCGCTAGGTTAGTTTGGGAGGAGAGGCTCGGTTCTTATGGGACAAAATCTGGATAGCTGTCAAGTTTGTAGAGGACCCATTTGCATCATTTAATTTCAAAAGGAGAGCTGCAGTTCTGTAGTCGGGCTGATATTCTTTCCAGGGTACATAATTCTATGGTAAGTTCCCACCAGTTGCCTCCGTGGGTTTTTTTTTCAGTGCACCACAGTCTGGTGATGTTTTTTTTTAGCAGCTAAAATGAGCAACATAACCAGTTTGTAGGAGCCTGTGTTTGGTGTGCTGTTGTCTAGTGGAACTGAGGCCAAGACAAAGGTAGGAGTAATCATTCCTGCACAGTTAAACATGGCTTTGAGTTTGTTTATTACTTCTTGCCAACAAGGTTGGAGTAATGGACAGGTCCAAAGGATGTCAATCTGGTCAACTTGATGGTGCCCACATTTACATCAACAACATCCAGCTAGCAGGTCCATACATTTGGCAATGACTGCTGGTGTATGAAAGTATCTAAGATGACACTTCCAGGAATACTCCCTCCAGTACGTAGTGGAAGTTACCTTTTAAGAAGGAAGGGCATATTTGTATGAAGGTTTGATTGAAAAGTTGGTGTACAATTCAGAGTTCCATCTATGGAGGATAGATGCATCAGAGTCTGTTGGTGGGGCCTGCAGTGCTTTATAGAATAGACTTATGAGTTGTACCCGGGTGTGTCCTAGCAAGTAGGACTGAAGGAGGTGAACTAGCTGAGAGGGTTTCTCAACAATCTTTATTTATTTATTTAGTAAATTTTATTAACTGGGTAAGCTAACTGGGCCCCGAGAGTCCCTTTTTCAGGGGCAACCTAGAGTTACTTACATACAGCTGAACAAGTACAATCAAGAGATACAGAGTATGACATTGCGTACAGGTGTACAATGCAATTGTACAATAATCATTGGACATACAACTCAACAACAGTGGCAGCTGTTAGACTTAGGGTAGGTAGTACAATAAAATATGCAAACAATGCAGTATAGCACTAAAAGGTACAGGGTTACATTGGGAATGACAGCTTTTCATAGAAGAGGGTGATTATTTACAAGGCCATTACCCAAAAGCAATAGTGGCAGCTAGTTGCCAGTAGGGCAGATTGGTTGTCCGTGGCCTGGGGACAGGGGCGTGACTTGAGTCAGAGCTTCCTCTCTGGGCTGAAGATATGAGCGAAGCTGCAAGTACCTATGGAATTCTGAGTGAGGGAAGCAAAAAAGAGCTCGGAGGGTTAGAAAGGATAGTCTCCCTGATGGACCGAGCAGTTGGAATACATAGATACATAGACAGTGTCAGCAGATAAGGGCCAATGGCCCACCCAGTCTGCCCATTTGAGTTTGTAAGTTCAGTTTATGTTTTCCTAGAAGTCTGTTGCCCCTTACCCCTGACCTCCAGAATTCCTTTATGTCTATCCCATGCATTCTTAAATCCCGTGATTGTTTCAGCCCCCACCACTTCCTCTGGCATGGTGTTCCACTTATACATGTTTGATGCTGTATCTGTGCCATTTCATTAAGGCTCCATCCAGTCTATTGGGTGGGAATATTGTGTCATATACTATGGCTTGCAGATGAAGTCTGACTGCACAGGAAAGATATGGTTTCTGGTTGAGTATCCACTGGTGGAAGGATTCTGCAGCATATTGGTAAAATTTATTGAAGGGGATTCATGCTGGGGGGTTACCAAAGAGGTATCAAGTAAGGTTTTGGATACCATTTAAAGGGGACAGGAAATATGTGATAACTGGCAGCAGTTAGTAATGTTCCTAGTAAGAGAAATGACGATCTTGCCTCCAAATGAACCATATTTACTGTAACTGTACCTTAATAAACATTAATGTGAAAAACTGTGTTTTCAATTGTTTTCTTTATATGAACAACATTCTGAACAGTTCTTTTCCTGGAACCAGTAATTTGGAGTGTTTACTACGTCACAGTTTGAGTACAGAATGCTAAACATGAGCTATTGTCCTATCAGAACCATGCTTAGAGTTCTTTCCTCAAACCGTGACATTGTTAAAGAGGACAGGAAATTATTTTTAACTGGCTGCTGTTTATAAAGTTCTTATTCTCAGAAATGATACACATTCTCTCAAATCATCCATATTTAAATGTACCTGAATAAAGTGATATAAAAAGCTGTATTTTGCATTGTCTTGTTTTTATGGGCAGCATTCTTTTATAGTTCTCTTCATGGACCCAATAATTTGGAGTTTTAATTATGTCACTGTTTGTGCACAGAACTCCAAATGAGGTTCTGATAGGTCGGCAGCTCATTAATTAGCATTCTGTACACAAACAGTGAGATAGTAAAACTCCACATAAGTGATCCCATGAAGTGAACTGTAACAGAATGCTGCCCATAAAAACACATCAATGCAAACTATGGCTTTACCCATCACTTTTTATCCAGGTACAGTTGAATGTGGATAATGTAGGGGAATGCATGTCATTTCTGAGAATAAGAACTTTGTAAACAGCTGCCAATTAGCACAGCTTTTCTGTCCCCTTTAAAACTCCAGATCACTGAGAACTGCAACAGAATGCTGCCCATAAAAACAAACCAATGCAAAATACAGTTTTTCACATCGCTTTTTATTCAGGTACAGTCACACATGGATCATTTAGGCTTATGGACAACATTTCTATAACCTGAAATGTTATAAACTGCAACCAATAAGAAATCATTTCCTGTCCTCTTTAAGGTTTGTTCAGTGTTTCCAGTGTGATTGATAGGACGGTGCAATCCATTAACAAGTAGTCTGCAGGTGGGATGCAAATGCATATCTGTCTAGGCAGGAGAAGATGGCCCCTCCTTTATCTTGAGGGAGTTGTTAGACTGAGTGTCGGATTCGAGGGGGCTTACCTAGCCATGTGAAATGAGAGATGAACTTATCCCAAGCTTGAAAATATGGTTTATTTGGCTTGAGGGGGAAAGTCTGGAAGAAATTCAAGATTCAGGGTAATATAGTCTGACGAACTGTCTCAATGTGGTTGAAGAAGCCCATTGTAGGATGGTACCAATGGGAAAGGTCATCAGTCAATTGCTGGGTGAGGGGCTCATAATTTAGTAATTCTACATGAATCAAATTTTTAGCGAGTTTCACTCCGAGATAGCAAAAGGCAATCTTGTGCCACTTGAATGGAAAGTTGCATTTGATCTGTGTGGATAGGGAGCAATGGTAGAGGAGCCCCTCTGTCTTCTGATCATTTAATTTATAGCTGGACAGCTTGCTGAAGTCTTACAGGAGGTCCCAGATTGCTGATACAGACTCCGTTGGGGAGGTTAGTTAGAAGGACGTAATCTGCGAATAGTGACATTTTGTATTGTCTGCCTCCTATTCCTTCAGTCATGGGACTGTGTTGAATTGCTGCTGCCAGTGGTTCAGGATATAGTGCAAAAAGGAGCAGGGACAATGGGCAGCCCTGCTGGGTGCCCCTAGCTAAGGGAAATGTCATGGAAAGTGAGTCATTTGGCTTCAAATATGCCTGCAAGGAAACACATCTTTGCTTGAAGGGTTTTTATAAATTTGTCAGAGAGGCATACTGTGTCAGGGTAACCTATAGATATGACCAGGCTACCCCGTTGAATGTTTTTGCAGCATCCAAACTTAACAATGCCCATCGCGTCTGCCCGAGACAGCACCCCAGCACCCCATCGCCCTTTTATCTCCCGCCCCTTCCTCTTCCACCTCCCCTTCTTAGTCCCATATAGCTATACCATGCTATTTTAAATTTCTGCACCGTATCCACCTTCGCCACCCAATCTGGCAACCTGTTCCATGGTTTTACAACCCTCTCTGAGGAGTGACACCCACTCATGTTCCCCTTAAATCTGCCCCCCCCTCCAGTTTAAGTGCATGACCTCTGATGGTTTTGCTTTCACTCAGTCTGAAGATGCTATTGCCCTTAACCTTATTTATTCCCTTCATGTATTTGAAGGTTTCCACCATGTCCTTCCTATCCCACCTCATCTCCAGTGTATAAAGACCAAGCTTCTCTAGTCTCTCCCCATATGGTCTCCCCTGCATCCAGTGGATCATCTTAGTTGCCCTTCTCTGTACCCTTTCCAGCCTATCCTTGTCACCCTGAAAATGGGGCCTCCAGAACTGAACTCCATACTCCAGCTGTGGTCTGACCAGTGTTTTGTATAGTGGCATGATCACCTCCTTCCTCCTACTAGTGAAGCCCCTCTCAGTGCATGCCAACACCCTTGTTGTTTTCCCAGCTGTTCGGTCAGACTGATTTCTAAACTTCAATGTGTCTGTGATCCAAATCCCCGGTCCTTTTCTTGTTCTGTGACCTGCAGTGTTCACCTCCCCCCAAGGCAGTAAGTGGCCCTTGGGTTATTCCGCCCTATGTGCATTATTTTGCACTTGTTTGCATTGAATTGCATTTGCCACTTTTCTGCCCACTCCTCCAGCATGGCCAGAGCCTCATTCCCCAGCTTGCTCCACTCTGTTACATATTTTTTGTCGTCTGTGAACAAACACGCTTTTCCATTTAGACTTTCTGCTAAGTCCCTTATGTACAGATTAAACAGTATGGGCCCCAACACTGACCCCTGTGGTACCCCGCTCATCACCCCTAGTTCCCTGGAGTGTTTCCCATTGACCATCACACTCTGGGTCCTCCCACCTTGCCAATCTTCCACCCACATTGTTAGCCCAGCTGCCATACCCAGACTGTTCAAGTTGCTTACTAACCTTTTGTGGGGGATGGAGTCGCATGCCTTCCTGAAATCCAGATAGGCCACATCCACCACTCCTCCCTGATTGAAAACGTCCATAACCCTGTTGAAGAATTCAATTAGGTTGATCTGGCAAAACCTACCACCTGTGAATCCATGCTGGCTGTCATCCATCAGACCCTCCTCCTTTAGGTACCCTACCATTCTCTCTTTTATGAGAGTTTCCATCAACTTTCCTACAACCAAAGTGAGACTGACTAGGTGGTAGCTGCCAGGCTCATCCTTTCTCCCCATAGCAGTACCACCTCTGCCTTTTTCCAGTCTCCCGGGACCCTCCCTGATTCCAGGGAGAGATTAAAAAGCCTAGCCAGAGGTCCTGCTAGATCCACCCTTAGCTCCCTAAGCACTCTTGGGTGTACTTGGTCAGGTCCCTTGGCCTTGTCCATTTTTATTTTTCCCATCTCCTCCGACACCCTCACGACTGTGAAGGGACTTGTGTCCACCTCCATGCCCTCCTTTCCCTTTTTACTCAGTACAGGCCCTTTCCCTTCCTTTTCGGTCGTGAAAACAAATGCAAAGTATTTATTTAAGAGGGCTGCCTTCTCTTCATCTCCTAAAGCTGTTTTACCCCCCTTCCCTCTAAGTCTTGGTATCTATCCCCTGCTTGTTTTTCCTCTTATCGCTCACGTACCTACAGAATCTTTTGTCTCCCCTTTTCACCTCCCTAGTTATGTTCTCCTCCGTGGTTGCCTTTGCCATCCTAATTGTTCTTCCCGCTTTCCTGAGTTTATCCTTATAGGCCTCCCTTTCATCTAGCCCCTGCAAATTTTTGTAGGCCTCAAAGGCATTTGTCTTCTCCTTGACAGCTTCCCTAACCCCTGCATTAAACCACAGGGGTTCTCTTCCTCTTTTTCGTTTGCTCATTCTCTGGATGCATTGCTCTGTGGCCTTGAGAATTCCTCCCTTAATGGCTTCCCACAGCTGCTTTGCCTCCTCCATCTCTTGGATCCCTGCACGCTCCTTTCTTAAGATGCCCCACATCTTATCAAAGTTTGCCCTCCTGAAGTTGAGTACCCCTTTTGCTTGACCTGCCCAATTCTACCCCTGCCTACATGGAGAACCGGACCATCCAGTGATCACTGTCTCCCAAGTTTTCCCCAAATTCAACCTCCCCCACTCTGTCCCCATTTGTTAAAATGACATCTAGTGTAGCCCCCCAGTAGGTTTCTTAATTAGCTGGCTTAGTAGTGCATCCTGCAGGGACTCCAATAAGCCCCTGCTGTTTTCTGTTGTGGCCAATGGAGTTTGCCAGTCTACATCGGGTAGATTGAGGTCCCCCACCACTAGGATTTCCCGTTTCCTGGCCCTTCCCTGTATATCCCTGGCCAATTCCCAGTCCACTTCCTCACTCTGGTGTGGTGGTCTGTAGACCACCCCCATCCTTAATGCCCCCCCCAACTACCCAATGCAACCCAAAGTATCTCAGTGGATCCCTTCCCCCGCAACTATCCCCTCCCACACATACAGTGCAATGCCCTCCTTTTTTACCCTGTCTATCCCTCCTAAAAAGATTGCACCCCTGTAATTCTATATCCTAGCTATGGCCCTCCGTTCACCATGTTTCTCTCACTGCAATCAGGTCCGGGTTATCCACCCCCACTACTGCTTCCAAGTCTGCCATTTTATTCCCTAGGCTCCTGGCATTGGCAAGAATTCCTGTCCATCCTTCTGCCCTTATAATACCCTTTCCCCATGCTGTTCCTTGCATTGGGAGAGTGCAGGCTGGGTTGTTCCCGCTAGGCCAAGGATCCTCTTCCCACCCTGCACTCCCACCTGTCTAGTTTAAATTCATTCCAATCAACCCCTAGCCTCTTGTCAATGTACCACCACAGTTTTGCTCTTAGTAACCTTGCCCTTGCATCAGTTATGTGTAGCCTGTCCCTTGCGTACTGGTGTTCATCCACCCATGTGTTCCCCCAGCCTCCAAGACATGTGAAACCCTCCTCCCCACACCACTGCCTTAGCCAGAGTTTAAATTCCTTCACCCTGAGTTGCCTGGCTGTGCTAGCGCAATGTACTGGCAGGACTTCTAAGAAGTCCAGGGAGCTGACCAATCCCTTATAGCCCTCTGCCAGCTCTCTGAACCTCCTTTGAACTACTTCCACCTCTTCCCCCGCCAAATCATTTGTGCCTAGATGCATTGTTAGGTGTGGCTTACCTCCCACTAAATTGACGCAGTCTTTTATCTTGGGGAGCGCACTTCTAGCCTCCATTCCTGGATCGAAGAAAACTGACCTCCCCTTGAAGCTACTTTCCTCCTTTGCCACTGAATCCACTTAATAATTGAATCCCCATATACAACCACTGCCCCAGACCTTTCTGCTCTAAAGTTTGCCCCTTCTCCATCGACCCGCTCATTCATGCCCCCTCCTTCCAGTGCAGGCGCCTTCCCTTGTGCTCTGTCCTCTCCAATTTGACATTTCTTGCCCCCTACCCCTCATTCTCTCCCTCTCCCCCTCCTTGGTACTGGCTACCCTCCCCATCCCCTTTGGACTAACCTCTCCCGTCTGGGTCCTGGTTCTGGATCTTAGCTCCTGCCCCCCAGCACTCCTGCCTTTTTCCAAGCTCTCCTCCCTGCTCCTCTCTCATGTTGCATATTCTCCTCTACCCATGTGACCCCACCTCCTGTTTGTGTGCTGCTTACGCTAGTCCTCCCCCTCATTTTCCCTCCTCGTGTGCCCCTCTCAATTCCCCCTTCCTGGCTGACCCTCCAGTTTACTCTGCTCCCCTTTTCCTCACTCCTACCTTGTCCCTCAAACCAGTCAGAGGCCGGTACCTGTTTGACTCCGCTGTATAGCTCCTGTTGAGTTCAGTTTTCCCTCGGCTCCCCTCTGTCTATAGCATCTTTGTCCTCTTCTGGCTACAAGACCCCTGTTCCTGCTCTGGGCCCCCAGCCCACTTCCCCATTCCCCCTCCCCAGTCCCTCTCCTTGTCCCCTCCATCCCCATCCCCCGCCCCATCTTTCAAGATCCCTTCTCAAGCCCGCTAATTCAGCCTCCATCCTCCTTAGTTTTTGGCAAATAGGTCATACCCCTAGTTTCCACAGAGTGCTCATGAAAACTACAGCTCCACAACCATTACAGCCAACTATTCTCCCCCACCATACCCCTTGCTTCCTTTCATTGCCTGGTAATTATAGTTATGATTATCAACACTTCTCCCCCTCCAAGGTGGCACTGGCTGCTGCTGTCCTGCCCCCTCGCCCACTCCATCTGCTATGATTCCCACCCCTGGTCCAAGCCTTTCTCCCCAGCACTCCACATTTTTCCTTCTTTGTCCTGCCCCCCTCCTTCCTGATTGACACACAATCAGCCTGTTGGACAAAAGCCCTGTCAGACAAGATTAAGACCCTCCCTTCCCTATATATTACACAGTCAGCCCAGCATGCTTCCTGAACAACATTGATCTCTTCCTGTCCCCTTTCCAACTTCTGCTCTGGTTAGTCAAGAGCCCTCTCAAACAATCAGAAACTGCCCCCTCAGTAAACTAGATTACAGACAAACATAAAATCCCACCCTGTCCTCTTTCCAGTTTATATTCTGGTCAGTCAAGAGCCCTCTCAGACAAGCAGAAACTTCCCCATTAGTGAGCTAGATAACAGGCAAACATCACCCCTTCAGTAACTAGGTAACAGCCAACCATAAACAGAACCTGCCCCTTCAGTATAGCTCTAGGAGCAAGGCACTATAAATGTATCAAGGCGACTGGTAGCCATACAAATTTCCCCCCTCTTTGTGGCTGATTGACGCTTTCTAGCCTTTCTCTTGTGGCTGGATTGGATGCCACTGGAGCTGTACACTCTTGGCAGATGCCACCAGTCCCCTCTCTGTGGCCAAGAAAGCTGCCACTGGATTGCGCTGATTGACCGGTATAGCCTAGAGTGACTGCATGATCAGTTAATATTGAACTACGCCTGATGCTGTCGTGAGCCTGATGCTGCCTGACAAAGCCAGCTTGATCTGGGTCTATGAGATGTAGGAGAAGATGCTCAAGTCATTGGGCCATAATAGACACATACAGCTTGTAATCATAGTTAAGTGTGGAGATAGGGCGATGTGAGGTGGAGTGTCTGGGGTCTTTCTGGCATTTTAGGACTGCTGAAATGACCGCATACTTCCAAAAGGCAGGGGGAGGCTTTCCTTACTGCATTTTGTGAAAGGCCGAAAGCATAAGGGGAAGCAAAGATGTTCGAAATGTTTTATAAAATTCGGCTGGTATCCATCTGGACCAGTGGCTTTTTGTATTTTGGAGTCTCTTAATACAGCTTCAATTTCAGTGGTTGTTATAAGAGCTAGGAGGCCTTGTGCTTGCTCCTCTGACAGTCTGGGCAAGGAAAGGTTTCCAAAGGTATGTCTCTGTTTGGTCAGGTCGGGGAAGGAAGTCTGCAGTGTATAATTAGTGGTAGTATTTGGTTAGTACCACTTGAATCTTCATAGGATGGTGTTACAAGCGGCCTGTGCCTGGATCAAACATTTGGGATACACAAGCTTGGACTCGGGATGCTCTAAGTTTGTGGGTCAGGTTTCTCACTCCCCAAGGGCCACCTTCATAGCAACTATGCTTCAGGTATAAAAGCTGCTGCTCTGTTTTTTGATCAAGCAATTTTTGAAGCTCCTGTTTAGTTAAATTCATTTGGGAAGCTACAGAGTGGTCCCCTTAATGCAGGAAACTCTGGAGAGTATGGAGCATATCCTGTAGTTCCTGAATATGGGCCTCCCTATCCTTCTTTTTTTCTGAGTTGAATAAGAAATAACCTCACCTCTAAGAACCATTTTGACTGTATCCAGTAGGATGGTGGGGGTGCTGCACAGTGTATAATATTCATCTTTTATTCTCTGTATGGCCTCCTCAACTAGTTGTTTAAATTCTGGGTCCCTTAGATGAATAAGGTTCAACCTCCAATGTGAGGTTCGAGTGAGTCTCCCAAGGTGGAATGTAGCATAAACGTGGGAATGGTCCAATAAGAATGAAGTGCCATGCCATATATCAGAAGCAGAGTACAAATGTTCTGCTGTAGTAAGAATGTAGTCCAGGAAGGAGGACGTACCTATTCAAGGAGTATAATAAGTGTATTCCTTTCTCTTTGGAAAGAAGTGCCTCCAGAAATCAACAAATCCCAGATGAGGAAATGTATGCCAGAGAGATTTCTGCGGTGCAAAGGCTGATGAAGAAAGGGCCTGGAGGTACCTGTGGAAGGTGAAAGCGTGACATTCAAGTCTCCGCCCATAATTAATTGACCTAGCAGGACTGGCAAGAGTTTAAGAAATTTCTGGCCAACCATTTTTGTAGAAGCTGGGGTAAATATAATAAACCTAAGGGGACTGGGGAGGTGTATAGTTGGCCAGTTGCTATGACAAATCAGCCTTCAGGGTCAGAACTCTGATCCTATAAACTAAACGATATACCTCCTGGGATTAGAATCGCCATCCCTTGTCTCTGCTCAGAACAATGGGAAGAGGAAATAACCATTTGGTAACCCAGGGAGGCAAACTTGACATGTTCTAATTCAGGTAGATGTGTTTCCTGAAGGCAGGGCTGGTTCTAGGATTTGCTGGGCCCTGGTGCAAGACTGTGTAGTGCCTCCCCCCCCCCGGCTGGGCCCCCCCAGCTGCCCCCCAACTGGACCCCAACCCCCCAAATAATATTGCTGCTCATTTATTTTGTGAACTTCAAAAGTGTAAATCATGGTGCTATCTGTTCTCTCTCCTCTCAGTTTCCCCTCTGACCCCTTCTTTCCTGCTGGCTGTTGCTGCCTAAATCTTTTTTCATTTTGTTTAGTTTCCCTCCCTGCTGAATCAGCCACCATCACTGACTGGACTCAGACAGCACAGTTTATTTTGGCACACAGAAGAACAAAAAGGACATTGATTAGCACAATAATTACCATTCGTCCCAGACTCCCACTAGAGAGTAAAGATAGACCGCCATGCACTCGCTCAGTCTGTCTGCAGATGCCAGATGACTCTGATCTTGTGTGAGGATCCAAGGCTTACACTGAGCTGAGCCTGAGATGAGCCCCACCCGAGTGTCCCCACCAGCAAATCAAAGCAGCGGCAGCTAGTACTCGACCAGGGAGGGAGCAGGGAGGAGCGTCAGCCTGACACCATATTGAATGAGCAGGGGGTGAGCAGAAAAACCACTATTGGCGCAGGATAGAGCATAAAGGAGGAGTGGAGCCCGCCCAACACAGGAGGAGTAGGAGACAAGGAGGACAGTGAGTGAATGCCAGCACTGCTTGCAGGTATGGGGAAAGAAGCGCACACACACTACTTTTTAAATGGCTGGGCTCTCTGTGTGTGGGATTTAAATGACTCGGGGCTCTGAGGGGGGCTGAGAAGAGCACTGGTACTGAGGACGGAGGGTGGGCGCTGGACGGTGCACACTTGCCGAACCGGGCACTGCGCCAGCATAGTAATTTTATAAAAATACAAATTTTTACTTCAGTGGCCGTTGGGCCCCTCTGCACTCTGGGCTCTGGTGCAGTGGCTTCCCTTGCACTCCCCTGATGCTGGCCCTGCCTGAAGGAATATGACCTAACCAAAGCTGATCTATTCTTAGGGGTAATTTAGGTTAAAGGTAGGTCTGAGTCTTGCCGAGTCTCTCCATTCCATGCATTGAGCTAATTGAAGGGGTAAGTAGGGAGAAAGTGAAGGGAAAGAGAGTAGGGAAGATATGGGGGACTTATGCCATATCAGCATTGCTTGTGGTATGAATATCAACAGCAACTTGCATAACCAAAAACAGTTTAATAGTAAAAGTATAGTAAATAACAATACTAACTTAACTTTAATGCCAGCAGGGCGAACCAAGTAAATAGTAAAACAAGCTTTGGACAAAGATCCGTGCCACCAAAATAGTGAGGGTCCCTTCTCTGAAGGTGGTGGTGGTGGTGGTGGGGGAGTACCTCTTACCTCTCATCAGGTCTTCCAAGGGAGGGAGAAAACAAATATCTCTCCTATGGGGGAGTTGAACTTTGCTCCCTATGGGGGAAATTCATGGAAAGACCATGGGCCCCCATAGCCACCAAGTGCTACTAAGGAGGGAAGGGTAATAGATAAAATAGCTACAACCTGTCCTCCAATTAATGTCAAGCCTAGGGGGAGAATGGTGACAATATGGAAGTCTGAGAGTGTCATATCGACCTTCCCCATCCTTACATTTTATATTAAGGTAGTGATAGGGCGGGATTATGAAATTTCCAGCAGTACAGTTTAAGTTGGTGAGGCCATGAAAAAGGAGGATTACATCCTATAACTGGTAACAATGCCAAGCGGTTGTGGTGATGTTAGACAAGAGAAGTGAGCACTTCAAAGCAGCAACCTGCCATAACTGGGTGGTCATCAGGGATGTAAGGGAGTCAGGCAGAGGTGGGCGATCCAGTACTGCATGATATCAGGGATATTCATGATGTTTGGGAAGCCAGTGGATTCAGTGATCACTCTCAGTAAATAGCTCTCAGCCTAGATCTTCCCAGACCGGGGCAATAATCTAAAGGACTCTCATCTCCTTGAAGTAATACCTGACAATCTTTCATTTTAGATAATGTATGTTCATTATTTTGCATCGAGGAACAAGTGATGCTAGCAGGTTGATATACTGAGGGGAGATAATGCTATTGCGTCTGGAGTACACTGCTATTAATAATCCACGAGGGTTCAACAATCTGACAGGCCGCCCCTGCCGCCAGTTCATGGGTTGGGGGTGCCCACCCGTGAGCCTTGTTCATTTTGTTTACAGCAAGAGAACATACCTCCAATCAGATTATAGAGGTTGGGGGGAGGTCTGGTGTGCTCGTATGTGTCGCTGGGTGAAGCTGCAGCGGACTGAAGGACCATGCAACACCTGCTATCACATGTGACAGCACTGACAGCACAGGCAGCACAAAATCTCTGAAAGCAGAGTGCTTTGACTTCCCATGTTTTAAAACCAGTTTATAATCAGCTACAAATGCATATTAACTCAGCGGGGCTCTGGTTGCTTTACCAACAGGCCACGCTCCCTTGTGTGCAACCGGGTCCCAGACCAGCAAACCCATCAAGCAGTCCACTCTCTCACCCCCCTAAAATATCCAAGGAGGGAGGAGAGAGCCCAGCCACTGACACTCCCTCCCCAGGACAGGCCCCTGAAATTCCATTTACACTCATAATTTCAATAGTTACATGAGCAGGGGCAGCCCTGAGAGGAGAGACTGAGGATCGGGGG
Organism: Neoceratodus forsteri; assembly: GCA_016271365.2. Classification (NCBI taxonomy): domain Eukaryota; kingdom Metazoa; phylum Chordata; order Ceratodontiformes; family Ceratodontidae; genus Neoceratodus; species Neoceratodus forsteri. The sequence continues at coordinate 214,813,635 of JADMNL010000026.1, read as the reverse complement.
TTGCTGCAGCAAGAAGACATGCAATAGGTATTGTAAACTTTGCATATAATGGCTTATTTTCGACACTGTAATACAGGTGAGTTTAAATGTAATATCACCAGCACTTGACTCTTTACCTAAGGAGAAAACAGTAAAAGCCATTTAAAGCTCTTCCCTTTTAAGTAAGCAGTAGGGGCTGCGTTCTGTAGCTGACAGCCCTGCTAAATGCATGAGGTGATGCTAGACAGAAAGAGTAGATTCCTAAGGTCAGTAATCTACAGTGGCCATGTAGTAGCCCGAAGTGTAAGGGGGTCAGACAGGGGCAGGAAGACCCAGTGACACAACATCCCAAGGATAACCATGTTGATGGGGAAGCCATTGGGTTTGGTGGGCAAGTTCAGCACTCATCTCACACCTTCCAAGGGACCCCCTACTTTCCTTTAGGATCCCACCTTTGCTTTTTATTACTTTGAGCAATGCGTATTTAATCTCTTGTGTTGGTGAATGAATGGTGGCACTAAAGACTTAAATAGGATGGGGAAGATCCCAATACAATTGGATCTTGGTGCATTGAGTGTCACAGGAGGTCTCACCAGCCCGACAGGCACCCCCCACTCCACTTCATGGAGGGGAAGCCACCAGGGGGATACATCTCTCCAGCTGTGCAGAGGAGAGTGGAAAAATGTGGATTCAACCCACCTCCATCCGGGGAACAAATCTTTGGCCAAAGTTAGTAGGTATTACATGGAACTGTCTAGCATAGTAGCCAGTCAAGACACTGCTAGGAACCAGCTGCAGTGTGAGCTTTTACTGGCAACTTGAAATCATGGGATCTCTGGGCAACTGGGTGTAGTGGCTTCACACATTTCAAGGCAGTCTGCTAGCTAGATTCAATCCCAAAGAGGCCTAGCAAGACTCAAGTTACCCAACTGGAAGAGCCCTCTTACATGTGCATATCTGGACCAGATATCTGCGAGTAGTTCCAGTGGCCCCCCTCCCTGAAGAAACCAAGGAGGTGGAAGACAGTGCCCATCCATCACCCCCGGGCAAGCCCATGTGCCTTCATTTATACTAATGTTGTCAGTAGTCCCATGAGCAAGGCCCACTTCAGGGGGAAGAGTCCAGGGACCGGCAATCGCAGCAGTAAAGAGGCATGCACTGTCCTCAGCTACATGAGGCTGAGATGGCCATGACCAGTCACCAGGTTCTCCAGCTGGCTAAAAGCAACATATTTCAAGACAGTGTGTGTAGTAACTTTTTCTCACGTGGCAGCACTACCAATGTTTGAACCTATTACTACATGTAATAAATCTACCTGTTGGGGAAAATAACATTAGGAAGTGTTTAACTCAAGTGTTTAAATCCCTTCCCTTTACCCATAATAAGCATAAAAATTTAAATATAATTCCAGAGTCAGATGAGGCTGATCACCATGGGTCATTCAACCCCTATGGCTGTAAAATGACGTAGCTACTGTCCAGGCAAAGGAGGCGGAATAAGTCAGCCCAGAGATGATCGCTGAAATGCCTTACGGAGTTCTTTAATATCTTGTAAAGTAGAGGGTCCATGCTGCTTCCTTGCCTGTTTTTCAGCCACAAGGTCCCAGGTGGTTTATTTGAGGGTCTTCTTTATGGAGATGACCGTTGCTTTTCTAGGCAGAGAGACAGAAGTGCCTTTCAAACTGAGTACATTGTTCGCATCCTCAGGCATGTCAGAACTTTGTGGTCATTCCGGGAACATTATGACAAGTTGTGCTGGGTAGGGCATTTGAAACATAGACTTTGACGGCAGATAAGGACTACTTGGCCCATCCAGTCTGCCCATTTCCCTTCCTATTGGATAAGCTGCAGATTCTAGTTAACCAACAGCCTGCTTCCTGCAACCCCCCACTACAATTGCCTTGTCTGTCCCATGCATGTTTGAATTCCCCCGCTGTTTTAGACCCAACAACCTCCCCAGGAAGGCAGTTCCATGCATCCACCACTCTTTCCGTGGAAAAAAAAAATTCCTCACATTACCCCTGAGCCGTCCCCCCTCTATCTTTAAATTGTGCCCCCTTGTTCATACACATCTCTTTTTCTGAAAGATGCTACCCTCCTGGACTTTGTTGATTCCCTTGAGGTACTTAAAAGTTTCTATCATGTCCCCTCTGTCCCTCCTTCCATCAAGGGTATACATATTAAGCTCTCTCAGTCTCTCTTCATATGGTTTCTGATGCAGACCCTGCACCATTTTAGTTGTCCTCCTCTGGACTGCTTCCATCCTGTCTATGTCCTTGCGTAGATGGGGTCTCCAAAACTGCACACAGTATTCCAGATGGGGTCTCACCAACTGTCTGTACACAGGGATAACCACTTCCCTTTTTCTACTTGTGATTCCCTTTCTATGCATCCCAGTATCCCCTGGCTGTCCTTACTGACTTCTCACATTGCTACCCACCTTTAGGTCATCTGGTATGACTACCCCAAGTCCCTTTCCATTTTGTTGTTAGTACCTCCTGCTATTGTGTACTCTTCTCCTGGGTTTTGTTTCCCAGGTGCATTACTTTGCACTTCTTTGCATTGAATCTAAGTTGCCATATGTCTGACCATTCCTCCAACCTTGCAAGTCCCTCTCATCCTTTCTCCCCCTTGTGTATCAACTCTGTTACAGATCTTTGTGTCATCTGCAAAGAGGCATACCTTTTCCTCCAGACCCTCTGCAATGTCACCTATAAAGATGTTAAAGAGGACTGGACCCAGTACTGAGCCCTGGGGTACTCCACTAGTAACCCCCCTTTCTTCAGAATGTGTTCCATTCACTATTACCTTCTGTGTCCTGTTGTGCAGCCAGTTTGCTACCCAGGCTACCACCCTGGAACCCACTCCCAGGTTGGCTAACTTGATTATTAGTCTTTTGTGCGGGACTGTGTCAAATGCCTTGCTAAAGTCTAGGTAGGCCATATCCACAGCCCCTTCCTGGTCTATTACTTTGGTCACCCAGTCAAAGAAATCGATTAGATTCATCTGACATGACCTTCCTGCTGTAAATCCATGCTGCTTTGCGTCCTGTGCCCTGCTGGCCTCTAGGTACTCAACAATTCTTTCTTTCAGAAGTGATTCCATCATTTTCCGTACCACTGAGGTCAAACTTACAGGTCTGTAGTTTCCTGCTTCTGCCTTGCTCCCACTTTTGTGAAGGGGAATCATATCTGCCCCTCCTCCAGTCCTCAGGTACCACCCCATCCTCCCATGATTTGTTAAAAAGTGTGGTTAGTGGTGTCACTAGGTCCTCCTTTAGTTCTTTTAGGATTCTGGGGTGAATCCCGTCAGGCCCCATTGCTTTGTCCACCTTGAGTTTTAGCAGTTCTTTCAGGAGTTCTTTGGAACTTGAGCTGTTGCGTTCTTAGTACTCGAAGGATTGGATCATAGGCCCTACGCCAGGCTGCAACCGGAGGAGAACAGTCATTGTCAAAAAAAATATTTGCCTGGTCTTGTACTGAATAATGTTTAGCTGCCAGGCATGGAGGAGAACCTGCTGCTTGACATTATAGCTTAGGAATTGTTTTTTTATTTACTGTTTTCCCACCCCCTCTACCCTGTCTGGCCCTTGTTCCCTCTGATTCTCTCATCCCCCAGCATCCCCCAGGACTCACCTTCTTCCCCAATCCCCCCCCACCCCACGGCTTCTCTCTGTGGCTGTGGATGTACAGTAGGGGAGGAGCCTAGATTGCCAGGAGCAGGGCCTGCAGAGGTGTTCGGTCATGCTGCCAGCCAGGGTGTTTTCCTCTCTTTTCTGTCCTCCCTTCATTGCCGTTCTATCCCTCTCCCATAGTGAGCCGGTGTTGGGACTATGTCCCTTGTGTGAGTGTGCAGGTTCACACGATACACAGCATGTACGTCCCTCCCTTCCCATGTCTCACTCACCCTAACACCCACACATCTGTAGGTGGCAGTGCTGCAGTGAGACATAGCACTCTCCCTCCTCGGGAGAAGAAAGCGTCCTGTGGGACACTCAATCCTCTCCCTTCCTGGCAGACCCCCGGCAGCCTGAGTCTGCTACTGAACATGGGTCACCGGCTTGGCAGGAGGTGAGGCGCTCAGCACCTCAGCCCTCCATGCCACCGGGCTGATTGTAGCTTACAAATTTTATTACAATAGAGCATGGGCTTTGGTCTTGGGATTGTGGCTTTGGCAGTGAGCGCTCTATGTATACACTCAATGTCTAGGGGGAAATCAGGGTCGAGGTGGAGTAGTCCTCGAAGATATCCAGCGATGAAGGACCCCATGTCCCGGCTTTACTCTTCTTCTGGAATTTCATAGATTCTTATATTATTTCATCATGATCGATTTTTTAGGTCATCGCATTTGTTGGTAAGTTCCTTATGTTCATTCAGTAAATGTACCACAATCCTCTCCAGTCTACCTGTGCGGGTATCGGGCTGCAAGTGAGGAGTTTCAAGGTCTGTGACTTCCTGGCCTACTTTAGTAATTTCTTCTGTTAATCCAAACTGAGCGTATAGACCTCAGTGCGAAAGTCTTTTACTTCTGCCAAAATAGCCGCATTGCTGGGCTGGGTGTGAATGGCTGGGACATCCGCCACGGCCTGGTTTGTAGCTGGAGTTTGCAGCGTGTCAAGTGCAGTTCCAATGGGTATCCAGCGCTGGTTCCACCAAATTTTTCTTTTTACAGCCGCCCATCAGAAAAGAGGGCTCCTTTTCTGTAGTTTTATCTGTATATTTCTTCGATTGATGACATTTTGGAGCTGCTAGGATGGGGATTGTTGGAGCTGTGTAATTAAGGCTGCATCCCCTTGGGTGACATCACTGGAAGTCTCTGGATTTCCTTTTTATGGTTAGAAAACCAATGATGTGCAACGCCAGCTGGTTCATTAGTAAAGCATGAACACACTCCAGGGTACTGCGCTGATGTATTTCCAGGGACGCAAGGCTCTCGGCTACACCTCACACTTCACAGCAACCCCAGGGGTTTGCACTGAAATGCTTCCATGCACCCACCTTGTGTATGTTATTGATGTAATAAGGCATGCCAGGGTGTGCTTCATGCTATTATAATGACATGCCTCTGCTGGTTTAAAGCAGCAGTGCAACAAAAAATGTTTTTTTCCCCAAAAAACTATTTTCAGCTACAATTTATAAAAATATTCGCATACATGTTAAGTCACCTTTTCTAGGTACCTCCCATACTGCACACCATGAGTTTTCATTTGCACTTTCTCCATCCTAACACTTACTATGTCTGTCATAGTATTTCTAAGCCAAATCTGGCAGCCATCTTTTATTCTTGAGAAAAAAAACTAAATTAAAACATTTATTAAATACTTACATTTTGGTGGAATTAGAATTTTTTTTTCCATATACACTTTTTCTGCTTCTCCTCGGAGCGGGCAGACAGCTCTGTCCTCTCCCTTGGAAGGGAATCGTCTCTCCAGCCAGGTTTCCCCACACCCATCCCACCCAGCCATCCCCCATGGGTTACCCCCCCATGACACTGCCAGTAGCGAGGGGCAGTGGCCTCCCCCCATCCCCGGAAGTCAAAATCCAGATTGCCGGGTTGATGCGGCCGCAGCCGGCCAACATGGAGTCTGCCAGCTCTGGCTTTTCCTCCAGTTTTATGCTCCAGGGCCCACAAATGTGCAATGGGCAGGGTGATTGTCTCCACCTCTGTGGAGGCAGTCTATCACCCTGGACGTGGACTGTCCCCATTCTAGGCAGCACACCTGTGCTGACACCCAGCCACCAATGGGTGTCAGTCTACAGTGCACTGCACAGTCCCCCCTTCCCCAAGGAAGGAGAGCTGTCGGTGGATGCTTGATCCTTCCTCGTCCCGGCCAACCCCACAAGTGATCCAAGTCCTTTCCTGAATCTAAGTCGCCGACGTGGCGCAAGGTGTGGTGTCCAGCGCCTCAACCCTCAGCACCACCGGGCCAGCCAGAATTAGAAAATTTTACCACCAAGTAAAGCTGGAAGATGTCCGGAATCTATTATTGTGAAAAAGGCTAGAGTCAATTTTTTTGCCCAATTTCATTGCACTGCTGCTTTGAAGCATAAGGCCAAAGGCCAAGTGCTTCCACCACCCAAGAAGTGTCATTATCTCAGCATAACGCACAACCTGGAGTGCCTTATTGAGATTATGAAACAGGCCCATTAAGATCAGTAAGGAAATAATATTATAGAATTTTTTCTTTAAATAAATGAAAATGAGAAAAAGGTAAACAAAGTAGAAAAAGAAAAAAAGCAGTCTTTTTGCACCATGGTAATGTTTCTGTTGGGCCAGTAGATGGCATATGCTATTTTTTTTCAAATATAAGTAAGTAAGTGAGTGAATTGAGGTATACTTTTACATCTGTGCCTGCTTGATGTAAGCAGGGCAGTGAGATCACATATCTTTTTCTAGTGCTGTTGCACTGGGATATCAGCACTAGCTTCTGAGCTTCTCGACCAGTCAGGTTTCTGGATTTTGTTTATACCCATTTCGTAATGAGCACGTATTGCAGAAGACAATGCAGTGCTGCATCATCTAGCTGCTGGAAATTACATACGGAGAATATGTCTTATTCAGAACCAAATAATCATACTGAGAGTCAGGAGAGAATCCAGTAGATTACTGGCCTACAGACTGCATGACAAACATGATTGTACTCGATGGCTGTCAGATGGCAGCCGGCCAAGAAGGTGAGAGAAGTCTGTGCCAGTTTCAAGGGCTGGCACTAGGGTGTGGTGTGTGGGGTCCTGGGTGGGTGGGGAGGATATGTGATGTCGAGGGTGTGGGTACCACTAGACCTCCAGGATATGTAGACTAATGCCTTACTGGGCGATCAGAGGTGGGAGGGATTGCAACTAGACCTCCTGGATATGTAGACTAACACTTTGCCAGGAGATGGGGGACCACTAGACCCTAAGGATATGTAGACTAATGCTTTGCCGGGTGATTAGGGCGGTGGGGGTACCACTAGATCTCCAGGATCGGTAGACTAATGATTTAGTGGGTGATTGGGGGTGGATGGGTGGGTGGGAATACCAATACACCACCAGGATATATAGACTAATGCTTTGCAGGGTGATCGGGGTGGGGTGGGGTACCACTAGAGTACCAGGATATGTAGACTAATGCTTTACTGAGTGATTGGGAGAGGGTACAACTAGACCACTAGGATATGAAGACTAATGCTTTACTAGAGAATTGGAGACTAGGGTACCACTAGACCACCAGGATATGTTGACATAATGATCTACTGGGGAGTACAACTAGATCACCAGGGTATGTAGACGAATGCTTTACCGGGTGATCGTGGGGGTGGGTGGGTACCACTAGTTTACCAGGATATGTAGACTAATGCCTTACTGGGTGATTTGGGGGTGGGGAGTACAACTAGACCACTAGGATATGTAAACTAATGATTTAATGGGTAATTGGAAGGGTAGGGGTACCGCTAGACAACCTGCAAGGTCAATCAAGATAGATCTTACTTCAAGAGGGTTCCTTCAGTAGGTCATTACATATAGGATTGGCATCACCTGGCATCGAGCTGCATGGCAGACTTTTCTAGCAATCCCTGACATCAGCATGGCCGTATATAGTGGGCAGTCCCCACGCCCGCCCTCCAGTTCTTTCCCTTCATCGCCTCATCTCAGTCGCATTGCAGACTTCCATACAGCGATCATCATGTGAGTTCTTGAGTTAGATTTTTCCTTCGCAAAATCTTAAAATGTTTGACATTCCACTTGATGTCTTTACCCAAGAAGAAGTGCTTGTCCTGTGGCATGCAGATCCTTCATAAGGACGGTCACCTGAAGTGCGTGATCTGTTTGGACCCAGACCACCCTGTCTCCTCCTGCTTGGAGTGCCAAACCTTCAACCAGGCCGACAAAAAGCAGAGACAGCAGGCTTTGGAGGCCCACCTATTAAAGGTCCACTTTGCTTCTTTAGAAAAACAAATGGACCGCATTAGAGAGTCCTGTTCAGAGAAATCTTCTCCCTCAAAGAAGCACCAGAAAGAGAAATCTCGGGAGCGGGAACGCTCCATGGATGAGACCTCATGGCCCTCGATGAGCAAGGCCCAGCCACTGCCAAAGAAGCCTTCAGACGGTAAGTCTGGCAAATCTTCAACAGGTTAGTCGACCATCGGCTCCTCCGATGACTGCACCGCCACAGCTGCTAAGTCAGCCCCTGGCTCCTCCAGGAACTGCACGGCCACCAGTAAGATGGCTCCCCAGCCTTTGGGGACCCGCCCAGCACCAAACGATAAGTCGGCCAGGAGCTCCTCCCCCACCCACCTGGCTCCGCCTGATAAGACGTCCATCTCCGACGGCTGCTCAGATGCGGTTCTCCCATCGGGGCTTAGCGGTGCCTCACCCAATGACTGGCAGAACTGGGGGAGAAGGCCCCTCTCCCCCCTCAACCTTCACCTTTACCCTCCCCTTTGCAGGTGGGTACTTCAGGCAAAGACAGCACGGAACTCCTCGATATTGTAGATTCCTCGGGGTCTGTCCTGCGCTCTCCTGACGGGGTCATGGAGAAAGAGGCTCCTTCTCAGCCATCTGGCCTTCCAGCGGAGGCCCCTCCTCCTCCTCCTTCAGGTGGGATCCCTTCGGAGCCGACGATTATCCAAGCCCTGATCCCACTGTCAGATCCGGTGAATCCTATTCCGACACCGAATACCCAGACAACTCTTCCACAGCCAGGGCCCTGTGGTCTGTCCCAGCCTTTGGCTCCTGCACCAGACCTGGTCCTGCCATTGGGCCCCCTTCGTCTGGCCCCGATGCCAGCCCCTCTGATGCTGGATCCCCTTCTTGTGCCGGATCGGGTGGTGCCGGTCCCGACGTTGGTCCCTCTGACATTGGCTATCCTGATGCCAGACCCCCTGCCGATTTATATGGCAGCAGGTCCGATTTGGGTACCCCCTCCATCAGATCTGATGATGGTGATTTACACAAGTCACCGGACTGTCCCACATTACCTTTTTGGGTATCCTGGGGACCACTTCCTGGCTGGTCCTCCTCCTGCAGAGAGCTCTTTTGGGAAGTACTACCCCAGTTATAACTCCTACCATCACTACCAGGGATACCAGGGTTACTATTACCTGCCCCCACCAGTTATGCCTCCTACTCCTCCTCCTCCCCCTCAGCCTCAACCTTCTCCTCCACCCCCTCCACCTCCTCTGGCTACGCCGGATTTTAAGACTCTCATCCAGTCTTGATTGCAGGGGGTGCGCTCAGAGTTGGTTTCAGACCTGGAGACAAGACTCCCTCTTCCATGGTCTCCTAGGTCTGCATCCCCGAGAAGCTCTTCCCCGTCTATGGTACATATCTTGGGGGCTGCTCATAAGGACATTACCCTTCCCGACATCTGTCACCTTCCTGACGAGGGGGAAGAAGACAATGATGATGAGGGTATCGATGAGTCAGTGGAGGACACCCTGGAGGAGCTTGAGGGTCCATCAGGCAAGATTTCCCCCAAGATCCCCCCAGAGGACCCTGCCTTTTCGAATCTTCTGAGGTCCATGAAGGATTTCTTCAACTAGGAGTAGGGGGAACAATACCCTATGAGACAGAGACTAGCCGAACACCTGGACTTACAGTCTTTGTCTCCAGTCCCCATTCCTCCCAGGATCGGTCCTCACCAGGACCTCACCTCTATGGTCTGGCAGATGCCTCATTTCCTCCTGGCTGTCCCCAAGAGGGCAGACAGGATTTACCAGGTGCCAAAGGATGCTCTGTTTCTAAAGACACATCCTAAGGTGGACACTGTTGTCATATCAGCTGCTCATGACCGCTCCGCTGCACCCAAGCACATGAGCACCTCTCCTCCAGACAAAGAGTTGAGGCAGACGGACCAGTTCGGTAGAAAGGTTTATGTCTCTGCCACATTTGCACTTAGATCCCTCAACTATGTGGCCCACATGGTGTCCCACCAAAAGGCTACCCTGGCCAGGTTAGAGGCTCGCATCCAGGCTATGGAACCCTCAAGCCTCAAAGAGGAGCTCACCAAGGACCTTCGCCTCGCTCGCTTTTCTTGTAGGCATTCCTTGCGGGCTACATATGACTCCATCGACTCTGTAGCTCACACCTCAGCTGCTGCCACTGCCCTAAGACAGCATTCCTGGCTTCACCTCTCTGGCCTTGCCAATGAGGTACAGTCGGCGATTCAGGATGCCCCCTTCCGGGGCTCGATACTTTTTGGTGGGGACACCAAAGATATCATCACTGATCTCCAGGACAGAGGCCTCGCCCTCAGATCAGTGAGGTCCATGTACCAATCGGGCACTCAACAACAGCAGCAGCCCTTTTGGGAAAGGACCTGAAGGCAGAGGAAGCAGGCCCCAGCTCAGCGCCAGGGCAAATGCAAGCCCACAGGTTCCACCACTCCTCCAGCCTACAAGGACCAGAAACATGCAGGGGGTCCTCCCCCTGAACGTCCTGCCACTTTCTGACTCATTATCCCCACTATCTCCTCAGTCTCATGACAAGGAGCAGGTGGGGGAGGTTCACCCGCCATGTGCAGGAATGGAAGGCAATAACCTCCGACGCATGGGTCCTGCAATTAGCGTCCATCAGACACACCATAGAGTTTCAGGAGCTTCCTCCAGAATCTCTGCCAAAAAGGTCTTCTTACTCTAGGGATTAGGCTCTTCTTGTCTGAGAAGAAGTTCACAGCCTCTTGCTTAAGGAAGCAATAGAGCACATTCCCCTCCGGCAAAGAAGCAGGGGGTTTTACTCCCACTTTTTCCTGGTTCCAAAAAAGACATGAGACTTCAGGCCCATTCTTGACTTAAGCAGCCTCAATCAGTTTGTCGAGTACAAAAAGTTTTGGATGTTGAAGCTTCTGAGTCTCCTCCCACTTCTTCATTGGTTGTGTGCTTTGTACATGCAGGATGCTTACCTGCACATCCTGATCTGTCCCTGCCACCGCCGTTTCCTGTGGTTCCAATTCCATGGGGAACACTTCCAATTTTGGGTGCTCCTTTTTGGTCTGTCCTCAGCATCTTGGGTCTTTAACAAGTGCCTAGTGGTGGTGGCAGCTTCTTTATGCCACCAGGGTATTGCAGTTTTCCCTTATCTGAATGATTGGTGGATCTCAGCCCCATCCAGGGACTCCTTACTGGAGGCTCTCTATTTCACCTTGGACCTCTTTGGTCGACTGGGGATTACAGTCAATATTCCCAAGTCATCCATGATCCCATTCCAGAGGCTACAGTTCATTGGGGCAGTCTTGGATATGGTCCAATGCAGAGCCTTCCTTCCTCCAGACAGGGTGGAGGCCCTGGTCTGTCAGGCTTCTTGGGTGGCTTCATCCAGGACCATCCCAGCCCGGGAGATCCTCCGCCTACTCAGCCTGATGGCAGCCTCCATCATGACTGTTCCCCTGGCGAGGCTTCACATGAGAGTTCCTCTATGGTCCTTGCATGTGCAGTGGGACCAATTCCTGGATGACCTGGACCATCTGGTAGTGGTCTCCTCAGTGCTTCAGAAAGAATTGCTTTGGTGGAGGGGCCCCTGCAACCCTTCCTTAGGTCTCCCCTTCAGGAGCCCTGCTCCTCTAGCATCCTTAACTACGGACACTTCGAACATGGGATGGGGAGCACATCTGGGGAAGCACCAAGCTCAAGGACTGTGGTCCATCTTGGAGGCATCATTGCACATCAATGTTCTGGAGTTGAGTGTGGTCTTGTATGCTTTACAAGCCTTCCAGACCCTCCTTCCCAAAGGATCACTGCTGGTCCAAATGGATAATATATCGGTAGTCTGGTACCTCAACAAGCAAGGAGGAACCCAATCTTACCCCCTGTGCAGGGAGGCGATGCAGGTGTGGAACTGGGCAGTCCAGCACAATATGGCCCTCATGGCCGTGCACATTCCAGGTGTTCTAAATGCCCTCTGTGGACAGTCTCAGCAGGTCTTGGACCCTAGCTCACGAATGGGAATTAAATCAGGAAGTGGCAGAATCCCTCTTCCTAAATTGAGGGCACCCAGAAATCGACCTTTTCGCCTCCCAATACAATGTAAAACTTCCCAGTTTTTGCTCGCTCGTTCCAGGGCATGGTGCTTTCTGGCATGACGCGCTGTCTCTCTCCTGGACGTGGAAATTTTTGTACGCCTTCCCTCCATTTCCCATTCTCCAGAGGGTCCTTCTCAAGCTTCAGGCAGAGAAGGTAAGGATTATTCTCATCGCTCCTCTCTGGCCGAGACAAATTTTGTTTCCGCTGTTGCAACAGCTATCCAGGGAAGCATCGGTTCCACTTCCAGTGACCCATGACCTCTTGACCCAGAATCAAGGTCATCTTGTACATCCAGGGCTCAGGACACTGCGTCTTCATGCATGGCTCCTGCAGACATAGCGATTTCTCGCTTTAAGGTCTCCTCCCGGGTTGCTCAAGTCCTTTTAGAGGCTAGAAAACCCTCTACTCTTTCCTCTTATGCCATGAAGTGGAAACGTTTTTCCATCTGGGCGACTTCCAAGAATTGGAACCCCTTTTCTTGTTCTGCCCCTCAAATCATGGAATATCTCCTTCATCTGTTTGACTCTGGTCTGTCATATTCTTCCTTGAAGGTCCACCTTTCCGCAGTTTTGACATACCACAAGCCAGTGGATGGTAAACCCGTGGCTCAGTTAGAAGTCTCAAAAACCTTTCTCAAAGGGATCCTCATCTGAAATCCCCCATCCGCAGCCCAACTCCACCTTGGGATTTGAACTTTGTGTTGAAGAAGCTCACCTTTCCCCCTTTCGAGCCAGCCATAAGCTGTGATTTGCACTTCCTTTCCTGGAAGACACTATTTTTAGTTGCCATTACGTCAGCCCGAAGGATTTTGGAGCTTCCTGCTCTAGTCTGTAAAGAGCCTTATCTTATTTTCCACAAGGACTGGGCAGTCTTCAGAATGAATCCATAGTTTCTTCCCAAGGTGGTGTCAGAAGCCACACTAAACCAAGTTCAGTACAGCTTCCTGTTTATTTTCCGTCCTCTTCCAATAGAGGTAAGGCTCTGCTACACACCATGAACGTTCATCGGATCCTTCAGTGTTACACTAAGGATTTCCGAAGCTGCGATCAGCTTTTTGTTTCTTTTGGCCCCAGGTCTAAGGGCAAATCGGTTTCCAAACAGTGCCTTTCCAAATGGTTAGGCAAATGTATTAGGTATTGTTACCAAAAGTAAGAAAAACCTCTGCCGGGTCCCATTAGAGGTAATTCTGCTAGGGGCATGGCTGCCTCTGCTGCCTTTTTGCGAAACGTCTCTGTGGCTGATGTCTGTGCCACAGCCACTTGGAGTTCTGTCCATACCTTTACCAAACACTGCAGTCTGGACATTGCTTCTAGGTGGAGGGCTGGCTTCGGCCTAGCTGTTTTGCAGGGCCTTCTGTCCTAGGCTGGGTCCATTCTGGTTCCCAGTTTCTGTTGGAGATGTTGTTTCCTCCGCCCTGGTTGCTCTCAGTCTCTCTTTGGAGGGACTGCTTGGGACTCTGTCCTATATGTAATGACCTACTGAAGGAACACTCTTAAAGTAAGATAGTACAGTTATGTAGAAACTTACCATAACAGTAGATCTTCGAGAGAGGTTCCTTCTGTAGGTCATATTTTTCCTCCCCCTCCTTCCCCTCATTTTATTTCTTACACAGGGACTCCAAATCCTGTTTGCTCCTGCTGTCATGCCTCTTCCTGGCTCCGGCGGGAGAACTGGAGGGCAGGTGTGGGGACTGCCCACTACATACGGCCACACTGACGTCGGTCAGGTGGGCGGTTCCCCGTCAGAGATTGCTAGAAAAGTCTGCTGTGCAGCCCGGTGCCAGGTGGTGCCAGTCCTATATGTAATGACCTACTGAAGAAACTGTTCTAGAAGATCTACTGTTACAGTACGTTCTCACGTAACTGTACTGTACTAGACAACTGGGGTTGGACCACTAGACCACCAGGGATGTATCTACATTACGGCAGGACAGGAGCTAATGGGTTGCTGCACCCCATGCAAATGGGACCATTGAGCACCCAATTAGCTCATTTGCGTGCAGGGGCTGAATATGGCTCACAGGACACTTGGCGCTTTCACGTCTCGTGCAGCGCTGTCCCCTGTGGGCCATGTGCAGCCCATGTCTATTTCGAGGCAGCACACATTCACTTAGTGCTGCACCTACATGGGCCAGTATTTAATTGGATATCACTCTCCGTCAGTGAGTACTGTCCACCTGAATATCACAGGAGCCAGAGGGGAACGCATGGGCAAGCGCAGTGTAAACGGCTGCGCTTCTCTTGGCCCCTTTTTTAAATATCAGGACCTGTACATGTTAACTAGCTTACAAATTGGTTTTACAAAATAAATAGAATCATTAATAAATTTGTCTGGGTCACTAAAACGTCACGAATCAGCATAGAAAAGCTAGGAGTACAGCTGGGAAACAGGAGGAATGGGCTCCCTGCAGTTTAGAAAATACTATTATGCTTGTTGTACTAAAACAAGCAGCTAGATGGTGCAATCCTGCTACTAGTAAACTGCTTTGGGCCTTACAGGAACAAACTTGTGTGCTCATCTCTCAAATATTTTTATTATTCTTTAGCCTGTTGCCAAAGTATCAAACTCGTACCCATGTCTAAGACTTACAGTGGATCCTCTCTGAGAAACGGTGCATTATGGGGCTGCAAATCCTTCCCACTGAATATAAGCCACATTGGCACAACCCACATGTTCGTTACAAGGGCAAAATCCAATAATTACTGGGCATCTAGGAAAATTACTCTATTGTGAGATATTATAGATCCAAACACAGGAATACTGTGTTCTTTCACAAAGATCAAAGAAAAATTCTCAGGATCCTTTATGCTATGTTATAGTTATTTTCAATTAAGGTCTGCCCTAGCTAGTATTTTAGGCTTCTGTCATTAAGACAAGGAGTAGGGGAACTATTAAGCATTGCTAATGGGAAGGAAGCTGCTAGAAAATGATATCAGCTGAGCAACGATACCTCCTCAAACTTTACAGAAAAGCTCAAGAAATGTGGGAGAAAGATTCAGGCGTGCTGCTGTAGAAGGAAATTTGGGACAGCCTTTGGAAAATGCATATAAAAGTGTAGGGATGATTGATTCAATTCAACATTCTCCATAACTTCACTCTATTCTCAATATTTTACCCCTGAAACACGGCGTAACATGTTTCTTTGAATATGGACCTTTGCTGGGGGCGGGGGCAATAGTCAACAGACTAACCTCCTTTACACACTGTGGAAATGTCTGTTAGTTGAAAAGATTTGGAAAACTATATATATATATATATAGATAGAGGTGAGGTGTGTGGTAGGTTTTACGACAAAATATCCTGTTCAACCCAGAAATGTTCATACTCGGGAGATGCCACTGCTTTCCTTTATGTGAATAAAATGAGCAAAAGTGTTTCTTCTAGCTGCTTTGGTTCTTAACTCATTCAGTTCAAAGTGGCCATTTTGAATAAAGTTAAACAGAGATGTTACAACTTACGTTCTCAGCCCTGGGAGGAATGTGTTAAGTGTATGCTTGTTGCCAAATGGAAGGATCCTTGACCCCCGGACTTGAGGAATGGTCTAAATGTATAATTAATCCAGCATGCAATGAATGCATGAGTCATACATGGGACCCTTTCTTTAACTGATTGAAATTGTCCTAGTTTGTTTGTTGACTTAACAACTTGCCTGACAATAATAGATGTGAATTTAGCTTACATGTTAACCTATTAGCATTTCTATACATAAATTCCATGTGCTTGTGAAAATGTATTCAATGTACTGCTTAAAATATTCTTTCCTCTTTTTATATAAGCTTTCTGGATTTTATAATATTCTTTGTATTAGGGTTGCTTTTGTGTGATCTATTTTAAACTATTACAGAGCAAGGAAGTACCCTGACCAATCAGAGTGTTTTTCTCTGCACATGAAACACTCTTATTCTGTGAAGAGCGCCTCATGTGCAGATGCCCTGAAATGGGCACGTTCAGGGCAGGTTTTAAAAAAGTAATATTTTCTTGATCGAGCTTGATCAACAATATATTAAAGAAGTCTTTTAAAAAATCAAAGAAAGAGGCTATCGTTGTACTACCTGTGCTTTCTGTGACATCTTGATGTGCCATCACAAACCAGTCTATGTTCTCCATTCGTACTCCTGTCCCGTATTTGTAATTTCACTCGCAAAAGTTGTGTTTTCTGTTTCTCCCCGTTTGATGCCCGTGCCATGTTGAGTCTCATGCATGAGTTGTGCACCTTTAATTCTCATCACACGTCATCACCGCAATAGCGTGTGTGAAGTCCAGTCTGTGCGGCATTGACTTGAATGTACACGCGGCACACTAATTAAGGATCAATGTATGGAGATAAAATGTAAATAAGCATAATACAAATGAAGTCTGTATTCCTGTTGTCACTTGGAGGTTATATACCTTATCGTCCCTGACTTATTTTAAATAAGTATATTTCAGCTCCGGTTGTGCTGCAGCTGTCATGCTGAGTTGCTGCCATACTACTACTTCTACTACACTACTACTACTACTATACTACTACTACTACACTACTATACTACTATATTACTACTACTACTACACTACTATACTACTACTGCTACTACTACTACACTACTATACTACTACATTACTACTACTACACTACTATACTGCTACTACTACTATACTACTACTGCTATTACTACTACACTACTATACTACTACTACTATACTACTACTACTGCTACTACTACTACTATGGATGCCCTCAGATAAATCAGTGTAATAGCAACAGATATCCTCTGTTTATTTCTGTGTGTTCGTGTTTTTCTGTCTACACAGTTTACTTTTATGCTATTGTTTTCACCTAAACGCCAGTGTTCCTTGAAATTGTGCAATGAAATCCGTACCCCTGACACGTTTACTGTCACTAAACTGCATAATGACCCTTATACCCTAAAAATGCATATTTTGATTATGTTTTCAGGGAGCATACCATTTTCAGTTATAATGTGGCACGCAGACATCAATCATTCTGTTCCCCTACTCTCAGTACTTTACTGATGTACAGACCCCACATGGGGTCATGAACTGCATGTTGTCACATTTACCTGACAATGTAAACACAATCCTGAGATGAAAATTGATGTGTTTGTTACAGATTCTAATCATTTCGATTTTGTGTTGTCACAGTATGTAACCCCCAACCCGGCGGTGTGCAAGATACTTATGAACTAGTAGCACTAAAGGTTCAGTCTCACAGTTTTTCAACCACAGAAATGGAGACAACACAATCAGCCTCTTAGGTGTATATGAAGGCACAGTACTTTGAGATGTCTTTTGGCTAGCATTATAGTAAAGAGGTTAGAGCACCAAGCTTTGAACAAGCTTGTTAACATACTAAAA
This sequence comes from Neoceratodus forsteri, assembly GCA_016271365.2. Taxonomy (NCBI): domain Eukaryota; kingdom Metazoa; phylum Chordata; order Ceratodontiformes; family Ceratodontidae; genus Neoceratodus; species Neoceratodus forsteri. Next base: position 214,796,304 of record JADMNL010000026.1, on the reverse strand, counting down.
AGCCAGCAGATTAGCCAGCTCAGTGGCGCAGAGGGTTGAGGTACTGGACACCTTACCTCATGCCACGCTGACGACTCCATGTTTGGAAATGAGCACAGACCACTGGAGGCTGGCAGGGAGAGGGTGCGGAGCTGGATGGAGCTTCTGTAGGTAGCTCTCTTCTCCAGGGAGGGTTGGTGGTATCCTCAGCTCTTGACTGCCGCCGGTGGGGGCAGTGCAGGCCAGAGGAGTGCCAGGCGCTAGTTCATTGTGTGCGGATGGGGCGTCACTGGTGTAGTATACATGCGTGCTCACACACATGCATTTCTACTCTTGGGGCCCCAGGGTAACATGGGGAACTGACCACAAAGAGAAAATGGAAAAGTGCGCGCAACAGGATGACACCTGACCTCCACAGGCTCCGCTCCTGGGCCGGGCTTAGCTAAGCCCCAGTAACTCTGGGATGACAGAGCTGGAGAGGCTGGTCAGGTTGACGGGGCAGCTGGTGGAGGACAGAAATAATCCAAAAAAAGCCAGCAGATTAGGCCTTATGGTCTATCAAGTCTGTTCGGGATCAGTGCTCACCCAGGGCACAGTTATAGCATACTTTTCCTAGGCTTGCTAGGGTATCCCAGCTAGCCCCCCTGCATTACTGCAGTCCCTCGCCACCACCCTCATGCCAATTTCTGTCCTGTCCCTTCCACTCCAACCCCTATTTCTCTCTAACCCAACTTCCCTGGCCTCTTCCCTTCCTGCTATGGCACTCTGGTCCATCTCCGTATTTCCTCCAGGAGCAAGGGCCCCCTCATACCTGCCCCAGCACTTCCCCCTCCTCACTGACCTGTCCACCTTAACCACTTTCCTTCCCCCTGCTGTGCCTGTGTTCATCCCTGTATCTTCCCATGGGCAGTTGCCCTCCCCCTGCCCTCAGCTCGTTTCCCTACTCTGTATTTCCCCCAGGGATATTGGACCTCTCCCACCCTACTGGGGAATGCACTGGTCCCCCCCCCGTACCTCTTTCTCTCCCTCTCTGCATACTTTGATCCCCCGTGACTATACCCACGCACTTACTGGATCCCCTCACTCCCCGAGGGCCTCCCCACTCTGTATCCTGCTCTCCCGAGACTCTCTGCCAGGGAGTGGCTCCTCCTGTCCCTTGTCTGCTGAGCCCATTGCCATCGCCTGCTGACCTGCCTCCAGAGGAGCCTCCTCCACCCAGATCCCCTCAATTGACAGTGCCAGGGTGCGAATCTGTTATTATGCTCTATGCCAATTGTCCTGACTCTCCTGCTGTCTCACACCCCATCAGTGCTCTTTTACATACTCCGCGCCTCCTTCTAACTTCTTGCCAGGCCCCATGGTTCTTATTTCTCCTAACCTCATGCCAGACCCCCTGGTCCATATTCTGTTCAGGGCCACCCCCTAACCCATGCCCCCTGGTGCTCCCCTCCTTCTTCTGGGGTCCATTCCAACACCTCTCATTATGGTAGTGTCGTCCCATGCATTCGTGCCATCCTTCTCCTGTCTGTTCCCTCCCAGTTCAGGTGCCTCATCTGAACCCTCTACCATTCTACCATTTTTCCCTCTACTGCCCTCCTCCCAACCCACCCCCACCACAGAGCCACCATCCTTAGCACCACCCTTCCCCCCCTCCCTACCCAACACCCTTCTTAGCCACTTGACCGCCTCCTTGAGATGTACCAACCAGTGGCACACCATACATTCCCCATCTTCGAGGCTAGGGCTAGCACTATGGCCAACCCACACCCTATGCACCACGCTACCTCCCAAAGATACCAGAGCACATGCTCTGTAGGCCATGCCCCATTTCTCCAAGTTGGCTGCCCCATCCCCAATTGTTCTAGCAGTGTCAGAGCACTTGACCCCCCACTGATGCCCGTTGGGCAGCTACAAATAAAGACTGTGCCTTACAGATGTGGTGGAAAACTATCCATACACAGCAAAGTACAGATACAGGCCCTAAAAACAACAACCCCACTCCCAGGGTTAACTCCCCGCCCCATCCAACACCCATTCTATTATGGGTCTCAGTGCACAGTTCCATCTTGCCTGATTGCCTTCAGTCAATGGGATCCTTCATGCTGATCGGCTCCTCCCTCCCCTGCAGTTAATAGAGGTCAGGGCCAGGGTAGGTGGATGTGAGAAAAATCCCCTAGTCCTGCAGCTTAGAGCACTGGCCCACTCTGTGTGGCCGGGAAGGCTCCCTCGATCCGCCACTGGTTTCCGTTGCCCTTGCCCACTCCATGCAGCCAGAAATTCTGTCTGCTGCTCCTCTCCAAAAGGAGCTTCTGCCACCGTGGTCCCTGGCCTGCTCCCTGCTGCTGGGCAAGCGACTCTTGCAGGGATACGGCTGAGCTGTTTTTTAAAGTCTGCTGTGCTTAAGTATCTCCTGACACTGCACCAGATTGGATGGCGGCAGCCCAGAGGAGTGCAACCAAAATGGTGCAGGGTCTGCTCCAGAAGCCATATGGAGAGAAACTAAATGAGCTTAATATGTATACCCTTGAGGAAAGGAGGGGGGGAGGCATGATAGACAACTTTCAAGAAGCAGAATGGAATCCTCAAAGTCAAAAAGGTTAGCATATTTAAGAAAAAGAGATGTGTGAGAACAAGGGGGCATAAGGTGATGGAGGGCATAAGGTGATGGAGGGAAATAAAATAAATGTATAAGCAAGCAATGAAAGACAATTACATAGACACATATGACCAATAGCAAATTGCAGACAGTGGGAAATTATACAGCAATGTGACAATCAGTATGTCTGAAATTATTTTTACTCAAAAATGACAGGGACATTTAGTATGTTTTAAACATTTTTTTATTAAAATTAGACACTGTCAGCTACCTTCAGATATTACTCGCATATTGCTTTAAAGCACACTCTTTCTTAGCCTCAGAATAGTGCTCTGGTGCATGTGCGTGACAATAAAAACATTCCCCACATGCCTGAGGGAACCAAAGTACAGCGTGTGTGGGACAGAAATGACCGCGACACACATGCTTGGCTGTTGCAGTGATGATGTCGCATGAAACACTTTGGGACAGCAAATGGAGGAGAAACTACCAGCAAACTATTTTTATACAAAAAAGCTTTAGAAAGCGCGATTTGATGGGAAACATGGTTGGGAGACTGGGAGGCTAATGAACAGATCACAGCTGCAAGTGAGTAAACTCACGCTAAATGATGCAAGAATTTTCTAATATTGTTGAAGAGACCACTCTTATGGTTGTAAGAGTGGTCTCACATTCTTAGGGTATCAGAACTGCTCACTGGGGGGGCAAGATGCATGGGCTGTGCTGTGAGTGATGGATGCCTGACTGCATTGCTGTGACTGAGAGTTCTGTTTTTTCATGGAAAATTCTTTATAAATCCTGTTGCTGCCTGTACTTTTGTTAGTATTAATTAGAGCTTGTTTTAAGCTAATGAATACATCCTTTTTGTTGGATTATTCTGTTTTTTTGTATGGCAGACATCGAGTGAAGTCCAGTGGGGATCCATTTGACTTTGTGTGAATAGCAGGTACAAAGTGAGCTTCAGTTCTTTTTTCCCCTCGCAATGGCGTCAAGGCGCCCAACCGCAAACGCAACTGCTGACACTCCAAAAAATGCAAAGAAACTAGAGAATGTAGGTAATCTTGCCTACATCACTAATTTGTTGGAGAAACTTTCTACTGACATGCCAGACATTAAATTGTCTATTGCCAATATTAATGAAAATATTCGTGGTTTTGGGGCTCAGCTAGTCGGTATTGAGAGAAACTGTGACAGCCTTGAGAGAAACTGTGACAGCCACAGAGATATTAAACCTGCAGGCTAATCAGACTGAAATTCTCTGGAACAGAATAGAAATGTTGGAATGTGGGGGGGGGGATAACCCCCATATTGTGGGGGATCCAGAACACACAGAAGGTCCCGATATGATTGGTTTTCTGCAGGGACTGTTCCAGGACCTGTTTGGCATTAATACCTCTAAGCCCCTACAAATAGAAACGGCTCACTGCATTACCAGCATGGGCAAAGCAAGCGGAGGTTGCCCCGGAACTACTATTGCATATCTTCTGAAGTTCACAACAAAAGAGACTATTCTTAAATGTGCCAGAGTAGGTGGCCCTACGATGTGGAGGGGTCACAAAATATTCACTTTCCAGGATTATTCTGCTGATGTTGTGGCCCAAAGTGAAGAGTATATGTCATTGCAACAGTGTCTCAGGAAAATTAATGTTAAATATAGACGGTTTTTCCTGGCCATTCTCAGAACTGAAATGAATGGTGGTGCGTATATTTTTGATACTCCGGAGAAAGCCGGGCAGTTTATAAAGCATACATTCCCCAAGGCCATGCGTGACACCACTATGCAGCTCAAGTTCCAAAATGGCAGGTCTAGACTGTATAATTAATTATTTTCTGGCACTAAAAATAATTTGATCATATCTGTAAATCAGATGGAATGGCAGGAAGCTACAGACTCCTCCATCCCGAGAGATGCCAGCTGGCAGACTGTGCCCGTAGGAAGTCAAGTGGCAGAGGATGTCGAGAGGAACACAAAGGGTGTGATCCAGACCACATTCAGAGCATCAACAACCTGGATATACAAGGAGCAGAAGCAGGAGTAGGGGTAGCAGGCATAGCCCGGATTCTGATTAATCATCCATTTCACTAAGAGAAGAAGAGATTACGGCTAATTTAGGTGGTAGTTCACAGGCAATGACCGAATGCCAGTCCACAAACAGATGTCCTCAAAAGGCTACTCGCTCAGCTACATCCTGGGCAGATGTGACAACTAGAACTGTGAATAATACAGCTGCCTTAGACTCTTGATGGTACACTCCAAGGTTGCATGGTGCCAGGTTGACATAGTAGTGTCGCTGATGCTCTTTGCATTATAATTCCTCAGGCACTGAGTACTAACTGTGTAAGTTTCTGCTTACTGACCACGGTTACTAACCAATAGGTTTACTCCATTTCCTATTGTCCCAGCTCCCCTCCCCCCTTCCCTTTCCTATCCCCCAGGATGGTTCCTAGGTTTCCCTTTTGTATTTGCCCCATAGTGTTTGTCTTGATCCCTTCCTGCTTAACAGAAGAGAACTTAAACAGAGATATGGTTTTAAAAGGAACTTTTTTTCTATTCTTAGTCTAGTTTTGAGGCCTTAGGCGCTCTTAGATCATTGCTAGTACATGTTTAGCCTTATATAGCTCCTGTTTCTTCCTTATATTTTATTCTCTTCTTATGGATTCTTAACAGTCTCACTTAAGGGGCAGGTGGTACTAAGCTGGCAAAGCTTGAATACTTTGCTGATAGTTTTACAACCAGTTCCCTACATTTTCAATGGAGGCATTTTCTCATAGGTTCTGAAGGTTTACAGTGGTTATTTAAAAGTTATAAAGGTACGGTATATGGTTGGGTATGTTTGTCAGCATATTATTTTAATTGAGGTCTGTTTTATGGTTTACAGTTTCTATATGTATACTGTATTAATGTTCAAGATCTTTTTGATGTTGATTGCATGCATGCGCAAGAAACATGTTGTGAGCAGCTTTCTGCAGAAGCAGGTTATGGGGGCGGCACCGTTTGGCCAGTGTTCCCACTGCCTTTTGAGGCTTTGACCGCTTTTCCACGGGGTGGCACGCCTGCTGCTGACACCAGTTCAGCCAGCGTGCCACCACCTTGAAAGTTTTAGCCTCTGCAATCAGGGTGCCTTGTCATTGCAGCGTCAGCCATTCAGCTGCAATGAGGGGCGACCATCATTGCAGGCGGTCCCTGCATTCTCCGACCTAGTTTGCGACAGGGAGCCCAGTCCCCATCGGTTCGTGTTGTCTGCCGAGGGCTGCCCAACCTCCTCGGCATCATGTCCTCTCCCCTGTTTCTTTGCCGATGGGGTGCCCAACCCTGTTGCAATGTCCCCCCATTTCTTGTGTGCAGAGGGGATGCCCAATCCTCAGCTCATGAGACCCCCCACCAGTATGCGCCGATGGGAGTTCCCAATCCCAGTCAGCTCCAGTCCCCCACCCCAGCACACACAGGTGGCACACTGGGAGCCTACTCCAGCATGCCAAAAGTACCTGCTAAATTGAAAAACCGTCCCAGCGATATCTTTTTTTTCCCCAACACTGTAAAGAAGAAAATAGTCCCTCGCTGTCAGCGCCACCTCCCCCAACCTGCATCCACCTCCCCACACCTCCCCACCCCACACTTATCTCCGGAGCTTGGCACGACGATCTTCGGTGGACCTGGAACACGTCTGCACTCTTCAAAGCCGACCGCGAACTGAAGAAATGCTGGTAAGCTATATAATGGCATAAATAGGGTTTTTCAACTTTGCTGCATATCTCAGGCATTTAGGGGAATTTTGGCACCAAATTTTCAACATGGGGTTATTCAGACCCCTCCTCATGAATTCAGCTACTGTCATGGTATTATTCGGTCCCAAAAGGTGATTTTGCGGTCACTGGGTGGAATCACCTTTCGGGACTGATTAACAAAATGACAGTGCCAGTGTTCATGAGGTGGGCTCTCAAAAGCCTATGTTGCAAATTAGTCGGAAATCAAAAATGACTGTTTATAGCATGCAATGCTCAGTTACTCACTGCAGCTCATAACTTTGCAAATTTGCAATATTTTCACACAGATTTTCAACATTGGCATTTTTCACACCACCTTATGAACAGTACAGCTGTCATTTTTCCCATCCTGGCCGAAATGTGTTTCGTGCTTCCGCGCAGAATAGTGCGGTCATTGTGGGAAATCAGTGTTCAGGACAGATTAAGAAAATGACAGTGACAGGCTTCATGAGCAGAGGTCCTAAAATTCCTATGTTGAAAATTTGGTGATGATAGTCCATCAAATGACTGTGTTACAAGTGTGCATTGCGCAGTTTCCACACGCCCTTGTAACCTCGCAGATTTGTAATATTGTCATGCCAGATTTTCAGCACTGGCATTTTTTCACACCTCCTTATGAACAGTACAGTGTCATTTTTCACACCATGACCGAAATTTATTTTCGCACTTCTGGCACAGAATAGTGTGGTCGCTGTGGGAAATCAGTGTTCGGGACAGATTAAGAAAATGACAGTGACACTGTTCATGAGCAGAGGTCCTAAAATCCCTATGTTGAAAATTTGGTGATGAAAGTCCTTAAAATGAGGTGTGTTACAAGCGTGCATTCAGCTGTTTCCACACACCCTTGTAACTTTGCAAATTTGTAACATTTTCACCCCACATTTTCAACACTTGCATTTTTTCACACATCCTTATGAACAGTACAGTTGTCAGTTTTCACATATTGGCCAAAATATGTTTTTGCACTTCTGGCACAGAATAGCCCAGTCACTGTGGGAAATCAGTGTTCTGGACAGATTAAGGTCGGCGAGTGAGAAGGGAGTGACCAAGCTCAACTGAGCTCTGTCGGGACTGCTGGGCTTTCTTTGTGGGCAGAAGGAAGCTAGCATGGCGGGAGCCCAGTAGAAAAGGGCAGCCTGCAGTGCGGGAGGCCGGAATGAAAGAGCAAGTGAGGGAGGGAGTGAGCTAACTCAGCGGAGCTCTTCGGGACTGCTCGGATTTCTTTGTGGACAGAAAAAGTGTCAGTGCAGGCAGGGATGGCAGCCTGCAGCAGTGGGAGAAACAGTACAAGCGGTGAGAGAGGAGGTGGTGAGCTCATGAAAGCTCTATCAGGACTGCTGCGGTTTCTTTGTGGGCAGAAAAAGGCACCAATGCAGGCAGGAGCCCAGTACAAAAGGGCAGCCTGCAGCGCCGGGAGAAACGGAATGAGCGAGTGAGAGAGGGGGAGTGAGCGAGCTCAACGGAACTCTGTTGGGACCGCTGCAGATTTCTTTGTGGGCAGAAAAAAGGCACCAATGGAGTTAAAGTTGTGTATTTTTACTGATGGAAATGCGATATCCTTTCTAGACTCGCTAAAATGTTTTAAATTGGACTATACTCTGGTTCCATCCAATGCCAGTTTGCCCTAGCTGAATCACTAATAATTGGTTATCTCTCGACTAGGAAACCTATATCTCTTCTATCTAGTTATACCCGGTCATTTATGTTTATTATACGCTATTATGGGTCCCTACCAAATGTTGTGGTATGATCCCTGGCTATGTATGTGATTGTATACATTATTGTGTGCGTCTTCTTAACAAAACAATAAAAAATGTTTAACTACAAAAAAGGCACCAACGGAGGCAGAAGCCCAGTACAAAAGGGCAGCCTGCAGCGCCAGTAGAAACAGAATGAGCGAGTGAGAGAGGGGGAGTGAGCGACCTCAACGGAGCTCTGTCAGGACAACTGTGAACTTCTTTGTGAGCAGAAAAAAGCGCCAACACAGGCAGGAGCCTAGTACAAAAGGGCAGCCTGCAGCGCTGGGAGAAACAGAATGAGTGAGTGAGAGACAGGGAGTGAGCGATCTCAACGGAGCTGTGTCGGGGCTGCTGCAGATTTCTTTGTGGGCAGAAAAAGGCGCCAACACAAGCAGGAGCCCAGTACAAAAGGGCAGCCTGCAGCGTCGGGAGAAATAGAATGAGCGAGTGAGAGAGGGGATGCAGTGAGCCGAGCTCAGTGGAGCTCTGCTGGAATGTTAGAGTTGCCCACCCTCCCCCAGGGTTCTCTGTGGTCCTATATTACAGCAGGGTCTCTGGAGTGAAGACAAATAATACAAATTAAGTTGTTCTGTTTATCTCTACCTGAGCTAAGTACTGAACTATACTGTTATGTTTGCTGTAATAATACATATTTATTTGTTCCGTTTATTTCTTTAACTGAGCTGAGTAATAAATTTGGTAGAAAAAATCCAAAAATTACTGTTTCACAGCGTGGTTGTACAGTTGTTACGCATGCTCATAATCATAAATGGTGCAATATTTCACTCCAGATTTTCAACATTGGCATTTTTCCACACTTCCTTACAGCTATCATTTCACATCTTGGCCAAAATGCATTTTCACACTTCCGGCTCAGACTAGCGTGATCACTGTGGGAAATCAGTGTTGGGGACACATTACGAATACCACAGTGACACTGTTCATGAGCAGAGGTCCTAAAATACCTATGTTGAAAATGTTGTGATGAAAGTCCATAAAATGACTGTGTTACGAGCGTGCGTTGTGCAGTTTCCACGCACCCTTATAACTTCACAAATTAGTAATATTTTCGTGCCAGATTTTCAACACTGGCATTTTTTCACACCTCCTTATGAACAGTACAGCTGTCCTTTTCCACATCCTGGCCTGTCTTCTTTCACATCCTGGCAGAATAGTGCAGTCGTTTTGGAAATCAGTGTTTGGGACAGATTAGGATCGAGCGAGTGAGAGAGGGGAGTGACTGAGCTCTGTCAGCAATGCTGCAGATTTCTTTGTGGGCAGAAAAAGGCACCAATGCAGGCAGGAGCCCAGTTCAAAAGGGCAGCCTGCAACACCGGAGAAACAGAATGAGTGAGTGGGGGGTGAGTGAGCTCAACAGAGCTCTGTTGGGCCTGCTGTGGATTTCTTAGTGGGCAGAAAAAGGCATCAGTGCAGGTTGGGGCCCAGTACAAAAGGCAGCCTGCAGCAGTGGGAGAAACAGAACGAGCGAGTGTGTGTGTGGGGGGGGGGAATGAGCGAGTTCAATGGAACTCTATTGGGACTGCTGTGGATTTCTTTGTGGGCAGAAAAAGGCGCCAACGCAGGCAGGAGCCCAGTACAAAAGGGCAGCCTGCACCGCTGGGAGAAACGGAACGAGCAAGGTGAGAGAGGGGGAGTGAGCAAGTGTAACAGAGCTCTGTCGGGACTGCTGCAGATTTCTTTGTGGGCAGAGAAAGGCGCCAACAGAGGCAGGAGCCCAATACAAAAGGGAAACCTGCAACGCCAGGAGAAACAGAATGAGTGAGTGAGAGAGAGGGAGTGAGCGACCTCAACAGAGCTCTGTCAGGACAGCTGTGAACTTCTGTGTGGGTTGAAAAAGGCGCCAATGCAGGCAGGAGCCCAGTACAAAAGGGCAGCCTGCAGCTCCGGGAGAAACAGAACGAGGAGTGAGCAAGCTCAATGGAGCTGTTGGGACTGCTGCATATTTCTTTGTGGGCAGAAAAAGTCGCCAATGCAAGCAGGAGCCCAGTACAAAAGGGCAGCCTGCAGCATCAGGAGAAATAGAATGAGCGATTGAGAGAAGGGGGGAGTGAGCGAGCTCAGTGGAGCTCTGCTGGGACTTTACAGTTGCCCACTCTCCTGCCCAGGGTCCTCTGTCATTCTCTATTACAGCAGGGTCTCTGGAGTGGAGACAAAGCAATGATTGGATACTTTAGAATTGCTGTAATAATATATATTTATTTGTTCTGTTTATTTCTCTGAGCTGAGTAATACTTTGAGTGTAATAGGATTTCGAACTGGGCTAAGTGAAACTATATGAGAGCCGAGAACAAAAAGTATGGTAGCTGAGGGGTAGAAAAACGGACAAGGAGGCTTTAGGATTGCTACAGTATACAGTATCTAACGGATGACATTTGAGCCTGAATTACCCCCGTCGGCAAGGGGTCAGTAGGGGGACTAGTGTGGGAGGGCAGGAATTTGAGTAAACAGGGGCCTAACAGTTGTAGTAGGGTACAGAATCTGGGAGTAAGAGCCCATAACATAAGATGGGGGCCAAAATGGGGCAGGTGCCACATGTCAATAGGGCGGGCATCTTTGGAAGGGTGGTGGGCTGTATAGGGTGTGGGTGTGCCATGATCCTGAACTGGGCTTGGAGGATGGGGGGGGTGTATGGTCTGTAGATGACTGGCTAGTTTGAGGGAGGAACTGTGGAGGTTAGGGAGCAGTGTAAGTGGCAAGGCAGATGAATATGGTAGGAATCCTTGAGGGGGGGAATAGGGGATGGCAAAGGGGGCCGGAGGAAGAATAACTGTGGACTGAAATCGACCCCAGTATCAGAGGCACTAGCAGAAAAGAGAGGAGAAGGGAGCGGTGCCTGAGGTGAGAGCGGGGCTGCCTTCTGATGGGGGAGGAAGAGACCATGAGGAGTACCGGGGAGAGAGCAGATGGCTGCAGGTAGGGAGGTACCAGGGTTGGCACAGAGGGGAACAAGTAGGAGGGAGGAACCGATGGGAGAAGAGATGTAGGACAGGTATCAACTACTGAATAGATTCAAACCTCTGTTATGGGACAGAGAGGAGGAGCAGGAACATACTGAAGGGGGAGGGCAAGCGGGCATGAGAGGGATGGCAACAGGTAGGGGAAGAAATAGCGAGGACAGAAGGGTAGAAGGGGCTAGTAAGTAAGGAAGGAAGGGTGGTGACTGAAGGAGAGAAGGCTATGGGAAGGGGAAAGATGGAGGGCATCACTATCAGGGTAGAAGGGACTGGGGCTCTAAATTGACAACAAGCGGGATATGACAGGGGTTGGAAATCAGCAGGGAAAGGGGAGGTCGACATGGGAAGCCCAGTAGGATGTAGTCAGGCTGAGAATGGTTTCAAGGGGATGGGAGGAATAAGGTAGAGAAAGGGGTGAGGTGGAAGTAGGGGGTACAGATATAGAAGTCACGGAGGGTGCAGTTGGCGGGTAGGGACAGGGAAGAACGAATACTGGGGTGGTGGAGGGGCATTAGAGAAAGAGGGGTTGGGGCAGAGGGGTACTGGTCCTGGGGATTCTATACTGAAATGGGTGAGACTGTTGGGAAAGGGGAAAGGCACAGCCATATTGGGATTGAAGCTGTCCCCAGGTTGAGTGCAGGAGGGCAAGGCAGGCACTGCTCAAGCATGCAGCGAGGGCAGGAAGAAACCTAATTTACTGTTGCATGTGGGTACAAACGACTTGGTGGGGACACTGTGGAAGTAGTGAGGGGAGGTTGGAGTACTTGGGCAGGCAGTGTGAGGTGGTGGGGAAGTCGGTGGCATTATTGGAGGTACTGCCGCTACCAGAGCCCCCCCCCACACACACACTTTCACACTCCCCGAAAAGCTGCTTAAAAGCCTGCAATTCATTAAAATCAGTTCCATTTTCTTACTTACTTGGGGTTCAATGCCAGCAAGTGTAAAATCATGTACCTAGGGCATAGGAACCCCGATGCTGGGTATAGGATGGGGGGAGGTACTGATACTCACTAGACATGAAAGGGTCCGTGAGGTTATTATATCAGAGGACCTCAAGATGGCAGTACAGTGCGACAAGGCCATGGGCAGGGAAAATTGGATTCTGGGGTGCATAAGGACTGGCATCTCCATTCAGAGGAGCAGAGATGTTGTGTTGCCATTCTATAACTCCCTGGTATACCTCCAGCTGTAGTACTGTGTCCAGTTTTGGAGTCCACACTTCAGAAAGGACATAAGGTGGAAGTTTTCCAGAGCAGGGCAATTAAAATGGTTCAGAATTTTCACAGGAATCCTTTCAAGGAAAGGTTGAAGAATCTCAACATGTACACTCTGGAAGAGAGGAGGGCGAGAGGTGACATGATCAAGACCTACAAAGTACCTCACAGGGGTAAAGAGAGTACAGTTGGGAAGTTTCCTTCAAATGAGGATGAGCACCCAAACCCAGGGACATACAATGAAGCTGGGGGGGGGCATTCAGGATAGATGTGAATAAATATTTCTTTACTGAAAAGGTGGTAGATGCCTTGAACAGACTGCCAGGAGAAGTGGTGGAAGCTAAAATGGTAGGGGGCATGAAGCATGCATGGGATAAACATAGGGGTATATTAGAAAAAGGGGAAGGAGGGGGTCAACAGAGATCAATAGGGCTATGGAAGTGGAGTAGGTTCAAGTTCATTGCAGGAAAAATCCATTAAAAAACCTCATTCACAAGGAGGTCCTGATGGATGCAGGCAGAATAAGACATGCAGTAACATGTACAGGCAGGAGTTACAAGTAGGTAGAGAACACTTGGGCAGACTGGGTGGACTGAGCGGTCCTTTTCTGCTGACAAATTCTATGTTTCTATTGCACCATGTGTTAATTCAGGTGCAGTGTTTATTTAAAGTTGGCTGTACCATACATCCAGATGTAAGGTACAATAAATTACTGAATTAGATGCAGCTCACTTACAGTACAATAAACAGAACCCCAGTGCTTCGAGAAGACTTTACTCTTCATAAGGCTTCTTAAAGAGCTGGGGTTTTATTTGCAGTGTCCATACCAGTATGCTGATCTTAAAATCGACACCACATCTGAATGAGCACTTGATTCTTGCTCACTCCATTTCTTCCCCACTTTGAAACTTGCTTGTCCTGAGTTACTTTTTGGCTGGCAGCGCCTCGCCTGTGTTGGAAGATGATCAATAAGTGGTACTGAAAGACGTCAGACTTCACAGACTGTGAAGGCAGTTGCTCATGGACAGACATAAGGCAATTCTACTGGGGGGTAGGAGGACATAAGCTGTTGATTAACTAGAATCTGCAGCTTATCCATCAGGTACGGAAATGGGCAGAGTAGGTGGGCCAAGCAGTCCTTATCTGCTGTCAAATTCTATGTTTCTCACCGACCATCTTGGCAAGAAGAAGGCTGCAGCTGTGGCCACTGATGACTGTTGGGGTGTGGGGATGGGGAGACCAAAGGGGACAGATATAAGGAGATAAAATCATAATAAAAATTGTGAGACCTTCACCAGCTTTCCAAAATGCTTACCAGTAAAAGAACACTCTATGAAGTTTTTCAAATGGCAACATAATCTGGTGAGCCCTCTGTCTGCCATCTGACTCCAGGCATCAACCAGCATAAAATTGCCTAAAGAAGGCAGTGTGGTCATGTGGTTACTGAAATACTGGAGAGTACAGATTTATAAGAACAAAAGAATATCACACAGAAGCTGGCACATATGCCTGTAGCAGCTGTCTCCTGCTTCTCAGTAGTTATAGTTATTCTCTTGAGGTACTTGAATGTTTCTATCATGGTTCATTCACATTTTGGGACTGTGTAGTACAGTACGGTCTGCATCCATTGGCCCAGTGGGACCAATAGGCATACAGCCATACTGTATGTTGTCAGTCGGCAGGCGGCTTATGGGTGGGGGCTGCTGCACACCGCTGACCGGGGGTGCAGGGTGGCGGGTCTCAGTGCATGGTGGGAGGGGGTACCGCTGGACCACCAGGGTTATTATTTAACACTTATGCCCACGATCAGGCAGGGGATCAGGTCCACTGGACCACCATGGATATTATTGAACATTTATGCCCACGATTGGGCAGGGTAGCAGGTCCACTGGATTACCAGGGATTTTATTTGACACTTATGCCCGCGATCAGGCAGGAGAGCAGGTCCACTTGACCACCAGGGATATTACTGAACATTTATGCCTGCGACCGGGCAGGGTAGCAGGTCCACTGGACCACCAGGGATTTTATTTGACACTCATGCCCACAATCGGGCAGGGGTGCAGGTCCACAGGATCACCAGGGATTTTATTTGACACTTATGACCATGATCGGGCAGGGGAGCAGGTCCATTGGACCACCAAGGATTTGATATGACACTTATGCCGCAATCGGGCAGGGGAACAGGTCCACTGGACCACCAAGGATTTGATCGACACTTATGCCGCGAGACAGGGGAGCAGGTCCACCAACCACCAGGGGATTTTATTTGACAATTTATGCCCGTGATCGGGCAGGGGTTCAGGTCCACTGGACCACCAGGGATAGTTATTTGCTATGCCCGTGATCGGGCAACTGGGCGCAGTTGTCCCTGATGGCTGCAGCCTAGCAGGGCGCCAGGTGCAAGTCGCTAGGGATCGGTGCACCGCATGCAAATGGGGCCATAATGACATGCAAATAGCCCCATTTGCACCTTGCATGCATAATGGCCTCATTTGCATGCCCAGCGCTGAATATCTCAGTTGATGTACCTAGCACACCCGCACTTGCGCTGGCGCATTCCCCCTCTTCCCCACCTGCCACTTGCACTGGCACAGTGCCACTGCGCCATGTGCAGTGTGGGCATCCCAGTGCCATATTCAATAGTGCCGAGCCATGGTGCAGCACCGCTGAATATCGCCTGACTCTACCCTGGCTCATCCCAGTTGCACTGTGCCCAGGCTTGCACCCCTGCCTGGCGAAGTCTGAATATCTGGCCCGATGTGTCAACTATCGTCCAATTATGTGCCAACTATCATCCAATTTCTTTAATCAATACAGATACCAAAATGTTATCACAAATCTTAGCCTTACATCTTAACAATTATTTGCCCATTCTAATACATAGATCACAAAATGATTTTGTAAAAGGGAGACTTGGGGTTAATAATGTTAGGACTTTTATTCCTTATACAGCTTTCTCAACTGAATCATCCTAATGCAGCACATGTCTCAATTGATTTTGAGAACGCTTTTGATTCAGTTGAATGGTTATACCTTCTAAGTGTACTAAAAGCTTTCAATTTCGATCCATTCTTCCTGTCTTGGATTCAAATATTATATACTAAGCCACAAGCCTCAATCTTTTTTTTTTTTTTTTATTATATTTTACTCTTTTCTTGGCAGGACCACCGAGTCATCCGCCCTGGTCACGGCCCCCGGAGACCTCCACCGCCGTCTATTGCTGCTTGGGACCCACAGTCACCCCCGGCTTGCCCCCCGGAGGGTGGGGCCGTGGGCCACCTTCGTGACCCCGGAACTGTAACTGGTCGGGGTCCCGCAGCGACGGCGGCAGTGGGAGGCTCTCCAGGGAGGGCTTCATATATGGTGGTCCTGCCCGCCTTCCGATTTTCCTCCTAATTTTACTCCCTGGGAAGGAGGCGGGTCATGCAATAGCCCTTGGCGTCCGTAACCTCCCCGTCAGCGTCGGTTGCGTGGGGACTCCCTGTCTCCACCAGGGGTCCCCATCGCACCGATAGCTGCCCTCACCCTCCCGGGTAGGAGAGCTGCCCATCGGACGCTCGATCCTACTCCCCGGCCAGCCCTCCGACGACCGGATCGTTCGAACCGGGTCGCCCGGCATTAGCCGTGAAATCTCACCGCTGCGCCTCGATGGGCCAGCCCACAAGCCTCAATCTTAACTAATCAGACAATTTCTTCCCGTCGACTTGGAGTGTGGTACATGGCAGGGTGCCCTCTATCCCCTCCTTTTCTACTTGCTATTGAACCCCTTTTACAAAAGATCAGATCCTCATCTCAAATTTGGGGCATTAAAGTAGGGAAAATAATTTACAAAACATTGGCCTATGGTGATGATTTCTTAGTTACTATTCTGGATCCCAGGTCTTCATTGAATCATCTTTTGGAAATGTTGAATTCTTTTTCACAATGTTGTGGTATGAAGATTAATAAACATAAGAATGAACCTATGCCTTTACATTCTCGTTGCATAAAGACTCCCTTTGAGGAAGCAGGTTTAAAATGGGTCTCTACCACCACTACTTATTTAGGTATTATTATTATTAATAACATAAATACAACTTCTTAGCATAACTTTAAAATAACTATAGAGAATATTGAACAAGATTGTGCCCGTTGGTCTAAAGTACATTTTTATTTAGGGGGGAAATATCCGCAGTGAAAATGGTGGCAATGTCCAAACTAACTTACATCCTTTCTCATATACCACCCACTTTTAAAAAGTCGCTATTTCTGAAATGTGAAAAGATTATCTCTAGATTTGTATGGG
The DNA here is from genome assembly GCA_016271365.2 of Neoceratodus forsteri. Taxonomy (NCBI): domain Eukaryota; kingdom Metazoa; phylum Chordata; order Ceratodontiformes; family Ceratodontidae; genus Neoceratodus; species Neoceratodus forsteri. The sequence goes on along the minus strand of JADMNL010000026.1, from coordinate 214,779,748 downwards.
ACACAAAGAAACCCATGTAATAAGCTTAAATTACTAAATAATTGGAAAAGAGGTGGCTGGGGCCTACCTTGGGCTGAGGGTACTATTGGGCCTTCTTAACCAAACAAGCACTACAGTGGTTCTTATATGCCCAAAAAAAAACTCCCCCATGGGTGGATTTAGAGAAGGATTTTGCTAATATTGTTCGTCCTTCTAATTTTCTTTACAATACACTTACTGTGGCCCAAAAATGTTTTAAGACTATTTAAGAATTTGATATAGGGATTTAAGAATGCATGGGATAGACATAAAGGAATTCTAGAGGTCAGGGGTAAGGGGAAATAGACTTCTAGGAAAACAAACTGAACTTACAAGCTCAAATGGGCAGACTAGGTGGGCCATAGGCCCTTATCTGCCGACACTGTCTATGTATCTATGTATGTATCTATGTATTTATAGTACTAGGAAAGCCTGGATAGTTAGTCTGTTACATTGTACAGGACAAAGCTCCACTACCCCACCGATCGATCTAATGCTGTTATGGAATAATAATTGTATTACAGCAGAGAGTTCCTCAATAATTTGGTGCCCTTGGATCAATAAAAAGTTATGGACATGTAACCTCCCCTCTCCCCCCACCCCTTTGTTTCTGTCAGCAGGGCTGCTCCTCTCACATCTAGGTGCCACCGAGAGGGTGGGGTAGTCACTACAAATTATCTGTCACAGAACTCTGTGGACCCATTACTTCTACCACTGAGCCTGCCATCCTTCAGACAGGCAAACCAAGTGTGGCAACTACCTGTCTCACACCTGGGGGGACCATTTAGCATGGCCATCAACCTGGGTCCCTGGGAGAAAACGTTTGCTCAGCATTATGCTAGGTTTGTACTTCTGGTCAGCGGCACCAAAGTAAATCCGGACACTGGAAGCAATAACTGAATGGTCCAAACCAAGAATGGGATTCTAGAGTGTGGCTTTTATTCACATAACACAGAGAATAGCAAAGCAAAGATGGACCCCCACAGGGCTACACTCACTGGTAATGCAGATTACTGAGGTACAGAGCACACTTCCTCACTATGAACCCTCAGGTTCTGAACTGATCTGGGCACACATGGCCCAAACTGGTACACTTCTCTTCTATTCATTGACATGGCACCCTGGCCAGTACTAGGACACTTTTCCATACGGCATGGAGGTTGATGGTGGCTCCCTAAGCCACCCACGAGCACTTTCTGGCTTTCGGGAAAATCCAAAATCCTACGTCTGGGTGCTTTCCTCAGACACTGGCCAAGTGCCTGAGAGAAAACCATAGGTGCCCAAACTTAACCCAAAGGTAAACCTGGTTACTCCAGATGGAGGGTCTCCACCTCTTGCTCCCAAATCTATACTCAGCCATTCATTTGGTTACAACACCTTTCTTGAAACACTGTTTGTAGATGCTCTCTCGAAATGTTTAGCATTTAACATTCTACAATTCACTCTGGAGGTGTCCTGACTTTAAAAGTTCTGTATGTGGCTATGTCTTTACCCTAGACCCCCACTGTTGCAGATGCTTCTAAGTCATACACAATCTAAAAATTCTGTACTTGGCAAGTCTTCCTTTGACCCCCACAGTAAGCAGACACTTTTACTCTAAACACTGTCTCGGTGAACATAGTCTTTTTATCAGAGGAGAACTCACCACGGTATGCAGGTGCCCCAGGGCTTTTTCTCACAACACAATCTCTGGTACTCACTGCGCAAATGACTCTCAGGCAACTTCTCCCTCTCCAGGCTGGACCAGGTGATTGCCCCCGAATTCCTGGAATCCCCTCCCCATTCCTCCGGGGATGGGGCACTGGAACAACTTTAGAAATGGTCTCTACCGCTTTGCACAACTGGTCTTCTGTGTTTCTCTCTAGGGTGAGAACACACAACCTCTTTTTCTCAGGTAGCTCTATATCAGAGCTTGGCTCTGAGGAGCTGCACAGCACTCCTCACTCTCTCAAGACTCCACGCAGACTGCTCCCTGAAGACTGAACTGAATCTCCCAATGTTCTGTTGCTAACCCCTGCAGCTAGCATTCCATTGTGGCTTATGTTGCTGCGAGAATTCTATTCTGACATCATCACTCCAGCTCAGCTGAAACTGAGAACAGAGTGAAACAGTGTGAAACCCATTTAACTGGTATCCCACAAGCTGCCTTTCCCTGCCTGCCACTGGTTCTAAGTGGGATTCTGGTAACCCCTGGGAACAAAGGGGTTACATCCACCCTTGGCCAGGAAAATGACTGTCCGTAGTCATTACTTACCCGGCACCAGACCATCCTACCTATGTGTACCTATGGAGGGGTGACCAGGCCCTCACCTACCATGTGCCAGGCACAGGCAGGCAACACTAAGGGCCCAGAGGCCATTGGCTGACACATCAGCCCCTACACTATGATCTTACTATGGTAACCAGTGGCTCTGGAAGAACTGTCCAGAGAAGAAGAAGAATCTGCATTTATATAGTGCTTTTCTTACAACCAAAGCGCTTTACAAGCAATGCTAGACTAGTAGTGAAGTGACTGAATATGTGGTGGCGCATATCGCACATCATCACCCACACACAGCCTGGATAATTGCATGAACCGGCTTATGGGAAGGGGAATGTTGTCCAGGACACCGGGAATGTTCCCTACTCTTTGCAAAGAGTGCCCTGGGTTCTTACTTCCACCTGGACACCCACCAGGACAACACCAGGATGGTGAGAGGGACCTCGGTTTAACGTCTCATCCGAAGGAATGACACCCAGCAGTACAGCACCCCCAATACTGCACTGGATGCCAGCGATTTTGAGGTGCAAGTCAATCCGGTGTGGGAGAACCCGACCTTCTGGTCCAGAGGCGGATGTGCTACCAACTGAGCCACGCTGACACCTAGAGCATAGCCCTAATAGTACTGCAGCCCCTACTGCAGGTCAGGACCACAGCCTCTCTATCTCCTAGCCCTCTAGGGAAAACCTATTTGACCAGAAACAAAATTACCCCAAAACAGGGAACCTCCCTCATTCCTGGACACCTGCAAACCGAACCAAGAGCTAACACTACACTCAAGCATTACACTCCCACACTCCCCACAACCACACCTGTGGAAGGAAAAGTTAACACATTAACAACAACACAGTACTTTAAACGTAACACTTTAAAGCACATGAGGAACTCCGATGAGTCCCTCCAGTCCTCTTCTTGTCTTCTCTTCTGTCTTCATCAGGAATCTCCTGAAAGAGAAAGACAAAACACACACCTAATCTGCAAACACAGTACACTATCAAAACCCTTACCATCAAATACTGGAGAATCCCCAAAATATTTTTAGAAAAAAGGTAGAAAAGTACAAAACACAGAAAAACATCAACATTATATACAATACACCTTTTGGGGATGGGATGCCCTAAATGTCCCAACTAGTGACAACAGTGCCCGAAAGCAAGTCCGAGAAACAGTTTCTCCTGGGCGGAGCCGGTGAAGCACAGTTCTTGTAGGACTGTAGTCCGAGGGGCGTCTTTGTGGACAGTTCAAACAGTCTGTAGTCTGCCAGGTGTAGGATGTGTATTGCAATGTCAATAAGGTAAGAAAAGTCTGGACTTACCAGTCCCTTGAAGAATAAAATGGTATGGCACCTGGATCTCCAGACAAAGACTCTCTCTGGCAGCATTTTTCAGATACAGCTGGGTGGAAATCTTCTGGAAATGACAGGATGGCACATCTGGAAACTGCTGGGTTGATGTCATCTCTGGCTGACATCATCTGGAGATGGAACCTTGGAACAGGAAGGAACAGCTGGTCTGAAGTCATCCAAAATCCCAGGCGATGAATCAGGGAACAGCTGGTCTGATGTCATCTCTTGCTGACGTCTTCTGGAAATGGAACCTTAGAACAGGAAAGGAACAGCTAGTCTGAAGTCATCCGAAAATCCTGGCAAAGAGTCAGGGAATGGCTGGGTTGAGGTCCTCTCTGGATGATGTTATCTGGAAGGCCAGGCATTGGAACTGGAAGGCACAGTGCAGGGCTAATGAAACTGGATGCACCTTTGGATCCTGGAACACCAGACAGCTGGAACAACATAGGTACGGCAATGGCTGGATGGCAGCACTGGCTACCACTGCTCTGCTTTCCACTTGGTAGGCATGGGCACATTCACAGGAAGTTGGTTGCATTGAGGGTAGTACCACAATGGGTCAGGTGCGAGAATTATTACCCCGTCTGGGTGCTCATAATTCACATTGTAGAAAGTCTCATGGCCTTTCCATCCACGATCCATACAGTGCCTATGAACAGTGTCCTGACCACTTTACAATACTTGAATCTGTCTCTGACAGCTTTGTCTCTGACATATCAAGTTGCACCTGGATGCAGGTCTTTAGTTGCCTCTTCCACTATCCAGGCTCTTCTGTTTCTCTCAATCTCCTCCCAGACTCTCTGAGGAAAGGTAGGAAAGGATATCCCATAGATCTTATTTGCCTTCCTACGAACCAATCTTTCCTCTTTGCTACTCTTGGTCAGTTCAAGACCACTGGCCTGGCTTGGGGGTGGCCAGTCCTGGTTCTGCCACTGTCGCATGCTCAGTGCTACGTAAAACAGATCTCTGACTCCTCCTTGTGGGGACAGGGCTGTGGAGTCACCAATCTCTTCTTCTGGCTCCTCCGAGGCAAGAGCCTGAGGCTGATGACTAGCACCTTCATCATAAGGATATATAAATTCCTCCTCCTCCTCCTCGCTGAGGATCTGAGCCCAAGAGTGAGCAGTTGTCCTTACTCCCAAGACTGTCTACTTTTCACTGGGCGCGGAGGTCGACATCTCCCATTCTAGAGTCTCTCTCATCTCATCTTTTCCTATGAGACTAGGGCTTGGCCCCTCTCTTCACGGATCTACTGATGCTCCCTCCCACTGTCCATCTGTGACCCAGAGCTGGAGACATCACTACTTTGCTCTGCCTGTACATCCACCACCTCTTCCTTTGTGCCACACTTTGCTGGGCTGCCCACAACATGCTCCACCTGGTGCTGTATGCTGCCACTTGCAGAATCTTGAAGCTTGGTCCATGTGGGAGCCAAATTAATCTTGGGTGCCTTAGTTAGGCTGTATTTCTCTAGACACCCAGAACAGTGAGGAATCATGAGGATGTCCCTTCCAGCCTTGAGGCACTATGCATACTCTCACTGGGTATCGGGAATCGCCACATGAGGAGGCAAATGTCCCCCGTAGTAACATTTCTCTATTTCTTTCAACTTGTTCACTTCTTGCACTATCATAGCCCGGGCATGATCCAGGTAGCAGGATGATCCCGAAGCCATGACTGCAGAAAAACACAAGAATTCACTGTTACCTCTGATCTCACTTTGTTTGGAACGGTCTCACAAAATGGCTCCCCTGCTGCTGTGTTTACATTACTACCACACCCTGTAATGGCGGCGGCAGCACTCCTGGCACATCAACATTCTGTTTCTGACTCAAGCCACTGCGCATCGGATTTACTGCTTACTGATAAAGTTCACTCCAACTGCACAGACTGCACTGTTTTGCTCCCTCAGCACATCTGTATGATTTGTACAGGACTTTACATTCACTTTAAATCACTTGTTCTTGGGGACTTCCGGCGACGTCACCAGCATCATGGCTGCTTAACCGAGCAGCTCTCCCTATCATCGCTAACAAAAACATTTCCATACAGCATTGCTAGACCAAATAATGGAAATTATGCAAAGATCACAAAGTGGAAACTCATCGTTGAAACGATCCCGGTCAAAAAATCGGAAAACAAAGGGTGATCAACGAGGATTAAGCCCAGCAAGCTCAGCTACAAGCGGGAGAGAATCACCATCGAGTATGGCGGGAGGGGATACTGAAACAGAGTTAGACACCCTATCTCATTCCAGGTTTGAGACCTTACTGACGGAAATCAAGCACTTTAGATCAGAAACAAAACAAGAATTCAATAAGCCACACTCAGACCTAAAAGGGCTGGAATCAAGGATAACTGCTACGGAGGAACGCATTTCAACCACTGAGGGTGACTTAATTCAAATCTCACAAGCAATGGAATACCTAGTTCAACAACAAGAGTTTACCAGTGCGAAATGCCTTGATCTTGAAGCCCGCTCCCGCAGAGACAACTTGAGAATATATGGCCTACCCGAATCCGAAGAAGTCGAGGAGATGAGTGATTTTCTGGAGGATATGCTTCGACACGTCCTCAATTTACCAACAGTCTGCCAGTTTAAAATTGAAAGAGCGCATCAAGCGCTGGTTCCCTAAGCCTATGTCTGTGGCTGCTAGGCCCTGGTCGATAGTAGCAAAATTTTCAAGTTTTAGAGAGAAGGAGCAGATGCTCCGAGCAGCATGGAAGCAAGGTCGGGTAGAATACAACGGCGCTCAACTATTTTTTGACCAAGATTACCCCCCAGTGATCCAGCAGCAAAGAATGGCCTATAGTCCTATATTTTGAAAGCTAAAGACTTTAAACATCAGGTTTCAGGACGCCTTCCCCTCTCGCCTCGAGTCTTTTGGGAAGCAGGCACAGAGCTGTACCACTCATATGAAGAGGCACTCCAGGCAATGAAAGACAGGGGGCACAAAATCGTAGAGGTCCCTCGTCGTTGATGGCATCCACCCCAGGGTACTGAAGGAGCTGACAGAGGTCCTTGCAGGACCTTTGGCAGACCTATTTAATGCCTCACTACATTCGGGGTGTGTACCTCAGGACTGGAGGATGGCTTATGTGGTGCCCCTCCACAAGAGTGGCCCCAAGGATGAACCGGGAAACTACAGACCAGTGAGCCTCACATCCATCGTGGGTAAGCTAATGGAGACTATCCTGAAGGAGAGGGCTGGTGGCCCTCCTAGAGGCCAAAGGACTACAGGACAGCAGACAGCATGGCTTCATACGTGGCAGATCCTGCCAAACCAACCTGGTCGAGTTCTATGACTGGGTAACTGGACAGGGGCCATGCAGTGGATGTCCTGTATCTGGACTTCAGTAAGGCATTCGACTCAGTGCCACATGGAAGGCTGGGAAGGAAGTTAGTAGGCACAGGGGCGGGTGCAAAGCTGGTGAGATGGGTAGGAAACTGGCTGCAGGGAAGGCAACAGAGGGTGGTGGTGGGTGGGGAGCTCTCACACCCAAGGGCAGTGACGAGCGGTGTTCCACAGGGCTCAGTGTTGGGACCAGTGTTGTTTGGGATATTCATTGCAGACATATCATGGGACATCAAGAGCAAGATCAGTCTGTTTGCTGATGATACCAAGGTAGGCGCGGTGGTGGATGACCTAGGGGGATGGCAGGGGTTGCAGGATGATCTGGCAAAGCTTGAAACCTGGTCAGACACTTGGCAACTAGGCTTTAATGCCAAAAAGTGCAAGGTGCTGCATTTTGGGATGAAGAACCCAAGGAGGAGTTACCAGCTAGGGGGAGTGCAGCTAGCCCAGATAGAGGAGGAGAAGGATCTGGGTGTGCTCATTACAGGATCAATGAACAACTCGGTACAATGTAGGAAGGCAGCTGCAAAGGCCAACAAAATGCTGGGTTGTATTGCAGGGGTATATCCTCAAGGAGGAGGAGGTGATTCTGCCACTGTATAGGTCATTAGTTAGACCACACCTGGAGTACTCGTGCAGTACTGGCGTCCGATCTGAAGAGGACATTAAGTTACTGGAGGGTGCAGCAGCGTGACAAAGATGATCAAGGGGCTGGGGACTTATCATACGAGAGGAGGTTGAAGGAGTTGAACATGTACTCACTGGAGGAGAGGAGGCAGCGGGACATGATTGAAACCTTTAAATACATGAAAGGAATAAACAAGACAGGTACAGAGGGGCTGTTCAAAGTAAGGGAGGGGAGGGCCACCAGGGGCCATGATATGAGACTGGAGCAAGGAAGGTTCAGGAGGGAGATGAGGAGACACTTTTTTACAGAGAGGGTGGTGGCTGGGTGGAATGCGTTTCCTGCTGAAGTGGTATGCAGTAGAACAGTGGACTGCTTCAAACGAGGATGGGACAGGACAAGGGGGAGGGTTAATGAAGGGGAAGGGTGGAAGGGAGGGGCAGCTGCAGAATAAGGGGTGCTAGCTGCACATTCGAGCAGACTTGATAGACCTCTAGGGTTTTATCTGCTGGCAAATTTCGTATGTTCGTATGTATGTTCGTAGTGATCGACCGTCTGTCCTGCAACACCCTTGGCACTCAGCTAGTTCTCGAAACCTCTCCCGACCAGGAAGGAAAGTGGCTGGTACCACACTTCAAGACATCAGGAGAATACTGCATAAGCTTACCCACCCTCAAGCCCCTAAGGAGCCATCAATTGAGAGGATGGAAGGCACATGAACGAGAAATCTTGTGCATCGAGGTTGCGGTTATTTTCAGGAGAGTTTCTTTCCTGTATTTATTTCTCCAGGAGGAAGTGCTGGACTTCATCCCTGAATGACTGGGACTCATGAAATCTCATACTGAGGTCTGATTGGTAAACAGGGGGACTGATCCTGGGGTGATGATGGTAGCATGTTAGGCCTTATAAGTTCATAGCAAAAAGTTTATGTTGACTTTTATATGCAATGACATCGCCTGATACAAAATATATATTCCTGATACTGAAGCTTATCCCCACTTGGGCGGGAGGAAAGCGGAGGTTAGAGAGCTGGGATCTGATATTGGGGTGGGCTTCTGGGGGTTGTCGTGGGAGGCGCTCCCTCATGTGTAGATGCCGCTATCGAGCCGTGCGACCTGAGTGGAGTTCGATCAGATCTGGCCCCATCATTCCACTTATCATTCCACTTTTCTTGGTCCTGCTTCCTCTCCCCTCCCTGACAGGATGTCATAATAGTTAAAGGTGATAACAATGGGAGTTGATCTGACGAGAGTGCTCTGCTTGAGAGGAATATTGCAGATGATTAAAGCAGTGGCCGGATCATATGCCCAGTTATGATGGCAATGGTATAGCTATAAGAAACAGGGAGTTCCAAACCATCACAACTAGGGAGGAGGGCATACCTCCAGAGAGACTGTTGTATCACCTATATAATAACAACATCCCCCACTGGGGTGGGGGAGGCTCCACCTGGAGATGTGACCCCTGGATTCCCGTCCTATGGGAGGTGGACTGAGAAGGACAGCCGCGCATTGCTAACCTGAAGTACCAGCATAAATAATTGGAATAGATTGGGTAGTCTTCTTCATTGTCATTCCAAGGGCTGTCAGAACTAGATTAAGACAAGGAGGGGGGATCCTGGGGTCACGCTCCCTCCCCTTCTTTGGTTTAGTTCCTCCCTGGTTTTTGTTTTGTTTTTACTGGGAAGATATCAGACAGATGGCAACTGATTAGTGGTACACAGTTGCAAGGGGTCTTACTACCAGTCGTAAATCTATAGAATTTTCATCCTTTATATAGTGGTAGTGTGTTAACCTGGTTGAGATATCGGGGATTGACGAACTATGGGATCACTGTATACTGTGTTGGCAGAAGTGATGTTGGGGAGGAGGAGGAGGGAATTGAGAAATAACTAGATGGTGTTCCCAGAATAATTATGCTGGGAGGTCTAGGGCTGTGGATACCCTGTATCATCTACAGTACACTGTTGGTACGACGTGCCCACGTCATCTGGTGGGGACCTGCCAACTTAAGGTCCAGGAGGTTGAGCCATTTCTTTGGCTTCCTCACCTCCTATTCGAGTTGTGAGAACTCGAACAAATAGAGAACAGTTTTCCTGTTCTCCTACCTTGGGAGTCATGTTGTATATTTGTTTAATTCCGGGGAGGATTGCCCTATTGGCTCCACCCTACAGGAGGTTGGTAAGTTTATATTATGTTTGTGTGGATGTTGAAGTGAAAGTTATACTGTCAGACAAATTCTTTCCAAGGGCAGTGTACATCTGAATTACAAAGGGGACAACAAAGAATATTACAAGACTGGAAGGAAATGCGGTGTGGGACAGAGGGGAGGGGCTCGGAGTGAACACAGGAAGAGGCGAGAGAGGGAAGAGAGGACAGATGGATGTAGACCCATACACTTCTGGGATTATGGTTGTCTGTCACTAGCGGAGGATAACACCAGCATAAAAATTATCTCCCACAATGTTAATCGATTAAATAATCCGGTAAAAGGTACAAAGTCATGTCCACTATAAAAGACAGAGACCCTCCTTTGTATTAATGCAAGAAAGCATATAAGTAAGTCTGAACACCAAACGTTGGGAAATTTGGGTATGACCAAGTGGTCATGGCGTCATATGGGAGGAGAAGAGAAGGGTTCTGCAATTCTGGTCTCCAAGGAACACAGTTTCAGAAGACAGCTAGTTATACGAACCCTGAAGGCCATTTGGCCATTCTCTCGGGAACTTGGAGGGTACCCTATTACATTGACCTTCCTCTATGCACCTCCAGGTTCTACAAGAAACACTTTGTTTCTTACTCCATAAGATCACGGAGCATCAAAAAGGACTATTAATAGTAGGCGGGGACCTAAATCAGGTATGGGAGCAAAAAGACACATCCAGGACTAATTCATTCTGACCAAGTCCAGCTGGTAAATTAATTAAGAATCATTTAAAGGGGGCCTTTTGGGTAGCTGCTTGGAGAAAACATAATAAGGATAAGCAAGAATATACACATTACTCATTCCCTCATGGGTCTTTTGCCCGAATTGATTACGTATTGATTTCTGGGGAGCACCAAGACCAGGTCCTGAAATGTAAGCATATTCCATCGGTACTTTCCGATCATTCCCAACTAACGTTGGAGTTGAATTGGAAAGTCAAGAAAGTCGGACCCTCTGGAAATTTAACAATTATTTTTTGAATCTAAAGGAATTTACGGACATGGCCACTAAGAGACTAATACAAATTCAACAAGAGAATAGGCACTCTAGGATGCTGAATACCATTTTATGGGACACAGTGAAAACAGTTTTTAGAGGGGACTGTATCAAGTTCGCATCCCACTTTAAATGACAACAAAACCAGTTGATGGAAAACCTTCAGAGTCAACTGCATACCCTACAGGGGCGGTGTGCTGGGGGGGATAGCTCCGTAGTAACAGACATACAGAACATCAAACAACAGATTCAAAAATTGATTGATGTAAGCGGAACAAGCGTTGCAATGCTTACGGCAGAGATATCATGAAAATGGCCCTCAGGTTTCTTGTCTACTAGCACATCGCCTGAGACAATACATAGCCGGTCTTCAATTACTCAGATCCGAGACCCTAAGACAGGTTTATTATTAAAATCCCAGAAAAAATTCTGGAGAGCTTTCAGGACTTCTACCTAAATTTATATACATCAAATCACACTCCAGATAAAAAAACAAATAGACTCATACTTAACTAAATTAAAACTACCTAAATTAACTGAGGAAATCAAGAATTCCCTGGACACCCCCATTACCCCTTCAGAGTTGACCTCGGCAATTAAAAAATTGAAAACAAAAAATCCTCAGGCCCTGATGGGTACTCCCCTGAATTTTTCAAATTCTTTGTAAAGGAGATTAAGGACCCTTTGTTGGAGGCCTGCAGGGAGGCGCAAGCAGGGGTGGCCCTCCCAGATACATGGAAGTATGCAGTCATTTCAAGTGTCCCTAAACCTGGAAAGGATATCACACAGTGTAATTCTTTCCGCCCTATATCAGTCTTAAATATAGATTATAAACTATACGCCTCAATATTAGCAAGACGCCTGGAGGGGGCGCTGCCCAAATTGATCAATTATGATCAAACAGGCTTTATCCTTGGTAGACAGACTCAGGATAATATTAAAAGATCATTGCAAATTTTACATCATGCGGCCCGATCTGGGGCGCCCTGTATGCCATTGAGCCTTGATGCAGAGAAGGCCTTTGACCGAGTGGCATGGAAATTTTTAGAGCTGTCTCTGGGCGCGTTTGGATTCTCGGAATCTTTTATTAAAATTATAAATAACATATACTCTAGCCCCAAGGCATATATAAAAATTAACGGTAGAGTCTCACCTCCAATAGCCTTGCAAGGTGGCACCAGACAGGGATGCCCCCTCTCCCCCCTTCTTTTTGCCCTATACCTTGAACCCTTAGCTCAGGCATTAAGACAAGATGAGACAATACAGGGGTGGGATTTGGGTGGGGAAACACACAAGTAAGCATTATATGCGGATGACCTGTTAATATATCTCAGAAATCCAGAACAGTCATTGGAACACCTATGGGCAGACTGGCCGAATTTAGCCTTTAGCAGGTTACAAAATAAACATGGGTAAAGCAGGCCTTAAGATCACATTATGAACCGTCGGAACAAATACGGAAAAAATTCCCATTTAAATGGGACTTATCCCAGATTAGATACCTTGGGGTTCAACTGTGTTTCCAGGCAGATCGGTTATTTTCCCTCAACTTTGCTCCAGCACTGAAAAATATCAAGCTAGAGTTGGATCAATGGACCCCTGTCCCTATTTCCTTGGTGCAGAAAGTAGAGGCGATAAAAATGATAGTTCTCCCTAAGTTTCTGTACCTGGTACAGACTATTCCTACTCTGATCCCAGACTCATACTTCCACTCTTTAGCTAGAGTGATCACAAGGTTCATCTGGGGTTCTCAAAAACCTAGAGTCCGCTTTACGGTGCTCCAGATTCCGAAAGCAGAGGGAGGCCTGTCATTACCAAACTTTAAACGATACCACCGTGCAGCTCAGTTACGAGCGGCCATGTATTGGCTAGACCAGACCTACCTGGCCAAGTGGAAAACTTTGGAGCTATGAGAGGCTGACTCAAGCAGAAATCTGAATAGCATGCTCCTTAGACAAAGGGAGAGGTCAGGATTGGGCCAGGAAGACAACCCCTACACTGCCTCCACTTTAAAAGCATGATACAGGATCTTAGAAGACAAATGTGCTAAGAGGTGGAGGAGCCTTCTGTTGTCGATCCCATACCTAGAGTCTTTTGCCCGGCCAAATGGGATGTGGGATTTGGGAGATGGGAGGAAAGAGGTTTACATCTGGTTTGGCACTTTCTGGAGGAAGTAAGATTCTGTCCTTTGAAGCACTAGTTAATAAGTATGGAATATCCTGGCAAGATAGATTTAGATATTTTCAATTTAGGAACTATGTTAATAGTCTTATAAGGCAACACACGGAGGAGGGCCTTTCTCCGCCACAGATTGCAAACATTCTCAAGAAAGCAATAGAAGGGACCCTGGTTAGATCTCACATTATCTCAAAATTATACCAGGTTCTTTTGTCTTGGAAAGGGGACTCTACTCTCTATATAAAAAAAAAAAAAGCTTGGGAGCAGGATTTGGGAGTTCGGATCTCTGAGGATTTCTGGACCTGGACACAGACAAGGATTCACCGGGACATATCGGCAGCTAGTTGGCAGGAGCTCTCCTGGAAGATATTTGTTCGTTACTTCCGAACACCGGCAATCCAGGTGAAATACCTGAAGGCCAACTCCTCAGTCTGCTGGAGAAATTGTGGGCACTCCCCTGCTTCATTGGCACACATAATGTGGGACTGCCCTATTATAACCCCTTTTCTACAGGATCTTCAACAGGTCCTACAGGCAATAATAGATCCTAACTTAAAGATCACACCCCTCTCCTTTTTTTTCCTGGAATTGCCCAGGGAACTCGAGATCCCCAGATGATTACGTTTTTGAAAATCTCCTTTTTAATGGCCCAAAAGACAATCACGAGTAACTGGTTATCCCCCAAAACTATCAATCTAAAGATGTGGCAAGAACGCATGATTAGTATATATAGAATGGAGGCAATAACAGCTACCATTAATAAAAGAGTACCCAGTTTTGAGATTCTGTGGTGGAGATGGGTTCTATATATGGCAACGGTGAGACCTGATTTCATTCCTTGATCAACGCTGTGTTGAAAAATCATATAAAAGCGCCCAAGAGGTAAAATTTATAACTTTATACAGAGTCCTGCAAGGCATAAATACAATGCCTACAGTACTTACTGTTTGATAAGATAGTAAAAACATATCCTCATTCACATATAAAGTGGCGTAATATGAAAAGCAACTCTGATGAATCTTCACGATTATTTACGTAAAGAAATTCTAGTGGATAACTTCCAGTTTACCTCTGTATAAGCTCTTGATTCAGTGTCCTAAATTTGTATTAAGTTGGATGAATTGCCTTTGAAAACAAAGGTGAAAGAAGGAAAAAGAAAAAGATGACTGTATTTGTGAATGATATGTATGTACTCTATCTGTTTTGTTTGTCTGAACGAAAATTTTTAAATAAAGAAAGTTATAAAAAAAAATCACTTGTTCTTGCTTTAAGTCCCTAAAGTCACAGTATTTCATGCACAGGATTGCCTGTTTTGTTGCATCGCTCACACAACCCACAGTCTCTCACTTTGCTTAGAAAATCACACTGTTGCTGAATCCATAATTATGCTCACAGTCTGATGCTCAGAATTCTTGCTTAGGTTGATTTACTTTACACAGTCCTTTGCAAAACAATCGCACTGTTTACACACAGATTCAGCTGGCTTTCGAAAAAAATCACACACAGTTTGAGCTGTTTCTCTGAATGGTACTCACTGAATCAGTAGCTGGTGTTTACGATGGAAATTTCAGCCTACATCTGATCCTGGAGGCCTCTGGATTGAAGCGGGCTGGCAGTCCTGTCGATTGTCCTTGCGAACACCATGCTCACTCCCCAGTCGATTGGAATGCGGGTTGAGCCCGATTTTAAACAGAAAAGTCTGATATTTTAAGTTTTACAATGTTTGCAGTCACCGCAACGCTTGATCCTGGCTAGCCAGCTCACACACCACTCGCTCTCTCCCTCTCGAACACTGGGCAGCACTCTGAAGCTGGTTTGGGGGCAGGACTGATTGCAGTCTCATCAATCACTCGACGCCATGCAAATGAGCCTCTCTCTTCTCGTGCTTTTCTCTTCCACGGCGATCGTCGAGCAGGCAAAATTTAAACTGCAAAGCAACTTTTTTTTTTTCCAACTGTGACTACTCAGTGGGAGCACCATTTTATCCATTTTTCATAGCAATTTCCTTAGCGACTCCCCCAGTCCACACAGCAAGCACTTCAAACTTCTAGGGCACAAATGTCTCTTTGTTTCCCACAGTTCTCCATATGTTTTCTTGTCACAACTTTGAAAATTAAAAGCTGGCAAATATTATTTTGATGCATGACAAGGGGCACACACAATCTGGCTTTACATCTCCTTGATAAATGTTGGCACAATTACAGCAGCACACAGCGGCACATACGGATGGCACTTCTCTGGCAAATCCCTTATGTGCAAAGCTTCCGATTTTTGGGCTACCTACTGCCAGACAGACAAACGCTAGCCACAATCTGAGCAAACCTTTCTTGTTTTCTCCCAAATTCCAAACAAATCCTCAGCAGTGCCTCTATTTTGTAACCTCCCCACTGGCCCCCTTTGTTTCTGTCAGCAGGGCTGCTCCTCTCACATCTAAGCGCCACCAAGAGGGGTGGGGTAGTCACTACAATTTATCTTACACAGACTCTGTGGACCCATTACTTCTACTACTGCATCTGCCATCCTTCAGACAGCCAAACCAAGTGTGGCAACTACCTGGCTCACACCTGGGGGGACCATTTAGCATGGCCATCAACCTGGGTCCCTGGAAGAAAACGTTTGCTCAGCATTATGATAGGTTTGTACTTCTGGTCAGCGGCACCCAAGTAAATCTGGACACTGGAAGCAATAACTGAATGGTCCAAACCAAGAATGGGATTCTAGAGTGTGGCTTTTATTCACATAACACAGAGAATAACAAAGTAAAGACGGACCCCCACAGGGCTACACTCACTTGTAATGCAGATTACTGAGGTACAGAGCACACTTCCTCACTACGAACCCTCAGGTTCTGAACTGATCTGGGCACATATGGCCCGAACTGGTACACTTCTCTTCTATTCCTTGACATGGCACCCCGGCCAGTGCTAAGACACTTTTCCATATGGCATGGAGGTTGATGGTGGCTCCCTAAACCACCCACGAGCATTTTCTGGCTCTCAGGGAAAATCCAAAATCCCATGTCTGGGTGCTTTCCTCAGAAACACTGGCCAAGTGCCTGAGAGAAAACCATAGGTGCCCAAACTGAACCCAGAAAGGTAAACCTGGTTACTCCAGATGGGGGGGTCTCCCACATCTTGCTCCCAAATACATACTCTCCCATTTATTTGGTTACAACACCTTTCTTTGAAACACTGTTTGTAGATGCTATCTCGAAATGTTTAGCACATTTAACATTCTACAGTTCACTCTGGAGGTGTCCTGACTTTAAAAGTTCTGTATGTGACTATGTCTTTACCCTAGACCCCCACTGTTGCAGATGCTTCTAAGTCATACACAATCTAAAAGTTCTGTACTTGGCAAGTCTTCCTTTGACCCCACAGTAAGCAGACACTTTTACTCTAAACACTGTCTCGGTGAACATAGTCTCTTTATCAGAGGAGAACTCACCATGGTATGCAGGTGCCCCAGGGCTTTTTCTCACAACACAATCTCTGGTACCCACTGACCAAAATGACTCTCAGGCAGCTTTTCCCTCTCCAGGCTGGATCAAGGTATTGCCCCTGAATTCCTGGAATTTCCCCTCATTCCTCCAGGGATGGGGCACTGGAACAACTCTAGAAACAGTCTGTACCACTTTGCACAACTGGTCTTCTGTGTTCCTCTCTAGTGTGAGAACACACACCCCTTTACGACTGTGGGCGGAGCCTGCAGGAGTATTACATCATACAAAGGAGTGATGTCATGTTTTCTGTCCATGGAACTGACTGAAGGTGTAAATAGTCTCCTCCTTACCTCCTCAAGCAATGTTTTCCACCCTCAAATAAATACGCTTTCATGTTAGTCAGTGGTTTGCAGGGTGCTATTTTCTTTCTTAAATGAGTGGTACAAGAACTGGAACCTGAGTAGTGGGAGGCAGCATTAGGTTTTTGGAGTAGATTCACCTCCACCCCAAACTTTTTTCTGATTCATGTGGGAGGGGCATGAGATAGCTCTAGCATGCTGTAACAAGATACATTAGTTTAGGACACAGACATGCCTTGTGCAGTGGAGAACAGTACAGAACAGAACAGAAGATATTTAATGCCTTCAAACTGACTTAAAAATCCTTTGGAACAAATGATTATCAGGGCCACCTGGGGCCTCAGACGGAGACCTAGACACACATTCTAATTTACAGTAAGAGCCACATGTTTTCTTAAACATCTAGTAAAAGATATAGGTTTTTAGTTTTCAGTACTGTTACAAGAGAATTTATTTACTTGAATAAAGGTCAAGGTTAACAAATAAATTCTACCTTTAGTTAGATTTGGTCTAATTCAATTAAATGTGATTTTAAAAGCTATTCTGATAAGAGCTTACATAAAAAAAATCTTAAATATTTTTTCTTTTCTCATGAGGTGCTTTTACACACAGGTTTTTAATGAAATGAGCATTACCTATGGTGCCATTGTGCTCTGTTGCATTTTTAGTATCCCTTTACACTCCGTGAGTTTTCCAGCAGCTCCCACCTCCATTTGTGTTTCGGCACCCCCACAGAGCTTGCTGCCCTATTGCTATTTGTGCACCGCTTCAGAATGGCTGTTTTACACAGCCCAATGAAATGGAACACAACGGTGCAAACCGCGAAAAGCTGAGATTATGGTTTGGATGAACGTTTGCCTATGGAACGAAACAGATGCACTTTACACACAAGAGATGTAATGGAATACTGTTTCCGTAACAGTTATTCCGTTACATAAACCTGTGCGTAAAAGCGCCTATGGACACTAGAAACAGGATGTCAGCTTTCACTCCATTAAACCTGTTTTTCCAGTTTTTATAGCATCTTGCTAAGGCAATCTTCCCAGAATGCAATCTGTCACGGGGGGTTGAAATTGTTTTAATAATGAAGCACTGGTGTTAGCAATGTATTTAGAAATACAATTTTTAATTGTATTTACAGTTAAACATGCAATTTCATGTCAGGGCACATTTTTTGGGGGGGTTCAAAGTATTTTAAATATGGGCACAGTACTTGGTAAATACAAACTTTGATGATAAAGTGTATTTTTTCTTTCAAGTTTGAGAAGTATGTATTATATATAAGTGTAACCATATTGTAAATGGTTAAATATCTTCTGTTCTGTTCTGTACTGTTCTCCACTGCACAGGCATGTCCAGCTAGCTAACTGGGGTTTCTGTAAGACAACAGCTGTAAATAGCGTGTTGTAAATGGTTACAGGCAGTGGCTTACGGCTCTGAGCTACAAGGTTTTAGTTTTCAGTACTGTTACAAGATAATTTATTTACTTGAATAAAGGTCAAAGTTAACAACTACATTTTACCTTTAGTTAGATTTGGTCTAATTCAATCAAATGTGATTTTAAAGCTATTCTGTTCAGAGTTGACATAAAAAATCTTAAATATTTTTTCTTTTCTCTTGGACACTAGAAACAGGATGTCAGCTTTCACTCCATTAAACCTGTTTTCCCATTTTTTTATAGCATCTTGCTAAGGCAATCTTCCCAGAATGCAATCTGTCACGGGGGTTGACATTTTTAATCATGAAGCATTGGTGTTAGCAATGCATTTAAAATACAATTTTAATTGTCTTTACAGTTAAACATGCAGTTTCATGTCAGGGCACTTTTTTTGGAGGGTTCAAATTATTTTAAACATGGGCACAGTACTTGGTAAATACAAACTTTGATGAGAAGTGTATTTTTCTTTCAAGTTTTAGAAGTATGTATTATATATAAGTGTAACCGTGTTGTAAATGGTTACATATCTTCTGTTCTATTCTGTACTGTTCTCTGCTGCACATGCATGTCTGTGAGCTAGCTAACTGGGGTTTCTGTAAGACAACAGCTACTAAATAGCCGTATTGTAAATGGTTAAGTAGGCAGTGGTTTAAGGCTGTGAGCTACAAACCTGGAGACCTGGGTTTGACTCCCACAGCCCCCACTTGCATACTGTGTGACCCTGCATAAATCACTTGTCTTCCTTGTGCTCCCAGGTCACACCTGTAAACAAGCTTTCAGCTTAGAGTGTCCCTCCTGGTAAAAAAACAAACAAAAAACAAGCATTTGTCAATGCCTAATGTTTGCTTGCTGGCATTGGCATTGGTGTGGTGTGCCGTTGGGTCGTCAGGCATAATGGCCATGCCATTGCACTACACCCTACCCAGCAGACACCGATAAGTGTTACGGTGTGCCTTTGGGGTCTTTGGCCCTTATGCTCACCCCATTCCATCAGGAAATCTGGTGAGATGGGTGCAGTATAGGAGAACGGGGTGAACTTTGGGGCCAAAGAGTCCAAGGCACACCTTGATATCTCTCACTGGCTGCAGGGTGTTGGTGGGGGTGGAATGGTATGAGCATTACAGGTGACAATCCCAAGTCACACCCATGATGCCTGTCAGTCTGTACAGGGTGGGGCATTATGGTTGGGAACCCTAACGCCTCAGGCGTTCATTGGTATTTTCACTCCAAATTTTCAGCATGGTTTTGTGACCCCCACCTTATGAACAGTGGTAATATCAGTCTGTTAGCCTAAAGCTGATCTTGCACAGTGACTACAGCATTTGGCACCACAGATGCGAAAACACATTTCAAACAGGATGTGAAAAATGACAGCTGTACTGTTCATGGGGAGGTGTAAAAAATGGCAATGTTGAAAATCTGCAGTGAAAATAGTAAAAAAACTGATAAAGTCACGAGCGTGCATAGAAACTGCGTAATGCACACCCTTAATGTAATTACTTTGGGGATATTTTTACAGCAGATTGTCAACACAGGCATTTTGGGACCTCCGCTCATGAACAGTGTCACTGTCATTTTCTTAATCTGTTCCGAACACTGATTTCCCACAGTGACCACGCATTTCTGCGCAGAAAGTGTGAAAACACATTTTGGCCATGTTGTGAAAATTACAGCTGTACTGTTCATAAGGAAGTGTGGAAAATGCCACTGGACTGAAAATATTACAAATTCATGAACTTACGAGGTGCGTGGAAACAGCGCAATGGTCGCTCAGTAACACAGTCATTTAAAGATTTTTGTCACCAAATTTTCAACATAGTCATTTTAAGACCTCTGCTCATGAACAGTGTCACTGTGATTTTCTTAATCTGTCCCAAACATTGATTTCGCACACCAACTGCGCCATTGTGCGCTACATGCGCGGAAACACATTTTGGGCGAGATGTGAAAAATGACAGCTGTTCTGCTCATAAGGAGGTGTAGCAAAATGGCAATATTGAAAATCTGGAGTGCAAATATAAAAAATTTGCGAACTTACGAGCGTGCGTAGGAACTGCGCAATGCACGCTCATAAAACAGTCATTTTTGGGAATTATTTCCCCAAATTTTCAACATGGGTTTTGGGGAGTACTCATGAACTGTGACACTGTCATTTCATACATCACAGTCCCGAAGGTGGTTTCGTGCAGTAACTGCAAAATCACCTTTCAGGACCAAATAACAAAATGACAGTGCAAAATTCATGAGGAGGGTCCCAAACCCCATGTTGAAAATTTGGTGAAAAATTCCCAAAATGCCTGAGATATGCATCAAAGTTGAAAAACCTATTTAACCCATTATACAGCTTACCAGCATTTCCTCAGTTCGCTGTTGGCTTTGAAGAATGCAGACATTTTCCCGGTCCACTGAAGATCATCTCGCTGGACTCCAGAGGTAAGTATGGGGTGAGAGGGGTGTGGGGAGGCAGGTGCATGCGGGTGGGGGGTCAGACTCAAGACAGTCAGCGAAGGACCGTTTTTTCTTTCTAGGTCTTTTCCTATTAGGAAGACGACGCGGAACATTTGCCACGTTGGAGTGGGCTCCCAGCGTGGCAGCTGGAAGTTTTTTTTGGGGGGCCAGCAGAGCCGACGGGGGATTAGGCACCCCCGTCAGCCATAGAAATTTTTGACACATTGGGGTGGGCTCCCAGCGTGGCACCTGGAAGTTTGTTGGGGGCAGCAGGCGGATGTTTGCCACGCTGGGGTGGGCTCTGGCGTGGCACTTTGAAAACTGTTTGGTGGGGGCCGGTGCAGCCGATGGAGGTTGAGGCATGGGCACCCCCCGGCCTTATAGATTGTTGCCACGCTGGAGTGGGCTCCCAGCATGGCACCTAAAACTCTGTTGGGGGGATGAGTGCAGCCGACAGGGATTGGGCACCACCGTCGGCCATACTGTGGGGGGGACATGAGCACACTGGGATGGGCTCCCAGCATGTTACTTGTTTGTGGGAGGGGGAGAGGAGCTGTCTATGACAGCTCTTGCACTGCAATGCCGATGTGTAGGCACTTTGCATACTGCGATGTTAGTATACCGATGCCTACACACTGCAGTGCCTTTTCAACTGTACACCACTGCATTTGCAAATGCTGCCATAGACAGCTCTTGCATTCATCGTGTAGGAGGGCGCCTGCAAAAGGCAGCAGGGCATTGGAAGTAGGGAGGCACACCTACGAATTCTCATATGGTGGCACTATGTTTCTTGCACATGCATGCAAGCAAACATAAAAAGTGCCTAGATTTATTTTTTTTAATATAGTTGAGTTTATATGTGGTAAGTAGGTAGTTTGATGTTTTGAATGTGGCAGTAGGATTTAGCATGTGCACTGCTTTAAAATCATTTCACAATATTTTATACTTTCTTAAAAAGATACTCCACATTTCTGTGGGGGCTGTGGTATTCAAACCAAGATCTCCAGATTTGCAGAGAAGAGCCTTAAACCACTGAGCTCTACTGCCACCCTAGTTATGGCAGTCATCTGTTTTATGGTTCATGGTGTTGGTGTAGTAAGCATACTAACATACAAAAATGCCAGCAGAATAGGCCTAGCGGGCTTTCGTGTCTGCTCCTTTGGTCAGTCCCCACCCTGGGAACTGACCTTGCTGCCCCCCCCCACCCTCTCAGGCTTCTCCCTTCTCAGTCCAGGGGAGAGCTAGTTTCTGTAAGACAACAGCTATTATAGAAAGGGTCTGAGAAATTGAGCTTTTTTATTGGCTGCAAACATTCTAACATCCTTATGTTAATCTTTTATTAACATACATGTAGAGCTCAGCCATATGCTGAACAAGATTTAATACTGTTTTAAAACATTTTTTATTATAATGGCAATAAGGCACTCCCAGTGATTGTTAATGATCAGTTAATCACCCTCTAGGGGCATGTGGCACTCGGCTACACCTCGGGACATAGTACACCCCTAGAAGGTGATTAACAGACCATTAACATAACCCTTGGTCATGCCTTATTGCTTAATTAACTAGCCGTGTTGTAAATAGTTAAGCAGGCAGTGGTTTAAGGCTCTGAGCTACAAACCTGGAGACCTGGGTTTGACTCCCACAGCCCCCACTTACATACTGTGTGACCCTACGCAAATCACTTAACTTCCTTGTGCTCCCAGGTCACACCTGTAAACAAGCTTTCAGCTTAGTGTGTCTCTCCTGGTAAAAAAAAAAAGTGCCTAGAATTATTTTTTAATATAGTTGAGTTTATATGTGGTAAGTAAGTATTTAGGGTATGTACATAGAATCTGAAAAATTCATAACATGCTGTATTGTGATTCAATGAACTGATAAATGGGGATTTTGGTTTCTTTTACAAATTCATTTTTCCTGACCATGGATACACTAAAGCAAAGTTTCTCAACAAAATGTTTTTAAATAAAGAGTTTAACTCACAGCAGCAGAAGAAGCATGTTGGCATTAAAAGCTTAGTGACATGGATGTAGAGGCACCAGTATTTAAGCATGACTTTGGTAGAGGATTAATTGTGACTGGAGGGTGAAGGAGGGAGGGAGGAGTGAGTCTTGATATTTGTAGCATAATGGTTTTCTGAAACTTCAACCTTCAAGGAGTTAGACTCTGCAGCCATCTGTACAGTATATCACCAAGCCATATGCAGTGTGGTATGGGTAAAACCCAGATCACCAGACCAGGACCAGTGCTGTAAAATCTGCACAGGGCACAGCTTGTGCAAATATTGCTGATCCAGTGGATCAAATAAATATGTGCAAATAAATAATACTCGGCCGCCTCATGCTTCAACCCACCCCAGGGGTGATGTTATTACATGACAACACACCCTGTTGTCCCTTGTTGCTTAAATATGCCCTTTCTCAATGTACTATACTTTGATTCAGTTAGTGTATGCAACAGCCTTCATGTGAACACTCTGGGCTTCTCTTTGACTCCTGATGTCTATTTGCTTTAGCTATTGTATATTGTTTGAACTGCGTTGGTCTTCTTGATGTGGTGCCTGTGTGCCTAAACTATGTAATCTGTTTATCTACTGTTACCCATGTATCTCCAGTGAATGATTATTATAACTGTCTGCTCTCTGAGCCATTGTTTTTGGACTTGTTGACTGTGCTGTCTTTGTATTAGTTTCGACGAGGTGCCTTTGTAAATGAGTCTCTGACTCAAAGGTTTGTAAATCTGATATTTTTTAAATAAATAAATAAATAAATAAATGTTTATGTTTAAGCCCATGAAACACCCTTATCTAGTTAATGCATTTTCACAGTTGTAGTGGCTCTGCCAGAACTTTTCTCAGGTAGCTCTATATCAGAACTTGGCTCTGAGGAGCTATACACAGCAACTCTCACTCTCTCTCTCGAGTCTCCACGCAGACTGCTCCCTGAAGACCGAACTGAATCTCCCAGTGTTCTATTGCTAACCCCTGCAGCTAGTATTCCATTGTGGTTTATGCTGCTGCAAGAATTCTGTGGTGATGTCATCACTCCAGCTCAGCTGAAACTAAGAACAGAGTGAGACAGTGTGAAACCCATTTAACTGGTATCACACAAGCTGCCTTTCCCTGCCTGCCACTGGTTCTAAGTGGGATTCTAGTAACCCCTGGGAACAAGGGGGTTACAGACAGTTAAACAATTAATTAATCCAGTTACAGGGGACTTAAAATCTTTCACACAAAACAAGAATGTTCCCTTTCTAGACTAGACTTTTGGTGCTATATAAGTCTTAGGGATGCTTTATTCCGTTTTATGGATTCAAACCTACATTTGCTGGATAGCCCTAGCAAGAAATTTGTGTCCTTATGGTTGGCAAGGAACAAATGTTTAGCTGGACTAATTTATAATACCCTATTGCCTTCCCACTCTGGTGGGTCTGAGGAGACTCGTAAAGAATGGGAACAAGAACTTAAAGTTGCTATTACTCTAACGAATGGTCGATAACTTACACGAATGCCTATGCAGCATGTCGAGATATGAAAAGTAGGATGATTCAAAACAAAGATTCTAGCTAGATGATATTATACCCCCAAAGCCCTATATGATGAAAACCTATTATCTAACTCGCTATGCTAGGGATGTCTCAGTTTGGAAGGTAAACTGATTCATATTCTATGGTCTTGTCTAAAACTTAAACATTTCTGGTCTCTACATGTTCCAAAATAATGGCCTGTGATATCCCCGCCTTCCCTAAGACAGTTCTTTGGGGTATTTTCCCACTTCATTCTAACCATACGATATTTCAGATAGATTGGATCAGGGCAGCTTTGGTTGAAGCCAAAAGATTAATTTTATTTAATCGGAGATCCTTCAAAGTTCCCTTTCATGGAACCTGGGTAAATGCACTATCCTGCCTAGCCTTAAATGAAAGGCTGTCGTACATTGTTTGCAATAAATTAGATGTCTATAAGCTGAAATGGGAGAATTTGTTTTATCTTTTCAAGGTTGTCAGTCTCAATAATGATAATATTAAATTATTCTGAAGACTTCTTGATGTATTTTGAACTGATGAAATTTGGTCTGTGGTTTTTTTTTGTTCTTTCTCTTTTTTTCTTTCATTCTTTTTAATATTTGAAACATGTGTTCTGTTATTTAGGTATTATGTTGAATATTATACTGTATGGTGATTAGTTGTGTGAAGCTGTTCCTGAAATATGTTTATTTATGTAGATTGTTTTGTTTCTTGTTAAAAATTCAATGAAAATTTGAATATAAAAAAAAGAACTGCTTACCTTTGTTTGTGGTTCTCAGACCCTAAGAATGACATTGAGACCACTCTTACAACCATTAGAGTGGTCTCTGCGTGTGATGATAACAAACAATAAAGAGTTTGGAAACAGGAAAGTGCAAGTGACAGAGCTCTGCAGCGTTGCTGGGAAACAGTGACAGCAGGGAGACCTCTAGTGGTGACTGATGGGATTGCGCACAGTGAAAAGCTGCCTCTAACCTCCCAATAGGTAAAACTATTTGTTTAGCTGAATGGCTAGTGCTTTCCCTTCAGGACTCAGGCTCCCAGGTTTGATTCCCAACAGCACCAGGTAGAGGAGTCAGAGACATTTCAGTTAATAGTTAACAGTTTATTTATTTTTCAAAATTATTTTACCAGGTCAGCAATACTAAGAATCATACAAGTCTTATTGAAAGATGAAACCTGGGGAAGGCATAAGTGTAGGGGGGGAAGGGTAGGAGAATAAGAACAAATTGTTAGCAGCAATTTTTAAAATGGCAAGAAAAATTCCTGGGCTCTGATTAGTCAGTGCTGACCTTCAACAGTGATGTTATCCAGCACAGCATCACACCTATTCAAGTAGCAACTGAAATTATTAAAAATGTTATTCTTTCACCTTTTGTTTTGTACAAGCAAGCAATTTTATAATTGGAACAATACACTCCAGGGTGTGTGTCTTGGGGATAACATCACTTATCGGACATTGGACACACTTGTACTGTGGCCTCGTGCCCAACCACCAGAGGCATGACATTATCCCAGCACAACACACATCCTGTTGTATACGATTGCTTAAAGGACACTTATTCTTCCAGCGTGACATGTATGCCATTTATGATCACGCTCCATGGCATTCAGATGACAGCTGACCAAGGAGGTGAGAGGAGGGCTGTTCTGCATACTGGTCTCATGGTCCGGCATTAGGGGTGGGGGTTGTGAGGGTCCTGGGTGGGTAGGCAGGAGGATATGTGAATGGTTGGGGAGGGGTATCACTAGAAATCCAGGATATGTAGACTAATGCCTTACTGGGTGATCAGAGGTGGGGTGGGACACATAGGCCTCCAGGATATGTAGACTAATGATTTAGTGGGTGATTGAGGGTGGGTGGGAGTACTACTACACCACCAGGATATATAAACTAATGCTTTGCCGGGTGATCAGGGTAGGGGTACCACTAGACCACAAGGATATGCAGACTAATACTTTACTAGGTGATTGGGGGTTAGGGGTACCACTAGACCACCAGAATATGTTGACGTAATGATTTACTGGGAGGGGTACACCTAGATCACCAAGATACGTAGACTAATGCTTTACCAGGTGATTGGGGGTGTACGGGTATCATTAACCCACCCCAGGATATGTAGATTAATGCCTTACTGGGCAATGGGGGGGGGGTACTGCGAGACCAACAGGATATGTAGACTAATGGATTTACTGTGTGATGGGGGTACCACTACACCACTGGGAAGGTCAATAAATGTATGTACTGGGTGATCAGGGGGAGCACTAGACCACCAGGGAGGTCAATAAATGTATCTACTGGGCGATCAGCAGGACCACCAGAACTCTGAGGATGTGTCTACATTATGGCAGGATGGGTGCTAAGGGCTGCTGTGCCCCATGCAAATGAGCCAATATGGGCATGCAAATGGCCCCTAACACTGAACACCCAGTGGACTCATTTGCATGCTTAGGCTGAATATAGTCCACAGGGATCTTGGTGTGATCATGTTTTGGGCAATGCTATCCTCTGTAGACTATATGCCACCCTGGTCCATTCTGAGGCAGCGCAGATTCACTTGGACCAATATTTAATTGGATATCACTCTCCTTCAGTGAGCACTATCCACCTGAATATCACAGGAGCGGGGGGGCGCAGGGGCAAACAAAGTGTAAATGGCTGCGCTACACTTGCCACGTTCTTTAAATATAGGGGCTTGTCTGCTTTAAGTAACTTACCTATTGGTTTGACAAAATAAATAGCATCATTAAGAAATCTCTTTGGGTGACTAAAACACCACAAATCAGCATGAAAAAGCTAGGAGTACACTTGGGAAAAGGGAGGAATGGGCTTACTGCAGTTTAGAAAATACCATTATGCTTGTTGTACTAAAACAAGCAGCTAGATGGCGCAATCCTACTACTAGTAAACTGCTTTGGGCCTTATAGGAACAAGCTTGTGCGCACATCTCTCACATATTGTTATTATTTTTAGCCAATTGGCAAAGGATCTAAACTCACACCCATGTCTAAGAATTACAGCGGATGCCTCTCTGAGAAACAGTGCATTACTGGGCCATAGATCCTTCCCCTCTGAATATAAGCCACACTGGCATAACCCACATGTTCGTTACAAGGGCAAAATCCTAATAATTACTGGGCGTCTAGGAAAATTACTCCATTGGGAGATATTATAGATCCAAACACAGGAATACTGTATTCTTTCACAGAGATCAAAGAAAAATTCCCATGACCCTTATGCTATTTCATAGTTATTTTCAATGAAGGTCTGCCTAGCTAGTATTTTAGGCTCATGTCATCCCATTCTGTTAGACATGGGTTGGAGACTATTACCCACAGTTAATGGGGATGGAGGTGCTAGAAACTTATATAAGCTGAGCAATGATACTCCCTCGGACTTGACAGAAAAACTCAGAACTCTGGGAGAAAGATCCAGGCATGCTGGAGTCGAGCAAAATTTGGGACAACCTTTGCAAAACTGCATATGAACAGAAGAGGTGCAGGGACACTTGATTCAATTCAAATTCAAAATTCTCCAGAATTACTACTTTACTCCTGAAAAACTGCATAAAATGTTTCTTTTGAATCATGACCTTTGCTGGGGTGGCAACAGTCAACAGGCTAACCACCATCACATACTATGGGAATGTCCATTAGTTGAAAATATTTGAAAAACTATACAGACTGTGTGTGTGTGTTTTACAACAAAATATCCCATTCAACCCACACACATTCATACTCAGAATACCTCTGCTCTCATTCATGTGAATAAAAATAAGCAAAAGTGCTTCTTCTGCCTTTGCCCTTAAGTGTATACTTGTTGCCAAATGGAAGGACCCTTGACCCCTGGGTCTTGAGTAATGGTCTAAATATATAATTAATCTAGCATGTAATGAATGCATGAGTCAAACGTGGGACCCTTTCTTTAACTGGCTGAAATTGTCCTAGTTTGTTTGTTGATTTAACAACTTGCCTGACGATAATCAATGTGAATTAAACTTATATTTTAACCTATTAGTGTTTCTATACATAAATTCCATGTGACTGTGAAAATCTATTCAATGTACTACTTAAAATATTCTTTCTCTCTTTTTATGTCTTGTATTAAGCCTTCTGGATGTTATAATATTCCTTGTATTATTTTTTTCTTTTTGTATGTTCTATTTGTAAACTATTATAGATTGAGGGAGCACTCCCAACCAATCAGAGTGCTCCTTTCCTCTGTGCGTGAGACACTCTTATTCTGTGAAGATTGCCTCAGGTGCAGATGCCCTGGAAATGGGCATGTTTGAGGTAGGTTTTTACAAAAAAATCAATATATTAATAATTGAGCTCACTCAATAATACATTAATACCCCTGCCGAGACTACTCTTATTTTTTTTTTTTGTACATTCTGTTTCTTCTCTGGGTGATCGGGGCATCCTTCCAAAGTGCTGTCTCGGCACATGCTTCTACTCCCTGCCTGAAACCTCCAGACTGGTCTCCCCCCGACCCCCGCAGCAGGTCCAGCCCCCTGGATCACTCCTCCCTCCCGTGGCAGCCTATCTGAAATTAGAGGGACCTACCATGTGGATGGGACGGCCGTGGGAGATCCAGTTGAGCAGGTCCGGCGATGGGATGTGGGCAGGCCCCTGGAGTCTCCTTCATCTCCTCCAGTCCATCCAGAGCTTTTTCCTGTGTGTTGCCCCTTGGAGCGCGGATGTGCAATGGCGTCCATGGCTCTGATGCCAGTCCCCACCGTGCTCCGCCCCAGCATCCACTTAGCGCACATGTTCACCCAGTGCTTCCCCCTGGCTACCACTAGATGCCACTCAGAAGTTACACTACCGTCTGTCACAAATGCACTCCACAGGTCAGGTCCTCTGCTCCCACAGTGCCAACCTCAGAGTGCAATAGTGCGAACAGGGAACAGACAGGGTAACCACCTGTTTGCTTTGGCTCTGAATCACCTGTTAGCTTCAAGTTCTGTGGGATTCAAACTGTGAACCTTATGCTAGCATACCCAATTAACAGGCTCAGAATCGTACCCTCTTAGGGGATGCGGTACAACCCTTTGCCTAGGAGCACCTAGCCAGGTCTCCAAAATGAACCCTTAAAACTCTATAAGAGATCTTAGGTATATTCTTACCTTTTCCAAGCTCAGTAACACCATCAAGCCTTTTAAACCATTGTCAGACTTAAAAATACAGGCACTTCACATGCAAAAAGAAAACTGGGAGGACACAGGCAGTATTTCCAAAAATTGTTATTTACTAAAAATTGTAAAATAAGTACAATAAAATACAGAACAAATAGCTTGAGCTCACAGTCACAAAGAAAATGGGAAAATTACAGAACAAAACTCCTACCACAATACTTTTAGATCTTTGCAATGTAATGTATTACCTTTTGTAAGTGCTTTTTAAGTTAGATGTTTCTGTTTTCAGAGCCAAGATGATATACACATTTCAGACACACTGATACATTTTCAACTCTATCTCCCACCCCTTTTGGATGAGGTGAACAGGATCCTCCTTTTAGAATTAATTCTAGCATAATTTCTACCAGGAGGTATTTTAATAAATGTGAACATCAGCAAAAAGTCATTTCATACATATGAGTCTAATCAAACATTTCTCTGAACTGGTTGTGGTTCCTGTTTCCCAAGGAAGATCAAAGGGGTTTACGACGCTTTAACACATTGCTGTTATCAACAGGTTCTTTTTTTTTTTTTTGAAATTTAAGTTTATTAGTATCAAAATTAATATAGCCAAGAAAAGAACCCCCCATGTCAAAAAAAAACAATTGATCATTAAATCCAATCCGGACCAAAAGAACCCCCCAACCCCTCCCCAAACCAGTATAACAAATAACCAGGCACATTCAGGAATAAAACAACATAAAATATCAGACTATCAGTCCATGCGCCCAAAATGAGTACCCTTCCCTCCCACCCCCAAGGTGCACCCGTCAAATCATAAAATCACAATCCCTAAACTCTGGATATCACTCCTATTAAACAACCTACCAGATATGCAGAGCTATCGTCCAAATTTAACAAGGAAAAATATCCTAGCACTACAGTAAGACGATATACTCCGGTAACAACAGCAATACAACACAGTATGAGGGTCCAGGGATCGGGCCATCAAATTAACCTTAGGGTAAGCACAGAGACTGGAGCTTGCCCCATCTCTTATCATATAAGTCCATACGGTTCTTGTAACTGGCAAATAAATTCTCGGACTGAAGATATGACGTCAATTCCGTGAACCAATCCACAAAGGACAAGGTCAACTGGTCCTTCCAATGCCTTAAAACCAATTTTTTTAACCGCCATAGCTATCAGGGCCATATGATACCTACGCTCCACACTATCAATCAGGGAAAAGTCACCCAATATACAAATTTCTGGAGAGAAAAAACTGCTCAGACCCAGGAGGGGATCTAAGGTCTCCCGAATCAAAGACCACAATGGGGCAACCTTAACACATTCCCAAAAGACATGAATTAGAGTGCCTTCACCTTGAGAGCACCTGAAACACACTGGAGCTGGAATCAGCTTACGCCGAAAAAGCTTGACCGGAGTGAAATACAGGTTATTAACTATATTATATTGAACTAGACGAAACCTATCCTGCGTATGATATCTGTGTAGATTAGGCCAATAAGTTCCCCACAATGGAACATCCTCAGGAAGAAGATGAGTCCAAATCGAAGGACCACCAACCTCCTCCCCCAAATTAAAATTCAAAAGATAGGAATATATCTGCGAAATGGAGTGGGGCCGGGACGCCAACATAATAACTTTGGAAAGAAAGGGATATACCACAGATTCCTTAAGCACAGCCCAAACTTACTACTCACCAGATGTCGGAGCTGAAACACCTTAAAAATTTCTCTGCCTGGGATACCAAATCTGGATAAAATATCACCTGATGTAGAAAGCGAGGCCTGGTCATACAGATGCAGAACCTTGGACTCATTGAGATGTGGAAGCCAATTTGTTCCTAACCAAGAGCCCCCCAACATAATATTAGGATTAAGAAAGATCGGCTGCCCTGAGTCCGTGTGGTTGACGATCCGGAAAAACCTGAGACACTGGGCCCACACTTTAGAGATATTACCACCGTTTCATCCAGGAGCAAGTGTGAAAGGGTTCTCGAGTAAGATAGGGAAGAGCAGATATATCAAATCTAAGCCCGGAGAGAAAAGTGATTCTAACTGAAGCCAAATTGGGGACAGGCTATCAGGTTCCACGAGAACCACCTCCCCAACTTGGACAGGTGAGCAGCCCAGTTATACAATTGAAAATTCGAAGTCTTAGGCCTCCTCTTTCTTTGGGAAGTGATAGAGAGCCATATGAACACGGACCCTTTCCCTCTCCAGATAAAAGTAGAACACAGACTATGAAGCTGCTGAAAAAGGAAAGGGGAGCCAAAGATTGGTAAGATTCAACGGGTAAAAATCCGGGAAGAATATTCATCTTAATAATATTAATTCTGCCCCATAAGAAATGGGAAGAGCCGTCCAGCTGTAACTCTTGAGTAATTGAGTCTCTAATCCTGACTAAGTTTAGTTGCTTAAGCAGTAGCGGGTCAGTAGAGAAATGAATCCCCAGATACTTAATTGACTTGGGAGCCCACCTCATACCAAAGAAGAAAAACAATTCTTAAAAGCATAGTTATTTAGGGAAAGATCTCACATTTGAAATATTTAATTTATAACCAGAAAAGGAGCTAAACCGTTTAATAATGTCCAAAGCAGCATCCAATGAGGCCACGGATCTGACAAATGTAAGAGAACATCATCTGCATACGCGAAGAACTAACTCCGATTATAGCACTGATCCCCTAACCTGAAGGAAGACTTAAGACTAATCAATAGAGCTCCAAATATAAATTGAATAGTAAAGGAGAGAGGGGCAACCCTGCCTAGTGCCGGCAAGAAGATTGAAAGAGGGGATAGCACCCCATTGCAATAGATTTTTGCAGAAGGGCACCTATAGAACACCAGATCAGATTGAGAAAGGAGATCGGAAACCCATCTCCTCAAAACCGTCCATAAAAAGACCAGTCAACCCAATCAAATGCTTTCTCAGCATCTAAAGAAACTAACACAACCGGTTCAGAAGTAGACGGGCACATTGCGAGATATCGAAGGGTCCTCAGATGGTTAGCTGCTGATCTCCCCAACAAAGCCTGCCTGCTCAGGGCTCAAGCTCCACCCAGATCCTTTTAATCCTCTCAGCCAATATCTTGGCTAGTATCTTAACATCATAGTTCTGAAGAGAAATGGGACGGTAACTAGCCGGATCAGACACGTCCTTATCCAGTTTAGGAATCAAAACTATAAGGGCCTCAAACAATGCCGGATCAAGCTCATCTGCCACAAGAAAGTAATTATATAGCTTAAGTAAAATAGGAACTAAATCTTTAGCAAAAACTTTGTAAAAATTTGCTGGGAACCCATCTGGGCCCAGTGCCTTATCTGGAGCCAGAGAGGCAATAGTGCTCTGGATCTCCTCAGTTGAAATGGGAGCCAATAAACTCACTTGCTCGGACTCCAAGATACACGGCACACCAATACTTTTAACATAATTGCTGACCTCCACCCTTGTATGAGATGTCGAAAAAGGACTATAAAGACTAACAAAATAATCCCTAAAGACCCGAGCAATCTCTCTAGGCGAAGAACGGTATTCCCGACGGGAAACCAAGAAGGAATAAGCCTTGAACCTTGACGACATAGCGCAAGGCCAACAACTACGGATTTCTCACCAAGATCAATATATTTAGCCTGAGTCCTAACTAGACAATATTCTATCTTGTCTTTCAAAAGATCCAGTATTCCTTCTTAACTGAAAGAAGCTGATAAGTACCTATCCTCTAACTCCTTATCTTGCCCACCAACTCTAACGACTCAGCCAATCGGGTCTTCTTCCTAAGGGAAGCCATTCTAATGAGATCACCCCTAAGACAGCACTTTAATGCTCCCCATATCATATCCACCCTAGAGGTGGAATCCATATTGTCAGCCAAAAAAAATGAAATCCTAGACCTGATCTCCGAAACACAATGCCGATCCTTCAATAACTGGGTATTTAGTCTCCATATGGAGTCATGAGAATAATCAGGGTTTGAAGAAAGTTGCAACCAAACTAAGGCATGGTCTGACACAATGATCGGTTCTATACCGGATAAAGACACACTCGGGAGAAGAGATAAACTAACTAAAATCATATCCAGTCTTGATTTAGTACCATGTGACTGGGAATGAAAGGAAAAGGCCCGACAAGAAGGGTTGGCGACACGCCATGGATCCCCAAGACCTAACATTGCAACCATGTCACAGAGAGCTTTCTGGGCCGAGGAGGGCGCCCGCCTGTCTAGGGGCTCTCTGTCCAATGACGTGGGGAAAGGTACGTTCCAATCCCCAACACATATTGAGTTGGCAGGAAGCTAGCCAACTTATCTGTTAACTTCATAAAGAAGTCAGAACTACCTCCTACCGGGCCATATATTGAACCCAAGACTATACTCACTCCGTTTAGGTTGCCTTTAACTAGGATAAATCTCCCCTCTGGGTCTGAGCAGATCAGCTCCTCAGTAAATAAAACATGTCTCTTAACCAGAATCGCCACCCCTCTACTAAAGTGAGAATTCCCAGCCAGGTAAATTTGGGAGAACCCAGACCGAGAAAGCAGCTTAGCCTCTTCTCGACCTAAATGTGCTTCCTGCAGACACAAATGTCCACATAAAGCAGGGAGGCAATGATTGAAAACCTGCAAACGTTTAACCCGATCCCTGAGCCTCTCACATTCCAGGATACTATTTTAACAGTACTCATAGCCATTTTAAAATAATCTTGTTACAAATGGATATCCAGAGAAAATATCTCCAACATACTACAGCAGGGTGCACCTCCCTCATAAGAAAATTGAAATCCCATCTCACAAACCCCACCCTCCTCCCTTATACATACACCCTCGACCCGAACAGAAATGACTGTAGACAAGAATCTGCACCCCCTCGCATACCCCCAGTCCCAAACTTTAATATAACTACAAAGATAAACCATCCTAAAAGGGACCCCCAAAAAGTGAAACTGCTAAACCCAATACTATGATCAGCATCATAAACCCCCAAACCCCCAAAACCAACCCAATAACTATGTACAACTGGGGTTCCGCACCATAAAGCCCCACAATATAACCCATTACTCTGAACTACGGACCCCAAATTCCCTTTGCGAATCCCCGAACCCCCAGCGCCACCAACGAGGCCATATAATATCAAAACCCAGCCACCCACAACTTAAATATGACCCCCATAACTACCAAGCCAGTCCTACTACCAATCGTCCGGGCAGAGATTAGCAGCCCCCATACGGCTTACGATCACACATCCACCCCAAAAAAAAACAGCCCCCCTTCCTGGCTGCCCCCACCCACCCCATCATATATTGAGACAAAAGGATAAAACCTAAAAAAAAAAAGGGGTAAGGGAAGGAAAACAAAGGCAAGTAATTATAAAGTATCATCAACAAAGGCCCCAAAATTAAACCATACCTAGACCTTTCCCACCAGGCAACCCTATATTGAACCTCCCACACCACAAGAAGCCAATGCCACTTACCAGATCAGCACCAGATAAGAAGCAGGGACACATTCTCCCGTGCATCCTACCTCAAAAGAAAAAAACAAAGAGGCAGCTCAACTATCGGGCTTCAGCATAGCCATTACAGTTTCAAAGGGGATCATTAAACCGCCAGACCATAACTGGTCCGTCCCTAGGAAGTTCCCTCCCCGAAACCTTATCCCAAAAGAAACATTCCACCGCCGGCCCCCGAACCACGCGAACGGAGCCTACAGCGCTAACCCCAACACCAATCCCACGGCCCCAGCCCGACGGCCCCCCCGCCAGAAGAATTAAAAAAACTGAGACTCCGACAGCCAGACCAGACCCATAAGACATCAACACAAGACATAATACGAAGGTAGGCAACAAAAGGGATGGGCAAAAGGCAAAACAGAAGGTTGGGGGGGGGGACACCACAGTCACCTCAAGAACAACAAACATCAAACACCACCTCACAAAACATGAACAAGAGCCAGGTTAATGCACAGTGTCCATAACTTCCATGCAGTCTTCAGCGGATCCTTTGAACAGGTCAGGCGAGTCGGTTGTCAAGCTCCTTGTAGGCCGCTTGGGGTCTGAAAACTTGATGCTGAACCTCCGACAGTCACTCTCAAGGTCGCAGGGTAAATCATTCGAAATGGAATAGCTGCGGCTATAAGCTTCTGGACAACTTGATGGTATGCTGCCCTCTTCTCCCGTATCTCCTTGGGTAGGTCCTGGGTAATCCGAATTCTCGAGGCACCCCACAAAATTTCTTTAAGCTCCCGGACCTTCTCAAATACATGTTGCCTCTCCAGATAACTTAAAAATTTTATAATAATCGGACGTGAGGGGCACCAGCAGCAGGTCGAGGGCACTTAGCGACCGGTGAGCCTTTCAAGTGGTAGGCTGCATTAATTGGAGATGGGCCCACTATCTTCTGAAAACCTCTGCAAAAAGCCATGAGGTCTGGGCCTTCCTCCAGTTCCGGAGACCAATTATAAGCAAATTATTCAGCGATTTCGCCCTTCTAAGTCCTCAGACTTAAGTTGAAGTTTCTTCACTTGCTGTCTTAGGTCAGATATCTCAGCTCAGCCCTAGATCTCCAGCCTTCCACAGAAGCAACCTTCACCTCACATCCGAGACCTTTTTAGCCACATCAGAGAAGTCGCATCGCAAAGATTTAATTTCCCCTGTAATAGTCACAAGCATTTCTTTCAGAGGTGCAAGCTCCTGGAGAAATTTATCTTCCGATAGTGGCATAGATTGCATTAATTTATCACCTCCACGATCCGGCCTAGCTGGGGCCTGGTTCCTCTGCTTTTTTGCGGCCTTCTCAGCAGTAGCTGGAGGAGTATGCTTGGTGAGGGCCTGCTTATAATCTACCTCCATCACGATCCAGCTAAGGTTTAAAAGTCCAAAACCCGGATATCAATTGATGGCAAAGAGGTAAACCACCTACTATTTAGCTATATTTCCGGAAAAAATACTGATAAACACCCTTAAAATTACAGATTAAACGGCCAGAAGGGGGAGCTCAGGATCTCAGCTGCTGCTCAGATGGATGCCATCACATGACCTCTCTATCAACAGGTTCTTCTATGAAATCATAAAAGTTTATTAGGCTTATCCTCTGGCAGATGGCCAGAGCCTTAACTACGAACAGAACAGGAATCTCTAGGTTTTCCCTTTACTTGTCAATTTCACACATCCTCTGCTCAGTTTACATATCCTGTAGCTTCACTGAAACCTGTGGGGGGGGGGCACCCATGGAAGCACAGGCTGACTTATGTGAGACAATCACATACTATATTTTCATATTACAAATATCATACATTATGATATTAGAGGGTTTTTTCCCGTGACACCCCTCCCTCCTTAGACTAAATTTTGGGGGCTCTATTCCTACACGGGATGAGTTCCAAAAATTCAGTTTACACCTCAAAACAACAGGACAAACCATCTACATTTGCGTTCGCTGCACCAGCCCTATGTGAGACAGTCAGGTCATACCCTTGCAAGGCAAGGCTCCATCTTAATAATCTACCATTCGTTTTTCCCATTTGTGTCAGCCAAACCAGGGGGTTATGGTCAATTTGTACCTCAAAATGCTGCCTGTATAAGTATGGCTCTAACTTCTTTAGGGCCCGCACCATGGCAAGACACTCTTTATTCCACAGTAGAGTAAGCCTGCTCCTGGAAGTAACTTTTACTCAGGTACACAATGGGATGATCCTTCCCATGGTTGGATGTCTGGCTCAGTACTGCCCCAATACCCACATCTGAGGCATCAGTCTAGACTATAAAGGGTCTGCTATAGTCAGGATTTGTCAACACTGGAGCACTGCACAGTGCCTCCTTCAGTCTGGTAAAGGCTTTTTCACAGGCTGGTTCCCAGGTCATTTTCTTAGGCATCCTTTTCTTTACCAGGTCAGATAGGGGAGCAGCCAGGACACTGTAATTGGGTACAAATTTCCTATAGTACCCTGCTGTCCCCAGAAAACTCCTGACCTGCTTCTACATTTCTGGTCTGGGCCATGCCTTGATTGCCTCTATTTTTACTT
The DNA here is from genome assembly GCA_016271365.2 of Neoceratodus forsteri. Taxonomy (NCBI): domain Eukaryota; kingdom Metazoa; phylum Chordata; order Ceratodontiformes; family Ceratodontidae; genus Neoceratodus; species Neoceratodus forsteri. Next base: position 214,742,390 of record JADMNL010000026.1, on the reverse strand, counting down.
GGTTAGGATGGAGCTGTCCCCAACCTACAACATGCCTGAGGTATGCCACTTCAGCCATGGCCACCTGGCACTTCTCAGCTTTGACAGTGAGCCTGGCCTCTGTATCCTGCCCAGCACTTCCCTAAGGTGGGACAGGTGTTCCTCCCAGCTGGCACTAAAGATGGCAGTGTCATCCAGGTATGCCACGGCGTACTCCTCAGCACCATTCAACACCTGGTTCACCAACCTTTGGAAAGTGGCCAGGGCATTCTTCATTCCAAAAGGCATTACATTAAATTCAAATGAGCCTATCTGAGTGATGAAGACCGACCTCTCCCTAGCTCTGGCAGTTAACTCTACCTGCCAGTACCCCTTTGCCAGGTCAATTGTTGTAAGGTAGGTCGCCCCTCCCAACTTGTCCAGGAGTTCATCCATTCGGGGCATCTGGTGGGCGTCTGACTTCATGACTGCATTCAGGTCCATGATAGTCCACACAAAAATAAGTAGAGCCATCTGGCTTGGGCACAAGGACTACGGGTGAGGCCCAGAGGCTGTGGGATCTCTGGATTACCCCTAAATCCTGCATTTCCTCCACCTCCCTCCTAATATTCTTTTGGACAGCCTCTGACACCTGATATGATGTCCACCATATGGGTGTCTGTGTCCCTGTCTCCACATTGTGCGTCGCTAAGGGGGTTAGTCCAGGCTCAGCGCTAAACAGTGGGGCAAAGTCTGCTAAAACCTCCCTGACTTCCTGGATCTGGTCTGAGGCCAGCTTGGGTGACAATTTAACTGCCTCCATGAAGGACTCCGCTTGGTTTCTTCCAGCAAGTCCAGAGGGGTCTCCTTCTTCCGTCCCCTCCCAAGACTACATACTGCAAACACCATGTCAGCCCTATTAGCATATGGCTTCATCATGTTGACATGGCACATTCTTTCTGTATGTCTTCTGTCAGGTAACTCTAAGATATAGTTCATGTCATTTACCTTTCTGACTACTTTGTATGGTCCTGACCACTCAGCCTGCAGCTCGTCCTTCTGGACTGGAATGAGGACCATGACTTCCTGACCCACCGTGTATGAGTGAGCTCTGGCTCTGCAGTCATACCACATTTTTTTGTTTTTGTTGGGCAGCTGCCAGGTTGCTCTGGGCTGTCCCCATAAGCTCCTTCAGCCTTTCCTAAACCCAAGGACATAATCAACCATGGGAGTTCCCTGGGAGGCATGCTTGCCTTCCAGTCCTCCGGATCAAGTCTAGGGACCCATGTACCTGTGTCCATATAAGAGCTCAAGGGGAAAATCCTGTCGACTCTTGGGGCACCTCCTGTATCTGAACAACAGGTGGGTAAGGTATTTGTCCCAGTCCCTCCCATGCTGTTCAGCAAATGCTTGGAGCATTGACTTAAAGTGCCGTTAAATCTTTTCAGAAGCCCATTGGCTTGCGGCTGATATGGTGTCGTGCATCTCTGCACCACCCTCACTTCTCCACAAACATTTCATCAGATCTAACATGAAGAAACCCCTCGATTGGTGATAACCTCCTGCAGAAACCTAACACGGGAGAAAATACCAAGTAAGGCACCTGCCACTTTGTCTGTCCTCAGGAGGGGGCGACTGCCTCAGGGTACCGGTTGGCATAATCCACCACAGTCAGGATAAGCCTCTTCCTGGAGGAGCTGGGGGTATTTAGAGGCCCCACAATATCCATCCCACCCTCTGAAATGGCTCCTTCACTGTGGGCAGTAGAATTAGGATGGCTTGGGTTCTGTTACCTGCCTTTCTATTTCTTGGCACGGTGACAAGACTACCTACTCCTTCACCTGCTAGGTGAAGTTGGTCCAACAGAAATTCTGGGCAACTGCTTCATAGTGAGCATGATTTCAGATGACCAGACAAGGGAATATTGTGAGCAATCTTGAGCAACTGCTCACCGGTACCCCTGAGGGACGACAAGCTGCCTATCACCCCTCCCTCTGTCTTAGCATCCTGCGTATACATCAGTCCATTGTCCCAATAAACTTTCTGCTTTCCATCACCTCCCAGTGCTCCATCAGAATCTGCCCAAGCCCTCAGCTTTTCCAGACTAGGGTCACTTTTCTGAGCAGCTGCAAACCTTACACATTCCCAAGGCATGGGACAGTCCCTTCAGTCTCTAAACTAGGGTCCCTAGCACTAGCATAAGGAATCACTGCCATCCCTAACCCTCTGACAATGGGTCACCTTTCCTTCCTCAGAGTAACCCTCCATAGCTGTTTGGTTAACTGCTTCCAGAGAAACTTCTACACCCCTTTCATTAGTCTCCATCTCAAGAGACCCAGGCTGGGGAAACAGCCTCCCAGTGGTTTCCACAATGGCTTCTTTGGGGTTCAGGGAACTACAATTTTCCTTTGCCGCTTGGTTATGGGTAACTGCACACACCATCCCCTGTTTGAGACTGTTGCCAAGAATTACATCAACTGCTAAAGTTTCTGCTATGACAACCTGTTGCACAGTTCCCGCTGTTTCACCCTAGTCTAGGAGAACACTAGTGAGTGAAATGTTTTCTCCTCCCCAGTGAACCCTTGTATAGTTACAAATTTATTGGATATAAGCTGACTTGGATCTACCACTTCCCCTTTTATCAACGTCAAGGATGTCCCTGTGTCTCTTAACCCTTGTATCTGTACACCATTCACAGTGACTGGGTGCATGTGTTCCCTCATGTTTACAGGCATGCTTTCAGGGACACAAAAACGACCCACTTCTTTCCTAGCACTACTTTGCGTATTGCTCGTCCTTTTGGGACACTGTCTGGCAATGTGCCCAGTTTCTTTACAAACCCAACATTTGTTTCCTTTCTCAGAAAAAATCTTTGCTTTGAAACCTGGGGCTAACTGGTTTCAGTGGAGGTAGTGAGGGTTTTAGCTGCCCTGAAGGCACGCTTTCCCTTTCTGTGCTGCCACCACCCATTCACTCTCAGAGCAGGTATGCTCTTGGCATAGCGGTCTGAGAGTTCAGCAAGCCTCTTGCACTGTTTTGGGATCTCGGTCCTCCAGCCAGGTTCCCAGCTCTGCTGAGCATGCCCCCAAAATGTTCTAACAATATAGCATTTTTATTTTATCTACAGCATTTGCTTCAATTCCTTCCCTCCAACATTTTAAAAACTGATGTTGTTTCATGGCTAGCTCCTCATAGCTCATATCAGGGCTTCTCCTGGGCTTATGGAACTTAACTCTGTATGCTTCTGCAGTGAAATCAAACTTTTTTTAAAAGTTCAGCTTTAAGTTTGCTGTAATCATTACTGTCTTCATTGTCCATTTGACCCAATGTATCCCGAGCTTTCCCAATAAGTAACAGGGATTAGCTGGAAGCTTCAGGACCCTCTAGGAATATTTGGCTGAATACAAACTTTTTCAAAGGAATTTAAAAAGGCATCCATATCCTCCACCACTTTAAATTCAGCTATCAATTTGGAATTCAATTTGTAACCCAGTCCTGTAGTTCCAGTTAAACCCAGGCCACTTACCTGCTCTGGTGCGGGTGGTTGGAGTCGTAGCTTCTCCAGTTCATGTTGCCTCTGGTGCTAACGCTCTTCACGGTCAGCTTCTCACTGTTCTCTCTTCCTTCTCTCCTCTGCGGCTCGCTGGTGCTCACGCTCTTCACAGTCAGCTTCTCACTGTTCTCACTCCTCTTCTCCTCTGCCTCTCGCTGAAGCTGTCTCTCTTCTCTCTGGAACTCCAGCTCCATTCTCCTCAACTCAATCTACAGCCTGATTGCTTCTGGCTCCAGAATGCTGGTGACCTTCTCCTGCTGCTGTGGCCCTTGGCTTGCACTGGTCCTGCTGTCCTCCTCACCAGATCTGGACACTGCACTGGCCCCTCCATGCCCAAGGTTTGGTCCTTTCCAGTCATGGACTGTGACTCAATGCTCTGGCCATCGGCGGCCATCAGAGCATCTCTGAGGGTCTGCTTGTTGGCTTTCCCCTCATAATGGACTCCTCTGTCCTGGCACAACTGTCTCAAGTAGTCTGCAGTGTACCCGTTGTAGTTGGAAGCTATCTTCTTCCCTAACGATGGCTACTCTAACTTGCACTCAAAAAAAAATTAAACAGGTAGGAACTTTGACTGTAAGCAAAATTATATAGTTCTGTTTACTTTTTAAAAATATATCACTGCCTTATTTTGCAAGTGAGCTGTACAGTATTAAGCTGACACACTGAACTGTTAAAGCTTGTGTTACCAATATATTTGCACCACTGCCAACCAAATCTGTCACAAACACACTCCACAGGTCAGCCCTCTGCTCCCACAGTGCCAACCTCAGAGTGCAATAGTGTGAACAGGTAACATACAGGGTAACCCTTCTGTCTGCTTTGGGTCTGAATCACCTGTTAGCCTCAAGTTCTGGGGGGATTCAAACTGTGAACCTTATGCTAGCATACCCAATTAACAGGCTCAGATACATACCCTCTTCGGGGGATGCGGTACAACCCTTTGTCCAGGGGTACCTAGCCAGGTCTCCAAAATGAACCCTTAAAACTCTGTAAGAGACTTTAGGTATATTCTTACCTTTTCCAAGCTCAGTAACACCATCAAGCCTTTTAAACCATTGTCAGACTTAAAAATACAGGCACTTCACATGCAAAAAGAAAACTGGGAGGACACTGGCAGTATTTCCAAAAAATGGTTGTTTACTAAAAATTGTAAAATAAATACAATAAAATACAGAACAAATAGCTTGAGCTCACATTCACAAAAGAAAATGGGAAAATTACAGAACAAAACTCCTACCACAATACTTTTAGATCTTTGCTATCTAATGTATTACCTTTTTGTAAGTGCTTTTTAAGTTAGTTGTTTCTGTTTTCAGAGCCCAAGATGATATACACATTTCAGACACACTGATACATTTTCAACTCTATCTCCCCACCCCCTCTTGGATGAGGTGAGCAGGATCCTCCTTTTAGAATTAATTCTAGCATAATTTCTACCAGGAGGTATTTTAATAAATGTGAACATCAGCAAAAAGTCATTTCCTACATATGACAGTCTAATCAAACATTTCTTTGAACTGGTTGTGATTTCTATTTCTGAAAGAAGATCAAAGGGGTTTATGATGTTTTAACACATTGCTGTTATCAATAGGTTCCTCTAGGAAATCATAAAAGTTTATTAGGCTCATCCTCTGGCAGATGGCCAGAGCCTTAATTATGAACAGAACAGGAAACTCTAGGTTTTCCATTTACTGGTCAATTTCACACATCCTCTGGTCAGTTTATATATCCTGTAGCTTCACTGAAACCTGTGTGTGTGTGTGTGTGGTGGGGGCACCCATGGAAGCACAGGCTGACTTATGTGAGACAATCGCATACTATATTTTTATATTACAAATATCATACATAATAATATTAGAGGTTTTTTTCCCGTGATACCCACTAATCCCTCCCCAGGAAGGGAGAGCAGTCCTCCAAATGCTCGATCCCTTCCCTCCCCTGCTGACCTCCAGCAGCCCGGATCCATTCCCTAACCCAGGTCGCCAGCATGGCTCAAGGTGTGGCATCCAGCACCTCAACCCTCAGTGCCACGGGTCAGCTGACACCACTCTTATGATTGTAGGAATGGTCTCACTTACATTTTAGGGTATCAGAACTGCTCACCTTGGGTTCACGGTTCTCTACCCTAAGAATGCATGTGAGACCACTCTTACAACTATTACAATGGTCTCCATGGCGATATTAATGCACAATAAAAAGTTTGATGGAAAAAGGAAACTGCAAGTGACAGAGCTCTGCAGTGTTGCTGGGAAACAGTGACAGCAGGGAGACCTCTAGTGGTGACTGGTGGGACTGCACAGAGTAAAAAGCTGCCTCTAACCTCCTAACAGGTAGAACTATTTGTTCAGCTGAATGGCTAGGGCTGTTCCCATCAGGACTCAGGTTCCTAGGTTTGATTTCCAACAGCAACAGGTAGAGGAGACAGACATATCAGCTAACAGTTTATTTTACCAGGTCAGCAATACTGAGAATCATACAAGTCTCATTTACAGATGAAATCTGGGGGGAAGGAATAAGGGTGGGGGAGGCAGGAAATGAGAAATGGGTAGTAGCAAATTATAAAATGGCAAGAAAAATTCCTGGGGTTTTATTGGTCAGTGCTGACCTTCAACAGTGATGTTATCCGAGCACAGCGTCACACCTATTCATGAAGCAACTGAAATATATTTAAAACAATTTATTCTTTCACTTTTTCTGTTATACACACGAGCAATTTTATAATTGTAACAATACACTCCAGGTGTGTGTGTCTTGGGGATAATATCACTTATCGGGTATTGGACACACTTGGTCTGTGGCCTCATGCCCAGCCACCCAAGTCGTGACAATCTCAGCATGACACATCCTGTTGTATATTTAAGCAATAATGCATGGCAGGGGTGTGGTATGCATAGGATATCGTCATGCCTTGTGTACCTCATGCACCCGAGAAGTGACGATATCCCATGATATACCACACCTTGGAGTGCATTATTGCTATTATGAACTGGATAAAAATTGGTAAACCAAAAAAAACTGTTTAAAAATATATGAAAAAATTATTTGTAAGGGGTAATGTAGAAGTAGTTTCATAAAATAGTTTCGTTATGGGCTGCAGTCAGCAGGTGATGCTGTTGTATATTAGGACTGAGGGTCTGCAGCAGCGACTTTAATGATCCAGACTACACAGTGTGGAAGAGTTTGTTTTATTGATTTTATCTAGAAAAATGAAACCTCACCTGGGTTCTATTCAGAGCACCGGCTTTTGCACCACAGAGACATTCCAAAATTGCGCTGAAGCACCAGAGGCTCGTGGACAGGTCATGACAACCATTAGACAATCAGAGCCGCATTGAAAACCGCTGGGTGCTCTGTGACAAACCATAAACTTGTCTCCACAGTCACGGCACACCACCACACCAATAAGAAAGGGCTTACTGCAGTTCAATAAAATTTCTTTTGCTTTAGTTCTTCACTGGCGGTATGTACAAAAAGTATACAGGACAAACGGACACATTCACTGACGTCTGATTTTTCACCAACTCATTGGCTTTTCAGAAGATGAATTCAATTAGTGCATACACTCATTTTAAAGTCAACAGGCTTAGGTCACCTGACCCTACCTTAAAGTAGCAGTGCTATACTCCTATATCACCTACCTACTTAATGCTTTTAATATATGTGCCTATTAAAGTGCATAACAAGACGAAATATGTATACAAAGTTAATTAAAAACAAATGTTGCCATTTGCAAATTCCCTCCCTTCCCCTTTTTTATTTGTGTTAACTTCGCTTTATTATTTTGGATGGTGTGATACCCTGAGGTGACAATAGTATATAAAGCAAAGGTATACCTCTAGAGTCTGTCCATGGTCCCTTTCTATCTGCTTTATTCCACCCTAGCACAAGCTGCTCCATGTTAATGAACCTCTAAAATGGCAGGGTAAAATCATGTAATCTGATTGGCTCTTATTTATGTGTAAAATACGGTTTACACATAGGTAAAAAAAGGACTGATCAGCAGTGAAGAGTCTGCAACACAGATCAGTGGGCATTTGGAACACAAGCATTTCAGTTAGCCCCCTACAGCCAGAACTGATCTTCCACCACAAACATGGCTGCTACCTTTACACTGTAAAAAAACGTCAACTGGGCCCTAAAAATAAAACTACCTTAAATAAAAAAACAAAACAAATGAATTAAATGCTGTTTCCCTGATTATCACACTCTCCTTACATACATAAACAAATTAGAAACAATAAGTATTGTTTATAGTTTTCACTACAACTGTTTCTTTGCTGACAGTCAAAAATTCCCCTTCTATCTTTAACTGCTTATCAGGGAACTCTCTTCTTCTTGCCCTGACAGGAGATAACTGAGTCTCTGGCTGTAACAAAGGCCTTTGTTGTCTGTGTGTACAGTGTGTTGGGAGAGAAACATTCTGCCAGTGGAACTGAGCAGAGTTTTGAATCCATGTATTCCATGATAAACATTCCATATCTTGAATGTGGGGAACAACAGAGAAAAAAACAGGAAGAAGAAAGTAGGCAATAATACAATGACATCACTTGCAGTGGGCGGAAGGATTATTTTATCACAAATGTACAAAGTAAATCTATTTTTCTACATATAAACATGCTTTTCCCAATAGTCAAAAGTAAAAAAAAAAAAAAAAAGAGTCAATTTTATAAGCGCAACAAGGCACTCAGTGTGTGTGTAAACCATATTTTACAGCACGGCCAGCAGCTGAAGTCACTCGGCCGTTGGTCTCGTGCCTTACTACGCCCCTGCCCGTGCTGTAAAATATGGTTTACACACACCCCTTTGTGCCTTATTGCTTACATAATGCATGACTGTGAATGTGTTTCTCATTAGAATTAATAATACCATTGCACTTTAGTGGAGTGTTGAATATATGCACTACTTTGTGTATGTGCATTGAGACGTTACCTGAAAGTAAAAGGCATGAGAAAAGTGCCAGAGGTCTTTATTATTTAAGCCTTAAGCTTAGAAAAAGGTATACAGATATCAAATTTATGTTCCACTTTGTGTAGCTAGAGATGTTGCACTCATTTTGCATGCTTTTTGCATTCCGGTACTAAGGTGATTTTTATAATATTAAATATGATAAATTATCTGAAGAATAATTAATCTGTTATAATAGATTTAATTTTGAGTATGGATTGAGCACCAAAATACTACCTGTATTTGCAAATGGCAAAATTTGTTTTTAATGGGCTTTGTATACACATTTTGTCTTGTTATGCAGTTTAATAGGTACATCTATTAAATGCATTAGGTAGCTAGGTTATATAGGAGTATAGCACTGCCACTTTTAGGTAGGGTCAGGTGACCTAAGCCTGTTGGCTTTAAAATGAGTGTATGCACTAATTGAATTCATCTTTGTGAAAGCCAATGAGTTGGTGAAACGTCAGATGACAGTTCGTGTGTCCGTTTGTCCTCGATACTTTTTGTATGTTCCACCAATGAAGAAATAAAGCAAAAGACATTTTATTGAAATGTGGTAGACCCATTCTTATTGGTGTGGTGGTGTGCTGTGACTGTGGAGACAAGATCATGATAACTGACTACAGCTAGAGACATATTTTAATACAATAATGAAAGCTGAAGTCGGGAAAGTGTGACTTTATTAGAAACAAGGGGCAGGATTCACAAAGCTTTGCCTGGGTGCAAAACCAGTTTGCCTGGGGCAAACTGAGCACAATTAATAGCTAGTATTTACAAAACCCAGTTTGCCCCTGCAAACTGGGTTTCTTGACTGAACAAAGTAGGGAGGGGCATAATGCAAATGAGTGGGAGGGGACCTGCGTATTCCTGCACTCCCATTCAAAACATTTGCTCCAGGCAATGGCCATTTGCAAAGGCCATTGCCTGGAGCAATAATCACAGAAAACCTGGCGGTACTCCACGCAAACCCTGGAGGGTTGCAGAGGTACTGCAGCTCCCCTAGCCCCATCAGAAGAAAACTGAAGTCCCCCCTCCCAGGTCCCACTCCCAGTATATATTTTTTTAGTTGTTTAACCAGGAGTAGTAGACTAAGCTGAAAGCTTTTTTACAGATGCTACCTGGGAGCACAGGGAAGTTAAGTGACTTGCTCAGGGTCACACAGTATGCAAGTGGAAGCTGTGGGATTCAAACACACGTCTGGTCTGTTGGATGTCACCAGATTTGCAGCTCAGAGTCTTAAACCACTGCGCTATACTGCCTCCCTTTCCGTAGTATAGTGGTCCCTCCCTAGTCCAATCCCCATTAGACTGAAAATAAAACAATCTTTGGTTTCCATACTGTAGTGGTCCCCCTATCCACTCCAGAAACTATATCCCAGCCACTCCCCCCGTCCCAGCATGGCCCCCGGGTTGGCAAGCAGCACAGCCCTCCTGTCACCTCCACAGCTGCCTGCCAACTGAACTGTCAATGAATGACAGCTTACTCCCTACTAGCCCATTGGTTGACACTGTCGACCAAGGGCTTGCAGTGTGTACTGGCTGTCATTCACAAACTGTTACAGCTTTGTGAAAGACAGCTTAAAGTACACTGCAAGCCCATTGGTTGACAGTGTCAATCAATGAGCTTGTAGGGAGTACTATAAGCTGTCATTCAACAGTTCAGACAGCGGCAGCCGTGGAGGTGAGAGGAGGATGTGCTGCTTGCCAACCCGGGGCCATGCTGGGATGGGGGAGCGGGCTGGGATGTAGTTACTGGAGTGGGTGGGGGTGGGGTACCACTACACTATAGAAACATGGGATTATTTTATTTTATTTTAGTCTAATGGGATCGGAAAGGGAAGGACCACGATACCACAGAAACCAGGGATTGTTTATTTTATTCTAACAGGGATTGGACCAGGAAGGGACCACTATACTATGGAAACCAGGGGTTGCTTGTTTTTTATATACTTATACTGGGATTGGGCTGGGAGGAGGGAGGGACCACTACATATGGAAAATGTTTTTTTTGTCTATACTTGCAATCAGCAATCAGTGGCTGCATGGGGCATTGGGGGGGTGTGCACAGCCACCTGCCAGCCATGCAAATGAGCCCATAATGGGCATGCAAATGGCCACCTAGTGCCTTGTATGCCCAATGGGCTCATTTGCATGGCTCCCTTTTTGAACAGGGGGATTGTGCTCCAGTGCTATATGTGCCGCAGATCATCCTTCTGGCTGGCTATGGGAGCAGCGCTGATGGGGGTTTCCCCTGGGTTAGTGCTGCCCCAACTTTGCTCTCTATTCACAGTCTGATAGCACACTGTGCTATCCAACTGTGAATTGCCATGTTGCCCTGTGGTGCAAATGGGAGGCTCCCACAAACTTTTGCATGGGATTTTGCCCATTTTTGTGAATACTGCCTGAGGACTCAGACTTCCAGAAATCATGCTGTGAAAAGCCAAGCTGCGATACTGGACATGCGCCTATGCATATGCAAATCCTATTGCATATTCATAGGCGCATGTCTAGTATCGTGGTTCGGCTTTTTCACAGTGTGATTTCTGGAAGTCCAAGTCCTTGTTTCTAATAAAGTCACACTTTTCCGACTTCAGCATTTGTTATAGTATTAAACTAGGTCTCTAAAGTCATCTGTCATGACATGTCCACGGGCCTCTGATGCTCCAGCGCCATTTTCAACCGTGTCCGTGGTGCGGTAGCTGGCTTCTGAAAAGAAGCGGAGCAAGAATGTTTTGCTTTTCAGATTCAAGTGCACGAAAGAAACTGCTGTTCTCTGCTGGTGCCTTTCTGTGAAGCAGAGTGGGGGGATGAGAAAATGATGGCGTCGGAGGAATTTGTGGTGAGCGAGGAGGCTGATAGCCAGAGGTTTTTTGAATACATGAGTATGTAGTGGGATGTAGTCACAGCTCCAGATACCTCTCAGCCAATCAGCCTCCTCAAATTTTTCAATCCAGTTCATAATATTGCTTAAGGGACACTTGTTCTTCCGCCCCCAAAACCACAATCCCCAGACTAGGCCTTTCCACCTAAAAAATATTTTTTTCATTACCAGCTTTACTGTAACATAAACCTGGCCAGAGCAGCGTGGCGCTATTTCACATGCTTAGCGTGGCTCCACGCTGCTACACTACTTGTACAGTGGAACAGTGTGGACCTATGTTAAGCTTGTGAAATTGTGTCACAGTGCTCTAGCCATGTTTACATTACCGACAGTACATCGGAGGAGAGATTAGTATACAGAGGGAATGAAACTTTTTTTTTAGGTTGAAAAGTCTAATAGAGGTGTTGTAGTTTGGGGGATGGGGTGCCGGAGGACAAGTGTTGTCCTTGAAATGCACTGCTGGATCTCCCAGGATATGGAACCCCCGCTGTGTACCATCCGCTGCAGAATTCCTTTTCTTTTTTCCCAGCGCTTTTTTATATTTTCATTTAGAAATCATAATTCGTTTTTTAAAGTACAGACCCAACTGTGTTGCTTCTTCCAGTCCCTGTGGGATAGAGGTTGGTAGAACAGACACAGGTAGCACTCTTGTACCACAAAAAAGTCTTTATTGTACAGGAAAAATATTACCAGATTGATTGCGGAAATATGACTGAATAGTATAACTCTGAGTGCCCTGCTATTCCCGGATGAAATTGCTTTATCCCTTTGCTAGGCATTTAAAACTGGTAGAAATGATTACTCTGTATTCCTCTATGTCATGTCTCTGTACTGCAAGTTGCGTCTTTGTAACTCCCCCCAATGGTGGGCTTACCTTGGGTCTCATTGGGCACTGTGTTGCCCTCTACCTGGCAAAGACCCAGCCTGTGTTCTGCCTTATGAACCTGGCTAGTTCCAGTGATGAGAATGCAGATCCAAATGTTTAATTGCTGCAATCATGGTTCCTGCGAGAACGTGTGAATCAGTGCAGTTGAGCTGTGCCTTTAAGAGGTTCAGCCCTGTGTATATAATGTATAGTCTGTGTAGGACGGAGCAAAATGAAGCTTATGACCCTCCAGTCAGCACTCCTACAAGCTGCACTGTACAGTCGCAATAGTACAGATGAGGCTGTATTGAATGCTGTAAATATTTATCGTTAAGCTGAACTGCTGTACTTAAATTAACTTTAAGGTTTTGGACTGTTTACTTTCTGTCAGCCAGCGGCCCTGTTGAAACATTGACCTTGCTTTTAGCCAGTCGAAACCAGGGTCTTAATGGGTCCTTTTACTATGGCTGCTGGGAGAAACTGTGAACTGTATGCTTGGCACCCATTTTTACCAGTCAGGATGCTAGAACTGTGACTGACAGCCTGGGCAGCCAACTGGATTACTTTTTCAGTCAGTCAAAAGAGCTTTTTGAACAGTTAGTCTGGCTCGAGCTTCCAACAGGAGAGGAGGCTGTGTACTCAGCTTGGAGATTCCGGGGAGAGGCCTGTTTACCTCTCCTCAGCCTGAAATCCTGTGTGGTTTGTTTTGGGACTGCCAAGTGCTGCAGATAACTTTCAAAGCCTCCAAGCAGAGAAAATAAGTGATTTCCTGTGAGCTAAAATTCCAGAATGAATATCACCAAGCTGAATTCCACTGAGATACATATCTGAAGAAGCCAGAAGGTGAAGGAAGGAAACATATTCAATTCAGTGCTTCAGAGTAACTGGTAACTGGTATTTTTCTTTTAAACTTAGATTGTAGGCTTGTAGTGACACTATACTTTCTTTCTGTGTTGTCTTTACTTATAATTGTTTTTGGGCTGTTGAAAATTTAAAAAATAGTGGTGGTGTAATTCTGTGCTGTCTTTAATTGCTGCAAATTTTATCTTGGCTTGTCTGACTGTCCTGTAGCTGGGTGAAGGGTGTTAATTGTCTGGCCTCTGACCTCAGCTACGTGATAACTGAAGGTGGGGCTTAGTCACAGTTAAAGCAGCAAACAGAAGTTCATCTTCTCAGAAGAAGCCAGAAGGTGAAGGAAGGAAACATATTCAATTCAGTGCTTCAGAGTAACTGGTAACTGGTATTTTTCTTTTAAACTTAGATTGTAGGCTTGTAGTGACACTATACTTTCTTTCTGTGTTGTCTTTACTTATAATTGTTTTTGGGCTGTTGAAAATTTAAAAAATAGTGGTGGTGTAATTCTGTGCTGTCTTTAATTGCTGCAAATTTTACCTCCACCCCTTCCCCAACTCTTAATTATATGCCCTGATAAATCTGATTGACAGGAGCTAAACACAGGGTATAGTAAGAGGTGTGAAGTAGGAGGGCATAAGGGAAGAAGACCACCCTCAACACGACAAGTGTTTTGACTCATTTATTTATTTATTGGTTTCTTTTTCCTTAAAAATATATATCTGAGGATCAGTTACAGGATTTTTAATACTGTAAATAAATAAAAGAGAACTAAGAGAGCTTCAGTAGCAGATAAGTAGTGGAATTGCAGTATAATGTGGGAGTGGTGCAATGTAGTGGCTGTGGGGCAGCCATATTCAGGCAGACCTTCTGGACACTGAGGTGCTGCCTATCTGCATGCATCTCTCGGGACTGAGGGATGAGGTAGCCAGACTCAGAGCGAAGTAAACTGGGTCAGGAGTACCATCACCCCTGTCCAGGAACCACCCAGTCCAATGCAGCTGCCTCAAAGGATGCCGAGCCAGGAGCACTTGGATGACAGTGGGCTCAGGGAGGTTAGAGCAGTCAGGCAGAGGCACATCCCAGATCCTATTCCTCTCAAGAACTCATATGCCACACTGGCAAATGAGGACAACCAAATAGAGTACCCAGGAAGTGGAAGGAAAGGATGTGGAGGTTAGGCAGGAGGTGACCTCAGTGGGAAAGCAGTGGACCCCAGAGGAGGAGGAAGCGAATCCTGGTGGGGGACTCCATCATAAGAGGGATCCAGCTAGGAACACAGGAGGGGAGGACAGGGAGGTGAGGTGCCACCAGGTGCCACGGCATGGAGGGATGGAAGGAAGATACTGGGGATCACTGGGAAGGCAAGACAGGAGGGTGAGCTGGATGTCATTATCCACCTAGGTACTAATGACTTGGCAAATGGGAGCAAAGGAAGTTCAGGAAGAGTTTAGGAAACTGGGAGGGTCTCAAGCAAGTAGCTACTTCTGTCACTTTCTCAGAAGTACTACCTGTGAGAGGCAAGGAGAGCATAGAGTGCATGCACAGGAACTTTAACTCATGGTTGAAGAACTGGTGCTGTGAGGAAGGGTTTGGATTCATTGGTGACTGGGGACCCATCTGGAGGGATGGAGGTTTGTTCAAGCCTGACGGCCTGCATCCATCCTGGAGGGAATCAAGCACTCAATGATAAGTTTAAATGCTACATTGACCAGCATTAAACTAGCAAAGGGGGTGTTGAGCCAGCAAGGATGGTACCTACTTGCTCACCCCCACAGCTAGTAATGGAACCAGTGAACCAGAGGAGTGGCTATCTCTGCAAAGCAGTGTGCAAAAGTTGGAGATTAGTGTCCAAAAGGTGGATAAGCAGAAAGGGGCAAAATTCAGCAGAAGGGCAGACAGCAAGGAGAACCAGGGATAAATGACAACCAAGGAAGGGGCTGGAGTAGAACAGTGAAGCAGTCTAGGAGGTCAAATCATGGAAAGCCATGTGCAAATGCCAGGAGCCTTAGCAACAAGATGGAAGATCTGGAGGCTGTCATGGTACAGTCAGACCTGGACATTGTGGCCATCACTGAAACCTGGTGTAATGATAACCATGACTGGGAGATGGCCATACCTGGCTACAACATATTCAGAAGAGACAGAGCAGGCAGGAAGGGAGGAGGGCACTGTATGTGAAAAATGACATAAGGGCCACACAGATCCAGGAGGAACAAAATGGGAGAGATACTGTGGGTTAAGCTGAAAGGAAAATGGGGCCAGCCATCCGCGACAGGTGTGGTCTATAGACCACCAGCCCAGGAGGAAGAAACAGATAGGAGTTGATGCTGGCCATCCACAGGGATGGCTGACAAGGGTGAGGTAGTACTGGTTGGAGACTTCAATATACTAGATGTGGACTGGAGCATCCCAGCAGCAGCATCAACTAGGAGCAGATTTATCCTGGACTCCTTCAGGGTGCCTTCCTCAAGCAACTGGTCATGGAACCAACTCGGCAGAAGGCAATACTGGACCTTGTGCTCACAAACAGGGACAGTGTGATGGGGGTAACAGTGGGGAGCACCTGGGTAACAGTGACCACCAGTCATTGTGGTTTGAAATCACAGAAGAGCAGAACCAAACCACACAAAAACACGTATCCTGGATTTTAGGGGGCAGACTTTGGGAAAATGGGGAGATGCTTGAAAGAGGCATTATGGGAATGGGACAGGAATCAGGGATTGAGGAACAGTGGGCAGTATTTAAAATGGGGATTATAAGAACAACAGAATTATGCATTAAGCAGGTTAGCAAGAGGAAAAGAAAGAGGAGACCATTATGGTTTTCCAAAGAGGTAGCAAAGAAAGTGAAAGCCAAAAGACTGCATTCAGGCAATACAAAAGACACAGGCGGAAGGGGATAGGAGAAGTACCAGGAGAAACAAGGGAGGCAGGAAGTCAGTAAGGAAGCCAAAGCTCGGACAGAAGAACACATTGCAAAATCAGTGGTTAAAGGGACAAAACCTTTTACAGGTACATAAGTGAAAAAAGAAGGACAAAGGAGGGATAGTTAGACTGAAGGGGGAGGATGGGAGCAGCGTGGAGGATGACAACAGTAAAGCTGACATATTGAACAGGTATTTCTGCTCAGTCTTTACTAAGGAAGATAGGGGTAATGGGTCTGAAGGGAGTACAAGGGTGAGAATGGTGCAGAAATGGACACAAGTCCCTTTAAGAAAGGGTCCTGAAGGAACTGGAAGTAATAAGAGTTGACAAAGCAATGGGGCCAGATGGGGTGCACCCTAGGTCCTTAAAGAACTAAGAGAGTGGTGGCTGAACCTCTGGCTATCCTGTTCAGCCAATCACTGGAAACAGGGAGGTACCCAAAGACTGAGGACAGCAGATGTAGTCCCTTATACAAAAGTGGGAACAAAGAGGAAGCAGGAACTACAGACCAGTCAGCCTCACCCGGTAGTGGGAAAGATCATGGAAGCACTACTGAAGGAGAGATTGGTGGAACATCTGGTTGTCAATGGACTACAGGACCCAAGGCAGCATGGTTTCACCAGGGGAGGTCATGTCAGACCAACCTCATTGAATTTTTTGACTGGGTGACTGGGAGGTGGATCAGGGAGGGCAGTGGACATGGCCTATCTGGACTTCAGCAGGCCTTTGACACTGTGCCACATAGAGACTATTACACAAACTGGGGAATATGGGTGTGGGCAGGACAGTAGTGTGGTGGGTAGGTAACTGGCTGGGTGGCAGGACACAGAGGGTGGTGGTAAATGGCTGTCACTCCACAGAGGGAAGAGTGACCAGTGGGGTACCACAGGGATCAGTGCTGGGACCGGTCCTATTCAACATCTTCATCAGTGACATTGCACAGGATATAGAAGGCAGAATATCACTGTTAGCTGATGACACAAAGCTCTGTAACAGAGTAGACACACCAGAGGGTGTAGACAGAATGAGAGGGACCTGCAGAAACTTGAAGAATGGTCAAGGGTTTGGCAGTTGAAATTCAATGCAAAGAAGTGCAAGATAATGCATATGGGCACAAAAACCCTGGCACAATATATCAGTTGGGGGTGAGGATATAGCATGCACCAAGCAGGAAAGGCTTGGGGTTGTCATCTCTGATGACCTCAAGGTAGGAAACAGTGTGACAAGGCATCAGGTAAAGCAAATAGGATGCTGGGATGTATAGGCAGGGGCATCACCAGCAGGAAAAGGGAGGTCATAATTCCACTATACAAGACACTAGTGAGGCCCCACCTGGAGTACAGTGTACAGTTCTGGAGACCATACCTACGTAAGGATGTAGACAGGGTAGAGAAGGTTCAGAGGAGGGCAACAAAGATGGTGCATGGGTTGCATCACAAATCCTATGAAGACAGGTTGAAGGAACTGAACATGTACTCCCTGGAGGAGAGGAGGGAGAGAGGGGATATGATAGAGACATACAAGTATCTTACAGGGAGGAACAGGGTGCAGGAAAACACTATTTTAAGCGAAAAAGATGTTTCAGGACTAGAGGGCATGGGATGAAGTTGGAGGGAGGACGATTCAGAGGAAACATGAGAAAGAATTTCTTCACAGAACGGGTGGTGGACAAGTGGAACACCCTGCCAGAGGAAGTGGTGGGGGCTGAAACAATCACGGGATTTAAGAATGCATGGGATAGACATAAAGGAATTCTAGAGGTCAGGGGTAAGGGGAACTAGACTTCTAGGAAAACAAACTGAACTTACAAGCTCAAATGGGCAGACTAGGTGGGCCATAGGCCCTTATCTGCCGACACTGTCTATGTATCTATGTATTTGCCACAGAGACTGCTATCTGAAACTGAAGTCTGGGGCATTTGGAATTGTCTCCGCCAGTTTACATACCAGAGATCGCAGATTGCCAGCGGGCACGCTGGGTGGCCTTGCCAGCCAGAACTGTGCCAGAGTTTGAACCTATGATGACAAACAACTTTTCAAAAAGACTGTTGTTGCCTTGCAATTGTAAGCTGTATGAAGACCAGATTGAGAGTCAGCTCCCGAAGTTCATTGTGAGTTGTGGCCACCCTTGGGAGGAAACCATGATGTGGGGGTGATCGTGTTAGCCCTGGTCCCTGTATGCTGGTCCTTGCCAAGAAGGACGAACACCTGCAGCAGGCAAGAACCAGAAAGCCAAACTCAGTTTTAAGGAGAACCAGCCTGGCAACAATCCCAGATCTCGAGGTCCTGGTTCTGTGAGTAACAACAGGGCTTATCCTCGTCACACCAATCAAAATATTTCTGCCATCTGGTTTGCCTGTTAGCACCAGTTGTTGTTTAGACCAGTGTTTCTCAAATGGTGAGGCCAGCCTACCAAGGGAGGCCCTAAACTGTTCCAGGGGAGGCCCAGTTAAGTGCTTCTGTGATGAGGAACCTTTGCAAATGAACTCCTGAGTGCAAATGTGTATTCTGATAGTCATAATAAATAAATAAGTCTGAAGATGTACAGTTTTTAAATTTTATTATACAATGGCAAGAAAGAATCCTGGCTTCTGATTGGTCAGTTGGCCATCACAGCAGGGATGTTATCCTGGCATAACATCCCTGCTGATTTTTTGCATTGGATTTGTTGCTTATTCCTCTCATCTTCTCTTAAGAAACAAAAATATTTTTATACACTAACAAAAACATTCTTTAAAATTTTTTTTTTTATTCTGTAAAAACAACAAGCCATTGTATAATAGGAATAATGCCCTCCAGAGTGGGTGTTATGCTGGAATAACATCCCTACTCGGGTGTTGGATGCCCTCGGCTGGTGGCCTCGGGCCCACCCACCCAAGGTGGGATGTTATCCCAGCATAATACCCACCCTGTCAGGCATTATTCCTTTAAGTTTTGGATGTTTTGTGTGACGGGATGACGCAAACTAAATATGGATAATGGCAGCCAAATTTCTTTCCTTATGCACAAACTGGTGACTGGGAAAGCCCCAACAAGCCAAAGCTTGTTTCTTGGTGTGTATTTGTATGCAAATTGGTGACTAGAAGGCACACTGAGTCAAGGCCCAGGCTTGTTTCTACAGTACTGTAGGTGTTTATTTATATTAAATTAGTGACTGGGAAAGGCACACAGAGCCAATGTTTGTTTTAGGTGTGACCTGAGATAAGATACAGGAAGCTGCTTAACAACAGACTACCTCGGAGAAGCGGAAACAGCAGGTTAAAGCTGGAGCGATCTTTCTCATTATAACCTATGCTGAGGGCGTGCCCCAGGGCTGTATCCTTGGTCCCCTCTTTTGCAGTCCACATTAACAACATCAGCGAGCCCCACCAAAAGCCAACATCCACTTATTTGCAGATGACACTGTACTGTACTTGAGTCGTCCCATGCCGAAGCAGCCTGTGAAGACCTCCAAGCTGAATTTAACCTTCTACAATACCAGCTCATAAACAAAAAGCTTTTGCTCAATGTGAAAAAGACAAAAGCCATGCTCTTCTCCCCCTCCTTGCATGCGGCAATTCCTGCTGGGGGGGAGCTATCCCACAAATTACCACTGTTCTTGGAGAAAGACTAGAGTATGTAGCTAAATTCAAATGTCTAGGAGTTTGGCTCGATCCTAAACTTTCCTTCGCCGATCATCTCGAAGAACTACAGAAGAAACTAAGGCAAAGATTAGGACTATTCTATAGAATTAACCACCTGCTCACAAAGGAGGCCAAGATTCAACTGGTTCAAGCTACCTTCCTATCTTTAATAGATTATGCGGACCTGCTCTACAACCACTGCACTGCCTCTGCACTGGCTAAGTTGGACACCTTCTACCACAGAGCTATCAGGTTCATTACTGGCCTTCACTTTCCACACACCACTGCTCCTGTACTCATCGTTAGGTTGGACTTCCCTTCACTATAGAAGGAATAGAAATGCCGCCCTATGGGCCTTCAGAGCGGTGACCAACAAGCTCCCCTCATATGTCTCAGATTGTATTCCCTGGCATGTGTTAGGCACCTATGCTCTAAGGAGCTATTCCCTAATTGCCCTCCAAGTTCCAAGGGTCAACACTCATTTCAGCAAAGCTGCTCTGAGCTTCTCTTTACTCATATTGTGGAATGGTTTACAAAGGAACTTAAAGCTGAGCTGCCCTGTTACCCTGAATATCTTCAAGGCGCTCTATGATCGCTACATGAAAGCACCTTGCAAATGTTTTCCTCACCGCTAGCCCACTAATTCCATAACTCCCCCTTTCCATCCTGATGCTCGCCATGTTTCTACCCCTGGCTCTCACTCTTTCCCTATTAACTCTTCCTGCTGCACCCACCCTTCCCTGTCCACTCCAGCCTGGCTAAAGTCCCACCCCATCCATAGTAGTGTCCCAATGATCTACCCCTCGTCCGTCATTATCATAATAAACAAGTACACGACAGCCATCATCACTTTCTGTGGTTTTAGCTCAATTTTTCCACCAGTCATCAGTAATATATCCCTCTCTTCTTTACTCTCTAACCTGCCACCCCACACACAACCCTTTCCCCTATATGTGTAGTTGCCGGCTGCCTCACTCAAAAGATCTCTGCTTATAACCCCTGTATGGCTATGGTTGATTGTACATCTGCTGACTTCTTCAATTGTAAAATAATGCTGTTTTTTTTATTTATTTCAACCTTGTACTGTACTGTATACACTGTACATAGTTTTTCTTCCTTGTATATTATTGCATTTTGTATACCTGCCTCTGTACTGTACTTTGAAGTATTCACGACCAGGTCCACCTTGCAAATGAGCCTTGCTCAATGGTGCCCACCTGGATAAATAAAGATTTTGATTGATTGATTGAACAGGGTAAGAGGGGGAGTTTTGAAAGTGGCTAGATTAGCTGTTACAGATAGAGAGGAAACAGAATAACAAGGACCCAAGAGTCAGAATAGTTTTATTTATGTATCTATGTATTTACTAATTTATTGCATTTTGATAACTGGGTGAGCCCACTGAGACCAGAGGTCCCTTCTGCAGAGGCGACCGGTTTAGTGACACTCAATACAAACAAGCAGTTCAAGTCATGTAAAATTACACAATGCAGAAATGGGACAGCTGCGATGACGTGAAAATGACATACAACGCACAGGAAAGTTAGTGACAGACATCCGTTACACAACAGCAGCAGGTTATAGGCTATGGTAGACAAAACCAACTAGTCATAGATACATATTAAGCATAAAATAGCAAACCATCCTCCGAGGTACAGAGGGTAGATAAGGGTTCAGCAGTAGCAGCTGCACTGACAGCATTCCAAAATATAAACCTTTAACCTTAAAGCCTTCAATAGATGTGACTGGTAGCCCGTGACGTAATGTTGACCTAAGGCGCCGCCTAAAATCATGACACAATGTGGGCAAAAGCCCAAATGGCAAGGAGGGGAGGTGACCAGATGGTGGGGTGGGCGACTGTAGGCCAAAGGATGTTGCTATATGTACACGCGTGGTGGGGGGATCACAGCGAGTGTGGCCTGGGAGAGGGCAGAGGGGATGAAGGGGGTGGCACTGCAGTCAGCTGCCGAGCTGCGCCGTGGCATCGGGAGTTGTACTCCGCTTGCAGTGCGTGGGGTTCTGGGTTCAGGTCTGGGTCCTGGCGCTACTATGGTTTTGTTGCACCCAGCCCAAAACTTGTTTTATTTTGCTTTTAGCCCCGACATACCCCTGGGCTGAGAATCCTTAGAAGTAGGGAATGTGGGGGCAAAACCCGCATGGGAAAGGTGTGGGGGCGCAGCCCCCACAGAAAGCAAATGCTTTAAGTCCCTGGTGCCGTTCTTCCATGCGCCGGGGATGTCAGGGTGGCGAAATTGTTTTTGCCACCCTGACATCGCGATAGTGCGGGTCGCCATTTGGCACTCGCCATTATCATATAGAACCATATGGACTTACTTAAGTTTTCAGGAAGGGAGTTCCAATGATAAGGGGCAGAAAACGTGAAGGACCTTTTTCCTTGATTAGTCTGTACTCTAGAGATCTCCAGCAAGCAGATATCAGATGAGCAGAGGGTGCGGCCCATTGGTTTCAGGGCCAGTAGGCCCTGCAGGTGAGGGAGGTGAATACCTTGGTAGGCTTGAAGGTGAGGCATTGGAGGGGTTGAATGAGCTTGTGTTCTAGGGGAGGACAGTTTAGATCGGAGAGTACCTTGTAGTGATGCCTCCTTGGCAGTGAACCCGATGCAGATTGACTGATCTTGTTATAGAGGACATTCAACTTGCGTGCTTTCATTTCCTAGAGAAACTGTAGAACTGGAGCACCATAGATCAGGGTGGGGAGCAAAGTACTCATGGCGATAGTTCTCTTTGAGTCAGCCATCAGTAATTCTCCCAATCTGTAGGGAGACCCAGTTTCTGGTGCACAATCTTGGTGACATGGTCACTATTTGGCTTGAACATCAAGTCTTGATCAAGGTAGACACCTAGGTACTTTACCTTGTCCACTACCACAGTCTGAGGTCCCACCATTGTGAATAGTGGAAGCAGATTTTGTCTGTCGGCTCCTAAACACCTTGGACCAAGTAAGACAGCTTTGGTTTTCTTGTCATTTAGAACCAGCAGGTTGGAAGTAAACCACTCTTCAAGTGCACTCAGACTGTTAAGAGTTTGGTTGTGATTGAGTTGGCATCATTGTTGTTCAATTTACCACAGTGTTATCTGCATATGAAAGCAGTTTACCATCTCCGCAGTGTTTGCCTGCATCAAAAATAAATGAGAATAGTAGGGGGCCTAAAATGGAGCCTTGGGGGATTCCATCAGTGACCTCAAGGCAACTGGACTGGGTTCCTTTCCATTTAACGTTGTGTGACCTTCCAGCCAGGTAGCTTGAAAACCAAGACAGTGTTTATCCAGTCCTAACATTTCAAGCTTTCTGAGGAGTAATCCATGGCTGACCAAGTCAAATGTCTTGGTTGGAGTCTATGAATATGGCTCCGTCAACATCCCTATATCCAACGCCACCACGGCATCACTTGACAAGCGCTCGTGTCTGTGCCATGACCCTTCCAAAATCCATGTTGCTGATCTGCAAGAAGGTGATATTGCTTGAGATACTCCTGCAGTTGGTTGAAGATCAATCTCTTCTGAATCTTAGCAAAGGGACAGAGAATTGATATGGGTCTGTAATTCTCAACATTGGCCTGTGATCTAATCACAGTGTATAGGGACCACTACAGCTGTCAGAATAGTGAAGTGACAAGGATAATCTGGGTGTGGGGTTGGGGTGGAGCACAATAAGTTGAATAAAGAGAATATACTCAGTCAACATTATTAGTCTCACTTTATTCCTAGTGTACTGTACAAAATATGTTTTTCTATTGGGAGGCTGAATCTTTTTTTTTTTTCTCCTCCTAGCTGCCGGTCATCCAGGGTATCAGCCGGTCACGGGCCCGGCCACCCCCAGAAGCGACCTCGAGCCCTCCGAAGCCCGTGGCTTACCCCCACGGCAGGAGCTATGGGATGCAAGGCCAACACCCCACAGGACCTGTATTAGGTCAGAGGCCGGCCTGGGGCTAATTGAAGCCTCAGCGGGCTTCATAGAAGAGGCGACGGCAGCCATCCATTTTCCGTTTTCGGGAGGCGGGATGTGCAGCCAGCGCGCAGCGTCCTCCTCCCGCCTCAAAGTGTCTCGCGTGTGCCGGTAGCTATGCGACTCTCAGCCTCCCGAGATCGCTCATGCTCCGAGCATCAGCCCCCCCCCGGGGAAGGAGAGCAGCCCATAGGACGCTCAATCCTTCTCCCCCCGGCTGACCCTTCCAGCGACCCGAGTCCGTTCCCGAACCCGGGTCGCCGGTGTTGCAAGCGGAAATCCCACCACTGCGCCGACGGGCCAGCCTGAATCTTTTTTGCAGTTTTGAGCGAGGCTCAAAATCTTTTCCACGACTTGGGGGGAGGCTCACAATCACTAAGTGTGAGAGTGAATGGTTTAGACTGTTTTGCACGCCATCTGGCCTGAGGATGTCAATTTTCTGTGAGTTTGAAGTTGTTACTGATGTCACTGCTGCAAAGTGCAAGAAGAGCCAGTAATCATTTATTTGTTTAAAGAACACAAAGCTGCAATGCTCTGGGCCTGCAACTGAACAAGCACTGGGTACCCAGTAGAATTAACTGGACTGTCTGGGGGCTAAATGTGGTATTTTTTTTTAACCAATTATTTTACCAGGTGAGACACACTAAGCTGAAAGCTTGTTTGCAGGTGCAACCTGGGAGCAAGGAAGTTAAGTGACTTGCTCAGGGTCACACAGTATGCACCTGAGGGGCTGTGGGATTCAAACCCAGGTCTCTAGATTTGCAGCTCAGAGCCTTAACCCACTGCGCCATACTGCCTCCTATTGAATGTTACACAAACCAAAGAATTGGCTTAACTTTAATCTTGATTTACATCCCTTCCTATGTTCAGATTCCCAAATAAATCAGATTCATTGTTTGAATGTTACACTGGTCCATGAGCATAGTATTACTAAGGCTAATCTGTCATGGGAAGCCACAAGATGTATTGCTGTCGTGGAAAACCATTCTTTGCAGGTGTACAGGATGTGTTCCAGACTCAGAAACCTGTAGGGTAAGTGTGGTCACTGCGACCATATTATTAGCACTTGGTAGTAATTGTACCATTAAATGTCAAGTAAAAGGTTTATGTTAATCCCGGTGTGGGGACTACTGCTTAGGGCAGTGGGTAGGTACAACATCCAGAGGGTTATGCTAGCTTGTCATCAAAACCACCTAACAGTTACTTGGGTGGAGGCACCATGCAGATAGCATTATTGTAAGTATAGAAACCTGGTAACAGCCAATCTGAAACCCAAGTCCCTCAACCTGCATTCAGGGCAGCAGGCAGGGAGTAGCCCATTGGGAGGTGGTGCCCAGGTTACATCTTGTATTTATATTTCTGTTCATATGTCTGTTGCATACTACAAAATATTTAATAAAATACAATTACGAAAACATTTTTTAAAAAAGGGCAGAGGTTAAGTCCTTACCGTTTCCTGATAAGAAGGCCAGGAAAAATTCTTCCCAGCTCCCAGAATCTGGTATAATCTTGCACATATGCCCAAAATGATAGTAGGATACGAGGTTGTCTTTTGGGTTCCTGGCTACATAGATAGCCTGCCAGAGAGGAAGAGAGAGAGATGTTATCAACCTCCAACCAAAGCAGAAAGTACCAGTAGCTGAAATATAAACAACAATGCAAAGGGCAGTGTATTTGTTTACACACCCCATGATACATGATGTCAAAAAATTTCAAGAGTGAAGCCCTAGTGAGCCTAGTGGCTGACGGTAGCGCTTACTGCCCACCATGCACTGAAGCCAGTTTCGGAGTGAATGTAGTCACTGGGGAGGGAGGGAGGAGGAGGGAGGATCAAGCATTTGATGTACTGCTCTCCTCTGCTCTCCTCTCCTCTCCCGGAGAGGGAGGCTAATCACGCAGCTCCTATATTGCCACCACATGAAGACATGGTGATAGGGCAGTGGAGTGTCTCCAAGGGGAGAATGCCTGAGGCAGACATCGTAGTGTGGTGTACCTCCACGCACACGCACAGCCTGCATCATTGCAAGCCACTAGTCTGGCAAGGGAGAAAAGGGAAAAGCTGGGGTAGGCATCCATGACATCCCTATCAGACAGCCTATGGACCATGCCATCACCTGAGACTCTTGTCCCAATACTTGCTGTGCTCTTCGAGTGGGAACAGCCCTCCTTTTCTGGCCCCACCATGCGGGGGGGGGGGAATAATACATTCAGGAACACTAGAGGTGGGAAAGTCCCAGAGCAGAGCTGTAAAAAAGGCTTTATGGAAAAATAAGGGTGAAGCTCAAGGGATTTATGCAGACATCAGAAAGTGGTATAGTGTTGCTACAGTGAAAAAACAACAGTGACCGATCGTTTACAGCAACAAAACGACAGGTCACCGTAGGTCACTGTAATGGTCGCACTGCAGCGGCAGGACCCCTGGCACAGCTTCTCTGGGTGTTGCACTCCCTCTCTGCAACACCTCCTCCATGGAGTTGATTATAGTAAGATCTGGGGAGTGTGGAGGGAGCAGGGGGTACAGCCCCCACAAAAAACACACTGCTGTTGCCAATGGCACAAATTAATGCAGACCACCATTCCGGGCAACATTTGTGCCACTGCTGTAAAGCCAGTCAACAGGTTTGCTGTAGAACCGGCATCGCGGAACCATCAGAAACCAAGAATGTATAAAAAAATGAATTAAAACTACTTCCTATGTTTTATTTTTATAATTACTGTTTTTTTGTGTTCCCACCCCATCTACATGCATTGTTTCCCTTGTTTAAAAAAGACAATACTAGCGTTGTGCTCCCTATGTGTATTGTAGCCAAACTATCCACCTCCCAAACCTCTTCATTTATAATTTATTTACTTATGTTGTTCCTGCCATTTCTGTGATGCTTTCAATTTAAAATAAGCAGTGACTCACAAATCAAGGTTTTCTTCTTCAGCACAAGTTAAAACATGACCGGTGGAAATGAAGTGCGGCTCACCTCTGCAAGTTTCTGTTTATTTTAAACTCAGAAGCATAAGAGGAGTAGAATCAACCTGACAAGCAAAAAAATGAAAAATAAAGTATTTTTGGGGGGAGGGGAGGATTGGAGAGTTAAGCGATGATATGCAGAGAGTGATGGGGTGAGCAGGGTGTTATGAAATACCATAATACACTGTTGTAATGTAACAGCCGTGTATTATGGCATTTGAAGAGTGCTGGTTTCAGGTTGATATAGAGGGACACCATTAATTATATAATTAGCAGAGACAGTCAGAGCACGCATTATGCGCTCCTCTTTACTCCCCATGTCAAAAGTTCCATTATGAACCAGATTAAAAAATTCTAGAAATCTAATTGGCTAAGAGGTTCTTGAAGCCATGATGATATCCAGCTACATAATCACGGCTTCAAAAAGCCTCCGCTCACCAGCCTCCTCACAACAAATACAGCCGAACAGAAGCTGCGCTCGGTAGGAGCAGCTCCTCACTACTTGCTGCCACTTGTGCTTTCAAAAGCAGTATGCCATGGCAACAGCGTATGAGTGGCAGCAATGGATGAGTCATCCCCCCCCCCCAAAAAAAAGACAAACCAGAGACTCTCGACCAAAACAACAACTCACTAAAAATGATGCAGGGCACTGGCTGGGCGGTGAGAGCAAGTGACGGCTTATGTAGGTCCAGGAATGAGCCTGCTGCAAGTGCAAAAACAAGATCCGCATTACATTCTTATCATTCGCTTTACAACCGCTGGCTCTGACTGCAAACCCTCGCCCCACTAAAAAGAAGCCACGTGCCGACCACATAGAGAAACTGCCAGTCTTGTCTCAGAGATCGGTAACAGTTCTGATAGTCGCCCTAAGAGCAACAGCCCCGAACAAATCGCACCAAGATTCCACTTTTTTTTTTCACACATTTAAACAAACAGCCGTACCGAATGGCTTCTTCACTAAAGGCGCATGGTGGTGCGCACATCATCAGCTTTCCAACTTCTCTCTCAGCTTATCAGTCCTACCTAATGCCATCTTCAGCATCCATTTAGCGTATTTCTCCGGAACAAAAAATAAAATAAAAAATAAAGTGCATTGTGAATGGGAAAATTGTAAAAAACTAGAATGGGGAGGAGAGGGTCACCCAGTCACAAGAGCTCCACTTCCTCTATCACTGCCAACAACAGTGCCACTGGCTGCCCAGAGCCCTCCAGGTACTATTTTATTTAAAGGTATTCCTCCAACACCCCAAAACACATTGTGAAAACATTTTAAAATTTGTGTTTCTATTTTTTTCTTTAAAAAATGTATAAACCAGTTCATAATAGCAATAATGCACTTCAGGGTGTGTATATCATGGGATATCGCCACTTCTTGATGTTGACGACTCAGCCCGCGGCCTCATGCCCAATCACCTGAGGTGTGATGATATCCCATGATATACCAACATACTGTCATGCATTATTGCTTAATTATACAATGAGCAACCAAAAAGTATTCTGATTGGCTGGCTGGCACCTTGTAAGCATGATAAATCCTAGTATCACCCCACAGCAAAGGTGCTGGTGGTAGACACCAGTCACGTACTTGGGAACCCTGCCTGAAATCACTCTGACCGTGACCAACTCAGGAATACCAAAGACAGGGATGGATGGCAAGATAGACACTCACAGGATTCCATTCCACTCTCCCACAAAACTCCCTACCCATTCATAACAGGATAAAAATATTTTCCATTACACTTCCTGAGCCTGCCTCATCTTTCAAAGAATATGTTCACATTGAGAATGAGTTCTGTCCATCCATCGCATCAGCTGCCTGCTTAAAAAAAAAGAGGGTGAGCTCCACTTCCTGTCATTACCTCAAGACCACAACATGAGACTCCTACCATACACCACCTCACCATCCCTGTTTAACTAACATAACAGTTTCACACTTTGAAGAATGTTGAACTCTGGAAAGTGTGTCTCAATAAAAAACGAGGGAGAAGCTGAGATCATGGTTTAAAAGCCGACCCATGATACTTGGCATGTGCATACCCGCACGCCCACTATCATGGCTCGACTCTTCCGCCATGATTTTCATAACTTGTAGCCCTTGTTTTTAATTGAGACACCCTTTCCCCGGTTCAGCA
Organism: Neoceratodus forsteri; assembly: GCA_016271365.2. Lineage (NCBI taxonomy): Eukaryota > Metazoa > Chordata > Ceratodontiformes > Ceratodontidae > Neoceratodus > Neoceratodus forsteri. The sequence continues at coordinate 214,713,726 of JADMNL010000026.1, read as the reverse complement.
TTCTTCAAAGTGTTAAACTGTTAGTTTAGCTGAACGAGGATGGTGCCGCACTTCCATCAGCAGCTGCTCTTACTTCACTACCACCTCTCCCTGCTGCCTATATTGTCACTCTGCCTTCACCAACACCATAACCTACCTACAAATGAAGCCTTCTATCTTACCAGCAACATGGAACTATTTTTTTTCTGGTGGACCTACACAATCAATTAAACAGAGTAAATGCAAAAAAAAAAAAATACAGGTTTATCTTTATTGTTTTTTTAACAAAAACGAGGGAAGCTATTGTATAATAGCAATATCCCACTCCAGGGTGTGGGTGATGCTGGGATTTACCCACGCCTGGGGTGTTTGCCCAGTCAGCCTGTGGCCTCGTGACCAAACAACACCCCAGGTGTGGGTAAATCCTAGCATCACCCACACCCTGTCATGGTATATTGCTTAATTATATGTATCTGGGCAGATAGGAGTGGATAATGGCTCCTTTTCCTTTATGATCCTGAATAACCCAGACATTTAATAGTGTTTTGCGCAGTAGTGCAGAACAGGCCTCTCCATTTCATCCTGAAATCTCATTTAGTGATCGAAAAAAAGTAAGAGAATCAGGGGCTGTGCTCCCACACCTTCCACCAATCACTCATGAATTGGGGAGCCTTGTCCCCCCTCACTGCACCCCCTCAATATATGTAGTCCGCAACAGTATGTGTAGCCTCCCAAAAAACAAATAATGTAGTAGCCTCGGGATGAAATCTCATCCGCTACTGGTTGAAGAGGGGCATTCTACACTAAGCCCATCTTTTGCGAATCTCACAAAAAAAAACCTCACACGACATCCCCCCTTTCCACATTGCCCCTGCATTTTACCTTACAATGGCACCTATCTTTGAAAGCACAGGAAATGTGTCTATAAAAGTAAAACCCATGGAGACAGCCTAGTAATTCCCAGCTGTTCAGTCTTGCAATAACAGCAATGACTAGTCCATAAAAAACTCTTCTGTCAGCCACACAACTTCTAGAGCTTTCCCATCTCAGCCTGTTGCTGTGGCTTTGGACACAGAGTGCTGGGTTTGATATGGCTATGTGAGAGCCTGTCTTTAAACTCTTGCAAGAAAGCCCTGGCCACCCCAGCAGTGCCTAAGATGAGAGTAATGTGCCGATTTTTATTTAAAAAAAGTGTGTCAATGACATCACCAAGATGACGTTCTTGATGGTGATGCCCTCAGTCACAGGTGCCAGGCTTTAAATTGACTGAGGTGACAATATTGCATTGTTTTGCCTGATGGCTGGATGCCCAAATATCGTGCAGAACCAGCCATTGCTGGAACTGAATAGTGCCTTAATAAGGAAGGCACTCTTTCCCGTAAAGTTACTGCTACCGCCTGCCAGTAAAGCAGACTAAAAAGTGATGCCAAGACTTAATGAGAAATTACCACTGGTACACAGAAATCTTAAGAATCAATAAGGCCCTGCAAACTTAATAAATATCACTAAATAATTGAATATAGAGGTTGTAAATAGTATATAATATGGTACACTAGTGCAATTAGCAACAGGAACTGTGCCGTTAAAGTGATTTTTGTCAGATTTGCCATAGCAAATGAGAGCAGTAACTTGTAGGAGTTGTGATTCAATCTCCTACCATTCAAACTGCTAAAAGTGCTGTTTTCCATGAAAACAATGCTTTTATTTCACTGCTCTGCTTTATTTGCATAACCCACCCCTTCTTTTTAGGGCTGGGGGCAGAGCCTACAGCCATTTTGCGAGAGCCTTTTAGCTCTGAAAACGGCCAATTTCACAACCTCTTCTGTTGGACTTTTGGAAGTACCCTTCCAAAAGCCCAATTGAGCTGAAAGCCCTCCACCACGATCAGCGTACGGAATAACAGCAGCACTATTTCGGCTGTTACTTCCGCATTCCGATGCGTACACTGCGCATGCGCATTAGTCGTGTGCATGTACAGTGCTGCAGTGCCGACATGTTGTGAATGGCATGATACCATTCTCTATTTTATGCCCCCCTTCCCAAGTCATCCCCAAATTATATCACAACACTGGGAGCCCACCCCAGTGTCCGAAATGTGGGTTTATCCATAAAACAGAAACAGTCCCTCATCTAATTTTTGTCCTGGTGCCCCTGCCCATGGATGCCTGACATTGGAATGCCCAGTCCTCATGTTGGCAATCATGTGGCACGCTGGAAACCCACCCCAGTGTACCTAAATGTTTCCTTATCCTGTAAATTAGAAAATGATCCGCATCGGTTTGTTTCACCTGCAAAACTGAAAATGGTCCCCTCCCCACCCTCCCACTGAGCATCCACCTCCCCCCACCATACCCATACCTACCTCTGAGCTAGGCGCTGTCATCTTCTCCAGACCGGGACATGTCTGCACTCTGCAAAGCCCAACTACGAATTGAAGAATTAAAGGTAAATGAGCTATAGAGCCATTCAATGGGATTTTCAACTTAATATCTCAGCCATTTTTTGGAATTTTTGCCCCAAATTTTTAACATGGGGTTCTTGGGACCCCACCTCATGAAAACTGTTATTGTCATTTTGTTACTCAGCCTGGAAAGCTGATTTCGCAGTCACTGCATGGAATCACCTTTCGGGAACCATGTATGAAATGACAATGCCACTATTCATGAGGTGGGGTCCCAAAAAGCCCATGTTGCAAATTTGTTGAAAAAAGTCTAACAAATGACTGCGTTATGAGCATGCATTGTGCAATTTCTACGCACGCTCATAACGTCGCTAATTTTTAATATTATCTCTCCACATTTTTAAAATTGCCATTTTTGCACACCTCCTTCACAACAATACAGCTGTCATTTTCCACAACCTGCCCGGAAACATGTTATTGTACCTATGAGCGCAGAATAGCGCTGCTTGCTCTGTGCAATCACCGTTTGGGAAAATTAAACAAAATGACACTGGCACTGTTCATGAGGAGGGGTCCAAAAAAAGGCCATGTTGAAAATTTGGTGAAAACATTCCAAAAAATGACTGCGTTATGAGCGTGCGCTGCTCAATTTCTATGCATGCTCCTAATGTCGCTAATTTTCAATATTTTCACTTAACATTTTTAATATAGCATTTTTGTACACCTCTTTCACAACTGTACAGTTGTCATCTTCCATAACCTGCCCAAACTGTGTTTTTGCCCTGTGGTGCAGAATAGAGCATTTGGTCTGCGCAACCACCTTTTGGAACAATTAAACAAAATGACACTGGCACTGTTCATGAGGAGGGGTCCAAAAAGGCCATGTTGAAAATTTGGTGCAACACCTCCAACATATGGCCAAGTTACACCTGGGCGTTGAATAATTTCGCACGTAATATAGCAATCATAGTGGCGCTTCACAGCCCCTATCGGCTCTGGCCAGAGTTTATCAGTGCTGCATCCCCAACCGTGACATAGTTTTCAAGCAATGGTTTGAAACAGAGACCTCTGTTGGTCAGTCTTGGTACTGCAGACATCTACACTACCGAAATAGGGGACTACATCTCTCAGTAAAGAAATCTTGTCAGCTAGATACTGTACTATATGCACAATGCCTTATTTTGAAAATAAACATATGAGAGCTTTTATTGTTGAAGCATTATAGAAATATGAGACTGCACCTCACAGTAAGGAAATTGGAAAACAACGTCTTATTGTACCCGCAAGGCATTGCACATCTACATATTGCAGTCACCACCACCAAATTGAGGGACTGTACCCCTGAGTAACTAACATTTAAACCATTTTTATAATTTACCCAGACTTCCTTGGTGCTGTATGTAAAACATTGACAGTTACCTTGCATGATATCATTTTAGGGGTGAGTCTGCACACAGAAAACTGGAGGACAAAGTGCTGATAAAAACGTAACATAAAACAAGCATTTGTCAATGCCGAATGTTGCTTGCTTGTATGTGCTGTTTAGATATTTGGAAGTAATAGTTCCACGCCTTCCTCCCAAGACATCCACTGTGTCTTTACGTTCAGTATTCACAGAAGAGTGGGAGGGGCAAGGGCCACAGCAGTTGCCAAGGGGGCGAAGAGGTGGACAATAGTCCATTCAAAGGCAAAAGTGTCCTGCAGGAGCTCACTAAATTGAAAGTGGACAAAGCGATGGAACCAGATGGCATACGCCCAAGGATATTAAGAGAACTGTGAAGGGAGATAGCAGTACCTCTGGCAGCCATGTTCACTGAGTCACTCAACAAGAGTGAATTGGAGGAGGGCATGTGGTCCCTCTACACAAGTCCGCAGCAGGGAGGAGGCAGGGAACAATAGGCCATTCAGCCTCACCTCAGTAGTGGGAAGATCATGGAAGCATTGCTTAAAGAAAGGATAGTGGGGCATCTAGAAGCACCGGAGCCCAGGACCATAGACAACATGGATTCACAGTGGGGACATCGTGTCAGACAAATCTGGTTGATTTCTTTGACTGAGTGACAAAGGAGAATCAGGGTGGGGCAGTGGACAACGCTTACCTTGATTTCAGCAAATCCTTTGACACCATCCCATATAGGAGGCTGATAAACTAGCTGGGTAGGCTGGGCATGGGGGAAAGGGTGGTAAACTGGGTTAGAAACTGGCTAACAGACAGGAGGCAGAGAGTGGTGGTAAATGGTGTGCAGTCTAGGGAGAGGGGGTGACCAGTGGGTTGCTGCAGGGATCGGTACTGGGGCCAGTCCTATTCAATGTCTTCATAAGTAACATTGCAGAACGTCTGAAGGGAATTTTTTTCACCAAATTTTCAACATAGCCATTTTAAGCCCTCTGCTCATGAACAGTGTCACTGTGATTTTCTTAATCTGTCCCAAACATTGATTGCGCACACTGAATGCGCCATTGTGCGCTATATGGGCAGAAACATGTTTTGGGTGAGATGTGAAAAATGACAGCTGTACTGCTCATAAGGAGGTGTGGTAAAATGGCAATGTTGAAAATCTGGAGTGAAAATATTGAAAATTCGTGAACTTACAAGAGTGCGTAGGATCAGCAACACATGCTCATTAAACAGTCATTCTTGAGAATTTTTACCAAATTTGCAACATAGCCATTTTAAGACCTCTGCTCATGAACAGTGTCACTGTGATTTTCTTACTCTGTCCCAAACACTGATTGCGACACCGACTGCGCCATTGTACGCTACATGCATGGAAACACATTTTGGTGACATGTGAAAAATGACAGCTGTACTGCTCATAAGGAGGTGGTAAAATGGCAATGTTGAAAATCTGGAGTAGAAAATATTGAAAATTCGCGAACTTCTGACGTAAGATTTCTACGCAACACAGTCATTTTTAGGAATTTTTTCACCAAATTTGCAACATAGCCATTTTAAGACCTCTGCTCATGAACAGTGTCACTATGATTTTCTTAATCTGTCCCAAACATTGATTGTGCACAGCGACTGCGCCATTGTGTGCTACATGCATGGAAACACATTTTGGTGACGTGAAAAATGACAGCTGTACTGCTCATAAGGAGGTGTGGTAAAATGGCAATGTTGAAAATCTGTAGTGAAAATATTAAAAATTCGCGAACTTACGAGCATGCGTGGGAACTACATAACCACGGTCATTTTAGGAATTTTTCATCAAATTTTGCAACATAGGCTTTCTGAGAGCCCATCTTATGAACACTGGCACTGTTTAATTTCAACGGTCCCGAAGGTGATTTTGGCGCAGTGACCACGAAATCACCCTTCGGCCCGATTAACACCATGACAGTGACAGAATTCACGAAGAAGGGTCCCAAAACCTCATGTTGAAAATTTGTGCAAATTCAAACAATGCCTGAGATATGCAGTAAAGTTGAAAAACCCTATCTATCCCATTATACAACTTACTAGCATTTCCTCAGTTCAAATGTCGGCTTTGAAGAGTGCAGACATGTTCCGGTCCACTGAAGATTGCGCGCTGAGGTCCGGAGGTAAGTATGGGGTGAGGGGGTGGGAGGCAGGGTGCACAGTGAGTGGGTGCGGGTTGTGGGAAGGGGCAGGGAGAAGCGCAGAGAGACAGTTTTTGTATTTGCAGGTTTATTTTTTTTTAATATGACTTCAAGGGACATTTGCCACGCTGGGGTGGGCTCCCAGTATGGCAGCTGGAAGGCTGTTTGGGAGGGGCTGGAGCTGACGGGGGATTGGGCACCCCCATCGGCTGTACAGTGTGTGCGTGGGGGGGAGGGGGAAGGCACATGAGCACACAGTATGCGTACGTGCGTGTGTGTGTGGAGGGGGGAGCTCTGGTCACTGAAGCGGAGCTCTCCCTTTCAACTGTATGACCACTGCATATTCAACTGCTGTCATAGACAGCTGCAGCAGTGAGTGGGGAACTGGGGCTGCGCCTGCAAACACACTGACTGAATTGGAAGACGGGTGCCACACCTCCATAAACTCGGATGATTGCACTATGTTTCTTGCACATGCATGCAAGCAACATAAAAAGGAATTCATAGTACATTTCTTGACAGTGTTCCTCATGTGTGATGCAAAGAGGGCTAATTGCTCATGTAATCAATGCTGAACTCTCCCTTCAAGGGGTGTCCCCCCCCCCACACAACCCACATGTCACTGACAGGGCAGTGTGGTAAAACTTTTTCATTCTGAATCCATCTGTTTTGTGAGTACACAGAAGATGTGTACTCCAGTGATGTCAGCCTTACCAACACCTTTCATAAGCTGTAAAAGTCACATGTTTTCATATAAATGACATGAAATTCAGATGTGAAAAAACGCTTGTGATTACCACCTTGGTGTCAAACATGTTTTATTTACCACACTTTTATTCTGTGATAGACGATGAAATTCAACGTTCACATTTCCTTGTCCAACCAGAAGAGGTTGTAATGCATAAGCAAGCATTTCAAAAGACATACAAGTGGAACAAGAAACTGTCCAAAGAAAACTGACTTCAGTAGCTGGAGTTATTTCACAATTTTCTAACCCTGATGAGTGTGAAAAGTTCATAGCACCTACATTTTGCATAATTTCTCTCATTTTGAAGGACTACATCCCACCTTTGAGAGATGACACGTGCGACTGCTACATTTTTGCTTTTTAAACACCAGGAGCAAAGAGCCTTATTAATTTGCAGCTTGGACGTTACTTCTTTTTTACTTTTTTTTGTTGCCCCATACCAGTCCACCAGAATTATAAAACACCTTATTTTACTAACCTATGTTAAAAACAAACAATACAATACTGAAGTACAGTGCTTACCTCCAAAAGCAAACCTCAAAATGCTTTCAGAAGTGGAACCAAAACTTGTAACAGAATTTTAAGATTTGATTCTATATTTAAAAAGAAATTTATAAACAAAAAAAAAACAGAACTCCTGTTATTTGCTGTTTTCTTAAACTGCATGCATCTTGCTTAATTCTAGCTAGTAATATGATAGTAAGCAACACACACACACACACACCACCCTCTTTTCAAGCCAGGGATTGCCAAGTGTCCTGATCAAGACAGTCCCATTGCAAGTCGTGGCTTGCCACCAGTCCTGATCAGGAAGGAGAGTCCTGGTTTGGTATACTGCACACTGTCCAAAGAAAATCTGGAGAACGTATTTAGTAGCTAAAGATATTCTGATCTAAGAACAGAAATTAAAACGAATAATTTAACAAAAAGGAAAAACATAAACCAACAACACTGAAATAAGGAGCCTTAGTGCTAATGGTTTAGGAGACAACTATTGTGGGGGAAAATTACAGATGACCCTAAAGGATAAAACCTGATTTACATGACAGGTTCTGGTCTGGGACTCCTGAAGTGCAGTTAATAATAGGGTGTAGTAATATAACTCTTTTCACGAAACTGACCTGCTGTCTGCGTTTGTCGCATCCTTCCTCCTGCTGCTGGCTGTCACGGGAAATCCTGCTCAGGCAATAGCAACAGGCTTCTGATCCTGTGTACCTCCCTTCGTATCCAAGGCCTGGATCGGTATTAAAATCCCGTTTTTTAAGTTGACTTGGGGATGCTAAAGCTGCTATCCCCCAAAAGCAACTCCAGTAGTACCTGGGCCCCTAGCATGGTGCCTGTGGGAGGGAGCAGCATTTGAATACTCTAGATGCTGATGCTGTCTGGGAATGCGATCTCTCTGTCTTCCTCTCTCTCTCTGTGGGGGCCTCGATTTGTTCTCCTGTGGGAGAATTACACCTTCCTTCTGGGAGGGAAACTCCACCTGAAAACACTGGAGGGTCTCCATCATTTCATCCGTGCAACCAGCAGCGATTGAGCAGCCAGTCTGGGTCTGCAGCAGCCAGCGGAGAATGGCACCTGGCGTTACTCTAGAATCCCCGGACTGGGTGCTTCTATTGCAATATTTACAGTAAATAGCTATCGACAGCTACTGAATTCAGTGAAATGCTCTGGAAGTTACACACTACTATAGCGACTTACACAATGTAATTGAGCAGTCTTAGCATCTATTCTGTGTCTTTGCTTGCAACACAAGAATAGGTGCAAAGCTGACAATGTAAAAGTATTAACACCTGATAATGGTATTACATTTGTAGCTGCGTTTTAAAGAGGCAACAATTGTCGAGTACCAGGAGTGGAAAACAAAGCCAAACATTGAAAATGTGCCTCCTCCCCACCGACCTGTTTAGCTTGGACACAATATGCATGGACTCTGGATTATGTTGTGGTATGTGCAATAACTATGTATTTGGGGGACTCTGCCCCACCCCCCTTCATTAGTTATTAATTGTAGTTTAGTACTTTAATTGCCTCTATGTAAGTTTTGTATGTCTTGTACTCTCTGTGGGGGCTCTCCGACCCCCACACCCCTCGGGTGCCTCTCTGTAATGATTTTTCCTCTAATTCCATTTTTCAAAATTAAATATGTGTAGGGAGCAGCATTGGCTCAGTCCATCACCCCAGGATTTCTGTGTGCCAATGGACTAATCCCCCACCCCAATGGATCATCCCTCCTTCATTCCAGAGCTATCAGTGACTTCACTTTCCATTCATCTTTAATGTAGGGGGGGCGATCAGAATGACGTGACTCATCACCCGGGAATAAATACCATCGTGGCGCCAGAGCAAGAAACCTGGTGGGCACACCATCAACATCTCAGCTGACAGAAAAGAGCACGAACAGTGTCACCAAACAGCCTTGCCAAAGGCAAAAATATACCAAATTGACTAAGTGGAACTCATGCGTGTGTGTGTGTATGTGGAGGGGGGAGCTCTGCTCACTGAAGCGGAGCTCTCCCTTTCAACTGTAGGACCACTGCATTTTCAACTGCTGTCATAGACAGCTGCAGCAATGATTGGGGAACTGGGGCCGTGCCTGCAAACACACTGACTGAATTGGAAGATGGCTGCCACACCTCTGAAAACTCGGATGATGGCACTATGTTTCTCGCACATGCGTGCAAGCAACATAATGACTATGCTAGATTTTTGTACAAAACAAATTTGCAGCATCAACATCTGAAGCATGGGCGGCAATGGCATACTACGTGAAAAAGGCATTTGCAAAGCCTGACAAAATCAACAGAAATATTTATTCTAAAATTTAGGATAACGCTTATTGCTCTAAAACTTGTAATAATGATATGCACTCTAAAATGTATGCTTATGTTTATTTCTCTAAAATTGAGGGCTGCTCTAGTGTCTAGGGGTAATTACCAGCCCTGAGAAGGGCCTTTTTGATGTTCTGTACCACCCTGGGAACCCTGGCCTCAATACCCAATTGGCTAGGAGTGGGGCACCATTGCTAGCCCACCTTAACACAAGGATAAAGACATTAATTACTTGGGCCACTATGTAACACCCCAGGAATCAGCGGGTCTTACACCTCCCCACCAGAGACTTGCGGCTGCTAGATTTGTAAAGATTATGAGTATCTGTAGATGTAGCATGCCACAAGATGACCTGTTAGCCGAGTCTCTGCTGCTCCTCATCGCTCACCAACCTGCTAGCTGTGTCTTCACTCCTCCTTTACTGCTAGCTGACTTGCTAGCCAAGTCTTTTCCCCCCAAGGGTGCCTAATGGCAGGTCACCCTTCACTGCTAGTTGACCTAACAGCCAATCCTACTCAGGGCCACTTCTGCTAGGTCAGCACACACTGCTGGCTGATACACCAGTGGAAACTCCTGTGCTCTCTCACCTTAGGGTCACCTCACTTGGGCTGTGCCCTCTCACCACTATATGACTTACCAGCCGAGTCTGCTTTGCTCTCTTTCTCTCACCTCAGGTCAACCCCGTTTGGATTGGACTGAATCTGATTGACAAACTTGTCTGCTGATGCCCCAGTCCTCACCTTCTGGGACCAGCGTCTCTCCACTGCTGGCTGAATTACCAGCCAAGTCAGCATTGACCTGGGGGTACCCAGCTGAAGATAACTCCAGACAACTTCTTGGGGACCACACAGCCTGGGCTCCAGCCCCACTCCTTTGCTCCACTCTGTTGCCACCATCCAGCCTGCCAGCTGATCCTATAGGGAGCTTGCAAGACTCCAGGGTGAGCTGCCTGCTGGAGCTGCCTCCCTGCCACTGGCAGCTGAAGTCCACTGCTATACCTGGCCTGGCACTGTAATACAGGAAGCCCCATCAAAGACTATCAGGCAAGACTCCCCCTTCAGCAGTAGTCACCCAGATACCAAACCCAACTCCCTCAGTGGCTCCTCCTATGGGGCTCTTCAGGTCTCTCATCTGGAACCACCAGGCCAGATCCTAGCCTGCCCATTTCAGCTGACCTACTAGCAGAGTCTCCTTGGAACCTGCAAGGGCAGGCACTGAGGGGAGCTGCTTGGAGGTGCCAGCCCCCACTGCTGGCTACCTGATTCCTCTGCATTGTCTGGCATCATAGCTCAGTGAGTCTTTGAAAGGACTGCCAGGCAGGTAGGACTCCCATCTCCTGCAGCACCACACCACTTGCAGACTGCAGCTCCCTTTCGGGTGCTCTTGTCCTTCTCTGCCTCTGAGGACTCCTCCTCCTTCCTAACTGCTGTGCTGACCTTAAAAGATTTGTGGCGGTTTTCTTTAATGCTGCTGGTAGGGGGCGTGGCTTACAGGAGGCAGGGCTTCCTGATTGGGTGAAGGAAAAGGCAACATTGCTGATTGGTTGTGCTGTCACATCCTCAGTTTGCATAAACAATCAGCTTTGAGACCCACTAGGCAGGCCCCATGTGCTGTCTCTCTCTCTCTCTACTTAGAATCAGCTTCAAGACCTGCTAGGCAGGTCCCAGGCCCTCTTTCTCTTACACTGCTCCTAGCAACAAAAGCGCTGTTTCTTTCAAAGGTGGCAAACTTCTTTGATGTACTGCTGTATGGGAGCTGCTGGATCAGATTCTCCCATGGCAGGCACTTTTAAACAAAGGAGAGTTTCTCCTGACAGTTGAGAGTCACAGAAGATGAGATGCCTTCACCCCCAACACCCCCTCAGGCACCTATGCTCACATTAAAAAAAGAAAAAGATATGGCTGCTGCTGCTGCTGGTGGGATGCCTGCTGCCTCTGCTGTCAGCTGTCCACGAGGTCACTACACCCTACCAAGGCTATGAAAGTTTTTTTTTTATTATTTCTTATTTTTTGTGCCCCCTCCTCCGCGCCTGATTTTCTGCCCTGTCACGGATCCCCCCTGCTGCGGCATCCCCCTCGAGCCGTGCTCCCAGTACCCCCTGGCTTGCCCCCAAGGCAGGAACGTGGCACCCTCGGCCCTTAGGGTGCCACGAACATCGTAATAGGCTGGGAGCCATGCTCTTTGGGGGAGCCCATTGCAGCCCGAGGGATGGGCATCATAGAGGCATCGGAGGTGGACGGAGTTTTTCCCCCTTTAAGGGGGGTGGGAGCGTGCAATGACACCAGCGTCTGCCCCGCCCCCATCTGACGTTAGGCCCCGAGTGCTTGGGGTTCTCCCGGTCTCCACCAGGAGTCCACCGTGCACCGCGACTCACCACACCCTCCCGGAGAAGGAGGCAGTCGTGAGACACTCGATCCTTCTCCCGCCCGCCCTCCGGTGACCCGAATCCAATCCCGAACCGGGTCACGCCTTCGCAAGCGGAAATCCAACCGCTGCGCCGGCCAAGGCTATGAAAGTTTGGGTGATCAAATCAGTCTGTCGACCCACCACCACAGGGTTTTTTAAACATTCAACTTTGGAGAGTGCTCCCTCTACAGTGTCTTTACTGGTACCCAAGGGAATATCCAGTATAAGTAGAGCATTTTGGGGGTTGATCTCCTGCCCAGTACTCCACCCCACCAACTGGTGTACAGCCATTTCTACTGGGGTAGCCATTAATCTTTAACAATAATTCGTAATTTTTGGCCTCTAGAAGGCACAAAATCCCAGCGGTGAACCTCCAAAATGCAACCCCTAGGTGGTGCTATCCCAATGGCTACTGCCCTTGCCTGCTTGGCTAGTAGCAGGTTAAGGGGCCTGAGTTCTGAAATGAGTGCCTCCACCCAGAGGTCAGGGTTGGTAGTGGTCAAGCTAACCTGGACACAGCCCTCCGGGACACTGTAACCCCCTCTCTTTCCTTACTAGTGGCCGGAACAATACACAATAATCACGTTCACAATATCCCTGATACACCACACAAGTACCCACACTGTTTGCACTTACCACCAGGGCTTTCCTCTGGCTCGGCCCTGGGCCCCCTGTAAAACAAGGTTATACAGCGAATAACAGCAGTACAGTACTCTTGCACAAACTGGAACCACACTTAGGGTAAATGCAAAAGCAAGTTAGATCTGATTTATTTAAGGGACTTGAACAAGGGAGGGGGGTAATCAGTTTAATTTGTTTAAAGACTCTATAATCCAAACAGTTATGCATGCACTTCAGGGTCCATAAACAGTCACACACTCTGGGTACCCAGATGGAAAATGCTGAGCTAGCCAGGAACATTGCAGCTGGTTGGGGCCCTGTGATGGAAGAAATACAACATGCAAAACACACACTATTTGTAATCCGGAGCCGGAGGGCTCAGTTCCTGAAAAGAACAATAACAAGACAATCAGATGACACACTTTTAGATTAGGCTGTTGTTGCAGGGAGCTACCCTGATGATTACTCACGATACCCGAGACTGGACACAGGCTGGACGAAAATCGAGACAGCAGGTGGTTAATCTGGAGTGCCAGGAGAAGCAGAGCCCACATGATTCGCCAAGGCATCGTTCCTGTTCAGGCATGGAGCAGGGGGCTGATTCCCAGGCAGATCTCTCGTCAATGACTTTCTCTGTGCAGCGGGTTGTCTGGCTGGGCGAGTGTGGCAAGGCCCAGGCCAAATGGAGACAAATTCGGATACAGTCTGCTTTGGGCTGGATACAACTTCCAGTAAGAAGAACACAGTTCACACAGTGGGGGACCAAATCACGACCCACTTTTCATACACAGCACATTTACATGTAAGGAAATTCTACTGTAACAAGCAAACTACTCTCCGGTCACGATTGCAAAGTCTCTGCACAAACCAGGGATTCAAAAGCAGCTGGAAATCCTGACAGGCTGATCGCATTCAGCAAAATCTTCAGTCTTCTTTAGATATGAGCCTGGTAAAAAATCAGTGGCTTACTTCATTCTCACAAACTTGGATTTAGTCCAAAATAATTCTCTTCTCTCCCTCTCAGGGGCAGCAGACCAAAAACTCAGCCCTTTCACAGTTCTCCCATGCGAATCCACTCAGGATTGCTGCTCAAAATCACTTCAGCTCTTTCTTCTTCAGCTTCCAACTTCGATCTAGCGGAAAATTGCAAGCAGTCTGGGATTTCCCCAAGATCCAAAAGGTTCGGTTGGCTGATCTGTCTGTCAGTCACAACAAGAGCTCCCCCTTCAGTTGCAAAAAGGCGCCAAAAGCCCAAAACTACAGTTCCTACAGATTTTGACTCCAGACAGCTCCTGTAGTCCGGCTTCATTTTAGGTCCCACCAGTATGGATTGGTCCAATTTGCAGTCCAGTACCAAGATAGTGGAGACAAACAAAACAGTCCTTGCTGCAAAGAAGGCAGGTTAGACAAACTACATTATCATTATCACTCTAAATGATTTTCAGCAAATAGTTACATCTTTCAACCAGTGGCGGCTCTACACCAGGGCCCGCCAGGGCACGTGCCCCGGTAAAAAAATGCTGTGCCCCATATGGTGCAGAGCTTCCCCCATAGTAACAATATATCAGTGCCCTGGCTGCCATCTGCTGTGCCCCAGCTCTGCCCTGGTAACCATTTGTAGCTAGAGCTGCTACTGCTTTCAACAGAGCTCCCTCTCAGATTACTTATGCTGCAATCCAGGCAGCTCTTAAAGAGACAGTACACGGAGGCTATACAGGCACTCTCTGGCAATCACATTTAAACTGCTAAAACGCAGGACACCAGCCTGGCAGTGAGCATTTAGGCAAGCTCGAGGAAGATTTTTTGGGAATCCCCATTTGTAGGAGGGTTACATTTAAAACCTTTGCAATGGTTCAGGATGGAGAGGGACAGAGGACCAAGTACTACATCATTTGTGAGGATGCTTCATGGTAGGAATGTACCAAACCTGATCCCAAACTGTATTTTGCCAGAAACCTCTAGATGTAGCACTGCTTCCTTAGACTGCTAAAAGACTGCCCTAAAGGATCTGTGTCTAGACTAATCTCCTCTTCCCACCAATGCAGGCCTTGGCATCAGGTTGCCCTGCAGGACTGAGAAAATATGGACCCCAACCACTGGATACCTGGTGAGATCAAACCCTTTTACTTGTTTAATTAATGTTAAAATGTTTAAAGGATTGACTCTCCAGCATGTTTAAATAGTGACATTTTCTTGTTTAAGAAAAAAAAACATGAATGACGTTTTCCTGTTTCAAATAAAAGTCTTTGTTAGTCATGTTTACAAGTAAGTGGCTGGACTGGAATATTCCCTCTGTGCCTGAAGCTGAACCTTAACATTGTGAGAAGGAATGCCTGGCTGTGTGTACAGGTGTGAGTGATGTTGGTATGAAGTTGGTGTGTATGTGTATGAGTCTGGTTGAGAGTGGCTTTGTGAGCATAATAGAACTATTGGAATGTTTTAAGCTGTTATGCCTTTAAAGCAGCAGCATGTTTGTTCCTGTTTAAGAGAAAAAAAAAAGAAAATTTTACTTTGTTGTTCAATGCTGTTTTAAATATCAAGTTATGTGTTTTGTAGTAATAAAGGGGGTTGGTATGTTCTGTGCCCTTCCTGGCAGCAGCACTCCAGTTTTTGAAAGAAATCATTTTTAGTGTTGTGTAGAGTGTTAGTGAGGGATGCCACCGCTGCAGTAACTGACAATCCGTCCATGGGAACCAGCAGGTGGGTCACCAGACTGTCCCATAGGATGGCAAAGTGTTGGTTAAGATAGAGCCCTGGTTTGGAATAAATGAATGTCCACCATTTTGGCGTTGTAGCCAGTTTAGTACCTTGGAGGGAAGGAAAGTGGCCATATCTCTCCTCTCGGGGGGGTTGGTGATGTGGTCTCGTAAACATTCACCAGGAGGTGAACGTTTTGTGTGGGGAGAGTGTAAGCACACCTTTGGGAGCTTGGGAGCTTACTAGTTAAATTTTCTGTAGGTATGGTAATTAGGCAGGGAAGCTGTGGTGCTGGTAGGTCTGGGATGTGTGCCTGCCTGCTGAAGCAGAGACCCATCCCCAGGGGCATAAATAAGGACAGTTTGACACCAAAAAGAGAGAGAGAGAAGAGAAGAGAGAGAGGATTCGGAGTGGAGAGGTAGAGGAGGAATCGGTGCCACCTGTAAGTTCATCCATGAGTGGCAGGGGCCGAGATGGCCTGTCCACCACCCGCCCCTCCTCCCATGAAGATCAGCAAAGTGTGGCAGTGTGGGCTTATAGAGAGTTGGATGAAGCCATAGAGCAAGTGATGGGGTCCCTCTGGTGCTGTTCTGTGGGAGCTGGAGCCCAGAGAGGAAAGTAATGGAGCCGCTAAGTGAACTCTGGCACCCTGGTTTGGGGTAAGCACTGGAGGGGCGGACAATGAAGTCTGCCCGTGGACAAGTGCTACCTGAGAGCCTGTGAGTTGACTCTGGCTGGGTCCATTATGGCAGGAGGGGCCTGGGTTATAGTCCGGTAGTAGCAGCCTGAATCATTGGTGTGATAGAGTGGCAGCCTATCCCCTTTCCTCAGACCATGTGCCGCTTCAGAGTTGGGGCTGTCCAGGAGTGTGCAGCTTGCGGAGGCATGAGGAGTTCTGCATGGGGTGCAGCCATTTGGGAGCTAAGGTGGGGTGGCAGGGTGCCTGTGTGCTCCATGTGGCACATTGATCAGGCCCCTGGGTGAAAGTGTTCCTGGACTGAAATTGATTTATGAGCGGAAAGTGCCTCTGGTGCCCAGGATTGCCATGGATAGACAAAACTCCCTGGGGTGCTTGGAGCAGGCATGTGACATCAGTGATTGGGTGGCAGGAGGGTTTTCGATGGGATTGTTCATGTTTAACGTAACACCACTGTTAAGATCAAAGTGCTCCCCATTTTAAGGAACCAGACTAGAAAGGGGACTGGGGCAGTGGAAATGTCTCATGCGATCCCTTTTTACCTCAGACAGCTTAAGTAAATGTGCTAGTGAATGAAAGGTTTGGAAAGCTGCCAGGAGTATTATGTAAAGGAATTGCTGCTTTGTTTTTAAGTACAAATCTGTTGTGGCCTTTACGGCCCACATTAACAATGCTGCTGCCAGGAATGTAGCCTTTTCAGCTTAAAGTGGGGTGCTGAATGAAGGGAAGGCAATCAGTTGGAGAAAGAGATTGCTGCAGATACTAATGGCAGGTTGTATGCCTGCAAAGTACCCCCACCGATGTTATGTACCTCACGTCCGTGGAGTAGTTTATCAATTTATTCGTTTACATTAAAATATTTCTTTGCTCTTTTGATTTTGGTGTGGACAGTGGCTTTAATTAACAAAGACTGCTTCCATGCTTGTTGCCTGTTAACGAACATTATCCCCTGCAGCCATGCCCCTGGATGAAAAGTGAAGTGCCTGCTGCCCCTGCATGGGAAGCCATCTCACAAAATCTGATGAACCAGATAATGATCATTTTAATTTTTTGGGATTGTGTTATCTGACTGTACAGCCACCCCTTCCCACATCTGTACCATCTTGCATACCCCTAGACACTGGGACGGGGGGGGGGCTTGCATATATAAATAAATTACAAAGAAGGTCCTACTTTATGGGTATGACATCATGCTTGTGAATTACAATATTTATGATGTTATAATGGGACAGGATAACTAAAAGACCTACAGAAGACTGAAAGCAACAGTACAATGAAACTGGGCAAAACATTTGACCCTACCTTTTTTCACTGTAACTATTCCATGCATCTGCCAGTTTCATTTGGTGGAAGTGTATTCTAGTTCCACCAACATCTGAGTATTTTATAGTTTAATTTAGTTTTTTCCTCAAGGAAAAAAATGAATGGCCACCACATTTGGCTCAGAAACAGCTTTGTAAACCTGGCAAGAATGAAGTTTAAGCATGGTCGGGTAGTAAAATATCCTATCCTAAACACTAACCAGGGGTACCGCCAAACTACCCTATATTACTCTAAAAATACCCTTTTGCAAAATGGATAGTTGGTTAGGGTAGAGTAGTTACTACTACCCTGATTTTTCAACTATTCTATTACTCTACCCTGACTATAACATAAAATGTTTGACTGCCTGTTATGTGTAGTGCAGCTTTAAGAAATGTTAGACAGTACATCTTTAAGAAACATACTTCTTGTGAGCCTGTGAATCTTCCTGTGTGTGTTGAGATCAGTTTTCCCCTTATGTCTGTGTTGAATAGAAGTAAACAGAGAAGATCTAGATTTCTGTGTGATGCATTTTCTTATTATTAAGACCCTGATGTGTTTTAAGGTACTTATTTTTGCCCACCAAATACAGCAAACTGGTGACGACAGATGGTGGAAATTTTCATAGCTACAGCTTACTGAATTACACCATTTTCTGACTTTCTGCATTGGAGGCAAGTAAGCAATTTAGAACTATGCTATGTCATGGAAGCTTCAGCCAGCTTTGACATTTATACAGGAACAGACTGGGATACATGGTCCAGACGGTTTGATTAGTGGTTGTTACTTAATCCTGCCATAAACTCTGCAAATGTTGAGTGACAGGATATACTAATTTGAGCTGCTTTTTGTACTTTCTTGGGGAGTGAAACCTTCAAACTTTTATGCAGTCTTTGTGCACCGGACCGGCCAGAGGATTTGTCATATCAAGAGCTAAAGGCTAAAGGCTAAATTGAATACACAATACAGTTTAACAACTTTTCCAAGGGCCAAACATTGTAAATTCTACAGTTACCAGCAGAAACCAGGTCAGTCATTACAATCTTACTTGGCTGAGATCAAATGCTTAGCTCTCACGTGTGAGTGGAGCAGGGAGCATCTTGAATCTAATTTAGCTGTAAGTTTGTTATGGGGTTGAATAATGAATATCGTAATCAGCAATTATCTTCTGTAAGTGTCAAGAAGTCTGCTGATGAACTTTTAGAGTTGGCACAGATGTTTGAGGCTGCAGAAGATGAAGCACATGCTAAGATGGACACTAAAAATGAGGTACAAGTAGCTGTAGTAAACCCCAAATTGAAACAGCTCAAACCTAAGTCTAAACCACTGTTTACAAAGAAAAATTCAACCACTTCACCCAAACTGCATGGCCAGTACAAATGTGCATCATGTGGTCTGCAGTGATCAGTTCAGAAAGCACAGACAGTGCAGTGGTTCCTGTTGCACCACAAATGCAGACTAAAGATGTCCTCCTTTCTATGTGTTACTTCAATTGCCACAACTGAGGTGTCAGTTGCGTTTAATGGTCAATTCTGCTTCCCTAGTTACTTCTGTTAACTATCAAACATGGTCTGATCTGGATAAGCCACCATTGTCTCCTTGTAGGAAGTTGCTGCATGCATTTGAAGGGCAACCAGTTCAGCCACTGGGCTCATTTACCACTTTAGTACGCATGACTGATTCTCCTAGTACATCTTTAACTTTTCTGGTTTCAAAAGGGTGTCAACATTTTGGGCAGAGACACTCAGATTCTTCTAAACATTCATATTGCTCCAGCAGATTCTGGCCTACTTGCTGCTGTCCAGGTACCACAAAGCAGTAATCCGCCCAAGCCTGGGGAGATTTTAGACTTGTATCCAGAGCTGTGGAAAGGCCTGAGATGTTGCACAGCAAAAAAGCAAAGCTAGTTACAAAGCCTAATGCAATCCCTAAGTTTTTAAACCATGGAACGTCCTTTTACCGTAAAACTGGTGGCTGGGGCAGGAATGGACAGACTGGAAAAAGCAGGTGCGCTGGAAAAGGTTTCAGGTTCAGATTGGGCTACTCAATTGTGATGGTACCTAAACCAGGTGGTAAAGTTCGAATATGTGGAATTTTAAGGTGACACTTAATCCAGTACTTAGCACAGATGTATTTCCTTTCCCTTACCAGAGGAACGTTTTCATAGACTGAATGGTGATGTGGAGTTCTCTAAACTGGACCTGCTGATGCATACCTTCAAGTGAGTTTATTTATTTATTTGTAATATCGGACTGACCTTTGAGCGTGAGCTCTTTACAAAGAGTTCCATGTCAGGGTGAACAAATAATACAAGAGAAATACAGTAGTTACAGGTTCAGAACAAATACAGTTGTTACAAGGGTTCAGCACATTAGGCAATTAAAGAGTAGTACATGAGAAGTTAGACAAACACTGGAAAACAAAGTGATTGTAAGAGGATATAGGTTATGTCTTGGATGATTCTCTGGGTGGCTCAGCCCTGGAGACCATGAAAAGTCCATTGATAGACTATGGTTGGGAAAGTGGGAGAATGGGGTTTTGGGGGGGGCAGTACGCAGTGCGGTAAGGATGATTAATAGCTTACTAGTGCTCCTGGCTAGGTTGGGATGAGGGCAGGTTTTTCTAGGTATATGCGCTGGGTTTAACCGGAGGTGTAGGTTAGTCTTTCAAGTTTGGCCTGAGAAACAGGTGCATTGTGAGCTAGACTTTAGGTGCTGTTTGAGGCCTGTTTTGAACTGTGCCAGGCTGTGTGTTTGTAGTTTCTGTGGGAGTTCATTTAGCCAGAGGGGGGCTCAGTAGGAGAAAGTATGCTGCCCAAGTGAGGTTCGCCGGAATGGGATGGACAGGGCTCCATTCTTCTTCCCTCCGGTGATGTGGGATGAGAGAGAGGCCTCGAGCAGGTTTTCTATGCAGGGTGGGGTTTTCGATGAGTGTCTTCTTACCAGGGAGACAGGTTTGGTATTTGAGCCTGTCTTTTAGGTTAAAGCAGTTTATCGACTCATATACTGTAGGGGTGCAAAGTGTGAGTGTAATGGTCTGTGCACAGGGTCAGGCGGCATGCCTTATTTAATGCAATTTGGACCCTGCTGAGTGCAGTATCAGTGGCAGCTCCATAGACCACTAGCCTGTAGTCTATCATGGGGAGTATTGAGCTGGAGACTGAGATTCAGAGTGCTTCAGAGTGAGGATTTCTTATGTCTATAGAGGACCCCAATCTTTGTATTTACTGATCTGACAAGGGAGTCAATATGGTTCGTATAAGTGAGAGAGTCATCAATGGTGACCCCTAGGTACTCAAATGATTGTACCTGCTCAATCTGCTCACCAGCATTATTGGTAATTTCGAGGGGAGTGAGCCTACGTTTATTATAGGGGCTGGAATGGAGCATGGCCTTGGTTTTCTTGCAGTTCAGTAGCAACTTTTTCCTACAGAACCAGTCCTCAAGTTTGTTGAAAGAGGTTTGTAGTTCTGTTTGTAGGGCAGCCTGAGAGGTGCCACTACTCAGCAGCACAGCATCGTCCACATACAGGATGAGATTGGTGTCACAGGCCACAGGCAATTCATTAACAAAGAGGCTGAAAAGCAAGAGACCTAGGACTGATCCTTGAGGAACTCCTAGGAGTACATCTCTGGAGCTGGATAACGTCTGCCCGATTTTCACTCACTGATTCCTTTGTGATAGGTAATCATTGAACCAATTTAGGGCGTTTGGAGCCACTTCCAGTCTTTGGAGCTGGGATACCAGTAGAGAGTGATTGACAGTGTTGAAGGCTTTAGTTAGCTCTATGAAGATGGACCCCACCAATTTGCCTTCATCCAGCACCTTGTGTGCATAGTCAGAGTATGCCAACAGTGCTGTGGTGGTACTGTGTTTTTGGCGGAAACCATGTTGGTTTGGGCAGAGCAGATTGTACTTGTTGCGGTATTCTGTGAGTTGGTTTACCACAATTTTTTCCAGAGCTTTGGCAAGTGGGGAGAGGATAGATATTGGCATGTAGCTAGATACCAGTGCCTTGTCACCATTCTTGTGCACTGGAGTTACCAGGGCTTGCTTCCAAACTTCCGGGAATTGAGCTAGGACCAAGGATTTGTTAAATAGCATTGTAATGGGTTTGATCAGAACATCAAGGGTCAGAGATAGTATCTTCATATCTAGCCCATCACTCCCCAACCTAGTTTTCCTAGGACTTTCCTGACCATTGTTAGGGCCTCCTTTGCCGTCACCTTCTTAAAGTAGAAAGCTGGGTGGTTAGTAGTGGTTAGGTTGGCGCAACCTTGGTCCTCCACCGGCAGAAGGTAGTCTGGAGGTAGTAGTGGGGACAGGTCAGTAAAGACCTGGGTAAAGGCATCAGCAATGGCTAGAGGGTCTGTGGAGGCTGTGTTATTGACATTGAGCATTGTAGGATTGAGCTTCTGGTCTTTGCCAAGGGTGTTCTTGAGGTTGTCCCAACACCTCTTTCCATCTCCGCAAGCATTGTTGAGCTGGGTCTTATGGAAGTTGGCCTTCGCGAGCCGGATAAGTTTGGTGCACTGATTTCTAGCGGTTTTGTAATGTTGTAGGTCATGCTTACACCCAGAGTTTACGGCTTTAGCCCAGAGGCAGTCCCTTTCTTTTAGAGAGAGAGATTACCATCCAGCCAGCCGCTCTCCACTCAATTTTCCGCTTAGCGCGTGAGGCATGGATATCTACAGATGGAGTTGAAACCCTCCATGAAAAGCTGAGTGCCTGGTCCAGTGTGGGTGCCTTGTGTATGTAGGACCAGTTGTGGCAGACAGTGCTGATTTGAGGAACCAAGTTTGTCTTTTCACGGACCCTGATCTCGAGGAGATGTGGTGGTCTTTTGGCAATTTTAATGGTCCAGAGAAAGGAGATCGGTGAGTGGTCGCTCAGCACATCCGGGAGAACTCTGAGTTCAAAGAATTGGGACGGTCTGCTGACCAGGACCCAGTCGATTAGGGTGCTGGTACCAGCATTGTAGTTCTGCCTGGTGGGGTGAGTTACGAGTTGGGTGAGATTATGGGAGATGATTAGGTCTCTGGTGGGTGTCGCCTCTTTACAAAGCCAGTTAATGTTAAAGTCTCTCATCAAGATGAGTTCTGAGCTCTTTTTGAGGGTGCTTATTTTTTGCATAACCAGTGGAAGGCCTTCTTTGGCTTTTTTGGAGGGCAGGTAGGTTGTGGCAATGGTAGTGGTCTTGCCATTTAGCCCGGCTTGAGTTTTTACCACTAATAGCTCATAGTCCTCCGCAACTTTGGAGATGGGGAGGACGGGGCAACTCAGTGTGTTTCTGACATACACGAGGCAGCTGCTGCCTTTCTTGCCTATTCTATCGAGTCTAAACATTTGGAATCTTTCAATGGTCACCTCACCATCTTTGATCTTATTTGACAGCAAGGCTTCCATTAGGCAGAGTATGTCCGGGGTGTGAATGGTCATCCAAGCCTGGAGCTGGTCGAATTTTGCAGTTAGGCTGCAGATGTTTAGTGATGCTATCTTAGACCGGCCGCTAAGCGGGCTTCCTGCTCCTCAGGGTTGTAGGTCAGGGTTTGGATACAGACTCTTGGAAACTGGAAGTGATTAATACATAGCAAGGACTGTACAAGTACAAATGGTTATGTTTTGGCCTTAGTTCTGTGCCTGCTATTTTTCAAAAGTGATTGACTAAACAGTGGGTGATATACCAGGTGTTGCTTGTTATTTGGATGACATCATCGTCACAGACAAGACAGAGGCAGAACATTTAGTTAACTTACAAGACTTTAGAGAGATTGCAACATAGTGGATTCAGACTCAGGAAAGAAAAATGCCAATTTTGTCAACCGTGTCACGTACTTAGGTCACACTATTGACAGACTGAATTCATCCAAATGATGAAAAGGTGAAAACCATTGTGCACATGCTTGAAATGTAGAATGCTTCAGAGTTGAACTCATTCTTGGGTATGAGTAGCTACTATGACCATTTCATACCTGACAGCACTAAATTTGCTATCCTAAATGAACTGTTACATAAGGGTACCTCCGTGGAAGTGGAGCAAGGGCCACAGTAAGGCAGTTCAAGCCATCAAGCTCTCTCTCTAACAGATGTGAATAATTTAACTCATTATGACCCTAACTTATCTATCACATTGGCCTGTGATGCTAGTCCTGTGGGTACAGGAGCTGTCCTTTTCCATACAGATCCAGAAGGAGAGGAGAAGCCGATAGCCCATGCTTCATGCAAACTCACTGCAGCTGAAAGGAATTATTCGTAGATTCAGAGGAGGCATTGACGATTTTGTTTGGAGTCCAGAAATTTAACCAATACTTGCTAGGTTGCAAGTGTCACCTGAAGATGGATCACAAGCCACTAGTGACAATTTCAGTCCACAAAAGGAGTTCCAGAAACAACCACTTACCAACAATGGACATTAATTTTGTCTGTCTATAATTTCAAGGTTACATACCAACCAACTGACCAGCATGGACATGCAGATGCCTTATCGAGGTTACCAATATCCAGAGAAATGGAGTTCGATGTGGGACTTAAAGAGGAGCCATTGGTATGCCAGGTGGGACCAGATAGTTTCTCAGTGCAATTCAAAGATATGGAAGACTCTACTGTTGTGTGTGCAATGAAGCTGCAACAGTTAGATCAGCTTCCACTACTAGCCAAGGACATTGCAAAAGCGACTAGTCAAGATGTAATTTTGAAACAAGCATATCAGTGTATGCTTGAGGGCTGGTTGCAAGGCACTACTTGTTCGGCTGGACTACAACCCTACTAAACAAAGAGACAGCAGTTGTCCATTGCGGAGGGGTGTCTTCTATGGGGATTGCATGTCATAGTATCCCAGTGTTATCACTCAAATGTGTTGACTCTCTTGCATGCGGGCCATCTAGGCATTGCTAAATGAAATCCCTAGCCAGACTTCACTTATGGTGGCCTTCCATTGACAGAGACATATACCAGGTTGTGTAAAGATGCGAAGGTTGTGCTGTATCAATGGGAAATCCATTGAGAGCTCCAGTTCACCATTGGGACTACCTGATAAACCCTGGAAAAGGTTGCATATTGATTTCTCAGGACCTTATTTAAATTCCATGTGGTTACTCTTAACTGATGCTTATAGTAAATGGCCAGAAATTCATCAAATGCCTTCGACAACTACTGAGAGCACCATCAAAGTGTTGAAATCTGTCTTTGCTATCCATGGTTTTCTGCAAATGATTGTCTCGGATAATGGATCACAGTTCACGTCTGTTGAATTCCAAGCATTTTGCCAGCAACATGGTATCCACCATAATTTCTCATCTCCCTACCATCCAAGTTCGAATGGTGAAGCAGAATGCCTGGTTCAGACTTTTAAAAAGTATGGACAAAACTAATCCTACTACACCGGCGGCAATACAAATGGCCCTTTTGGACTTTCTTGCGATGTATCAAACAACACCACATTGTGTCATGGGAATATCCCTGCAGAATTGTTGTTTGGATGCCTGATTCTAACTCAATTGTACCTTCTTCACCCTCTAGGCTGTAAGTCAGTAACTGAAATGCTTCCTAAGACCAGATGCTTCAAACCCGATGATCTTGTGTGGGTCAGAATGTATGCAGGCCCGAAGAAATGGATAGAAGGCATGGTGGAAAAAAAGTTTGGAAATGTGTCTATACCGTTCAACTGACTAACCAGAGGAGAGTGAAAAAACATGTGGCCTAATTACGTACTAGAACTGAGACAGAACAAAAAAGGGATACCCAGAGTCGGAGTAGTTATCCAGCATTAATTGTTCCAGAACAAGAACAGGAACAGACAGTGGAACCTCAGCATTGCGACAAGATGTGGCTGCTAATCAGATTCCAGAGCAACAGCCTCCAGTCCTACAAGACGTCCACCAAAGAGAATGGACTTGTAGATATAACCTAATGACATAGACTAACTAAAAGGGACACTGCAGTAATAACCTTAATAGCTTCATACTATTTTCTGAATTATTTACTTACGTACTTTCTAGCTAAGTCAGGAGGGATTATGTATAGAGCAGCTTTAAGAAGTGCTAGACAGTACAGCTTTATAAAAAATGTACTTCCTGTGAATCTTCCTGTGTGTGTTGAGATCAGTTTTCACCTTATGTCTCTGCTGAATAGAAGTAAACAGAGAAGGCCTAGATTTCAGTGTGAGGTGTTTTCTTGTTATCAAGACCCTGATGTGTTTAAGCTACTTATTTTTGGCCACTAAATACAACACTGCCCATAACAGAGAAAACTACTCGGAAGGATACATCTTAAGTCAGGTAAGATAGGCACAGCTGCTCTGAGCAAGCCTGCTACTGTTTCCAAAATACAATCTTTAGTATTATGGCTGTATAAATCATTCTTCTATAGGGCCACTGATAAGCCCCAACTTTTCTTTATTAATGTAACATTACCAGCCAGATTGTCTCAGTAGTTAATGAAACAGAGAACCGTTTAATGGTTAAATGAGTAATTTATTTATTGGGTGAGAAAGGTAATTACAATAGCTGCAGCTGCTTTGAGTGAGCCTGCTGCTGTTTCCAAAAATTAAACCCTGAGAAGAGTTGAGCTGGCTATGCCCAATTTATTTATTCTTTATGTTTCATCTTTTTCTGCTTCTCCTGCCCTTCCAGCCAGCCACTCCTTCAGGCCTTACAGTGTTAACCCTCCTCGCCTGCTGGACCATCCCGCTGCCATCCATACCATCCTTGGTAGATCCAGGGTAACCCTTCCAGGGGCCCCTCCCCAGTGGGACACAGAGGAGGAGATACTTCCTGCTACCTTGACTGAGGGCGGGGCTAGGAGAGGTGGAGGAGCAGCAAATGGCTATGTGGCTCGGGGAGCAGGAGGCCATCATCTGGCAGCCAGATGGGCAATTTCTGCTTTTCTGGTCCCACCACCTACCACATTCATGCTGCCACAGCAGCATCCTGGGGGCGGGGACATTCAACAACGTGGTGGTCCACGCCACCTAGAATGCCTCTTTAGCCGCCCAGGACCCACTAGTAACCAGCACTGCCCCACCCAGGAGGGAAGCATCTAGAAGGCTCTGACCCCTCCCTGCTGGTCTCTACTCCTGACCTCTGTGCTCAGGTCGCAAAACTGGGTTGCCAGTGTACAATAATCCATCTATCGCTAGCCATGGATGCAGCCTCTGAAATTTTTTAATGTCAGTACGAACAGTGACCCTAAGACAAATGCCTTATACAGCCATGAAAGGCTATCTAGGGATAGGGTCACACAGCGGAATGTCTTCTGGCTTCACCAAATCCCTCTGAACATGCAAGGACTGGAAAAATGTAGGGGCTCAGTGTGATTCTATTAATGAAGGTTGCTGCAGGCTTGTAGTACTACACAGACACTCATCTCACCTCTCAGTGCCAGCTGAGCAAATCAAGCTTCAGTTTTATGTTGGCTTGCACGCACACGCAAGCAACATCTTATGGTAGTAGCACATTTCAGAGGTGTGTCAGTGTTGTGGCAAATGCAGGGGATGCTTTAGTGGGTGCGTCCCTCAGCTGCCAATCAGTGAGCATGCTGGCGATGACAGAAAACTTCAGAGAGCCAAAAAGTTGAAAGAAATCTACTGCTTCAATCAGGTGCAGTTTTGTCATTGGGGTGGCAGATGACAAGACTCCGGCCATGCACATTACAGTGCACAGTAATGCGCATGGCCGGAGTTACAAGCAACATGTTTGCTCAGTGTGCCTTTCCTGGTGAAACATTTCAATAAATAATGTATCCGCAGAGCGGCTTTCCACAATGACAGCTCCTACTGCCCACCACACACTCCCGAAAAGCCGACATTGGGGTGCCCAATCCCTGTGTCTGCATATTCCCCCATTAAATGTGGCACACTGGGAGCTCACTGCAGTGTGCCAAAACATGGTAGCTCCTGCCGCCTGCCACACACTCCTGAAAAGCCGACATTGGGGTACCCAATCCCCGTGTTGGCATTTAACCCACCTCCCCCCATTAATGTGGCACACTGGGAGCCCACCCGAGTGTGCCGAAATGTCTTTATTTTCTTCCAACACTGGGATGCCCACTCCCAGTGTTGGATGGGCCCCTTACATGATTTGTCAACATTGGGTGCCCAATCCCCATTTCGGAATGCCCCCCCATTATTGTGGCACAAAGGGACCCCACCCCAGTGTGCCCAAATTAATAAAATAAGTTTTCCCTGTGAAAGAAGAAAACCATCCTTCGCTGCTTTTTTCTTTTTTTTTGTACCTGTAAAAAAGTAAACAGTCTGTTGTTGTGTCGCTGTCCCTCCCCATCCCAACCTCCTCTTGCGACCATTCCCCGCACCCCCTTACCCCATACTTACCTCTGGAGGTCGGGCGCTGTCATCTTCTGTGGACCAGGACATGTCTGCACTCTGCAAAACTGAACCACAAAATGAAGAATCAAGGAAAGCCATATAATGGGAGTCAGTTTGGGGGGTTCAACTTAGGTTGGTATCTCAGCCATTTTTTGGAATTTTGGCCCCACATTTTCAACATGGGGTTCTTGGGACACCACCTCATGAACACTGGCACTGTTGTTTTGTTTCTCTATCCTGAAAGGTGATTTCACAGTTGCTGCATGGAATCACCTTTTGAGACCAATTAACGAAACAACAGTGCCACTGTTCATGGGGGAGGTTCCAAAAAGCCCATGTTGCAAATTTGGTGAAAAAAATTCCAAACAGTGACTATAGTATGAGTGTGCATTGTGCAGTTTCTATGCACGTTCGTAACTGCCAGTTTTTAATATTTTCACTCCAAATTTTCAATATTGCCATTTTTTCACACCTCCTTATAAACAGTACAGCTGTCATTTTTCACATCCATCCCAAAATGTGTTTTTGCACCTGTGACGCAGAATGGCGTTGTTGCTGTGGGAAATCAACTTTTGGGACAGATTAGCACAATTACAGTGTCACTGTTCATGACGGGAAGTTCCAAAATACCCATGTTGAAAATTTGGTGGAAAAATTCCAAAACATGGTTGCATTATGGGCGTGCATTTCACGGTTTCTATGCATGCACTTAACCACCAATTTTTCATATTTTCACTCCAGATTTTCAACATTGCAATTTTTCACACCTCCTCATGACCAGTACAGCTGTCATTTTTCACATCCTCCCCAAAATGTGTTTCCACACCTGTGGCACCAAATGGCGCAGTCACTGTGCAAAATCACCTTTCAGGATTGAGTAATGAAATGATAGTGCCAGTGTTCATGAGGTGGGATCCCCAAAAGCCCATGTTGAAAATCTGGAGTGAAAATACCAACAAACACCCAGGGCATTAGGGTTTCCAACCGTAACACCCCACCCTGTAGAGACTGACAAGCGCTGTGGGTGTGACTTGGGTTTGTCGGCCATAATGCTCATGGCATTCCACCTCCACCCCCCACCCTGCAGCCATTGACAGGCATCGAGGTGTGCCTTGGAGTCTTCAGCCCTAACTTTCACCCCATTCTCCTATACCACACCCATGTCAGCTTATTTCCTTATGTAATGGGGTGAGCATAAGGGCCAAAGACTCCAAGGCACACTGCAACAACTGTTGCTGTCTGCAGGGTGGAGTGAGGTGGAATGGTGTAAGCGTTATGGCCAACAACCCAAAGCACCCCTCCAATGCCTTTCAGTCTCTGCGGGGGGGGGGGGTGATGTTTGGTGTTAGTTCAGTATTTCACTGCCATTCCTATTATGCATCTCTCTAACTCCTGCTCTACCAATGCCAATGCCAGCAAGCCAACATTCGACATTGATAAATGTTTGTTTTTGTAGTTACTGTAGCTGGTAGCTGCTGCCTGCCGGTATTCTTTTTTTTTTAATACAGATTTCCAGTTTTTCCACCCCACTGATTTATTCAGCCAGAAAATTAAATTACTGAACTGGCCCGTGGGCATGGAAAGCTGAGGTGCCAAGTAGCGCCTTACCTCCTGCCACACCGTGACCTGTTTTTATTTAAAGATTAGTCACTGGGGTCAGCTGGGAGGGAAAGGATACAGCGCCGATGAGTGCTCTTCTCCTGAGGGGAGGACCTCCCACTTCACCAATGACTGCCATATGGTGTAGGCCAGGTGGTAGTGTGGGTCAAGGAGAGAGTGGAAGGGAGAACCACGGGACTCGAGGCATGCACGTGCCTTGCATCTTTGTGCTGCAGGCGAGCCTTGTAGGGAATGCGAGGATAGATAATGGAAAAACAGGTTGGTGTGGCTAAATGAAGTCCCTGCCTACTTGCCTCCACCCTGCACTGTCGGCTGATCACTCTGACCCATCTAGATGTGTGTCATCGGGTGGGGAGAGGATGGCCTTCCCCTTCCCAGCCCTGCCATGGCGGTGGGGGATCCCTGGGGAATCCTGCAATAAAATGATGTTTGGTGTTATGACTGAGCGCTGCTTTATATTATGGTCTTGATCTAACTGTATGCAGATATCTCCCGAATTGTGCCCCCCCCTTCCCCGGCCACAGCAGACAGGCTCAAGCACATGGTGCTTCAGAGGCAAATCCTAAGAAGGAGCATAGTGGAAGCACTGTCCTAATAAAGTAATTTGTGCTGTAAAACTGAGTGCTGATTTATTGTATTCACTTGCTGTTACTGTGCAACTCATTCTCAAAATGACATGCCAAGGCAAACATAATGACAGCTCAAGCCATGCTTGAATGAGCCCACATATGAACTACTGTTCTCTGTTAGGCTGCGAGGATAAGAGTAAAGTGAGCAGATACACAGGGGCGCAACAGGGCACTTACAGAGGGTTACCCTTGCCCACCTTTTGAAGGGAATGAACTCTTCTTTTACTAATGATACATTCCTTAATTGCGTAATAATAACTACATGTGTCACACCACAACAGCCTACAGAATGAATTATACATAGTGTCCCCAATGATGGGAGGAAGGTAGTGACACAACCCTCCAGGTGGCACTAGTCAATCAGTGTGATGTTCACTTCACTCAGCAGTATGTGGTATTCTCCAGAAGGACAATAAAATTAATTACTGAACATACCACACCCTATGCTGCTAGTACTTTTCTCTGGCTGATAGAGCTGAGTGAATGCTATGTCCCTGGGACATCACTGCAAATGAGATGTCTACATTGCAGCAATTGTCCCATGTGTAACAGCTCACAATAAGTCAAGGGAACACATGGTGCACACACATGTCTGTGTATATTTAGCACCATACACACACTATACACAGATACATATGTGCATTACTTCTTATTACTTGTGGACGTTGTTCTGTTTTTCCAGATAGGTAGCAGAGAATGCTGGACACAAATGCCGATTACAGCGTGACCTCCAACCACTGTGAGTCTGTGGGGACATAAGCAGGACAAGAAGACTAAGCACCATGCATGCAGTCATGGGGTCTCAGTAGATCAGCAATACATGTTGTGACAGCATTAGTCAAAATAAACTAGACATAGACTGCACAGAGCGCTATACTGGTGGCACTCGGCAGAGCATAATACACATGTGGCCATTCTGCAGAATGTCAATATAATCGCAGGCTGTCACTATTATCAACAAGTATATTTGCAAAACAAAAAGTACCAGGACAGCTGCTGGACCTCCAGTCTTCCTCCTTCGGCAGCACTTGAGCCAGACTCATCTCCATCCCTCTTTCCAGAAACTTGAAGAATGGTCAGGGGTTTGGCAGTTGAAATTCGGTGCAAAGAAGTGCAAGATAATGCATATGGGGCACAAAACCCTGGCACAATATATCAGTTGGGGGGTGAGGATATAGCATGCACCAAGCAGGAAAGGGATCTTGGGGTAATCATCTCTGATGACCTCAAGGTAGGGAAACAGTGTGACAAGGCATCAGGTAAAGCAAATAGGATGCTGGGATGCATAGGCAGGGGCATCACCAGCAGGAAAAGGGAGGTCATAATTCCGCTATACAAGACACTAGTGAGGCCCCACCTGGAGTACAGTGTACAGTTCTGGAGACCTTACCTATGTAAGGACATAGACAGGGTAGAGAAGGTTCAGAGGAGGGCAACAAAGACGGTGCATGGATTGCATCACAAGTCCTATGAAGACAGGTTGAAGGAACTGAACTTGTACTCCCTGGAGGAGAGGAGGGAGAGATGGGATATGATAGAGATATACAAGTATCTTACAGGGAGGAACAGGGTGCAGGAATACACTATTTTTAAGCAAAAGATGTTCCAGGACTAGAGGGCATTGGATGAAGTTGGAGGAGGGCGATTCAGAGGAAACGTGAGGAAGAATTTCTTCACAGAGACGGGTGGTGGACAAGTGGAACACCCCTGCCAGAGGAAGTGGTGGGGGCTGAAACAATCACGGGATTTAAGAATGCATGGGATAGACATAAAGGAATTCTGGAGATCAGGGGTAAGGGGCAACAGACTTCTAGGAGAACATAAACTGAACTTACAAGCTCAAATGGGCAGACTGGGTGGGCCATAGGCCCTTATCTGCCGACACTATCTATCTATCTATATAACCTGACTCGCAAGCAACCTCTGGCTCAAACTGATATGGGAGCACCCCCAAAGTTTCAAACTCCGAAGCCTGGGACTCATTGTCATTAGAGTCCCAATTCTCGATAAAAAGGTCAGACAATCCACCCTCCCAGTGATCTACCAAACTGTTCCCTGCAGCAAACATTGCTATTGCTCAGCCCACGGCCGTAGTACTGTGCTCCCTCCACTATAGCCGACTACATACAGTAACATCACACGGGAAAGCTGCAGTACAGCAAAGTGCAAAATACTGGAGCAGTAAGTGGAAAAGAACAGGTCACTCACCTGTAACAGTAGTTCTAGGAGTGGTATATGTTGTTCATCCACACTTCAGGCATTGTCCCTTTCCCCTTTAAACTTGCTGGAAGTCTTCATGCTGGCTCCTCCTACCCACCCGGGTGGTAAATACCTCGGCTCCACCCCATGATGCCAGATCTTAGCCCGCTGGAAGAAAGGTTGTGTGCCTAAAGCTGGGGAGGTCGGGTGGGTGCGTGTGGATGAACAGCATATACCACTCCTAGAACTACTGTTACAGGTGAGTAACCTGTTCTTCTAGGAGCTTGTATATGTTGTTCATCCACACTCTCTGACAGACTCCAAGCAGTTCTCCAGGAGGAGGGAGGCAAGGCGCACACCCCCTACTTGGGAAATAGAGATTGGAGAACCGAGGCCCCAAAACCAGCATCCCGGCGTGACTCAAGGTCGATGTGGTAGTGGGTAATGAAGGTGTTTGCTGACTTCCAGGTAGCAGCCCACAGATTTCCTGGATAGGGATGTCCCTGGAAGCAGCCACCGAAGCAGCAGTATGGCGGGTAGAATGAGCTCTTATCCCTCTGGGAGGCTCCTTGCCTGCCAACTCATAGCACAGACCTCTGCATGATGTAATCCTTTCGCAATGGTCCATTTGGCTGCAGGTCTGCCAGAAGCAGCTTCAGCATAGGTGACAAACAGCTGGCGAACCTCTCCACGAATTTCCGCCGTTCTCTCCTTATAGTAGGAGAGAGCACGTCTCAGGTCCCTGTACTCGGCATCCGAGGTGTAGTTAGGGTAGTATACCGGCAGAGTCAACACCTGGTTAAGGTGAAACTCTGAAACCACCTTCGGAAGGAATTTCGAGTGGGGGCACAGGACAACTTTGTCCCTGTGGAAGACCAGATAAGGGGAGTCCACCAAAAGCGCCTGGAGTTCCCCTGTCCTTCTGGCTGACGTGATAGCCACCAGGAAGGCTGTCTCCCATGACAAGTGTGAGAGCTCACACTTGTGCATGGGTTCGAATGGCTTGCCCATGAGCTTTGCCAAAACCAGCAACATATCCCACGGAGGTGGAAGTTCATGCACTGGAGGGGATATGTGATCCAGGCCTTTGAAGAAGCACCTGACCACTGTCTCCTGTGTCAAAGTCGGCTGACTGGCCTGCACCCGGTAAGCAGAAATGGCTGCCAAGTGCACCCTAAGGGTTGATGACCGTAGACCCCCTTTGGAGAGAGACGAAAGGTAGTCTAGAATGTTAGCCACAGAGCAGGATAAGGGGTCCAGACTCTTATCCTGACACCAAATGGAAAACCTTTTCCATTTGAAGGCATAGTATTTCCTGGTTGATTCCTTATGGAATGCCTCCACCACAGTGTAGGCATCCTTGGAAAGACCCAGAGCCTGGAACTCTAGCCGCTCAGGTACCAGGTTGTGAGGTGCAGGGATTGAAGGTCTGGATGGTATACCTTCCCCTGGTTTAGTGATATCAGGTCCGGGCGTGTACAAAGTTGCTCCGGGGTCCTGCAGCTGAGGCCGAGGAGATTTGGATACCAGAACTGGGGTAGCCAATCTGGGGTTACCAAGATCGCCTTCGCCTTGTCCCTCCTCACCTTGAGTAACACCTTGTGAATCAAGGGAAATGGAGGAAGGGCATAGAGGAGGCCTGGGGTCCATGGCCTCAAGAAGGCATACCCTGTAGCGAGCCCTGATGAGGGGGCGGGCATGGTACAGTCTTAGCTTGGTGTTTTCCCTGGAGGCAAACAGGTCCACCAACGGTTTGCCCCAATGGGAGAACAGACTGTAAGCTACCTCTGGATGAAGAGACCACTCATGGGACGTCTGGCCTATGCGGCTGAGAGCATCCGCCAGTTGGTTCGAGACTCCTCCACATGGATGGCTAGGAGATCCACCTCCAGCCAGCTTACGAGGGTCTTGATGCGGAGCGCCTCCTTGCACAGCAAACCAGAGTGCGTATGCCCTGTTTGTTGAGGTAGTACATGGTCATGCGGTATAGTCCATCTGTACTTGAACCACTTGACCATGGAGCTGAACAGCTAAAGCTGACAGTGCCAGTCTGACTGCCCTGAGCTCCAACAGGTTGATGTGGCATCAGGACTCCTCGGATCCAGAACCCGTGGCCCTGCTGTCCCCCATGTGGGCTCCCCAGCCCATGAGAGAGGCATTGGTTGTCAGAATGACCATCGGCACAGGGCGGACAAACGGGATTCCTTCTTGCAACTGTTCTGGGGCGGTCCACCATTGGAGAGCGTCCCACATCTTCTGTTTTACAGTGATCAGCTGGTTGAAATGACCATGGCACTGAGTCCACTGGGTGGCCAGCTCCCATTGGAGGGGGCGCATGTGCCACCTGGCCCAATAGACCACTGAGGTGCTTGCCGCTATGTAACCCAGGAAGGCGAGAAAGTCCGGGCAGGGCGCAAGTGCCCAACCAGAAATGGGACAATGGAGGAGAGAACCTCTGCCCTGTCTGCTGGGAGCCAAGCTCTGCCCCGAAGCTATCACCTGAGAGGGCACGAGTTCTGACCTGGCCTTGTTGATCAGGAGGCCGAGTTGGGAGTGGAATCGGAGGGGCCAGATCCCTGACCTCTCCACTCCTGAAGGGAAGAACCTGCTAAGAGCTAGCTGAGATAAGGTATATCCAAACCTCTTTGGCACTGAAGAGGGGCTGCCACCACTGCAATGCACTTGGTGAAGACTTGTGGGGCCGATGACAGGCTGGAGCGGCATGGCTTGGAACCTCGTGACGGGTTCCTCGACCCTGAAGTGGAGGAACCGCTGGTGGGGCCGGACGGTTGGGACATGAAAGAACTGGTCCTGCAGATCCAGTGAACAGAACCAATGTTTTGCTCCAGGATCGTATGCTCTGGTTCAGAGTTACCATCCGGAAGGTGCAGCGGACCTGAGATATTGATTCAGGTCGTGAAGATCTAGGATGGGCGCCAACCCCCCCCCCTCCGCTTGGGCACCAGGAAGTACCTGGAGACAAAGCCTGGGTCTGTAGGAGGATCCGGCACTGGAGCTACCACCTCCTTGTGGAGGAGATGAGCAATGTCATCTCGAAGAGCTGATTGAGTGCAAACTGAGATCCCTTCCTCCCGACTGGGAGGGTACTGCTCAAATTCCAGAGGCAGTCCCTGGCTGACACTTCTAGAACCCACCTGTCTGAAGTGATACTGGACCAGGTGGAAAGAAAGTGGCGGAGCCGGACCCCCACGGGAGGACCCAGAGCTGGTGTGACGGGTGAAGGGGTGGCAACCCCCAACCCATCACTGAGCAGGCTTAGAGGAGGAGGAGGCTCCTGGACCAGCACCTCAGCCTCCTTTATGGGGCTGTTGAGGACCCTGCTTGGGCCTGGGGTGCCAAGCTTGGGCCTGCTGTTGCTGCTGGCCTCCTTGATAGGAGGGCTGCCTAACTGCAGGGAAGAGTGGCGAAAAGGCTTCTTCTTGTGCTCTGCTGGTTCTTGCCCAAAGAACCCTTCACAGAGGTAGCGTCCAAGGTGGCATTGCACTGCTCTATGCGTTGTAGGTGACCAGCCACTCCTGGACTGAAGAGATCGGTGCCTAGGAAGGGCACATCAGCTAACTTGTGTTAGGTATCCGCCGTGAAGGAGGATAGCCTCAGCCAAGCCCGGAGGTGAGTGGCCACTGTGGCTGCTAAAGAACGGGCACAGGAATCTCCAATATCCAGGGATGTCTGGAGCTGCTGTTTTGCAACAGCATGGCCCTGGTCATGAACTTGCTTCACTGTGGTCTGCATTCCGCTGGGAGATGAGGGAGGACTTCATCTAATGACCCGAGGAGGACATGAGAGAAGTGTGCCATAATGACAGCCGAACTGGCCTGACAAAGGCCTAAGGAAAAGGCCATATAGACCTTCCGGGCAGAATGGTCCATATTCTTGACTCCTTGTCCGGGGAGCGGTCTGTGTTGGCTGAGCTACCAGTGCGTCTGAACACAGAAGCAGTCACAAGGTTTTCGGCTGAGGTATGTTTTGTGAACCCAGCCAGGGACCCCATGGGCACCATACACTTACGGGCCATGTGGGCAGATGGAGCTGGGCATGAAGCAGGATGCTGCCAAAGCTCAAGGGCCAGGACAACGATGGCTTTGGCCACTGGAAAGGCCTCCGTTGGGGTATCCCCCCTTTTGAGGATATCCGTAAGGGGGTACTCCGCCTTTTTCTGGATAGGCTCCAGGGGCATTCCAGTGGATTCGGAGATCAGGTGGAGGATGTCCTGAAAGGAGGAAGGACCTTCCTCCAAACTTGCCACTGATGACTCATCATCCCCAGGATGGGAGTGCAAACCAGTGTTGTCCGAGGAGTCAGGATATAATGATCTCCTGCCTAGGTCTCCTCGATGCACCGAGGCGCATCGGGGACAATGTGATACAGATGTCGGAGAAGTCCGGTGTCTGGCTGGTCTTCTTTGGAGGAAGCCCCTCCCTGAGGCTGCTTAGGCAGTGGCTCCACCAAAATCAGTGGAGAGACCGTAATAGGCTGAGCCGGGATACGGGCTGGCGCCACGGGCAGTGGAACCAAAGTCTTTGGTTCCGGAGGGGTTGGCGTCAGCCTGAGAGGTGGGAGCCAAGTGATGGCCAGTGTTGCCGATGGAGCCGGCTTCTGACTGATCAGAATCAGCTGTTGCCACATGAGATCCTCATCAGCGTCGATGGAGTGTCCGTACGATTTCTTCTCGTCTGAGGAGGATGAGGATCGGTGATGGTTCTCTTTTTGAATGTTTATGGCCCTTTGGCCTTTGGGCAGTGGGGTCCTAGTCCTCGATCGGACTGACGGGCTCGACTTGTTCAATCGAGACGCTGAGTCGGTGAAACCGAGGTTCCAGAACGGTTTCCTCAATGGGGGCACCCGAAGGTAGAATCTCCTGTTCGGGACAGGAAAGGACCGGGGTCCTTTCTAAGGAATCGTCGACAGGTGTCAACGATAAAGGCTCGATCGGGTCAAGCATAATCTCGGCGGGTCAGCCATTTCCTCGGTCTCGGTGCCTTGGCCCGACGGAAGGTCCGTAAAGCCGGTGGCTGAGGATGCGATCTTGACTGAGGTTGAGACAGCGTGCTCCTGAGACTCGGACCTCTCTCGGTCCCAGGAGCATCTTCTTCTGGAGGAAGAAGACTTAGGGTCCTTATCCCTCTTCCGAGGGCGTGAGGAGTGCGAGTCCATGAGCACCTCACCCCTGGTGGGGAGAGACTGGCACAACTCCCTTAAGGAGCCTGTGAAAGTCAAGCCAAGGTTGAGTGGAACAAAGAAGCTTCAAGTGGCCGAAACTTGAGTCGCTTCCTCCTCGAATGCTTTCATCTGCTCCAACTGCTCGGCAGATCCCATGGCCATGGAAACCGCCCACCTCGCCTCTTTAGATTTCACCAGCGTCCTTCTTCTCCAGTCTCCCCAGTTTAAGGTGTGCCTTGCAGTCGTCCAGAGCGTTGGAATGGAAGGCCAAACAAAAGTGCACAGCGGTGTCATGTCGATGCCGAGGGCAGGTACTTTTACCAAGTTAGGTGGGGATTGGTCGCGAGCATCTTCTGTCCATGAGTACACTATGGCGAAATCTAGGGACGATTGGTCTCCATATCCGAATCAGAATAAAGAACTCTTAAGTTTAATAGTAGTTGCGGTACAACTGATGTTATGAAGCCATGGCTCTAGAAATACTAGAGTAGCACGAGGGACTTGCATCTTCCAGCGGAAAGGAAGATCTGCGTGCCGGAGTGAGCCAGGTATTTATCACCCAGGTGGGTGTGGGAGGAGCCAGCTTGAAGACTCCGCAAGTTTAAAGGAAAGGAAAATGCCAGAGACTCTGGCTGAACAACATAACCACGCTCCTAGAACACATTTTTCACTTTTAAATTATGCAACAGGGAACAATCACCTAGCACTAATGGACACATCATGCAAGGTGACAGATTTTCTGCATTGATTTAAAAATCTCTGGAAAAGGTGCTCTTTAAAAATAGGGATTAATAGTATTCCTTATCCCTGCTCCAGCTGGTAAAGTGTTACTAGTTTCAGTCAGAAAAGACAGACAAAATAGATTTTGCAGTGGTTGGTGTTTACTGTTTGCAGGGAACTCAGTGTTCCAACATTTGTGAATTTCACAGCACCCTGTTCCTTACAACTTACAATGAGCTCCCTGCAAACAAACACCAAGCCTTGCTGTTAACTCTTTACCTGCTGAAGGAGAGATGAAATTGATCCAAGGAATTAAAACAGAGAGGATAGTCTTTACAGTTTTTGCCTTTGCTGATGACCTTTTTCTTACAATTTCCAATCTGTACTCAGTAATTATAACTCTAGAAGAAATTTTTTTGTTGAAATTTTTATTTATAAGTTTTGCCAGCAGACTTACAATATACTTCCACAGAGGGATACAGACATAATAAGATACAGTTTCATTCTCTTAATAAGGATATGATTAGACACACTCTCCTTAAAATGCGTCATAGTGGGATTTACCAGAATATTTATTTCACTTGCCATATGTGTTACTATTGCTTTAACGCAGCACAGAGCTTGATAGGGATACAGCTATAGGAGGGAACAAAATATGCCTACATTATCCCACACTGAAAAAAAGAAACCCACATTGAGTTAGTAGAACCAAACCCCGAGGCTGAGCTCTTAGTATTATAAAAAATCTTCAAAATAAGCTTTAGAGAAACTTAAAGCAAGTTATCATTCAACCCATCAATAGTTAAGCTTTAAACTTCTAGTTTTAACTTTAGTTCCATGCAGCCGCTTTACAGTCTAATCAAATATGGCATTGCTAAAATGAAACTGTAAAAGTTCAGGCCTAGGGAACACCCAACAAGTCGAGCAAGATCAGGATTGCCAAAAGAACAGTTTAAACAAATAGTGCTCACAAGTCCAGATGCTTTACGGAACTCCGATTGCTACTTGCTAAGCCCAGTACAGTCAGTCACCATCGAGCTCGTCCTCTTCTTCACCTGGATCTTCCTCTCTGTCCATCAACTCCGCTTCAGTTTTTGCCTGCTATTTACCAGCTTCTAGAGGATTGTTGAAAAAATAAGTTTTGCCATTCCAAGACACCTTAAGCTTGGCAGGTAGCAACAGCTGGTGTTGAATTTTCAGCAAATGGAGGGATGAACAAACTTGATCAAATGCCTTTTCTTCTCTGCCTCGTCGAGTAAGATAGGTCAGGAAACAAGGATAGTTCTGACTCCCCCATAGTGGAGGTTCTTTTTATGCCTAACATACATCAGGATTTGATATTGGATCCCCACACCTGTGCATACCACAAGGAGAGTCCATGGGCTCATATAGTCACTCCAGCCTGATGAGGTGAAATGCAATAGGCTTTCTCCAAAGTGAAGGGGGGTTCCTCCTCTGCCTGTCCCAGGATCTGCGGTAGCATATGCTGGATAAATGCAAGAGGGTCTTCCCCCTCAGCCTGCTCCTGTAGTCCGATTATCATCACGTTTTTCTCCCGCGCCATGTTTTCCACCACTTCAAGTCTCTGGCGTAATAAAGATTTCTCTTTTATCAGCTAAGTTGTTGCATCCATTGACTTGGAGGAAGTTCCCTCTGCATGCCTCATGGCTTGTTCAAGCCCGTCCACTCGTCTCCAAGTCAGTTACTCTAGGCATCAGCACATCGAGTTTCTTGCCATATCCCTTGTAGTATGGACTAGCTGGGTTAGGG
This sequence comes from Neoceratodus forsteri, assembly GCA_016271365.2. Lineage (NCBI taxonomy): Eukaryota > Metazoa > Chordata > Ceratodontiformes > Ceratodontidae > Neoceratodus > Neoceratodus forsteri. The sequence goes on along the minus strand of JADMNL010000026.1, from coordinate 214,674,041 downwards.
TAGTATCCACAGTAGTAAGCAATACTGCATTGGAGCCAGTTGCACTGCCACTCGGTGCTTCATCAGACTGTCGAGGCCCACCACCTTGATTCGCCTTTGGTTTGAAGAAGTTGGCGGCTGGCGCTGAGCTCTTTTGTTTACCCATTTTACCTTGGAACACTACCGGAGGTTGTCTGGAGTAAAGATAGATCAAGGAATTAGCTGAAAAATGTTTTTTTTGAAGTTTAAAGGCTCAATTCACTGGAGCTCTAACAAGGGGCATTTGCTCCGGTTAGCTGCTAAGTCACGCCCCCCCCCCCCAGGAAGACATTCTTGATTCCTTCACTTTAGTTGCTGGTCTGAAAACTAATTGGAAGAAGAGTCAGATCATGTCTCATAAGTCTATGAAATATGACATACCCCAGGGAAAGCTAGACCAAAAGGCTTGGAGTATAGAATCACTAATCTACCGAGGGATTGGAATCCCAAGAGAGTTCAAAAGAATAGGAGACATAAATCTTTCCCCTTTGATTCAAGACATGGACAAAGATCTTCAAAAATGGTAGAATTTGAACTTGTCCCTTTGGGAGAAAATAATATCCATAAAAATGATTGTGGCCCCCAAGCTGTTTTTCCTTTTCCAAAACATTCTGTTCAAACCAGAAAAAGCTACTTTTTTTTAAAAGATTGCGTGCTATAATTTGAAATTTTTTTCTAGGGAAATGCTTCCCCATGACTCTCCCTAAGCTAATTGAGAGCTAGCAAAATGGAAAGAGGCTTTAGCTTACCTCAGCATGAGAAATACTTTTTAACTTTACGTTTCAAACAAGCAACTTTCTTTTTACCATTAAAAAATGAAGAGAAAGCACCACTCTGGTTAAGGGTAGAAAGACAAGCAGCCTTGCCCCATAAACTGTCTGACTTCTTCTTTAAACCTTTGACTCGAAACTTAAGAGAATGTATGTATAGCTGACTCTATTTTGGAGATTCGAAAAATCCAGTCCTGCCTACAAATTAAGAATTGCCACTTCTGACTGCGACTACAGTTTGCAATAACAGTCTTATTTCCTTTAATGCTAGCCCTCTGGAGGACCCCGTGTGGAGCCAATTAGGTATTACTAATTCCAATGGCCTGCTTGACCCTGCCGGTACTCTCTTCTCATTTGAAAGTTTGAAAATCAAATTTAAACTTCCTTGATTTCAATTTGTTAATTATTTACAACTGAGGAAGGTTCTGCAGGATTATATTTTGGTCCAAAACTTTGCTTCCCAAGACATGCTGAATGGGAACAAATTCTAAATTGGCAAAATGAAAAAGGGCAAGTCTAGTTTACAGACTTCTTATGAACACAACAGATCAACCTCTCATTGCCTTACCAGTTATAGAATAGTGTATGGGTGGCTACACACAACAAAATGAAGAACTTTAGCACCTCATGGTGGAAATACTTTTTAACTTGGGTTTCAAAACACACACAACAAGGCTATGCTTCTATCAAAGAGGATGTGATGACAGCATACAGACCTCGAGCAAAACTAGAGAGGTCTGAATTATATCATCACATTCCCAAGATAGAAACACAGCCTTAGTTGTGTATGTCTATTCATACACTATTTTGTAACATAGAAACATAGAATTTGACGGCAGATAAGGACCGCTTGGCCCACCCAGTCTGTCCATTTTCCTACCTGATGGATAAGCTGCAGATCCTAGTTAACCAGCAGCCTACTTTTTCCTACCCCCACCCCCTAGAATTGCCTTATGACTGTCCCATGCATGCTTGAATTCCACCACTGTTTTTGACTCCACAACCTCCTCTGGAAGGCTGTTCCATACATCCACAACCCTCTCTGTGAAAAAATACTTCCTTAAATTACCTCTGAGCCAACCCCTTCTATCTTCAAATTGTGCCCCTTGTTCTTGCACACCTCTTTTTGAAAGATGCTACCCTCTTGGACTTTGTTGATTCCCTTGAGGTACTTGAAGTTTCTGTCATGTCCCCCCTTTCCTCGAGGCTATACATATTACGCCTCCTTAAGTCCTCTCTTCATATGTCTTCCGTGCAGACCCTGCACCATTTTAGTTGTCTGCTCTAGACAGCTTCCATCCTGTCTATGTCTTTGTGGAGATTGGGTCTCCAGAACTGCACACAGTACTCCAGATGGGGTCTCACTAGCTGTCTGTACAGAAGGATAATAACTTCCTGTTTTCTACTGGTGATGCCTCTCCCTATGCATCCCAGTATCCCCCCAGCCCTCCTTGCTGCCCTCTCACATTGCTTGCCCACCTTTAGGTCATCTGATATGACTACCCCCAGGTCCCTTTCCATTTTTGTTGTTGTTAGTATCTCACCCCCATTGTGTACTCTTCCCCTGGGTTTTGTTTCCATGTGCATTACCTTGCATTTCTTAGCATTGAATCTAAGCTGCCATACATTTGACCATTCCTCTAACCTTGCCAAGTCCCTTCTCATCCTTTCCACTCCACCTTGTGCATCAACTCTGTTGCAGATCTTTGTGTCATCTGCAAAGAGACATACTTTCCTTCTAGTCCCTCTGCAATGTAAGCTATAAAGACATTGAAGAGGACAGATCTAATACTGAACCCTGCCGTACCCACTAGTAACCCCCTTTTTCAGAGTGGACTCCATTTACTGTTACTCTGTGTCCTATTCTCTAGCCAGTTCTTTACCCAGGCTGTCATCTTGGGACCCACTCCCAGTCTGGCTAACTTGTATATTAATCTTTTGTGTGGGACTGTGTCAAATGCCTTGCTAAAGTCTAGGTAGGCCATGTCCACAGCCCCTCCCTGATCAACTACTTTGGTCACCCAGTCAAAGAAATCTATCAGATTTGTCTGGCATGACCTTCCGCTAGAATCCATGCTGCCTTGGGTCCTGTGCCCTCTGGCCTCTAGATACTCAACAGTTCTTTCCTTCAGAAGTGATTCCATCATTTTCCTACCACTGAGGTTAAACTAACAGGTCTGTAGTTTCCTGCTTCTGCCTTGCTCCCACTTTTGTGAAGGGGAATCACATCTGCCCTCCTCCAGTCCTCGGGCACCACCCCATCCTCCCATGATTTGTTAAAGAGGGTAGTCAGTGGTGTCACTAGTTCTACCTTAATTCTTTTAGAATTCTGGGATGAATCCCATCAGGCCCCATTGCTTTGTCCACCTTCAGTTTTAAGAGTTCTTCAGAACCCTTTCTTCTGTAAATGGGCTGGTATCAACTTCTGTATCCAGAGTGTTTCTACTGTTTGTTTTAGGTACCTCCCTCTTCCTTTGTAAATACTGAGCAAAATATTTGTTTAGTATCTCTGCCTTTTCACAGTCACCTCTGCCCACCCTCCCTCCCCTTTATTAAGCTTCACTATCCCTCCTTGGTCTTCCTTCACTCCCTGATGTACCTATAAAAGGTTTTATCCCCCTTCTTAACTGAGTTGGCTATCTTTTCCTTGGTTTGGGCCTTTGCTGTTCTGACTGCCTTCCCAGCTTCCTTTTGCTTTGACTGATACAGTTCTCTGTCCTGTTCCTTCTGTGATTCCTTGTACTTCCTGAATGCTTTCTTTTTCTCTTGAACCTTCCCTGCCACTTCCTTTGAGAACCATAGTGGTTCTTACCTCGTTCGCTTTTATTTATTTGCTTTACACAAAGGCTTGTTACTTCTGTGATGGCAGTTTTATTATTCCTATGTTCTTCCACCCCTCCTTCCTGCCCATTTGCTAGTGCATTCCTTAGGCAGTCACGCATTTTGACAAAGTCAGCCCTCCTAAAATCCAGTACCTTTGTCTTTGTATGGCTTGACTCTATTGCTGTGTTTATTGTGAACCATACTGTTCGATGGTCGCTAGTATATGGTTCCTCAGAATGTGGAAAAACTTTACTCACATGGATTCATACCTTGTGTCTGCGTTCACTTACTCCAGGTCCACGGTTAAGTCCCACTATGCTCCTGAGTCCCAACTCTAAACATTGCGTTCCTCGCAGTTTCACTCTGCTCTTGACCCCAATCATCTACTGTGTCAGTGATTTAAAAAAAGAAGAAAACTGCCACTTTGGTAGTTTGGACACACAAAGTCAAGTTTGTCTGTGTCCAAACTACATGAATCCACCACTCTCTAAACCTCTTGTTAACCTTTGCCGCCATTTCACTGTATTCATTTTTGGAGCAAAGCGCTGTTTCGGCCAATCAGGCAGCAGCTCTAAGGGGAAAAGTTGCTGTAGTATTGTTGTGACGTCAGAACGATAATGCAACTTTTCTTGACCTTTGAACTGTCTTACAACTTTTGGAAAGCTACAGCTTTTTAGCAACAGTAAGCCCTCACCATATACTACCAAGCATTTGTCAGTGCTGAATGTTGTTTTGCTGGCATTGGCATTAGTAGTGAAGGAGTTAGAGAGCTGCATAATAGGAATGGCAGTGAAGTATGGAACTGATGCCAACCCCACTCCACCCTGCAGAGACGGACAGGCATTGGAGTGTTCCTTTGGGTCGTCGCGCCACAATGCTCATGCTGTTTTGCTTCACCCTACCCTGCAGACTCTGACAAGTGTTGCATTGTGCCTTGGGGCCATCAGGCCTTACCCTTACCCATTCCATAAGGAAATACATTGAGATGGGTGCATTATAGGAGAATAGGGTGAACTTTGGGGCTGAAAGTCCAAGGCACACCTGATGTCTGTCACTGGCTGCAGGGTGGGGGGGATAGAATGGCATGGAGCTTTACAGCCGACAATCCAAAGTCACAGCCCTGTTGCCTGTCAATCTCTACAGGGTGGGACGTTATGGTTAGAAACCCTAACACCCCTGGCAGTTGGTGATATTTGTATTCCAAATTTTCAACATGGGCTTTTTGTGACCCCACCTCATGAAAGCATTTGGGACCTCCGCTCATGAACAGTAGCACTGTGATTTTGTTAATCTGTCCCGAACATTGATTTCCGACAGCGACCATGCCATTCTGCGCCAGCTGTTCAAAAACACATTATGGGCAGGATGTGAAAAATTACAGCTGTACCATTCATAAGGAAGTGAGAAGAAATGTTATTGTTGAAAATCTGGAGTGAAAATATTAAAAATTCTTGAAGTTATGAGCATGTGTGGAAACTGCACAATGTACACTCATAACACAGCCATTTTGTGGAATTTGTTCACCAAATTTTCAACATAGGCATTTTAAGACCTCCACTCATGAACAGTGTCACTGTCATTTTCTTAACCTGTCCTGAACATTGATTTCCCACAGCGACTGTGCCATTGTGCGCCGGATGTGTGAAAACACATTTCAGGCAGGATGTGAAGAATGACAGCTGTACTGTTCATAAGGAGGTGTGAAAAATGGCAATGTTGAAAATCTGGAGTGAAAATGTTACAAATTCTCGAACTTATGAGCATGAGTGGAAACTGCACATCGCACACTCGTAACACAGTCATTTATGGGAATTTTTTCACCAAATTTGTAACATAGGCGTTTTGGGAGCCTACCTCATGAACAGTGGCACTGTCATTTCATTAATGTGTTCTGAAAGGTGATTCTGTGCAATGACCGTGAAATCACTGTTCAGGACCACATAATGAAATGACAATGACTGAGTTCATGAGGTGGGGTCTCAAGAACCCCATGTTGAAAATTTTGAGCCAAGTCACAAAAATGGCCAAGATATCCACCTAAGTTGAACCCTCCTCCCCCGACTGATGCCAATTATACAGCTTGCAGTGATATTCTTCAGTTTGTAGTCAGCTTTGAAGAGTGCAGACGTGTTTCCGCTCCACCGAAGATCGTCACACCAGGCTCCAGAGGTAAGTATGGGGTGAGGGGAGCGCAGATAGATGGGGTGCGCAGTGGGTGAGTGCGGGTTGGGGGGGCCATTGTGACCATGAGGGACCATTTTCTGTTTTACAGAGTAAAAAAAAAATGGAACATCACGGGAAGGTTTGTTTCTTTCAGGATGTGACAAGGACATTTTGGCACACTGGGGTGGGCTCCTAGTGTGCCACCTCTGTGTTTTGAGGATTGGGGACTGAAGCCAATGGGGACTGGGCACTCTCCATTAGCAAAGAAAGCATCTCTGTGTTCGGGGGGGCATGATGTATTGAGGCAAGCTGTGTGGTGCCACACATTTACAGATAATGGAGCCCCCCAGCATCCACCATACTTCTGGGTCATGGATTTTTCTTTTTAAAAATAAAGTATGTTGCGGCACAAGAAAAATGCTACAGCATACTTAAAAAGCTTAACCAGAGGGTAAGCCTTGCGGGGATGGGAGGCAGTGTTGTTGACAACTTTCCTTTAATAATTTTCAATCAGGAAGGACAGACAAAATAAATGTTGCATTGCTTGGCATTTACTGTTTGCAGGGAGCTCAATGTTCCAACATTCGTGAATTTCAGAACACCCTTTCCCTTGCAACTTACGGTGAGCTCCCTATAAACAGCAAACACCAAGCATTTCTGTTGACTCTTTACCAGCTGAGGGAGAGATGAGGAACAGCAGTAATTACCCATCTTAAACTACCTGACCCGAGAATTACACTTTTGCCACACCCTTGTTCAGTGCTGAATCCGGGTTGCTGGGGGTCGGCTGGGGTGGGAGAGGATAGAGCACCTGATAACTGCTTTCCTCTCTCGGGGGAGGGGGGACCTGCACGCTCCATTGAATGACTGCCACCCGATGGAGGCCAGGTGGTAGTGCGGGTCAAGGAGGGCAGTGGAAGGGAGGGCTGTGGGACTCCGTAGCATGCATATGCCTCCACATATGAACACTCATGAGCGCGCCCCCAGCGTAGAGGGAACGTGAGGACAGATAATGGAAAAACAGGTTGGTGTGGGCTAAATGCAGCCTTGCTCATCTGCCTTTGCCTTGCACTGTCAACCGACTGGCCTGCTCCATCAGGATGTGTGTCATTTGGTGGGAGGAAGATGGCCCTCCCCTTCCCAGCCCCACCACAGGGGGAAATCCATAGGGAATCTAGGGCACAGCAGTCCGGTGACACAGGTGCCAGGTGTGGGGCGGCGGGGGATGGGGGGAGCGAACAGAGAAAGCCCACCCACACCAGCCCAGAGGAGGGAGAAAGACTTGGATTAAAAAAATAATAATAAAATTACCCCCTTCTGAGTACTTTTCCTTCCAAAATGGAAAAGTAAACATGGCAACTCAGTGGTTGCCCGAGAGCAGGTTATGTTCCCCTACCAGGTTTATTAACGTTGTAATTGGGTAGGGCAATTTGAATTACCCAGCCCAATTACCCGACCCAATTACCCAACCCAATTACAACAGTACTAATACTCTTCCAGACTGAATGCAAAATACACTCTAAATACAATGATGTGTATGTTTGTTGCTGATGTATTGTTATACATTGAAAATATAATAAAATCAAAATTTAAAAATAGGGATTAATAGTATTCATCATCCCTGCTCCAGCTGATAAAGTGTTAATAGTTTTCAATCAGAAAAGACAGACAAAATAAATGTTGCAGTGGTTGCTGTTTACTGTTTGCAAGGAGCTCAATGTGCCAGCATTCCTAAATTTGCAAATTAAAGAGAAGATCCAAGAACCAGGGTTCTCTTTGTCCTATAAAGTGAATTCTCTTGCACAGTTAGAATAAGGATGTTAGAGGTAAGAACCCAAACAGTATCTTTGTAGCCCCAAGGCTTTTAGTAGAAAATCCAGAGGGACTCAGGAACTCCGTGTCAATGGAAGGTAAAGGAGAAAAAGCTTACCTTACACTTGTGCTCCCAGAAAGACTTGGGAACCAGCTGGAATGGGAGATGGGTCTTTATCACTCTGGGGGGTGTCATTGCAGCTAGCTGATCGAGTCCTGCAAGAGAAAAGCAGTTTTCAGTCACTTCTTAATGGCTGTCATTAGGACAGAAGGAAAGCAGTTTATGTATTTATCTAGTTTTTGATTACCTGGAAAGGAGGGATAGGCAGTTCTGCCTATTTTCAGGCTCGTGCTATGGGGGGAACCACTGATGCAAACTGATATACTGAATCTAATTAAGTTGCTGATGGTAATTTTTAGTGAATGGGGGAAATTTCACCAAGACACCGGAGAAATTCCTCTATAGAAACATAGAATTCGTCAGTGGAAAAGGATCGCTTGATGCACCCGGTCTGTCCAGATGTTCCATGCCTAGTCCATCTCTACAGACGCTAACTGGTCTGTGGCGTGGCGACACCCCCAAAACACATTTACTTACTTCCCTGTCTGTCCCATGCATGCTTGAAGCCCCTCACTATTTTTATCTCCACCACTTCCACTGACAGTCTGTTCCAGGTGTCTGCCACTCTTTCAGTGAAGTAGCACTTCCTCACATTCCTTTTAAACTACCCCCCAGCTTCATCCCATGCCCCAGGTCCTGGTTCTCTTTCTCATTTGAAAGTCACTCCTCTCCTGCCACCCTGTTCACCTCTCTGAAATAGTTGTGTAGCAGGTCAGTATCATGTTCCCTCTTTCCATCCTCTTTTCCAGGGTGCACATCTTGGGATCACTCAGTCCCTCCTAATAGGGCTTCTGGTGCAACCCATCTACCATTTTAGTTGCCCTCCTCAGGACTGCTTCCATCCAGTCTTTTCGAGAAGTGCACATGAGATATTTAATGTCCAGCTGAACAACCACCAGATACAGGCAGATGAGACATTGGTATAATGTCTCATCTGAATGAGAGCACCACAGGAGTGCAGCCCCGATGTTGCATCACAGTGTCGGTATTGGAATTTATCCCAAGTTTCTGGTGTGGGACTAGAACCCACAACCTTCTGATCTGCCAGCCTCAGAGGCGAGTGTGCAACCTCCTGAATTTCTCTGTCTGTGGCTCTCCCATATAATTATGCAGTATGAGGTCATTTGGAGGCACCCCACTCGTCCAGAGATAGCCCAATATGTTGTAATACAGGTGACTGGAGCATAGAACTGTCAGTCAAGGAGGGCTTCCCCTCTGAGATGCAGAGCTGTGTACCTGTGTGGCCCTTCAGGCCAAGAATGGTGTATGCAGAGCTGTGTACCAGTGTGGCCCTTCAGGCGTGAGTGGTATATGCAGAGTTGAGTATTGGTGTGGCTCTTCATGCATAAGTATTGGTGTATGCAAAACTGTGTAGTGGCATGGCAATTCAGGCATGAGTGGTGCATGCAGAACTGTGTACCAGTGTGTCCCTTCAGGCATGAGTGGTGCATGCAGAGTTGTGTACCGGCCTGGCTCTTCTGGCATGAGTAGTGTATGCAGAGCTATGTACCAGCCTGGCCCTTCATGCATGTTTAGTGCTTGCAGAGCTGTGTACCTGTGTGGAGCTTTAGGCATGAGTGGTGCATGTAAGAGCTGTGTACCAGCATGGCCCTTCAGGAATGAGTGGTGCCTGCAGAGCTGTGTACTGTCGCATTCTCTCAGGCATAAGTGGTGATGCAGAGCTATGCACCTGCATGGACCTTCGGGCATGAGTGGTGCAAGCAGAGGTGTGTACCAATGTGGCCCTATAGAGATGAGTGGTGCATGCAGAGCTGTGTACCAGCATGGCCCTGCAGGCATGAACAGTGCATGCAGAGCTGTGTACTGGCATGGCCCTTCAAGCATGAGTGGTGCATGCAGAGCTGTGCACCAGCATGGACCTTTAGGCATGAGTCATGCATACAGAGCTGTGTACTGGTGTGGACCTTCAGGCATGAGTGGTGCATGTAGAGATGTGTACCAGCATGGTCTTTCAGGCATGAGTGGTGCATGCAGAGCTATGTACTGGCATGGCCCTTCAGGCGTGAGTGGCACTTGCAGAGCTGTGTACTAGTGTGGACCTTCAGGCATGAGTGGTGCATGCAAAGCTATGTACCAGCCTGGCTCTTCAGGCCTGAGTGGTGCATGCAGAGCTGTGAACTAGTGTGGCCCTTCAGGCATGAGTGGTGCATGCAGAGTTGTGTACCATTGTGGCCCTTTAGGGATGAGTGGTGCATGCAGAGCTGTGTACTGGCCTGGCCCTTTTGTCATGAGTAGTGCATGCAGAGCTGTGTACTAATGTGGACCTTTAGGTATAAGTGATACATGCAGAGCTGTGTACCTGTGTGGAGCTTCAGGCATGAGTGATGCATGCAGAGCTGTGTACCAGCGTAGCCCTTAAGGCATAAGTGGTGATGCAGAGCTGCGTACCAGTGTGGACCTTCAGGCATAAGTGGTGATGCAGAACTGTGCACTTGCATGGACCTTCGGGCGTGAGTGGTGCAAGCAGAGCTGTGTACCAACATGGCCCTTCAGGTATGAGTGGTACATGCAGAGCTGTGTACCAGCATGGCCCTGGAGGCATGAGTGGTGGATACAGATCTGTGTACCAGCATGGACTTTCAGGCATGAGTGGTACATGTAGAGCTGTGTACCAGCATGGTCCTGCAGGCATGAGTGGTGCATGCAGAGCTGTGTACTGGCATGGCCCTTCAGGAGCTAGTGTGGACCTTCAGGTATGAGTGGAGAACGCGGAACTATGTACTGGCATGGCCCTTCAGGCATGAGTGGCACTTGCAGAGTTGTGTACTAGTGTGGACCTTCAGGCATGAGTGGTGCATGCAAAGCTATATACTAGCCTGGCCCTTCAAGCATGGGTGGTGCATGCAGAGCTGTGTACCAGCATGGCCCTTCAGGACTGAGTGGTGCATCCAGAGCTGTGTAATGACAGCCCTTTAGGCATGAATGGTGCATGCAGAGGTGTGCACCTGTGTGGCCCTTCAGGCATAAATAATGCATGCAGAGCTGTACCACTGTGGCCCTTCAGGCATGAGTGGTGCATGTAGAGCTGTGTACCAGCAAGGCCCTTCAGGCATGTGTGATGCACATAGATCTGTGTACTGTTGTGACCCTTCAGGCATGAGTGGTGCATGCAGAGCTGTGTATCAGTGTGGCTCTTCAGGCATGAGTGGTGCATGCAGAGCGGTGTACCAGCATAGCCCTTCAGGACTGAGTGGTGCATGTAGAGTTGTGTACCTGTGTGGCCCTTCAGGCATGAGTGGTGCATGCAGAGCGGTGTACTGGTGTGATCCTTCAGGCTAGAATGGCGCATGCAGAGCTATGTACTGGCATAGCCCTTCAGGCAGGAGTGGCACACACAGAGCTGTGTACAGTAATAGGCCTTCAGGCATGAGTGGTGCATGCAAAGCTATGTACTAGCCTGGACCTTCAGGCATGAGTAGTGCATGCAGAGCTCTATACCTGTGTGGCTCCTCAGGCATGAGTGGTGCATGCAGAGCTGTGTACCAGCATGGCCCTTCAGGATTGAGTGGTGCATTCACAGCTGTGTAATGACAGCCCTTTAGGCATGAATGGTGCATGCAGAGCTGTACCACTGTGCCCCTTCAGGCATGAGTAGTGCATGTAGAGCTGTGTACGAGCATGGCCCTTCAGGCATGAGTAATGCACACAGATCTGTGTACTGTTGTGACTCTTCAGGCATGAGTGGTGTATACAGAGCTGTGTACTAGTGTGGACCTTGAGGCATGAGAGGCGCATGCAGAGCGGTGTACCAGCATGGCTCATCAGGTATGATTGGTGCATGTACAGCTGTGTTCCAGTGTGACCCTTCAGGCATGAGTAGTGTATGCAGAGTTGTGTACCATTGTGCCCTTCAGGCATCAGTAGAGTATGCAGAGCTGTGTACTGGTGTGGCCCTTCAAACATGAATGGCGTATGCAGAGCTAGGAACTGGCATAGCCCTTCAGGCATGAGTGGCACACTCAGAGCTGTGTTGCAGCCTGTCCCTTCAGGCATTAGTAGTGCATGCAGAGTTGTGTACCAGTGTGGACCTTCAGGCATGAGTGGTGCATGTAGAGCTGTGTACCTGTGTGGCCCTTCAGGCATGAGTAGTGCATGCAGAGCTGCATACTGGCATGGCCCTTTAGGTATGAGTGCTGCACGTAGAGTTGTGTACTGTTGTGACCCTTCAGGCATGAGTGGTGGTGCAGAGCTGTGTGCCGAGGTAGCCCTTCAGGCCTAAGTGGTGCTTGCAGAGCTGTGTACCAGCGTGTCCCTTCAGGCATGAGTGGTGCATGCAGAGCAGTGTACCAGTGTAACCCGGCAGTCATGAGTGGTGCATGCAGAGTTGTGTGCCAGTGTGGCCCTTCAGGCATGAGTGGTGCATGCAGAGCTGTGCACCGGCATGGACCTTCTGGCATGAGTGGTACATGCAGAGCTGTGTAGTGGTGTGGCCCTTCCATACCGGCATGGCCCTTCAGGCATGAGTTGTGATGTAAAGCAGTGTACCAGCATGGCACATCAGGCATGAGTGGTGCTGTCAGGGATACAAGAGGAGAGACGGACAGGAAAATAGAGGGACAAGTGGCATCAGGTGTGTCCGCATGATGGACAGCACTCTCAGACCCTGGGTCCAACACGCTGTATCGGAGCTTGGAGAATTTTTGACCTGAAGGGGTGAAAGACAGCCTGACAAGACTGAAGGAAAAGAGGATGGACAAAAGGATGCTTCTGCTATGATTCTGTCTGCTCTCTGCTGCCTCCAGACAGCATCTCATAAAAGACTCTCACCAACCCAGCCCAACTACGGAAAGACAGCTTCATACCCATTCTCCCTCCCACGTGGCATGTTTCACTGCAATTATGAAATGCAGTACTGAATCAGTTCCTCTGTGCAGCAGTAGAGGTACTGATCACAACACCTGTGAACTCAGTTCAGGAATGAACGTTGGGCATCGGGGAGATGGAAGGGCTGCAGTCTCCTCAACTAGATAGTCACCTGGGTGACCACATGTGGCACTGCAGCTGCTGCAGTCAATGAATGGGGCATGGGGACATTGAATGGCTGAGATGTGTATAGTCGCGCAGCACTGTGCAGAATGTCATCGAGCCTGGGTGGTTAGCGTCCTGGGGCATTGATCAGAAATGCAGGAAACACCCTGCAGGTACAAAAGACAATACAAGGGCTCTGTTCAGCCCAATGTGCTGACTGCCCTCTGCCCACCAAAACTGAGTTGTTTTGGTGGGGTGCATGGTGCCCAGCTCCCCATGGATCCCACCCCAGAGGGGGGGAAGTCTGGGGTAAGAGGATGGCAAGGTAAGTGACAGTGAGAGCATTTGTGGGGCTAGGATGTCACCCCAATGGCTAGGGAGACAATGCAAAGAAAAGGGGCAGAAAGAATAAATAAAACAGGGCAGCGGTACCTCTTAACCTGAGATGCTGGTAATGAGCCATACCTGAAGGCATGTACTTGGGCATCACAAACTCCAGGAAGGGCATCCTTTCATGGGTGGGGCCTCGATGGCACTTCTCCAGGTCCTCAGCATTGAGCACCATGTCCACAATCTCCTGTGTCAATGTGGTACCTGAAGTGAAGGGATGAGAAACCCAGTTAGTGTTCCAGCCCCTTATCTGAGGGGAAGACAAGAAGGAACCAGTCTCAGACAGAGGTGGGATATACATGAAACAAAACATCACAGGACAAACTTTTCTACGTTCATTAGTCCACCTAAATGTAATACACAAAACAGGTGGTCCCTTCCGTGTGCAGGAAGAGAATATCCCTACTGTGTATAGGAAGAGAATATTCAAACTCTATATTTTGGAAGGAACCTCAGTTCTGCACAACTCTTCACATTCTGGGCTACGCCCTGTACCATCATCCTATCAAGCCTGGGCTTCACCCTTTTCTTAAACTACCTATACCAGTTTACACCCACTACCTTCATCCTTTCAAACTGGCTTTTCCTTCCCCTTTAGCTACCTATGCCACTCTGTGCCTTTCACCTTTATCCTACCAAACCAGGTTTGCCTTCCCTTTAGTTACCTTTACCAGCTTTTGCTCTTTGACTTTCATCTTACCAACCCAGGCTTTGCTTCCCCCTTTGGTTCCTTACTTCATCCTTTTGGGCATTCCCACCAACAACTAAGAGGCACATGCCCCACTGATCATTGAGTTCTTGTCTCAGCATTTACCAATCCTTCAAGTCCTCTGTGCTGTATCTCAAGAGCTCCATGCTAATGTTGGTCTTTACCCCTCAAGGGATCCATGCTATTGTTAGACTTTCCCCTCAAGGACTCCATGCTAGTGTTTGGCATTGTCCCTCAAGGACTCCATCTTAGTGTTGGGCATTTCCCCTCAAGGACTCCATGCTAATGTTTGGCATTGCCCCTCAAGGACGCCATGCTAGTGTTTGGCATTGTCCCTCAAGGACTCCATGTTAGTGTTGGGCATTTCCCCTCAAGGACTCCATGCTAATGTTTGGCATTGCCCGTCAAGGACTCCATGCTAATGTTTGGCATTGCCCCTCAAGGATTCCATGTTAATGTTGGACTTTGCCCCTCAGGGACTTCATATTAGTGTTGGACTTTGTCCCTCAAGGACTCCACGGTAGTGTTGGGCATTGCCCCTCAATGACGTCATGCTAGTGGTGCTGGATTTTGCTGCGTAAGGGCTTGACTCCAGTGTCTCCACCTCTGGGTCTCGTAGTTCAGGAGAGAGTAACTGGGCAGTCAAGTCTGACACATCTCTTATGTATGGCTTTTCTTTCTTTTAGGAGTCCATTCCACAGCCCTAATGTTGTTTTAGCAGTTGACATGCCCATTGAGCTCCTCCGGCATGGAGTCTCACATACAGGGATGCCTTTGGTTAATGGGATCGAGCCTTGTAACACCTTTGGAGGTTGAAATCTTATTCAAGATGGACAGAGAAGACCAATCCATCCTTCTAACTGAAATGCATGTCGGGAGTTTGAGTCCTTGGGGTTGGAGGGGGTTCTGTAGCCTCTTAGTGCTCGATCATGTCCTTCTATAAGGTTAGTGATTATGAAAGGAAATAGTATGTTTGGAGGCATGGCGACCTAAGGCTTTGGCTCCTCAGAGGTTTCCTCCATAGGGGTTCCTCCTCTCCTCTGTATTAAAAGTCATAGTATTTTTACCGAGACCTGGTTGGATGAGAATGCCGTCCCTATATTAGAGGCTGCTATTCCAGCCAGGTACTCGGTATTACACCACCCAAGGTTGGACTGCCCGGGGGGGGGGAATGCAGTCTGTTTCAGGACCGAACTGGGCCTCACAAATGTACCAGTAGAGGGGGCTGAATCTTTTGAGTGTACTGTAGTGGCAGGTGTGGGTTGCAGAATCGCTCTAATCTACCATCCACCAGGTGATGAGAAGCAGTTTCTGCAGGAAATAGCAGACTTTGTGATCAACATGGCATTTGAGTCGCAAAGGCTGATGGTCCTGGGTGACTTTGACACCTGGGTTGATGACGAACTTTCGCAGTTTGGACAACACTTCCTCCAACTGATGACATCTTTCGGCCTTACACTAGTTGTTACTTCTGCCACTCATAAAGGTGCCAGAAACAAATGATTTGATACCTTTTATTGGACCAACATGGATGTTACAGAAAAGAACAAAGTGCTTTAGCTTTCGAACCAACCAGGTCCTTCTTCAGAAGCTTCGTGGCAGTTTTTTCAAATATCCCATACTATTAACACCAGGTTATATAGAAAAAGCAGAAATAATTCTCATTGGTTTAACATATACATTTAAAACATAATAAAAGATTACGTCAGAGAAAGCTAATTAACACCAGTATGCCTTATCGAGAAGCCTCAGAAGGGCAAAGGTTATCAAGAATTCTCTACAGCCAAAGAGTTCTTGTCACATAAATTTTAAAATGTCTCAGTATGCCAAGAAAGCATTCTAGTGATAAAAAACCTTGAGTGGCATTCTCTCTAATACATGTAAGATGAGCTTACAACTTACATTCTAATTGTCCTGGTATATTAAAGGACAGATAATGAGAGACAAAATCCTGAAATTAGGTATAACTGCAAGTTGAAATCAAGCCTCAAATTAACCTACACATATAAACATGATGCATGAAAGTATCACTTGTAAGTGTAAGTGCAAAAAAAAAAAAAACTTGTCAATGACCCCCAAGAAAACAAGACCATGAGCCTGATAAATGCAGATTTCAACACAGTCTGTGTATAACAAAAATGCACAGAATCAGTCTAAGCAATCTAAATGAAAACCCAAAGGAATTACACCTTTAATGAACCCCCAAGTAAATGAGATATGCATCTTAATATGAGCAGTTAAAGATGTGACAGTGTGAAATCCACCCACTGACAACTAATAGAAGGAAATAAATGCACACTATATGTGAAAATTAAGTGTTCTATCACATAACAACTGCCCCATGCCACGCTCCACCCACACATATGTGTGTACATACCACACCACCACCCCCACACACACACCTGCACACCCACACAACAAATATAGCAAACACATTCCACACACACCACACCACACCACGCACAACAAACACACATACACACCATACCCACAACACACAAAAAACACACACCAAACACGCACAAAACACACATATACATACATCAGTATACACACACACACACTCAAACGCACTCACCACAGTGTTAAGGTGAAAAGTCAACAATGTAGATAACCATAAACTTACAAAATCAAAGGCCCGTTGAAGAACTAAACTGTTCATGTCCATCTTTTAAAATAAAGGTCTGTGTAAGTTTAAGTGGAATAATGTCATAAAGGTGGTCATTCCTTGGACTTAGTCTTTCTTCTGGGGATTGAAGCTTTCGATTTGGGGGTGGAACCTGTCGAATGGTCCGATCATTACACTATGGAGTTCAGTTTTTGCACCCCCCTTCATAGGCCTACCTCTGTGGAGATGGTCAGGTACCGCTGTTTGCGAGAAGTAAGCTCTGAGGGCCTGACAGCGGTGTTTGACCTATTGGAGCTTTCTGGATTGAGCAGTGATCCAGTTGCCTTGGTTTTGGCCTATAATAATGCCATTTCCTTGGCTTTGGATTTAATTGCTCCCATCTGTGTTTGTCTTCTAGCCCTTTGCCCTCGGTCACCATGATTTGATGGGACTTTGAGGGAGATGTGGCAATAAGGGTGAAGATTAGAGCGCTGTTGGCGGAGCTCCGCCCTTGATGCCGACCATCTTAGACTGATGGAACATTATCAACTCTATCATTCTGCAATCTCCCGTAAGAAGGCAGAGTTCCTGTCTGGTGAGACTGCGGCTGCTCAGAGCTGACCAGCTCAGTTCTTTCGAACTGTGGACAGACCGTGCAACCCAGCCTGTCTACAAGTTTGAAGAGCCTTTTCACAAGTTGAGTGTGATGAGCTTGCTTGCTTCTTTGTGGCTAAGGTGGCCGACATCAGGGCGGCACTCCAGCCTGCACCCTCTATGGGAAAAGCTGTGGATCAGCGCTTGGTCACGGTCCCTAGTCTCTCCTGGAGTTCCTTTGATTGGCTAGAGTTCATTGATGTCACGAGGATTGTCTAGGGTATACGTTCTACATGCTGTAGTTTGGATCCTGGCCCAACTTCCCTGATAAAGGGTTGTTATGATACTATCAGTCCAGTCCTAGCATGGATAGTCTGGTGCTCCTTGGAGATGGGTGAGTTCCCTAGCTCTTTGAAGGAGGCAGTGGTAACGCCCCTCCTGAAGAAAGCTTCTTTGGACCCAGACTGCCATGCTAACTACAGACCAATCTCTAACCTCCCCTCTGTGGGGAAGGTGATTGAGAAAGTAGTGGTCATACAACTGGAAAACCATTTGATCATCCATGACATCTATGAACCACTCCAATCTGGTTTTCGAAAGAGGCATAGTACAGGAACAGCGCTGGTTCAGGTGCTCAATGATCTCCTGATGGCAAGAGATCAAAAGAGCCATTCCATGTTGGTTCTTCTCGATCTCTCTTCAGCTTTTGACACTGTGGACCATGGAGTATGTCTCGAACACCTGAGGTTCATCTGTAGCCTGTCTGGTACAGTTCTCGGGTGATTTCGATCTTTCCTCACAGGCAGAACTTGGAGAGTGGTGTCGGGGATTAATTCTTCCTGCCCAGTCTCTGTGTCTTGTGGGGTGCCTCAGGGTTCAGTGTTGTCCCCCATGTTGTTCGCAGTGTACATGCTTCCCGTTGGAGACACTGTAAGAAGGTATGGGCTGAGGTTTCACTGCTATGCTGATGATACCCAGCTCTACCTATCTTTTGCACCCAACCAGGATGGAGCTCTCTCAGTGTTAAACAGCTGCCTCACTGAAATCCAGCACTGGCTGAATTCAGGCTGGCTGAGGTTGAACTCAGAGAAGATGGAGGTGATGGTTGTAGACCCGGGTCACCGGATAGAGGGGACAGGAGCTGGTTTACCCTCAGGACTTTTTCTGGGAGGTATCCAGCTCCCTACCTCTGAACGAGTGCAGAACCTGGGGTGATTTTTGATGACGAGCTGACACTACAATCACAGGTGTCAACAGTCATCATATCATCCTTTTACCCTCTGAGGAACATCTCCAGGATTAAGCACCTAGTTCTGTCCAGTGATCTGCCTACATTGGTCGACGCCTTTGTGACCTTGCGTCATGATTACTACAACTCCTTTATCTAGGGCTTCCTGGGGTTGACATCTGCTGCTTGCAGCTCATGCAGAACGCTGCGGCCCCGATATTGACAGGTGCTCCTCGTACCTGTCATATTTCCCCGGTTCTGTGCGATCTGGACTGGCTGCCAATACAGTAGTGGATCACATTTAAAGTTGATATTTTGACTTACAAAGCCCTACATGAACTTGACCCGGGCTACCTGAGAGAGCTTCTGGTACTTTACTGCCCTAGGCGATCGCTCCACTCGACAGACAAAGGGTTGCTAGAGAGTCCGAGGGTGTCTTTAAAATCTTTGGGGATCCATGCTTTTATGTACACAGCCCCTGCCCTCTGGAATACTGTACCCCATTCGCTTCGGCAGTGTGCGTCCATGGAGGAATTTAAAAAGGCCTTAAAGACCTACTTATGGTCAAAGGTTTACCCACAATGATGATATTTTATAGTATTTTTATGAACTCAGCAGTTAGATCTGTGTTATTATTGTTTTTATGTGTAATTGTTGTAAGGTGCCTTGGTTTAAGAAAGGTGCGGCATAAATAAAGATTTATTATTGTCACAACCTGACTCAGCAGGTCAGGCTCTCTGCTCCCACAGTGCCAATCTCTGAGCACAGTATTGTAAACAGGAACAGAAACAGGGTAACCCTCCTGTCTGTTTTCTGGGTTCGAATCAACCTTTGGTCTCAAGTTCTGGAGGGATTCAAACTGTGAACCTCTTGCTAGCGTGCCCAATGTACAGGCTAAGATAATTCTGCTCTTCAGGGAAATGCCAGATATCTTTTGCCTATGGGCACCTAACCAGGTATACAAAATGAACCCTTAAAAACTCTATTAAAGACCTCAGATAAACTCTTTACCTTTTTCCCAGTTTGATAAACCAGTAAGCTTTGCACAGTGTCAACTTTAACCATATATGCTTTACTTGTCAAATAACGAATTTCAAAGGCACACCAAGTAGTCTCTTAAAATAAGAGGTTTTACATAAAATAGATAAGAAAATATGTAAAATGTAAATACAGAACAATACATCACAAGCCATGCAATCTTTTAAAAGAATAAGGTTTAAAAGTGCAAATTCCTACCACAGTACATTTAGACTTGTCTCTCTAATGTATACCTTCTAACAGTGCGTGAAATAGACGTTGTTTTCAAGAGAGTCCAAACAAGAATGTCTGTAAGTGGAAAACAGAATACTGTTTAAAATTGGCTTTGCCAACCTCTTTGCATGAGGTCATCTAGCTCCTCCCTGTCAGAATATAAAAATTATACAAAACAGGATGTCTTATCATTCAGAAGGTAAATTAACTAAGGTGACATCAGCAAAAACTTATTTCCCCATATGACTTCCCAATCAAGTCTGTGATTTTCCAATATCTTTTTTCATCTAAGAGCAGTTTCCTCTCTCACAAAGAGATCACAGAGCTTTTACAACTCAGCAGTTTTCTCACCCAGCTGTAACATAGTTTTTCCAGCTTCAGTTGAAATTAACTGCCCTTCCTGAGGACGTCATGAAATGGGTATTTTAGTTCTTAGCTTCAAACAACCCAGATCCTAAATAAGGCTATAAAATGTGAGTTTTTGCACGTTAATCTCATCACAGAGATTTGCTGTTTAACATATCCTGTCTTTTGAAGTGAAACCTGGGGGGGGGGGGCATCCCACAGACTGTCTCAGGATGTCCCATGAGAGACACTCAATAACACATTTTTATATTACAAAAATCATAGAGTAATCAGAACCAGCTGTCCAAGCGTCACAATGCTCCCTCCCTAGACTGAATTTGGGGGCTCTATGCCCTGCATGGGATAAGCTTCCCAAATCAGTTCACTCATCATAGACATGAGATAACCCATCTGAGTTCTGATTTTTCGCTCTAGCCCTATGTAGAATTGTCACATCATACTCTTGCAAAGCAAGACTCCATCTTAACAATCTACCATTAGTCTTACCCATTTGCATCAGCCAAACCAGGTGGTTGTGGTTAGTTTGTACCAGAAAATGCTGCCCATACAAGTATGCCTCCAACTTCTTTTAGGCCCACACTATGGCAAGACACAGTGGAGTGTGCCTGCTCCCTGAGAAGTAACTTTTTATTCAGGTACGCTACTGGGTGATCTTTCCCTTGGTTGGATGTCTGACTCAGTACTGCCCCAATACCCACATCGGAGGCGTCAGTCTGAACTATAATGGGTTTGCTATAGTAAGAACTTGTCAAAACAGGCACACTGCAAGGGCCTCCTTCAGTCTGGTAAAGGCTTTCTCACAGGCTGGGTCCCAGGTAATTTTCTTTGGCATCCTTTTCTTTACCAGGTCAGATAGGGGAGCAGGCACTGTAATTGGGTAAACATTTTCTATAGTACCCTGCTGTCCCGAGAAAACTCCTGACCTGCTTCTGGGTTTCTGGGCTCCGTCACACCTGGATTACCTCTATTTTTATTTGGTTAGGACAGAGCTGTCCTCGGCTTACCACATGCCCGAGGTATGCCACTTCTCCCATGGCCACCTGGCACTTCTCTGCTTTGACAGTGGAGGCAGTATAGCGCAGTGGTTTAAGGCTCTGAGCTGCAAATCTGGTGACATCCAGCAGACCAGACCTGGGTTTGAACACCATAGCTTCCACTTGCATACTGTGTGACCTTGAGCAAGTCACTTAACTTCCTTGTGCTCCCATGTCACACCTGTAAAAAAGCTTTCAGCTTTGTGTGCTAGTCCTGGTTAAATAACTAAATAACTAGTGAACCCAGCCCTCTGTATCCTGCCCAGCACTTCCCTAAGGTGGGATAGGTGTTCCTCCCAGCTGGCACTAAAGATGGCAGTGTCATCCAGGTACACCACGATGTACTCCTCAGCACCATTTAACACCTAATTCACCAACCTTTCGAAATTGGCCGGGGCGTTCTTCATTCCATAAGGCATGACTTTAAATTCCAATAAGCCTATTGGAGTGATGAAGGCTGACCTCTCCCTAGCTCTGTTCGTCAACTCTACCTGCCAGTACCCCTTGGTCAGGTCAGGTCGTAAGGTAGGTCGCCCCTCCCAACTTGTCCAAGAGTTCATCCATCCAGGGCATCAGGTGGGCATCTGACTTCGTGACTGCATTCAGTCCATGATAGTTCACACAGAAATGAGTAGAGCAATCTGGCTTGGGCACAAGGACTACAGGTGAGGCCCAGGGGCTGTGGGATTTGTGGATTACCCCTAAATCCAGCATTTCCTCCACTTCCCTCCTAATGTCCTTTTTTGACAGCCTCTGACACCCAATATGCTGTCTGCTGTATGGGCGTCTGTGTCCCTGTCTCTACATTGTGCATCACTAAGGGGGTTAATCCAGGCTTGGTGCTAAACAGTGGGGCAAAATCTGCTAAAACCTCGCTTACTTCCTGGATCTTTTCTAGGGTCAGCTGGGGAGACAATTTAACTGCCTCCACAGAGTACTCCTGCTTACTTTCTTCCAGTAAGTCCAGAAGGGGTCTCCTTCGTCTGTCCCCTTCCCAGGACTACACACTGCAAACACCATGTCAGCTCTATTTGCATATGGCTTCATCCTGTTGACATGGTACATCCTTTCTGTCTGTCTTCTGTCAGGTAACTCTATAATATAGTTCACGTCATTTACCTTCCTAGCTACTTTGTACGGTCCTGCCCACTCAGCCTGCAGCTTGTTTTTCCAGACTGGAATAAGGACCATGACTTCCTGACCCACCATGTACAAGTGAGCTATGGCTCTGCAGTTGTACCATACTTTCTGTTTCTGTTGGGCAGCTGCCAGGTTGCTCTGGGCTGTTCCCATAAGCTCCTTCAGCCTTTCCTTAAACCTAAGGACATGATCCACAATGGGAGTTCCCTGGGTGGCGTGCTTGCCTTTCCAGTCCCCCTGGATCAAGTCTAGGGGCCCTCGTACCTGGCGTCCATATAAGAGTTCAAAGGGGGAAAATCCTGTCGACTCTTGGGGCACGTCCCTGTATGCAAACAACAGGTGGGGAAGGTATTTCCCCTAGTCCCTTCCATACTGTTCAGCAAACGCCCGAAGCATTGACTTCAGGGTACCATTGAATCTTTCCACAAGCCCATTGGCTTGTGGGTGATGGTGATACGATGTCATGTATCTCTACACCACCCCACACTTCTCCCATAAACATTTCATCAGGTCCAACATGAAGGAACCCCCTCGATCGGTGATAACCTCCTGCAGAAACCCAACACGGGAGAAAATCCCAAGTAAGGCATCTGCTACTTTGTCTGTCCTCAGTGAGGATAGGGTGACTGCCTCTGGGTACCGAGTGGCATAATCCACCACAATCAGGATGGATCTCTTCCCTGAGGAGCTGGGGGGTATTTAAAAGCCCTAAAAAATCCATTCCCACCCTCTGGAATGGCTCCTCCACTATGGGCCATGGAATCAAGGCAGCTTGGGTTTTCTTGCCCACCTTCCCTATTTTTTGCCACCAGTGACAAGACCTGCAATACTTCTTCACCTGCTGGGTGAAGTTAGGCCAATAGAAATTCTAGGCAAACTGCTGCATAGTACGCACGATTCCCAGATGGCCAGGTAAGGGAATATAATGTGCAGTCTTGAGCAACTGCGCATGATACCCCTGGGGAACGTCAAGCTGCCTGCCTAGCACCCCTCCCTCTGTTTGCATAGCCTGAGTATGCATCTGTCCATCTTCCCAATAAACCTTATGTTTACCATAACCTCCCTTTGCTCCATCAGAGTCTGCCCAAGCCCTCAGCTTCTGTAGACTAGGGTCACTTCTCTGAGCAGCAGCAAACTCCTCGCACATTCCCAAGGCATGGGACAGGTCCCCTTCAGTCGCTAAACTAGGGTCCCTAGCACTAGCATCAGGGTACTCAGGATCACTGTCATCCCTTACCCTCTGACAATGGGTCACCCCTCCCTCTTTGGAGTAACCCTCTGTAGTGGTGTGGTTAACTGCTACTGGGGAAATTTCTACCCCCTTTTCATTAGTCTCCATGTCAGGAGACTCAGGCAGGGGAATCAGCCTCCCAGTGGTTTCCACCATGGCTTCTGGGGTGTCCAGGGAACTACAGTGTTCCCTTGCCGCTTGGCTATGGGTAACAGCATACACCATCCCCTGTTTGAGATTGTTGCCCAGGATCACATTCACTGCTAAGGTTTTGGCTACAGCCACCTGTTGCACAGTTCCCCCTGTTTCACCCCAGTCTAGGAGAACACTAGTGAGGGGCAGTGTTTTCTCCCCACCAGTAAAGTCTTGTGCAGTGACATATTTATTGGGTATAAGCTGACCAGGCTGTACCAGATCCCCTTTTACCAATGTCAGGGATGCCCTTGTGTCCCTTAACCCTTGCGTCTGTACACCATTCACCATGACTGGGTGCATGTGTTCCCTCATGTTCACAGACATGCGTCCAGAGACACACAAACAACCCACTTCTTTCCTAGCCCCATTCTGCATATTGCTCATTCTTTTGGAACACTGTCTGGCAATATGCCCAGTTTCTTTATGTACCCAACTTTCATTTCTTTTCTCAGAGAAATCTTTTCTCTGAAACCTGGGGCTAACTGGTTTTGGTGGAGGCAGTGAGGGTTTTAGCTGCCCTGAACACATGTTTTTCCCTTTCTGCACTGCCACACCCACCCCATTCGCTCTCAGAGCAGGTCTGCTCTTGGCATAGCGGTCCGAGAGTTCAGCAGCCTCTTGCACTGTTTTGGGATCTCGGTTCTCCAGCCAGGTTTTCAAAATCATATTTTCAATTTTATCAACAGAGTTTGCTTCAGTTCTTTCCCGCCAATGTTTTAAAAACGGACGTTGTTTCATGGCTAGCTCCTCGTAGCTCATGTCAGGGCTTCTCCTGAGCTTACGGAATTTAGCTCTGTATGATTCAGCAGTTAATTCAAATTTCTTTAACAGTGCAGCTTTAAGTTTGCTGTAATCATCATTGTCCTCATTGTCCATTTGACCCAATGCATCCCAAGCTTTCCTGGTAAGTAGCGGGGACAGCTGTAAGATCCAGGACTCTTTAGGAATTTTAGCCTGAATACAAACTTTTTCAAAAGAATTTAAAAAGGCATCCGTATCCTACCCCTCTTTAAATTTGATTATCAATTTGGAATTCAATTTGTAACCCAGTCCTGCAGTCCCAGTTAAACCCAAGCCACTTACCTGCTCTGGTGCTGGTGGTTGGAGTCATAACTTCTCCAATTCATGTTGCCTCTGGCACTCATGCTCCTCATGGTCAGCCTTCCACTGTTCCCACTCTGCCTCTTGACATTCTCACTCCCTCTTCTCCTCTGCAGCTCGCTGGTGCTCATGCTCCTCACAGCCTGCCTCCTGCTGTTCACGGTTCCTCTCTCTGTGGAACTCCAGCTCCATTCTGCGCAACTCAATTTGCAGCCTGAGTACTTCTGGATCCAGGATACTAGTGACCTTCTCCTGCTGCTATGGCCCTTCGCTGACAGTGGCCCTGCTGCCCTCCTCATCGGATCTGGACACTGTACTGGACGCTAGCCTTCCACATTCAAGGTTCAGTCCCTTACAGTCACTGACTGTGACTCAGTGTTCTGGGTATCTGCAACCATCAGGGCATCCACGAGGTTCTGCTTGGTGGCTTTCACCTCAAATGGGACTCTTCTGTCCCTGCACAACTGCTTTAAGTAGTCTACAGTGCGCCCACTGTAGTTGGAAGCCATCTTCTTCCCTAACTACGGTTACTCTCACTAGCACTTAGGAAAAAAATAAAATGGGTAGGAACTTGACTGTAAGCCAAGTGATATAGTTCTGCTTCCTTTTTTTTAAATAAAATCACTGCCTTTTTCCTTTTTTGCAAGTGAGCCGACAGTATCAAGCTGACACACTGAACAATAAAAGCTTGTAATACCAAACTTATGCACACCGCTGCCAACCAGTCTGTCACAACCCCACTCGGCAGGTTAGGCTCTCTGCTCCCACAGTGCCAGCCTCCGGGCGCAGTATTGTGAACAGGAACAGAAATAATAATAATAATAATTTTATTTTTAAAGCACCTTTCACATTTTCAAAGCGCTGTACAAAACATATAGTAAAAAGAAAACCAAACATTATAGTACATTATAAAACATTCATAAAACCACAATTTCAACAACAATTCATATAATACTATAAAAAGGCAATTCGGTACAAATAAGTTTTTAAGCCACTCTTAAATTCCCCCAGGGAGGTGCACTGCCGTAACCAACGGGGTAGAGAATTCTAGAGAGTGGGAGCAGCGTAGGAAAAAGCTCTACAACCAGATGAATTTAGATTCACTCTCAGAATCTCTAGCAACCCCTCATCGGCCAAGTGGAGCGATTGGCCAGGGCAGTAAGACACTAGAAGATCTTTCAGATAAGCTGGACCCTGGTTGTGTAGGGCTTTAAAATCAATAAACAGACTTTGAAGGTGATCCACCACCGAACAGAGAGCCAGTGCAGTTCGCGTAGCACCGGGGTAATATGACAGGACCTACTGGTTCCCATCAAAACCCAGGCCACCGCGTTCTGCACTAGCTAAAGACAGCGGATTTCAACCACAGAAGGCCCAAAATACAGGGAGTCACAGTAGTCCAGACGAGAGGACACAAAGGCGTGGACCTACATAGGTAGCATGTCAGATGGAACGAGGTGTTTCACTCTAGCGCTATTCCTAAGATGGTAAAAGTAAGTCTTGATGACTGCTGACACCTGCGAATGCAGTGTCAGCCTGTCATCCAAGATAACCCCTAGGTTACGCACCCATTCAGAGGTTGGAAGTGACACACCCCCAAGAAAAATTCCTGAGGGTGCAACAACAGGCGACCCCTCTATCCGATAGCCCGGGTCCACCACCAAAATCTCTGTCTTTTCTGCATTCAACTTCAGCCAACTAGAATCCATCCAACCCTGGATTTCTTTCAGACAGTTGTTAAACACTGAGAGAGCTTTATCCTGGTCAGGAGGAAAAGACAGGTATAGCTGGGTATCATCTGCATAGCAATGAAACCTCAGCTTATACCATCTTATAATGTCTCCGAGGGGCAGCATATACACCGCAAATAACATGGGAGATAGCACAGAACCCTGAGGCACCCCACATAACAAAGTTGTTGGGCCAGAGGAAAAAAGCCCCAACACAACTCTTTGTGATCTCCCAGTGAGGAATGAGGTGAACCATCGAAGGACGGTTCCCAATATTCCACAAATCTGCCTCAGACATGCTAGCAACACCACGTGATCCACTCTGTCAAAGGCTGATGAGAGATCAAGAAGAACTAGAATAGAACGTCTCTTCTGGTCTCTCGCCCTCAAGAGATCATTAAGCACCCGAACCAGCGCTGTCTCAGTGCTATGTCTTTTACGAAAACCCGATTGGAAGGGTTCATAGATACCATGGATGGTTAAATAGTTCTCAATTGGGATGCCACTACCTTCTCAATCACTTTCCCAATAAAGGTAGATTTGAGATGGGTCTGTAGTTTGTGAAACAGTCAGGGTCCAAGGTAGCTTTCTTCAAGAGGGGTGTTACCACCGCCTCTTTCAGGGAGCTAGAAAACTCACCCGATTCCAAGGAGCACCAGATTGTTTGCACAAGGATTGGACCGATGATATTGCAAAAACCCAGTATTAGGGAAGTTGGTCAAGGATCCAAACTACTGCTAGTAGGGTGCACACCATGGATAATCCTCATGACACCCACGAAATCAGGTCTGCTGAAGGAACACCAAGAAGACTGCGGTACTGTGAACTCATGCTGCTCAACAGCATCCCCCTTAGAAGCCGCTGGACGCGATCCGTCCTGATGTCGTCCACTTTATTAGCGAAGAATCGAGCAAGCTCCTCACACTCTAATTGCAAAAAAGCCTTCCGAACTTGTAGACAGGCTGGGTTGCACAGGTTGTGTGAGGAGCTTGCTCGATTCTTCGCTAATAAAGTGGCCGACATCGAGATGGCTCGCGATCCAGCGTAGGGATGATTCCTGGCTCACATACTCGCAAACTGTTCACAGTTCAAAAAGCTGAGCTGGTCGATTTCTGGCTACTGCAGTCTCCCTGGACAAGAATTCTGTCTTCTTAAAGGAGACTGCCAGATTGATAGAATAATGGTCCATCAATCTAAGGCGGTAGGCATCAAGGGCGGATCTGCGCCAGCAGCATTGTAATCTTCGCCCCTGTCTCTGCATCTCCCAATGTCCCGTCAAACCAGGGCACCTTAGGACGAAGGGAAAGGGGGTGTACACGAACAGGAGCAATAGTATCCAGAGCCAATGTAACAGCCTTTTTATAGGCTGTCACCAAGGTCTCTGGACTACTGCTCGCAACGCGGGGGACGACAGGTCAAGAACCGCTGCAAGGTCCTGGGGTGTAATATCCCATAAAGAAACAGGGTAACCCTCCTCTCTGTTTTGTGGGTTCTAATCAACCTTTGGTCTCAAGTTCTGGAGGGATTCAAACTGTGAACCTCTTGCTAGTGTACTCAATGTACAGGCTCAGATAATTCTGCTCTTTGGGGAAATGCCAGATATCTTTTGCCTATGGGCACCTAACCAGGTGTACAAAATGAACCCTTAAAAACTCCATTAAAGACCTCAGATAAACTCTTACCTTTTTCCCAGTTTGGTAAACCAGTTAGCTTTGCACATTGTCAGCTTTAACCATATATGCTTCACTTGTCAAATAACGAATTTCAAAGGCACACCGAGTAGTCTCCTAAAATAAGGGGTTTTACTTAAAATAGATAAAAAATATGTAAAATGTAAATACAGAACAATATATCACAAATCATACAATTTTTTTAAATGAATAAGGTTTAAAAGTGCACATTCCTACCACAGTACACTTGTCTCTCTAATGTATACCTTCTAACAGTGCGTGAAATAGATGTTTTCAAGAGAGTCCAAACAAGAATGTCTCTAAGTGGAAAACAGAATACTGTTTAAAATTGGCTTTGCCAACCTCTTTGCATGAAGTCATCTAGCTCCTCCCTGTAAGAATATAAAAATTATACAAAACAGGATGTCTTATCATTCAGAAGGTAAATTAACTAAAGTGACATCAGCGAAAACTCATCTCCCCATATGACTTCCCAATCAAGTCTGTGATATTCCAATATCTTCTTTCAGCTATGAGCAGTTTCCTCTCTCACAAAGACATCAAAGAGCTTTTACAACTCAACAGTTTTCTCACCTAGCTGTAATATAGTTTTTCCAGCTCCAGTTGAAATTAACTACCCTTCCTGAGGATGTCATGAAATGGGTATTTTAGTTCTTAGCTTCAAACAACCTAGATCCTAAATAAGGCTATAAAATGTGAGTTTTTGCAAGTTAATCCCATCACAGAGATCTGCTGTTGAACATATCCTGTCTTTTGAAGTGAAACCTGGGGGGGGGTCATCCCACAGGCTGTCTCAGGATGTCCCATGACAGACACTCAATAACACATTTTTATATTACAAAAATTATAGAGTAATCAGAACCAGCTGTCCAAGCGTCACAATTATTATTATTATTATTGTACAAAATAATTCCATCATGAATTGGATCTGGATGGTGGTTGTTTATATCTGGTCAGTTTCTTCTACTCAGGTATCATTTCTCACTGGCCTCATTTGTTCACTCTTTATGAGAAGTGAGTGTTTCAATTAAATGCTCAGGTCCCTTCTGTCCACCTTTGGTGCTGTTCTGGTGGGTGTAAAAGAACCCAAGGCAGTTCTTGCAAGAGTGGATGATTTCCCCTGGCATTCTGGCCAACATTCTCTTTCCCATATGTAACCCCTAGATGGCGCTATCCCAGGGGCTACTACCCCTGCCTGATTTGCCACTAACAGGTTGAGGGGCCTGGATCCAATGGTGGGTGCCTCCACCCAGAGGTCAGGGTTTGCAATAGTTAAACTAACTTGGTCACAGCCCTCTGGGACACTGCAACCCCCTTTCTTCCCACTAGTAGGCCCACACAATATATCAAATTACCTTCACAGTATACACTTACCCCCAGGTCTGGTTCCGGCACTGGGACCTCCTGTGAAATGAGATACAGTGCAACAATCACAGTACAGTACTTTAACATAGACAAATACCTCAGGCAGTATAACTTTGCTGAAACAAGCAGCTCTGATTTATTTAGGGGATATAACAAGGACAGGGAAATCAGGTTAATTAGCTTATCACTCTAATAATCTACCTATGGCTCTGTGCACAGGCCTATCCCTATCGAGTTACTGTCCCTGGGTACCCAAGCCCTAGTGGCTAGTCCAAACCGTGGCAGCTGGTAGGCGCCCTTTCACACAGAGAAAGGAGAATTAAACAGTCAGCAGTACAGTAATTCCATTTGGATTTAATGTGGCAATTCAACAGGAGCAACCTGAATTAGTACTCACGACCTCCAAATAAGATAGGGTCCTTCAATGTCAGCAGGGCTCACTTGAGGTACACAAACCTCTTCACACATCCATATAAAAGAAAGTACTATACCAGGCAGGCTGCATCTGTATCCCGAATGCACTACTGCACAATACCTGGGAGAACACACAGCAGATTCAGTTCCTGACAGACTCGAGTGCATTTTTCAGCAATTCTTCCAGTCTCTACAGGTGAGCCTGGTTTCTACTCTTCAGAGATCCTTTGATTCTTTTCACAGGATTTGATTCAGTCCTAACAAGCTGTTACACAAGCTGCAGACCGGAACTCTGGGCCTTACACACGTTTTTGACTAAAACTGCACACTGAAAAAGCACAGGGCTCCTTCCTTCTTCACTGCCAAAGCTCAACTGAACTCCAACTGATGAAACGGGCACTTCCTTTGAGTTCCTCCCAGTTCTTGACTGGATTGGCTGTCACTCACAATAGACTGCTGCTGTTGGTCCAAAAAGGCACTGAAGTCTAAACTACATCTCCCAGAGTCACTGCCTATACAATCCTCTTGTGGCTGGCTCAGATTATGAGTCAAGTTCTGATTCGTCAAGGCATCATTTTAGAGCTAGCTTACCACACTGATTGGTCCAGTTCAGCAGTTCAAAACTAGAATGGGGAACTAGCAGACACAGTTCTGACTGCAAAGAAAGCAGGTTAGACAAACTGTAATTTCATTATTACTCTAAATAATTTCTGGCAAACAGTTACATCTTTCAGATAGGTTCCCTTTGCACTCCTAGTGACTGCAAAAATGAAGTGAATTGGCAGCAGCTCGAGTGGTACTCAGAGAAGCACACAGTCCCCCCATACAAACTAATTATGTCTGCAAGCAGACAGCTCTTAAAGAGACAGTACCAGAGGCTCTAAAAACACTCACTGATAAATGGCTTAAATGCCAAACACCATTCAGGCTTGGAGCATTCAAGCAAGCTCCTGGAAGTCTTTTGGGAACCCCCATTTGCAGGGGGGTTACACATAAAACCAGTTTATGAAGTTGTTCAAAGCTGCACGTGGGGGTTGATGTGCAAAATGGCTGACACCACATGTTTACATTTAATACCAGTCTAGCATTGATTGTAAAGTGTTTTGGGATACAATGTGTATGAAAAGAGCTATATAAATGCTAATTCTAACTCCAGCAATACTCAGGTAATTCATAACTTTGTACAGTAAGCCTTCTGGGTAGAACTACCCGGAGAGATGGAACCTATGCAAATGATGGAATCTTTTGCATGAGACACTTTTAAATGCTGCATTCTACTAACTGCCTTACCTCTAAACCCCTCAGATTTCTCTCTCCACCCGTCAAGACTAGACGCACGGAGATCTTCTCCTCATCATCATGTTCTGACGTGAGAAAACTTATAAAATATATATAAGTATTCTTTACATTTCATTTGCTGCCTTTTACTTTTTGTAATTTTAGTAAACCCGTAGTTTTAGTGTTTAAAGTGTAAGTTTTCTCTGTTTCTCCTGGTTCGGTATAACTGGGGGTAAACTGAAGTTTATTTTTTATTTTTCTGAGTTTTCTGACTAAAAAAACTCCGTTAGTTATGTTTAATTTTGTTAAATATAGCTTGTTTTAAGAACTGCTAAGCCCAGTACCTGAACCGATAGCCTTGGTTCATTTTATCTTGGTTCTGGGTTCCCGATCAGTTCTTCATCGGTTCCGGAACCAACTGCAACTGTTAAATAAACTTTATATTGACATTTTTTAGCGGTTGCAATTTTTATCGCTTTTACTTTGTAAATGTCAGAAAAACCAAGAAGAAAAATAGTGATCCCGGTTTGTATTGAAAGTGGTGAAATATAAAGCAAACATTCTTTGTTTTGCCTACATGAACATGAACA
This sequence comes from Neoceratodus forsteri, assembly GCA_016271365.2. Taxonomy (NCBI): domain Eukaryota; kingdom Metazoa; phylum Chordata; order Ceratodontiformes; family Ceratodontidae; genus Neoceratodus; species Neoceratodus forsteri. The sequence continues at coordinate 214,642,430 of JADMNL010000026.1, read as the reverse complement.
TTAAAAGCAGAGTGAAATCTGCAAGACGTCCTGAGAAAACTATTTATTTAAAAATGCCTGAACAATGCCAAAGAGAAAACTGTCACCATCTAAGGGTTCCTCTAGCTCTGACCAGCTGACACCCTAAATTACTGTGGGTGAAATCCACAACAGTTACTGTAACGGCTACCCCTGAGACGGGTATACAAGCAGTTCCTAAGAGGCTTGCTGAACCGGCTGACTCTGGTTCCCTCAAAGAAATCTAACACAGAACCTCCTGCTGGACAGCATTTGGGGACTTCTGTGCCTTGCTATAAAGCCTGACAACTCCTGCAGAAATTGCACAGTGAAAATTTTAAAACTTTTCAAGGAGAAAGTGTGGACAAATGCCTGGAATAGCTAAAGAAAAAACTTTTAGGCTTACATGGGCTATCTGCATCTGAGGATTATTCCTCACTTTCATACTTGTGTGAAATGATTGGGCTGACACCTACTAAAAGCATCTCCTTCCCTTACCTCTCAACCTCCCCTCATAAATCAGGGACAAGGCTTAAAAAAATCAACTAAGAAAGAACAAGTCTGTAACTTTTATGTTTGATATTATTTTGTACTTATAACCCCACTGTTTAGTCACAGAAACACAATTTTAGGAGGGCAGAGTAAAATTTTTAGACAAATCAAGTCCCTGAAAATCAGGGACAGTTGAGAGGTATGCGGGTCCTTCCTGTGAATGCACTCTTCTGGAAAGGTGCTTTAAAGATTCTTCATATACCAAGCTGTGTTTCCTCACTTGAAAAGAGTCTGGATAAGAAATATCAGTTGGACAGGAAGGGAGCTGAATATTTTATTCTCCCCCACCCTGTCCACCAAGGAGTAGTATAAGTGACAGCCTGTGACAAGGCAGAAATACCCCTGACATCACTCGGCTTTCAAGCCTCTGTTGCTCAATACCAAAGGTCACTGTGGCAGTCTGACCTTGCTATGGCAGTCAAGACTCAGACTCCCCTGTCGGATAATCTAGCTGAAACAGTTAAGTTTGGTTTGGGAGCAGCCAAATACCAGTCAAAGGGCTGCTGACTTTATGACACTGCTGCCAGATGGGTGGCAAATCCAGTGGTTCAAAGGAGGTTTGCCTGGCTGAGAGCCACAAACCTCACTCAGGATACCCAAGCCTGAGCTATGTATTTCCCAGTCGAGGGTAATTCCCTCTTGGAGGAAAGATAAAGGCTTACATGAAAAAGGTGGATGTATACAAAACCGCCTATAGTAGTAATTCTCCAAAAGAAAGCTTCCCCTTCACTAAAACATATGGAAGGGGAGGCAGAGGCAGATAATTTCACACAAAGTCTTTCTTTTATAAGGCCAGAGTTGTGTGGCAGTATCAGCAGTACCCACAGCAGGGGTACTTCAGGCCCCACAGTGAGTCAGAGATTGTCTCTGAGTTCAAATCCCTTCCAGCAGTTATTTAAAAAAAAAAAAAGGTTTAAAACCATCTACAGATGTAAAGAGAGAACTCCCAGAAAATGAAGTTAAAACTTGATACTGTCAGACAGTGGGAAGGCTAGCCTGTCTTAGACTTCAAGGTACTAAACAGGGCCTAACAAGGCCAAAGTTCAAAATGATAACTTTGTCACTGATTCTGCCAACACTCCAGACAAGGGAGTGGTTGGCATCACTGGACTTAAAGGGTGCTTATTTCCACACCCCCATAAGGGAGTTTCACAGAAAGTACCTCAGGTTCTTACTCTCATCAGGTCACTCCCCAAGAGTGTACACAAAGTGCTTGGTAGGGGTTGTAGCACACCTTCAAAGACAAGGTGTCACAGTTTTCCCATACCTAGATGACTGGCTGGGGGTTGTAAAATCAGCCCAGCAAGTGGGAGCATCTGCAACTCACCCAGGGGCTCCAAGAGTCTCTAGGGTTCCTGATAAATCTAAAGAAGTTCTGTCCTTCAGCCTGTTTGGGCACTATGGTTCATAGGAGCAGAGCTATATACCCTGCAAGGCAGGGCATACCTGCTTCTCGACAGGGCAAGAGGTATTCAACTGATAGCAGGCTTATTCAGCCTGAACAAACCAAAAGCTGAATGTAAGTTTCTTCAGCTACTGGCCACATGGCAGCTGCCACCGGCATAGTCCTGGAATCCAGGTTATGGATGTGGGACATTCAGTTTCACCTCAGTGCTCACTGGGAGAAAGGACCCTCTTTCAAAACTAATTCTGGTAACAAAAAACATTGTTACAGGCCCTCTAAGGGTGGAAAGAAGAAACCCGGATGAAAGGGGTTCTTTTTCAGCAAGAGTCCCCATCAGTTGTTCCGCCAACAGATGCATCTCTACTAGAGTGGGGTTCCCATCTGGGGGTTCACATCATCCAAGTGCAGAGCCACTCCTGCAAACAAACCTGCTGGAGCCAAGATTAGTGTTACTAGCACTAAAGGCTTTCACACAACTAGTACAGGGAAGGTGGTACGGGTCAGAACAGACAATACCACCACCATGTATTACACAAACAAGCAGGGATGGATAAGGTCCAGCCCTCCCTGCACAGGACTCATGATAATATGAAGTCAGTCTAGGATGCTCCACTGGGGTTCCCCTGCAGTCTGTTCATCTGCCAAGCAAGGACAATACCTTGGCAGATATCCTGACTCAACTCAACTAATCCCATCATGAATGGGCCATGGACAGTCAGGTGGTGCGAGTAATCTCTAGAAGGTGGGGCACCCCAGAGATAGACTTGTTTGTGTCCCACCAGAACCACCACCTGCCATAGTGCTATGGCAGACCACCAGATATGGGAACAATCCCCCTGGATGCTCTGGCTCTGGATTAGTCAGAGAAGCACCTACATGCTCTGCTTCCTTCCCTCTGGTGTACAGAGCATTTCTTAAGCTCAGGTCCCAGGTCAGCTGCTAACCTCCAACAAGGGGAGGCTCCTGTACCCAAACCTCAGGTCACTCAGGCTCGAGGCATGGCTCTTGAGGGCCTACAATATGTGTGTGCTGGTATTTTCCTGAAAGTGTCTTGAACCTTTTAAATGGTTACAAGAAGCCCTCTATTAAGAAAATCTATGCTTCATATGAAAACGTTTTTTTCTCTTTGGTATTTAACTAGGAACTGGTCCCAGCTGTGCTTGATTATCTTACCTATTTACATTCCTTGGACTTGCAGTCCAGCACCCTTACGGTCCACCTAGCTGCAGCATCTGCCTGCATATCAGCTGGACAGAATGTTTCAAGTGGCTCCAGATCCTATCTCCAAAAGGCTCTTTAAGGGCTTGGCCCATAACAGTACAGGCTGGTGTCCTAGCTGTGCCAGACTATCTTCCCTATTTGCATTTACTGGGCTTGCAGTCCAGTACCTTAAAAGCATATACTTACATTTCAGTGGACAGAATGTTTCTGTTTCACTGGCCTCAGACCCTGTCTTCACAAGGTTCTTTAAAGGCCTAGCTCATTTGCACACACCCTCACAGGGAACCAGTGCCAGCATAGTACCTAAATGTGTGTATAGTTAGGCTCATGGGTTCCCTCCTTGAGCCTATGTTTTCAGTGTATTTCAGATATGTCACATGAAAAATTGTTTTTCCTCATGGTAATGTCTTCTGTCAGAGGAATTAGTGAGCTTCAGTCTCTGTGCATTGAACATGACTACATTTCATTCCACAGAGACTAAGTGGTCCTGAAAACAAACAGGACGTTTCTTCCAAAAATGGTTTCTGATTTCCATTTGAACCAAACCATTATCTTACCTTTCTTTTTCACTGAACATTTTGGTTCAAGTGAAAGAAATCTTCATAGTTGGATCATCAAAGAGTTCTTAGCTACTACTTGACAGCAGCTACAGTCCATAGGCAGGACAGAAAACAGCGGTTCCTGACCTATGAAATGCGGGAAAGGGTAACCCAGCATCAAAAAAGTCCATTTCTTGTTGTATAGTATCCAGTTTTTTGTTACTCTAAGGCTGGAAAGGAGCTCTCAACAGGGTTGAAAGCCCACTCTACAAGGGGCACAAATGCTACCATAGCAGCTGTGGGGGATGTTCCCATGGTGGACACCTGTAAAGCAACTACCTGAAGAACAGTACTCACCTTTACGAAGCACTATAACCTGGATGTTCACTCCAGGGGTGATGCTAGGTTTGGCACAACAGTCCTGCAGAGTCTGTTTCCAGAATAAAGTTCTGTGCCCATCTCCAGTGGTACTGCTTTGTAGTCTGCATAAAGTTATGAATTACCTGAGTATTACTGGGATTAGAAGAAGAAATGACTTACCAAAGTAATCTCGCTTCTTCCCAGTGATACTCAGGTATTCATAACTCCCTCCCTACCTCCCCTTCCAGAACTTTTAGCCTCTGCACCCCTGCATACTGTGCCCTCAGGGGTGTAAATGCCATTTCTGGCACATATGTTGTGTTTGTGTTCGCTATTGTTGTTCCTCCTTGTCAGATGATTCTGACATTCAGGGTCTTCTTTCATATGTTATGCCCTCTGTTGCAGGCCTTTTCTGTGTGTTAAGGGAGTTCCTACCAGAATTATTATTATTTTTATTATTATTATGTTCAATATTGTTGTTATTAATGTTACACTTAGTCCTCGTGGGCCTGTCTTTCCAGGCTTCTAGGAAATCTGAGGGGTTTAGAGCGAAGGCAGTTAGTAGAATGCAGCATTTGAAAAGTGGCTCATGAAAAACATTCCCTCATCTGCATATGTTCCATCTCTCCAGGCAGTTCTACTTAGAAGGCTTACTGCATAAAGTTATGAATACCTGAGTATCACTGGGAAGAAACAAGATTACTATGGTAAATAATTTTTTCTTCTACATCATTTATTCTCCCCACTTACCCTGGGCCTCCCCTGTGACAGGCACTGCACTGGCCTGCCTCGCACTAAATTCTTATACCTGCAACAGAAAACATTGAAGGTTTGTTTCCAGTTGTTTAACCAGGAGTGGCACACTAAGCTGAAAGCTTGTTTACAGGTGTGACCTAGGAGCACAGGGAAGTTGTGACTTGCTCAGGGTCACACAGTATATGCAAGTGGGATTCAAACCCAGGTCTCCAGATTTGCAGCTCAGAGCCTTAAACCACTGCACTATACTGCCTCCTTCTTACTACCCTCTGCCCTCCAACCCCCCCCAACACACACACACTGGAATCCCCTGTTACAAAACAAGAAGACACCCCTCTATACTGAAGCCTGCCTGTCTGTAAACGGGTGCTGTGCTCATCACTGACAGTCCCGTACCTGCTTTAGGGTAAGTGGCTATGAGAAGATCATCACTAAAAGCCTGGAATCGCTTCACTTCTTCCCATCTGTGCTGCCACGGAGCAGGAAATGGCATTCCATCTACGAGGACTAAGTCACAACGCTTGATATCTTGGTCTTGAAGGTCTAACAGAGACAGTCTTGCCAGATTTAGAGACCCCTGGGAGTCCATCTGAAAAATAAGAATAGTTTTACATACAATACATCAGCAAGGAATATATTCCATACATACATTCAGTTATTTACTGTATGTATATATTTAATTGCATTATTTTAATATTATCTAATGCAAATCTACTGTAAGTGTACATGTTTTTTGCATTGCTGTTTTCTGTATTTTAAGTATTTATGTTAACGTCTTTTGAGTTTTTATATACTATTATATCCCGGGTCACACCTGAAAACTGCATGTCGTATGCTGTATAAACAGAGTATAGTCCTGCTGTCATTATTCATTATTCCTTTTATGAAGTCCTTGCTTCTCTTAGCCTTCACCAATTTGTCTAACTTTTTCTCTATTTCTCTCAGAGACCATTTCTTAGTTAGCCATTTTGCTCAGTCTAACATAAAATATTTAATCAGCACAGTAAGCAGCACTCCGGCAGGCAGAAAATTACCAATGAGGCAGTGTATGCAAGAAAAACTCACAGTCTAGTGTAGCAGAGCTTCCATGAGAAATTGTGGCACTAAATCACGGTGCTTCAGATCAACATGTGACCCTTCATCGAGGGGGTGGAAGAGCCACTCAGCAACTGCCAGGTCAGTCACCTGTGATGTCACTTTCAGTGAGGTTACAGTGCTAGTGATGTAACAGAAGGAATAGAGCTCAGGGTTTTAAATAATTGATTAGCAGTTTTTTTCTTGGGACAATACTAACTGTACAGAAAGTATTTATATAGGTTTTCTAGAAGTGTTATGTTTGTTAAACACATTGAGGCAAGTGCTATGCATTTTCACAATGTTTTAGCACTTTTATGAACAAAACGCTAATCAATTTGTGGAGTTAAATAAATCCCTGGAGCTACATATGTCAGCTGTCAGGCAGAGTGCTATTCCACACATCCAGCCATAATACTATCACATAGAAAACTTTCTAATTAGTGTAAGGGGACAGGTCTGGGGTCACCTTCCTGTATCTGGGGTATATGATGGCATCTCAACCAGGAGAGCACCCATGCCTTCTCATGCCATGAACACCAGTTCTGCACCACCAGTGACTGTGTTACCAACTCAGGTTGCGGTGGTGGGGATTGGGGCACCTTAAATCATATTCTGGGGTGCCAAGAGCATGAGAGCAAATACCGACTATAAGGCCGATACAAGAGCTGGGAACAAGCGTGGTCGTTTTATTATTGTTAGCTGCCTAAGTGGTACACAGTACTCCAGGAATTCCCTGGTCATTTCTCTTCCTGATGAGACTTGCACACATTTTACTGCAGCATTCCATGGGCCATGCCTTACATGTACGCTCCTTCACATACCCCTGGGGCTCTACACAACCCCCCAATCTGTAGTGTGGAATACATCACTACTGTTGTTTCTCAACATGGGTCTGATGGTACCCAGCTTACTGGTGGGGTCTATTGCCCACGCAAGGACAACAATAGCTTCCAGGTCTCCCCCCCTTCAAGCTAAAGAAGCACAGTTACATTTTCAATCAGTCAATCACATTTTTATTTATAAAGCACTTTTCCAATACCAAAGCACATATACAATATAAAACAAACTATTAATCATTTAAAACATATAAAAATAGAAAGGCAGCAGTAATAAAACTAAACGTCATCCCCAAATGCCAGGCTGAATAAATGTTTTTAATGAGGATTTGAACATCTCGGTGGACAGGCACTCTCTGATCCAACGAGGTAGAGAGTTCCGCAGGGTCGGGGCTACAAAAGCAAAAGCCATAGCACCTGATGTCTGAAGACGGACCCTGGGAACCTCTAGCAATCCCTCATCGGTGGAGTGAAGAGGATGGGGGGCAGTAAGGCTGAAGGAGGTCTTGCAGGTAACCTGGTCCCTGTTCGTGTAGGGTCTTATATGTCAGCAATGTGATCTTGAAGATGATCCTCCACCGCACCAGCAGCCAGTACAATTCACGCAGCACAGGCATGACATGGCAAGTTCTTGACAACCCTGTCAACAACCTGACCACAGCATTTTGCACCAGCTGCAGGTGATGGAGATCCACCCCCGGTAACCCTAGGTATAGGGCATTGCAGTAGTCAAGACGAGAGGACACAAAGGCGTGAACCAATGTAGGAAGGTCATCGGGCGGAACAAGGTGCTTTATCCAGGTGATGTTTCTCAGATGGTAAAATGAGGACTTGACAACTGCTGACACCTGTGTTTTTAGCGTCAGTTCGTTATCAAGCACAACATCCAGATTCTGCACCTGTTCAGAAGGTCTCAACTGGTCACCCTCAAACACAAGGCCAGAAGGTTGCCCAGGAGTCAACTTCTCTACCCGTTAACCTGGGTCCACAACCAACACCTCAGTCTTGTCCGGATTCAGTTTCAACCAGTTAGCACTCATCTAGTCTTGAATATCAGCGAGGCAGTTATTAAAGACCAAGATCAAACTATTCTGTTTGGGTTCGAAGGACATGTAGAGCTGAGTATCATCTGCATAGCACTGAAAACTCAGCCCATACCACTTTATAATGTCTCCTAACAGCAGCATGTACACCGTGAACAACATAGGGGGACAGTAAGGAACCCTGCGGCACCCCACAAGGCAGGGCAAAGGGGGCCGAGGAAACAATTCCTGACACCATCCTCTGAGTCCTGCCTGTAAGAAAAGAATGAAACCACTTGGGGACTGTCCCCGACAGTACACAGATTAGCTGCAGGTGTTCCAACAACACCCCATAATCCACAGTGTCAAATGCTGCAGAGAGATCAAGGAGGATCACGATCAAATGATTCCTCTGATCCCTTGCTATTAGGAGATCATTAATCACCTGAACTAATGCTGTCTCTGTACTGTGCCTCTTCCTGAAACCACACTGGAGATGATTCTAGACTTCATGGGTGGTAAGAAAGTTCTCAAGCTGCAATGCGACTACCTTCTCAATAACCTTGTCAAAAAAGGGCAGGTAAGAGAACAGTCTGTAGTTCACAAGGCAGTCTGGGTCACTGGAAGATTTCTTTACAAGAGGAGTCATCACAGCCTCCTTGAAGGGTTCCAAGAACACCCCTTGATCCAGCGAGCGTCAGACTATTTCAGCAAGTATCGATCCAATGGCATCCATACACCCCACAAGGAGGTGCGTTGGACCAGGATCCAAACTACAGTAAGTTGATTGCAAACCCTGAACAATCTTCATGATATCCATGATCGCTGGCCAGTCAAAATCTGTCCAGACAGACCAAGTGCCTATACCCTCGCAACGACCGCCGCAGTACTCATTTGAGCGAATTAAGCAGATCTCTGACCTGATGGAGGACATCTTATCTGCAAAGAATTGAGCGAACTCCTCACACTTAGCTTGCGAAAAAGCTCTCCAGCCCCAAAACAGGCTGGATTGCACAGCCTGTCCTCGGTCCGAAAGAGCTAAGCCAGTCTATTCCTTGCTGCAGTAATCTCCCTGGACAGGAACTCTGCCTTCTTACGGGAGATTTCTGATCGGTAGTCCGAATAATGGGCACTCAACCTCCAGGCCAGATTTCTGCCAACAATGTTCCAACCTTCACCCCACTCTCTCGACTCCTCAAAGTCCCATCAAACCAAGGGGACTGAGGGTGAAGAGGAGGGGCGAACTCGGACAGGAGCTATAGAGTCAAGGGCCCTCAGCACCACACTTTTATAGTACATTACTAGGTCTCCGGATCCAAGCATTCCAATGGCCAGCTCGATGGTCCAGCACCGCCAACAGACCTCTGGGCACACCCTCAAAGGGCTGCACCGACCATCTTCAAAGGGCTGGTCCCATAAGGAGCCGCGAAACTGAATCTTATAGAGTGATGGTCCAACCATCCCGACTGGTTCCACCACCAAGTCAGCGGCCTCCATCCTCAGGAGGAACACCAGGTCCAAGGAGTGACCTTGAATATGGGTTGCAGCTGTAACTACCTGTGTAAAGCCCAACTAAATCATCAGTTGGTGGAAGTTTTGACCAAAAAGCGAGAGGTCATTGTCGACCCAGGCATTGAAACCCCCCAGCACCAACCACCTGGAGGATTCCAACACCATGTCAACCATGAAGTCTGCAACTTCCTGCAGGAAAACGTTCTCATTTCCGGGTGGATGGTAGATGAGAAGAATCCTGCTACTCACACCTGCCCCCAAGAAACACTCAAAGGATCTAGTGATCCCCACTGGAACCTATACAAGGGCCAGTTCTGTCTTAAAATGGATGGCTACACCCTCGCCCCTTCGATCCAGTCTCAGGCAATGTATCACCGAGTACCCAGCTAGAACCTCAGACTCCAATACCGAACTGGCATTCTCGTCCAGCCAGGTCTTGGTGATGCACACCAGGTCAGATGTCTCAACAAGGTCAGCAATAATTGCTGTCTTTCATAGACCTGGCATTACATAGCACCACCCGAGTTGGATGAGAGGCCATGGAAGAACAGGCAACTTGCCCACTATCAGTGGAGCCCTTGGGTATGGGTACCAGGCGTGGAAGACCCCTTTCCGTGAACCATTTCGCCCCAGGGTGCCTCCTTGACCTCACTACTCCTATCCGCCCACCCCACTCCTCCCCCCAGGACCAGGGACCCCGCCCCTCCATGCAATACCCAAGGCACGACAACGCCTATACACCTTGGGTTGTAATGGGGGACTATCAGAGGGGTGCAGGTCCCTCAGCCTGGACGGGGAATAGCGCCCCACAAATACAAATAAGTACTGGGTCTCTTTGAACCCTACAAATCCCTAACCTCCCTTGTGAGGTCCCTGGAGCTGTGGTGCTCCCAAGACCATTTGTGCAGTGGTGCCCTCCTCAGACAGGGCAAACACTAACCTGGAGGGCAAGTTCTGCCGGCACATGTCTCAATGGGCCCAGAAGGACAACAAACAGAGAAGCATTTTGGCATATGATATCACTACTAAGTGCACAGACCATGGTTGTTCAGGGACAGGAACGGTCCACCAGTAACACCACTGTGTCCAAGTCACTATGTAGGTAGCGAACAGAAAAACTTGGCACTAGTGTGACTGCAAAAGTCATTTATTGTATAAATCATATAGAATCACAGATAAACCTGCAGCAGCAGTGCAGAAGGAGGCATCCCCAAACCGGTTTCACCAAAGGGCTTTGTCTGAGGGTGTGTGTCTGCTGACTGCTATAGTGCCTTTTTAAATACAAAAATTCTCTTAAAGTGGTAGTGCACTGATAGACACATGTATATACTGTATGTTAATCTAGACATAAATAATTCAACAACAATACTAGCACCAAAAGCAAAAGTAAACACTAAAAATATGAGGTAGCACTCTACATTGTAATGAACTAAGGTTGGAAGTAGCAGAACATTTAATAAGAGAAACTGTGCAAACACTAATCTCGGAGTAGGCTCTGCAGCACATGTCTCAATGTGCCCAGAAGGACAGCAAACAGAGACGCATATTGGTGTATGATATCATTACTAAGCACATAAACCATGGTTGGTCTGGCTCTGGTGCCTCCTTTCAACACTCCACTGATAGCCCTAGTTGGCCAAAAAACACTCTTATGTCTCGCCCCGTTCCTGGGGGACTTACTGACCCCAACCCTTGTCAGGCCCCCTTTTTTTTCAGTATTTATGATGCTTTATGTCAGAGCTTCACTACTCACCCTCGGTCTGAACCTGCAATCCCCCCAGCTTCGCCCTGACAGCCGTGACCTTGGGACACATCTCCACCCCACAAGCACCCTGGCTTCCCCCCATGGCAGGGCCACAGAGTCCCTGATGAAACTCCTACTTTGGTACCAGAAGACAACCCAGTTATTTCCCAAGGGTGAGGCTGCTGGTTCCCTGATGGACTGACATATGGCACGGGCGGGGTCACTGGCCGCAGAGCAGGATCCAGGGGCAGGGCAGACGTCATTCTGCCAGTGGAACCCCAAGAATTTTACATTGTAAGACCCATGAGAAGCGGGACATGCAATGACATCCAGGACAGAAATGCCTACATTTGGCCTGCCTCCCACAGACAGGCACCAGCAGCTGTATTCCACGTGGCCTCCACCAGGGGTTAGTCGTGCGCCGTTCACACACACACACACACACACACACACACACACACACACACACACACCCTCTTCCTGAAGCAGGAGAGCAGTCTGTTGGATGCTCAGTCCCCCCCAGATGGCTCTCTGACATCCTGAGTCCAGATTCAAAGCCGAGGTGTTGATGTTGTAGATGGAAATCCAACCCCTGTGCCAGTGGGCTGGCCCACCAGGCCCCCTTTTGCCTGAAACCCATTCATTTGGCTACCTGCCAGAGGTTTCAAGTCGAACTGCCTAGGACTTTACACAATGAGCTTGTTTCAACATCTGACTTGAATTATACAGATCTGCTCGGCACATAATATAAAAATAAGTCTTTCTTTAGCATGATATAGAAATTCAAGGACTCATCCATACACACATTCACAGTTTGGTGTGAGCCATGTTGCTGCAGGAATGCACAGGACCATTGGGCTGCCAGAGATTAGGTCAGGACGAGTAAAATTTAGAAAGGTATTAAATCTAAAGCTATAGCTGTTTAAAAACAGTGACCACCTGTAGCATTTCTAGACACATAGTTGGCTACAGACACCTTTTAAACGGGGCTAAAATTCAGAAAAAAAACAGACAATGTTCCTTTAAAGCAGAACTGCACTGAACCAGTAAGTCATTTTTTGCTGCAGGAGCTGATTTTTAAGCACTCGCTCAAAATCTGTTACTGCTCCATCTCTACGGGAGGTTTTTTTTTTTTTATCCTAGTTGGTATTTCTGATTTACACACAGACAGTAAGTGCCATTTTAGAATTGTGTTATGTAGTTTATGTCTCTTGCTCTGCTCTTCCATTGTTGGAACAATATATCCATGTTCTATAGAACTCTGTGGTTGGAGAGGACATAAACAACATCATATAGTTCTAAAATGGCATTTAGCAGCAGCGTGTTAATCAGAAACAGCCACTGAGGTTACTAATAGGCAAGTACAGATGGACAGTAACAGAGTCTGAACCAGTTTTTAAAAAAAAAACAGCTTCTACTGGGAAAAACTACATTCAGGTTCAGTGCAGTTCTCCTTTAATCTCTGGAAAATTCCCTTCTTCTTCTTCTGTAATCCTGGGTCACCTATTTCCCGTGTTGGCCAGCATCCCTTTAGGGCAACCACCTCCCCCTCCTACCTCCCCCCTCTCCTCAACTAGCTTCACAGGAGGCCTCATTCTATTAGGCTGCCATATTTTCCCTCTCTACTATGTGTCTTGTTACACTTCTTCCCACTGCCCTTCTCTATGTCCTTCTTCTTCTCCTCACTTGTACTCTATAAGCTACAACCTGTATACACTGCACTTTAAATGCCTATATTTGCACTTGCTTTATATGTCTAATTCATCCAAATACTGATTTTGTATATTGTGACTGCCTACTTTTGTACAAAGTGTCTACTGTAAGCAAAAGTGTCCTCTGTGTCCAGGACCATCTTGAAAATGAGCTTGCTCAATGATGTAACTGCCTGGTTAAATAAAGTTTGATTTGATTTCTTGTTTTGTGCTGTTCTGTTTATTGTATTGTTCGTTAGTACTACTGAGGTTGTGTTGTATAACTGGAAATATATTTTCAGTAACATTTAATTGCAAAGTAATTGCAGTGTAGACCTGGCAAGGGTTAGAATTGAGAAACTAAAAAACTCATGGTGCATCGTATAGGAGGTACCTAGAAAAGTAGGTTTGATACATATGCAAATATATTAGTTGTTGCTGAGACTAGCTTTTTGGAAAAAAATGTTTGTGGCACTGCTGCTTTAAGAATACAGAGAGTCAGAAGGAAGAATTATCTGCTGAGACACGCACACACACACACATACATACACACTCATCAGCATTTGGTAAAGGCAATCCTCCATACACACATAAATATTGAACAGCTACGAACAACCCCCCCCGCACACATACACCTTCCACACCCATGCACATTCCCACAAACACATCAGTATTCGACAGCTGGAGGTAACTCCCCCAACACACATGCTCCCTCACAAATATCAGTATTAAATAGCCAGAGACAACTCCCCTATACAAACACATGCACAACATACATGCATGACATCCATGTAACACACACATGTACCATGCACACACATGCATCCCACACATGCACCACTTATGCATGCACCCTACACAAGCACCACACACACACATGCACCACTCATGCATGCACCCTACACAAGCACCACACAAATGTGCCCCGCACATGCACTGTGTGCACACATGTACCATGCACACACATGTACCCCCACACCTGGAGACCTGGGTTTGAATCTCACAGCTCCTACTTGCGTACTATGTGATCCTGAGCAAGTCACTTAACTTCCTTATGCCCCCAGGTTGCAACTGTAAACAAGCTTTCAGCTTAGTGTGTCTCTCCTGGTAAAAAAAAACAAAAACAATAAAATATGCACTGCACACATGCATGCACCCCCACAGATGCAGCACACACAAGCATCACACACACATGTAGCACACACATATGCACTCCCCATACATGCATCCCAAAGCTTACATCATAAGCATGCACCACACACACATATGTGTCCCTACGCATGCACCCCATATATGCACCATGCACACACATAGGCATCAAACTCACGCACAAGTACCACATATATGCACCCTCACACATGATCCAAAACATGCACCCTCACACTTGCATCACTCACCATATTCCCACATATGCACACCACACACACATGCACCATCACACATGCACCTATATATGCACCATGCACACACATGCTGTCCCACTCATGTACTCCACACATGCACCACACGCACTTATGCACCACCACCACATGTGTCCCCCACTCATGCACCTCCACACACGCACTACACATGCACCCCAACAAGAACCACCCACATATGCACCACACACATGTACCACACACTCACATGCATCACCACATGTACTCCACGAATGTACTACAAATGTAACAACAAGCACCACACATGCACCTTCATACATGCACCACACATACATACCCCCCACACATATGCCACATATATGCACCACACATGCATGCACCCCCACACATGTACCACACACAAGCAACACACATACATGCCCCACACATATGCAGCCCTACACATGACCCCAAAACACACACCACACACATGTACCACTCACATGTGCACCCCACAAATAAACCTCCACAGGTACACCACACATATGCACCATCATGCACATGCACCCCACAAATGCACCCCCACATGTGCAGCACACATAGCATCACATGCACTGTATACATGCTGCACTTCCACACATGCACCTCACAAGCAATTATCATGACACACATGCACCCACACATTTACCATATACACATGTACCACACAAGCACCACATACATGCATCTCCACATATACACCACACATGCAAGCACCACACATATGCACCCCCACATATGACACTGAAAACACACATCACTCACATGCACCACGCACGCACGTACCCCCACACATGCACCACCCCACATATGCACCATACACACATGCACCACACTTGTATGCACCCTCACACATGACCCCAAAACACACACCACACATATGCACCACCACACATATGCACTCAACACATGCACCCCCACACATGTACCACACATAAAAATACACCACACATGCATGCACCCCCACAAGCACCACACACACACATGCACCACAGACATGTACCACACACACATGCACCACACATGTACCCAACACAAGCACCATATGCATGCACCTCCATACATGTACCACACAAGCATCACACACACATATGCACCACACATATGTACCCACACATGACCCCAAAACACATGCCACACATATGCACCCTACACATGTACCACACGCATGCTCCATCATGCACATGCACCCCACTCATGCATCCCTACATATGCACCACACATGCACTCCACACATGCACCAAAATGCATGCACCACACACATATGTACAACACATATGCACCCACACATGACCCTCAAAACATGCACCACTTACACACCCCAACACATGGACCCCACAATGCACCATGCACATGCACCACATACAAATGCACCACCACATAGCACCACGTGTGCTACACATGCATGACCCCCAAATGCAACACACACGATCACCCAAATATGCACTATACATATGCACCCAAGACATGCACCACACATATGGACTGCAAACAGACATGTATCCTGACACATGTACCCCACATATGCACCACACACATGCACGATGCACAGATATGCACCACCACACATGCATCCCACATATTCACCATGCACACATGTGCCCCTAGTCATGTGCACCACACACACATATGCACATCTTTTCACATGCACCCCCACACATGCTCTAATCACATGTACCCCTATTCATGTGCACCACACACATGCACTGCCACACATGCACCCATATTCATGTGCACCACACACATGCACCCATACACATGAACCTCCAGACGAGCACTACACACATACACCCCATTCATGTGCACCACACACATGCACCCCTACACATGCACTACACACATGCACTATTCATGTACACCATACACATGCACCTCCACACATACACCTCATTCATGTGCACCACACACACACATATGCACACATATTCACATGCATCCTCCCCACACTTACATGTACCCAAAACACATGCACCAGACTCACATACCCCACACGCATGCACCACAAACGTGCACCCTCACACATGCACCCCATTCACATGTACCACACACACACACATGCACCCTACACACTTGTGTACTACACATGCACCACACACATGCACAATACACAAACACCCCCACACAGGAACCCCTATTCACATGTACCACACATACACATGCCCCTATTCACATGTACACCACATACATATGCACTCCATACACTCGTGCACCACACACATGCACAATACACATACATGCTCACACATGCACCACACATAGCTACACCCCATTCACATATACTCCACACATGCACCCCCACTTATACATCCCAATTCACATGCACCTCCACACATGCACCACACACACGTACTCCATTCACATGTACCTCCACACCGCACACATGCATCCCTATTCACAGCACCTCCACACATGTACCCCACACACTCATGCACCACTCACATGCACCACATATACATGCACAATTCACATGCACCCCATTCACATACACTACCACACATGCACCCCACACATGCACCCCTATTCACAGGTTCCACTTACACACATGCACCCCTTTTCACACTCACCACACACACACACACTACACACACAGGCACCCTATATTCACATACACCATACATACATGCACTGCACACACATGTACCACTCACTGATGCACCTGTATTCATGTGCACCCCCACCCATGCACCACATGCAGGTACCCCCACACATTTATTTATTTAAGAGATTAACCAGGCAGGCATACTGCGCGGGGACTGCTAATTTCCAGATGCAACCTGGGGGAATTACAAGGGGTACATCAGAACAGATATTTACACTATTTTACATACATACATACACTGTTTTTACATAGATACAGATTATAAAACATGACAGAGACCATTTAGGTACACAGGGAGTGTGAGAGAACCTTCAACTAGGCATTCAGAAGTGGAGCTGAAACAATATTTAGAACTTAATCCGACCCTAAGAGGCAGCAAGTGAGAATGCATGATGCAACATGAAGCAGGGGCACATGGGGCTTATAGCTCATGAAACCTAGTAGCAGTTGCATGTGCCAGAGAAGTATGCGTGGGGAAGTGCGTTGAGTCGTCTTGGGTTAGTGGTAAGTCTGATGTCTGTAGGTAGATCATTCCATAGCTTGGGCAAGCGATATTCTCACACTTAGCTTGCGAAAAAGCTCTCCAGCCCCAAAACAGGCTGGATTGCACAGCCTGTCCTCGGTCCGAAAGAGCTAAGCCAGTCTATTCCTTGCTGCAGTAATCTCCCTGGACAGGAACTCTGCCTTCTTACGGGAGATTTCTGATCGGTAGTCCGAATAATGGGCACTCAACCTCCAGGCCAGATTTCTGCCATCAATGTTCCAACCTTCACCCCACTCTCCTCGACTCCCTCAAAGTCCCATCAAACCAAGGGGACTGAGGGTGAAGAGGGAGGAGGGGGCGAACTCGGACAGGAGCTATAGAGTCAAGGGCCCTCAGCACCACACTTTTATAGTACATTACTAGGTCTCCCGGATCCAAGCATTCCAATGGCCAGCTCGATAGGTCCAGCACCGCCAACAGACCCTCTGGGGTAACACCCCTCAAAGGGCGGTACCGGACCATCTTCAAAGGGGCTGGTCCCATAAGGGGAGCCGCGAAACTGAATCTTATAAGAGTGATGGTCCAACCATCCGACTGGTTCCACCACCAAGTCAGCGGCCTCCATCCTCAGGAGGAACACCAGGTCCAAGGAGTGACCTTGAATATGGGTTGCAGCTGTAACTACCTGTGTAAAGCCCAACTAAATCATCAGTTGGTGGAAGTTTTGACCAAAAAGCGAGAGGTCATTGTCGACCCAGGCATTGAAACCCCCCAGCACCAACCACCTGGAGGATTCCAACACCATGTCAACCATGAAGTCTGCAACTTCCTGCAGGAAAACGTTCTCATTTCCGGGTGGATGGTAGATGAGAAGAATCCTGCTACTCACACCTGCCCCCAAGAAACACTCAAAGGATCTAGTGATCCCCACTGGAACCTATACAAGGGCCAGTTCTGTCTTAAAATGGATGGCTACACCCTCGCCCCTTCGATCCAGTCTCAGGTGATGTATCACCGAGTACCCAGCTAGAACCTCAGACTCCAATACCGAACTGGCATTCTCGTCCAGCCAGGTCTTGGTGATGCACACCAGGTCAGATGTCTCAACAAGGTCAGCAATAATTGCTGTCTTTCATAGACCTGGCATTACATAGCACCACCCGAGTTGGATGAGAGGCCATGGAAGAACAGGCAACTTGCCCACTATCAGTGGAGCCCTTGGGTATGGGTACCAGGCGTGGAAGACCCCTTTCCGTGAACCATTTCGCCCCAGGGTGCCTCCTTGACCTCACTACTCCTATCCGCCCACCCCACTCCTCCCTCCAGGACCAGGGACCCCGCCCCTTTGGCCCCTCTGGCTCCTCCATGCAATACCCAAGGCACGACAACGCCTATACACCTTGGGTTGTAATGGGGGACTATCAGAGGGGTGCAGGTCCCTCAGCCTGGACGGGGGATAGCGCCTGCCCACAAATACAAATAAGTACTGGGTCTCTTTGAACCCTACAAATCCCTAACCTCCCTTGTGAGGTCCCTGGAGCTGTGGTGCTCCCAAGACCATTTGTGCAGTGGTGCCCTCCTCAGACAGGGCAAACACTAACCTGGAGGGCAAGTTCTGCCGGCACATGTCTCAATGGGCCCAGAAGGACAACAAACAGAGAAGCATTTTGGCATATGATATCACTACTAAGTGCACAGACCATGGTTGTTCAAGGGACAGGAGCGTCCACCAGTAACACCACTGTGTCCAAGTCACTATGTAGGTAGCAACAGAAAAACTTGGCACTAGTGTGACTGCAAAAGTCATTTATTGTATAAATCATATAGAATCACAGATAAACCTGCAGCAGCAGTGCAGAAGGAGGCATCCCCAAACCGGTTTCACCAAAGGGCTTTGTCTGAGGGTGTGTGTCTGCTGACTGCTATAGTGCCTTTTTAAATACAAAAATTCTCTTAAAGTGGTAGTGCACTGATAGACACATGTATATACTGTATGTTAATCTAGACATAAATAATTCAACAACAATACTAGCACCAAAAGCAAAAAGTAAACACTAAAAATATGAGTATTGCACTCTACATTGTAATGAACTAAGGTTGGAAGTAGCAGAACATTTAATAAGAGAAACTGTGCAAACACTAATCTCGGGAGTAGGCTCTGCCGGCACATGTCTCAATGTGCCCAGAAGGACAGCAAACAGAGACGCATATTGGTGTATGATATCATTACTAAGCACATAAACCATGGTTGGTCTGGCTCTGGTGCCTCCCTTTCAACACTCCACTGATAGCCCTAGTTGGCCAAAAAACACTCTTATGTCTCGCCCCGTTCCTGGGGGACTTACTGACCCCAACCCTTGTCAGGCCCCCTTTTTTTTCAGTATTTATGATGCTTTATGTCAGAGCTTCACTACTCACCCTCGGTCTGAACCTGCAATCCCCCCAGCTTCGCCCTGACAGCCGTGACCTTGGGACACATCTCCACCCCACAAGCACCCTGGCTTCCCCCCATGGCAGGGCCACAGAGTCCCTGATGAAACTCCTACTTTGGTACCAGAAGACAACCCAGTTATTTCCCAAGGGTGAGGCTGCTGGTTCCCTGATGGACTGACATATGGTACCGGGGCGAGGGGTCACTGGCCGCAGAGCAGGATCCAGGGGCAGGGCAGACATCATTCTGCCAGTGGAACCCCAAGAATTTTACATTGTAAGACCCATGAGAAGCGGGACATGCAATGACATCCAGGACAGAAATGCCTACATTTGGCCTGCCTCCCACAGACAGGCACCAGCAGCTGTATTCCACGTGGCCTCCACCAGGGGTTAGTCGTGCGCCGGTCACACACACACACACACACACACACACCCCTCTTCCTGAAGCAGGAGAGCAGTCTGTTGGATGCTCAGTCCCCCCCAGATGGCTCTCTGACATCCTGAGTCCAGATTCAAAGCCGAGGTGTTGATGTTGTAGACTGAAATCCAACCCCTGTGCCAGTGGGCTGGCCCACCAGGCCCCCTTTTGCCTGAAACCCATTCATTTGGCTACCTGCCAGAGGTTTCAAGTCGAACTGCCTAGGACTTTACACAATGAGCTTGTTTCAACATCTGACTTGAATTATACAGATCTGCTCGGCACATAATATAAAAATAAGTCTTTCTTTAGCATGATATAGAAATTCAAGGACTCATCCATACACATTCACAGTTTGGTGTGAGCCATGTTGCTGCAGGAATGCAGGACCATTGGGCTGCCAGAGATTAGGTCAGGACGAGTAAAATTTAGAAAGGTATTAAATCTAAAGCTATAGCTGTTTAAAACAATGACCACCTGTAGCATTTCTAGACACATAGTTGGCTACAGACACCTTTTAAACGGGCTAAAATTCAGAAAAAACTGACAATGCCCTTTAAAGCAGAACTGCACTGAACCAGTAAGTCATTTTTTGCTGCAGGAGCTGATTTTTAAGCACTCGCTCAAAATCTGTTACTGCTCCATCTCTACGGGAGGTTTTTTTTTTTTTATCCTAGTTGGTATTTCTGATTTACACACAGACAGTAAGTGCCATTTTAGAATTGTGTTATGTAGTTTATGTCTCTTGCTCTGCTCTTCCATTGTTGGAACAATATATCCATGTTCTATAGAACTCTGTGGTTGGAGGAGGACATAAACAACATCATATAGTTCTAAAATGGCATTTAGCAGCAGCGTGTTAATCAGAAACAGCCACTGAGGTTACTAATAGGCAAGTACAGATGGACAGTAACAGAGTCTGAACCAGTTTTTAAAAAAAAAACAGCTTCTACTGGGAAAAACTACATTCAGGTTCAGTGCAGTTCTCCTTTAATCTCTGAAAATTCCTTCTTCTTCTTCTGTAATCCTGGGTCACCTATTTCCCGTGTTGGCCAGCATCCCTTTAGGGCAACCACCTCCCTCCTACCCCCCTCTCCTCAACTAGCTTCACAGGAGGCCTCATTCTATTAGGCTGCCATATTTTCCCTCTCTACTATGTGTCTTGTTACACTTCTTCCCACTGCCCTTCTCTATGTCCTTCTTCTTCTCCTCACTTGTACTCTATAAGCTACAACCTGTATACACTGCACTTTAAATGCCTATATTTGCACTTGCTTTATATGTCTAATTCATCCAAATACTGATTTTGTATATTGTACTGCCTACTTTTGTACAAAGTGTCTACTGTAAGCAAAGTGTCCTCTGTGTCCAGGACCATCTTGAAAATGAGCTTGCTCAATGATGTAACTGCCTGGTTAAATAAAGTTTGATTTGATTTCTTGTTTTGTGCTGTTCTGTTTATTGTATTGTTCGTTAGTACTACTGAGGTTGTGTTGTATAACTGGAAATATATTTTCAGTAACATTTAATTGCAAAGTAATTGCAGTGTAGACCTGGCAAGGGTTAGAATTGAGAAACTAAAAAACTCATGGTGCATCGTATAGGAGGTACCTAGAAAAGTAGGTTTGATACATATGCAAATATGTTTTTATTAGTTGTTGCTGAGACTAGCTTTTTGGAAAAAAATGTTTGTGGCACTGCTGCTTTAAGAATACAGAGAGTCAGAAGGAAGAATTATCTGCTGAGACACGCACACACACACACATACATACACACTCATCAGCATTTGGTAAAGGCAATCCTCCATACACACATAAATATTGAACAGCTACGAACAACCCCCCCCGCACACATACACCTTCCACACCCATGCACATTCCCACAAACACATCAGTATTCGACAGCTGGAGGTAACTCCCCCAACACACATGCTCCCTCACAAATATCAGTATTAAATAGCCAGAGACAACTCCCCTATACAAACACATGCACAACATACATGCATGACATCCATGTAACACACACATGTACCATGCACACACATGCATCCCACACATGCACCACTTATGCATGCACCCTACACAAGCACCACACACACACATGCACCACTCATGCATGCACCCTACACACACCACACAAATGTGCCCTGCACATGCACTGTGTGCACACATGTACCATGCACACACATGTACCCCCACACCTGAGACCTGGTTTGAATTCACAGCCCTACTATGCATTATGTGATCCTGAGCAAGTCACTTAACTTCCTTATGCCCCCAGGTTGCAACTGTAAACAAGCTTTCAGCTTAGTGTGTCTCTCCTGGTAAAAAAAAAAAACAATAAAATATGCACTGCACACATGCATGCACCCCACAGATGCAGCACACACAAGCATCACACACACATGTAGCACACACATATGCACTCCCCATACATGCATCCCAAAGCTTACATCATAAGCATGCACCACACACACATATGTATCCCTACGCATGCACCCCATATATGCACCATGCACACACATAGGCATCAAACTCACGCACAAGTACCACATATATGCACCCTCACACATGATCCAAAAACATGCACCTCACACTTGCATCACTCACCATGTACCCCACATATGCACACCACACACACATGCACCATCACACATGCACCCCATATATGCACCATGCACACACATGCTGTCCCACTCATGTACTCCACACATGCACCACACGCACTTATGCACCACCACCACATGTGTCCCCCACTCATGCACCTCCACACACGCACTACACATGCACCCCAACAAGAACCACCCACATATGCACCACACACATGTACCACACACGCACATGCATCACCACATGTACTCCACGAATGTACTACAAATGTAACAACAAGCACCACATGCACCTTCATACATGCACCCACATACATACACCCTACTACATAAAGCATATATGCACCACACATGCATGCACCCCCACACATGTACCACACACAAGCAACACACATACATGCCCCACACATATGCAGCCCTACACATGACCCCAAAACACACACCACACACATGTACCACTCACATGTGCACCCCACAAATAAACCTCCACAGGTACACCACACATATGCACCATCATGCACATGCACCCCACAAATGCACCCCCACATGTGCAGCACACACATACAGCATCACACATGCACCGTACACATGCATGCACCTCCACACATGCACCCTCACAAGCACCACGCACACACATGCACCCACACATTTACCACATACACATGTACCCGACACAAGCACCACATACATGCATCTCCACATATACACCACACATGCAAGCACCACACACATGCACCCCCACATATGACACTGAAAACACACATCACTCACATGCACCACGCATGCACGTCCCCCCACACACGCACCACCCCACATATGCACCATACACACATGCACCACACTTGTATGCACCCTCACACATGACCCCAAAACACACACCACACATATGCACCACCACACATATGCACTCAACACATGCACCCCACACATGTAACACATAAAAATACACCACAATGCATGCACCCCACAAGCACACACACACACACACATGCACCACAGACATGTACCACACACATGCACCACACATGTACCCAACAAAGCACCATATGCATGCACCTCCATACATGTACCACACAAGCATCACACACACATATGCACCACACATATGTACCCACACATGACCCCAAAACACATGCCACACATATGCACCCTACACATGTACCACACGCATGCTCCATCATGCACATGCACCCCACTCATGCATCCCTACATATGCACCACACACATGCACTCCACACATGCACCACACATGCATGCACCACACACATATGTACAACACATATGCACCCCACACATGACCCTCAAAACATGCACCACTTACACATGCACCCCAACACATGGACCCCCACGTATGCACCATGCACATGCACCACATACAAATGCACCACCACACATGCACCACACGTATGCGCTACACATGCATGACCCCCAAATGCAACACACACGCATCACCCAAATATGCACTATACATATGCACCCAAGACATGCACCACACATATGGACTGCAAACAGACATGTATCCTGACACATGTACCCCACATATGCACCACACACATGCACGATGCACAGATATGCACCACCACACATGCATCCCACATATTCACCATGCACACATGTGCCCCTAGTCATGTGCACCACGCACACATATGCACATCTTTTCACATGCACCCCCACACATGCTCTAATCACATGTACCCCTATTCATGTGCACCACACACATGCACTGCCACACATGCACCCATATTCATGTGCACCACACATGCACCCATACATGAACCTCCAGACGAGCACTACACATACACCCCATTCATGTGCACCACACACATGCACCCCTACACATGCACTACACACATGCACTATTCATGTACACCATACACATGCACCTCCACACATACACCTCATTCATGTGCACCACACACACATATGCACACATATTCACATGCATCCTCCCCACACTTACATGTACCCAAAACACATGCACCAGACTCACATACCCCACACGCATGCACCACAAACGTGCACCCTCACACATGCACCCCATTCACATGTACCACACACACACATGCATCCTACACACTTGTGTACTACATGCACCACACACATGCACAATACACAAACACCCCACACAGGAACCCCTATTCACATGTACCACACATACATGCCCCTATTCACATGTACACCACATACATATGCACTCCATACACTCGTACCACACACATGCACAATACACATACATGCTCACACATGCACCACACATAGATACACCCCATTCACATATACTCCACACATGCACCCCCACTTATACATCCCAATTCACATGCACCTCCACACATGCACCACACACACGTACTCCATTCACATGTACCTCCACACCTGCACCGCACACATGCATCCCTATTCACAGCACCTCCACACATGTACCCCACACACATATGCACCCCACACACTCATGCACCACTCACATGCACCACATATACATGCACAATTCACATGCACCCCATTCACATACACTACCACACATGCACCCCACACATGCACCCCTATTCACAGGTTCCACTTACACACATGCACCCCTTTTCACACTCACCACACACACACACACACTACACACACAGGCACCCTATATTCACATACACCATACATACATGCACTGCACACACATGTACCACTCACTGATGCACCTGTATTCATGTGCACCCCACCATGCACCACATGCAGGTACCCCACACATTTATTTATTTAAGAGATTAACCAGGCAGGCATCTCATGTGGGACTGCTAATTTCAGATGCAACCTGGGGAATTACAAGGGGTACATCAGAACAGATATTTACACTATTTTACATACATACATACACTGTTTTTACATAGATACAGATTATAAAACATGACAGAGACCATTTAGGTACACAGGGAGTGTGAGAGAACCTTCAACTAGGCATTCAGAAGTGGAGCTGAAACAATATTTAGAACTTAATCCGACCCTAAGAGGCAGCAAGTGAGAATGCATGATGCAACATGAAGCAGGGGCACATGGGGCTTATAGCTCATGAAACCTAGTAGCAGTTGCATGTGCCAGAGAAGTATGCGTGGGGAAGTGCGTTGAGTCGTCTTGGGTTAGTGGTAAGTCTGATGTCTGTAGGTAGATCATTCCATAGCTTGGGCAAGCGATATTTAAAGGTAGATTGTCCCTTGGAAGTATGCATGAATGGGACTTGGAGAAGCCTGGAGTCGGAGTTTCTGAGTGAATAGACTGGGGAAGGTTGGGTCGATAAGGCTGAGCTGAGGTAGGGAGGGAGGGATTGTGATCGAATTTAGCTATGACTCTGAAGCAGTGGATCGATCTGCGGGACGTGAGCGAGTGAAGGGCTAGAGAGCTGTATAGGTCACAGTGATGGGTCGTTGGGGGGCAGTCCAGGATGAAGCGACAGAAGGAGTGAAACAGGATGTCTAGGCTGGCCAGGTGGGATGAGTGTGCAGTGCCATAAACCACATCACCATAGTCGAGTATATGGAGAATCATTTTATGCACAATTTCCCTCCGGACCTTAGTGGGCATACACCCCTTGTTGCGATATAGAGCACCCAGTTTAGGGTGCAGTTTTTTGTGTAGGGATTCTGTGTGTATGGAGAAATCTAGGTTTTGGTCAAGCCAAACTCCCAGGTTTCTGAAAGAGGTGCAAGACTCCAGAGGGGGCACGTCCAGTATATGGAAGGCAGGAGGATCAGTTTGACGGGAAAGATGTGGTTGTGAACTGAAGGTTAGGGATACGGTTTTCTTTGCATTTAGGAATAGTTGGCTGGACCTGAACCATTGCTGTACGGCATTGAAGTTCTGTTGTAGTACATTGGACATGGCTTCTGTGGTGGGGCCAGAGGCGTACAGTATGGTATCGTCCGCGTACATTTGTATGGCTGAGTTTGTACAGACCAGTGGGAGGTCATTTAAGAAAATAGAAAATAGTAATGGGCCTAGGACAGAACCTTGAGGGACCCCCGTGGTGACTGGGGGGGAGATAAATGAGAGCCAATTCTCACCGATTGTAGTCTACCAGTCAGGTAGGCATGAAACCAGCTAGTAGCAAGGCTAGAGAGGATGGATCATTAGGTTTTGCTAGTAGCTTGGGGTGGGAGACGGTGTCAAAAGCCTTGGCCAGGTCTATGAAAATAGCCAAGGTGATAAGTCCCTTATCCATACCCGAGGAGATGTCATCAATGAGTCTTAGTAGGGCAGTTGTAATGGCATGAGACTTGTGGAAGCCAGACTGATATGGGGTGAAGAAAGAGGTAGAGTCAAGGTATTGGGAGAGCTGAGCAAGGGTGAGGTGTTCCTGAAATTTGGCCAGTATTGGAGTTAGGAGCATGCATCTCGACACATGCCCCCTCATGTATGCATCCACAGACACATCAGTATTAAATCATTAATGACAGCTCCTCTTCCCCCACACACAAACACCACACACGTACAAGCGTGCCCTCACATATGTTTATCCCCCACACAGGCTTATTTACATTACAGTATTTTTTTAGCAGTGGTAATAGAAATAGTACCTCCTGAGGTT
Source organism: Neoceratodus forsteri (assembly GCA_016271365.2). Classification (NCBI taxonomy): domain Eukaryota; kingdom Metazoa; phylum Chordata; order Ceratodontiformes; family Ceratodontidae; genus Neoceratodus; species Neoceratodus forsteri. The sequence goes on along the minus strand of JADMNL010000026.1, from coordinate 214,615,218 downwards.
TCTTGCACTTCTTTCCTGATGCTGCTGCAAGCAACACTCCTTCGTCTCCCACCATTGTAAAGAAGCTGACACTTAACTTCCCTTCAGCTGTGGAAGATTCTGGCTGTCTATGTACAGATCTCTTTCTCTGTGACACATAATACAGCACTTCGTTTCACACGATCCTCCTTAATGCATGAGACTCCACCTACAATCCCTCCCTCCTCCTCACCATGATGAAGGACCTGCCTCCATTCCTGCCTTGTTTTCCCTCTCTGCCTTTTCTCCATCCCCTCTTCTAATTAGGGTGACCACCTGTCTGGTTTTGGAACAGATTATCAAGGTTTCAATGTCCTTATCCAGTCATTCAGTTTTGCTTAGAGGTAGTCTGTTTTTGGGACATTCTGAGTGCTCAGATGCTCTTAAAACTGATTGTAAAATCATTCCCTGTTTTGACTACATGTCCAAGTTCTGATGTCATTCAGACCTACCTTTGTTTGTAAACCCAGTCAGCATGGGAGGTATAAAGTATGGCCGCTAAGACCATTGGCAGTAAATCAGTCTTCTCCACTCTGAATCTTAAGTACAGTATGGTCATTTACTGCTGTAATAAGAAACAGTATTTACACCATTATATGCTTTTCTCAGTTCCTTTCAGTTTGTCTTATATTCTGATATGTTTTAGATCCATTTTTGTTCAATTAATTATCTAGAGTCATTTTTACTATGTTTGCCATATGTGCACGTAAAGCAAACATTTTGTTAGGAGAGTGGCTTTTGAGGGGTGTGACACTGTCAGGCCAATGCAGAGTGGTCTGCAGGCTCATCAGTATCACACCAATCATTAGCCAGGCTGGTCATGACAGTGTTCTGGCTTGCTGGGCATAAACTTTGTGTAGTTCAAAGGAGAGAGCTGACTCAATCATAGGTCGGCTCTGTTCTTTGATCTACATAACGCCGCCCAGCAAGCACAGCTGATCTGTCAAGATCAGCCTGCTGAGACTGAATTACACCCTGCAAAATAGAAAACCATTCATTGATGTCTGTTGCTGCTGCTGCCCTTACTGTCCCCCAATCCGATGCTCCCACTCAGCATCCCCCCCATACTCCCCCACAGACATAGCACTGACACTGTGGGCGCCCAATCCCCAGTGTCACCCCTGAAATAAAGAAAACTATCGCCAGTAGTTTTTTTTTATATGTGCCCTGTAAAAAAAACAAACGTCCATCAATGTGTTGCTGTCGCTGCCATTACTGTCCCTCCAAAGCCCAAGCCATGTTAATATGCCAGCACTTGGGTGCCCAACCCCCCATGCCCGCAGCTTCCCCCCAACCCTGCTCATGTTACTTGTGCGTCATCAGGGATCCCACCCCTGAGGCTGCCAGACATAACACTAACACTGGGGGTGCCCAATCCCCCAGTATTGCCACTTGAAATAAAGAAAACTGTCCCTCATAGTTTTTTTTTAATAAACCCTGTAAAAGAGAAAACTGTCCATCGATGTCTGTTGTTCTGCTGCTGTAACTGCGCCCCCCCAATCCCAACGCATGTTAATATTCTAGCATGGGGGTTGGGTGCCCAGTCCTCTGTACTGGCTGCTACCCCACACCTACCCTGCCCATTTTTCTTCTGTAGCACTTAGGGGCCCACCCCTGGTGCTGCCAAACATAACACCAACACTGGGGGTGCCCAATCTCCCAGTGTCACCACCTGAACTAAAGACAATTGTCCCTCATAGTTTTTTTTTTATAAACCCTGTAAAAGAGAAAAACATCCATCGATGTCTGTTGTTCCACTACTGTAACTGACCCCCCCCCAAGCCCAACACATGTTAATATTCTGGCACGGGGGTGCCCAATCCTCTGTACTGGCTTCTACCCCCCACCTACACTGCCCATTTTTCTTCTGTAGTACTTAGGAGCCCACCCCTGGTGCTGCCAAGCATAACACCAACACTGGGGGTGCCCAATCTCCCAGTGTCACCACCTGAACTAAAGACAATTGTCCCTCATAGTTTTTTTTTATAAACCCTGTAAAAGAGAAAAACATCCATCGATGTCTGTTGTTCCACTACTGTAACTGACCCCCTTCCCCCGAGCCCAACACATGTTAATATTCTGGCATGGGGGTGCCCAATCCTCTGTACTGGCTTCTACCCCCCACCTACACTGCCCATTTTACATCTGTAGCACTGGAGAGCCCATTTGTGGTGCTGCCAAACATAACACCAGCACTGGGGACGCCCAATCTCCCAGTGTTGCCACCTGAAATAAAGAAAACCATCCCTTATAGTTTTTTAAAATAAATCTTATAAAAAAGGAAAACATCCATCGATGTGTCTTGCTGCCACTACTGTTACTGTTCCCCACCTAACCCTCCCACTCAGCACCCCCCCCCCAGCTCTTACTTACTCACCGGGAGTCCTACTCTGTAATCCTCTCCTCACCGCAGACAGGTCTTCACTCTTCAGTGCCAGATCACAAACTGAGGAAATCAGGTATTAGTTCAGTGTATTTCAATGGGGTTTTGAACATACTGGCATAATTTTGCCTTTTTTGAATATTTTTATTCCAAATTTTCAACATGCCTTTTTGGGACCTCATCTCATGAACAATGGCAATGAAATTATGCAAATCTGTCCCAAAAGGTAATTCACGGTCGCTGTGTGAAATCACCTTTCGGGCAGGAGTTTTCTCCACCCTTGTTCATGAGGTGGGGCATAAGAAGTCTATGGTGAAAATTTGAGGTACAAATATTTAAAAAAATATGAAGTTATGAGCCTGCATTGAAATTTATGAATGCAGGCTCGTAATTTTGGTAATTTTCAATATTGTGACCCAAAATTTTCAACCATAAAAAGGCAGAGTTCCTGTCCAGGGAGATTGCTGCAGGGAGGAACAGACCAGCTCTGCTCTTTCAGACTGTAGATAGGCTAGGTCTTCCTGCTTGTCTGCAGTTGCCCAGTGCAAAGAGTTTACTCATTTCAATCATGACAATAGTTCTTCTCTGACAGGGTGTGCTCTGTTAGGACTGGGATCGAGCCAGTGGGGCAGAAACAGCCCAGCAATGGTGGATCCTGCAATGTCAGAGGCACTTCTATTGTCTGGGGTGAGTTTAAGCCAGTATCATGATGCAACAGCGATTGGAATAGAGCGAACACCATCACAGTGACATTTTCGGCAGTTCACTGTAATGATCCACCATGTTCCCAATGCTGCTTCCTCTGGGGTATTTGCCCCTCTCTGAACTAACTCCAACTCGGAGTTGGAAAACCTAAGTGCGGGGGGCAAAGCCCCCCACAGAAAACACACTTTTTCCAGCGACAGCTCAACACTAATTGGCAGTGTTGTTCCATCGCTGTCATGACAGTCTGCGAATTCCGTGTCGCCATGGCATGGTGGAACCATTTAGGCTAGTGAGGGTGGTGGAGGTCGTTGAGGTAATCTTGAAGCTGTGGCCCACTTTTTGTGAACTGAACCCGGGCCTGACTCATCTTTAAAGTGATGTGTTGAGACCATTGATCCAGTGTTCACCGAGATTGTCCAGTGTTCGTTCTCAGAGGGACTTTTTCCCAAAGGCCTTGAAAGAGGTACTGGTGAAGCCCCTCCTGAAGAAAGCATCACTTGACCCTGATGTCTTGACAAATTATTCACCAATCTCCAACCTCCCATTTCTAGGGAAGGTTGTTGAGAAAGACGTGGCAGCACTGTAGCTCAAGGCACACCTTCCAGTCTTTGACATCTACAAGCCATTCCAGTCTGGTTTTAGGTTTAAGCATAGCACAAAATGGCATTAGTTAGTTAGAGTGCAAAATGATCTCCTCAGGGTGAGAGATAGAGGAGACTGGTAAATTCTCATTCTCCTCGATCTCTCCTCAGCATTTGACACTGTGGCCCACGTAGTGCTGCTTGATCACCTCAGAGAGTTCTGTGGACTCACCGATACTGTCATCAACTGGTTTGAGTACATTCTCATACGCAGGATGCAATGGGTAGTGATGGGAATTTCTCCTCCTGCCCAAAGCCCCTGCCCTGTGGAGTTCCCCATTGTTCGATCCTGTCGCCTATGCTGCTCGCAGTGTACATGCTTCCCCTGGGTGAGATTATTAGACATTACAGCTTGGATTTCCACTGCTATGCAGATGACACCCAGCTGTATATGTCTTTTGCTCCTGGGACAAATGGCACCATGGATGTGCTAAATAAATGCCTGGCCTAGATCCATGACTGGATGTCCTCTAACTGGCTGAGACTTAACCCTGGCAAGACATAGGTACTAGTGATCAAGCCTGGTCACCAGTGTGATGCAGTTGCTGCCGGGCTGGGAACAGGGTTGTTCCTAGGCCCCACTCCATTGGAAGCTTCTGTTAAGGTGAAAAATCTGGGCATCATCCTTGATGACTGATTGACACTTGAGGCTTATGTGTCATCTGTCGTCCCAAGTGTTTTTTTAAATTTCAGGAATGGATTAAAGCATTAATTCTGCCTGGTGACCTGCCCTCACTGGTGCATGCCTTTGTGATGTCATGGCTTGACTACTATAATGCTCCATACTTCGGGGTGAGTGGGGCGATTCTCTGCCACTTGCAGCTGGTGCAGAATGAAGTGGCCAGGTTGCTGACAGGCCTTTCGAGGTCTTACTATATGACCCTGGTCCTGAGTAACCTGCACTGGCTGCCAGTGAGGTGGAGAATCATCTTCAAGGTGGTCTTGCTCACCTATAAGGCCCCATATAGGTCAGTCCCTGGTTCTCTGAGTGACCTCGTGACCCCCGTCTGCTCTGTGTGCTCACTTCACTCCTCCACCGAGGGCCTCCTTGCAGTTTCGAGCACCTGGTTAAAAACCTCGGGAGACCATGCATTTGAGGTGGCAGGCCTGGCCCTCTGGAACTCCCTCCCAGTACCTTTGAGGGAGGCTCTGTGGGTGGAGGCTTTTAAGCAGGGTCTGAAGGCACATCTATTTAGAGAAGTCTTTGGAAGCCAGCTATAGTTTGTGGATTACTGAAGTGCTGCTATTTTATTATGATGATTTTATGCAGTTTTATTGATTTATGGATTGTTTGTTGTATACCGCTATTTTATGTTGGAGTCATCTTTTTGTTCGCTGTATCTTTACCTCTGTAAAGCACCCAGAGCTTCTGGGATTGGACGCTCAAGAAATACATGTTTACTTTACTTACTTACTAGTATGAGGCAATAGTAACAGCAGGGCCCTCTGGTGGGGAGAGGCTGTAATAACAGAGGCTTATAGCATGGAATAGTAACAGCAGGGCCCTCTGGTGGGGAGAGGCTGTAATAACAGAGGCCTATAGCATGGGGGAATAGTAACAGCAGGGCCCTCTGGTGGGGAGAGGCTATAATAACAGAGGCCTATAGCATGAGGCAATAGTAACAGCAGGGCCCTCTGGTGGGGAGAGGCTGTAATAACAGAGGCCTATAGCATGGGGGAATAGTAACAGTAGGGCCTTATAAAATGGGTTAAGTGAAAAACAGTGTAAAAAAACCAAAAATGCCTTTTTTTATTGAAAGCAGTTGTTTTCTTTTCTTAAAAATAACTAGTAGAAAGTATCCCTCCAAACCTGTAAGTCATCTGTCTTTCCACATATTCAGTAGATGGAATGTTTGTTTAAAATTGAATTCAGGAACGAAAATGTCTACAACATTTTTTAAATTCCTCTGGTAGAATATTCATCTGTTCACACAAAACAGAAGGCGTTATATGGTGCCATGGTCTCAATTTTCTGTGTTGGGGGAAGCAGCAGAGGCAAGCTGTTGTGTTTTTTTTAAACTGACTTTTAACAAGCTACATTAAAACCATACATTACTAAATATAGAACAGCAACATATATAGTACAAACTAAAGTTATTTCTACTATTAGAGATATATGTCACATATGTTACAGTTTAGGATACAGATGTATATGATAAAATGTTAGTTATTACATCAGTTTGGAAGTTCTAATTAGGGGTATTTAGCTGTTGCTAGTCTATTCCATAAATGTTATGAATATATTCCAATTGGAGTTGTAGAGATTAGGCTTATCCAATGCTATGTAACTTGGTCTCTTATTAAAAGCCAATGTAAACGTATATTTGATCTGGACATCCAGGGTAGGTACCAGGGACATTTTCCAATGAGAAAGAATTACTCTTTTCAGTCCCAGAAATGCAGATAATAGCCAACTCTGGTTATGTTCTGGAAGACTAGCTATTAAAGATTGTGTGCAATGAAATTTACAGAAATTAAACTATCAGTATCATTCATTAAATATTGTTATAACAGCAGTGTCTGCCTAGTGTTTTATATGAAAATATACCATTTCATACCATTTATAGCTATTTATTGTGTGGTCTGCTTCAGCAACACTGCTAGATGCTGAGACTTTCTGTTCCCTGTGGTAATCGGCATGTCTCCGCCCTGGTGATATCATTTGGGGTGCTATTCTCTTTCTTCAATACATAAGTTAGGGAGACTGTCACATTGCTGAGGTCTGTGAAGACTTCTTTTTCCTTGCACTGTGCCTGTTGCAAGAATCTGAAAGTTGTTTGATTGTGGTTGTGTCATGTTCAATGCCAGTAATGCACAATAACAATTTAATATTTTAACCTGTACAGAAGTCAGGGAGAGTAGCACATTGATATTAAAGTGATATTGGAAGGTTTCCCCAAATGCCTTTTTCACATAGTATCCTATTGCCAGCCATGCTTCAGATGTTGAAGCTGCAATTTGTTTAGTAAAAGAAACTGTCATAGTCATTTTATTGTTATGTTTTATCAATGGTTTATTTCTGGCTGTCTTCCAGTTTCTCTGTGCGGCCACACCCTGAGAATGAGGTCATACAAGAGAGCTGTCAATGTTTTACATACAGCAACAAGGAGTTCTGGGTAATTTATAACGATGACTTGAACGTGCCTTACTCAGAAGTACAGTCTCATATGTTGGTAGTGGTGAGCACCTAATATGTAAATGTCCATAGCAAGGCATTGTGGGTACAATAAGAAGCTAATTTCCAAATTCCTTACTGTGAGGTGTAGTCTTGTATTTCTATAGTGGCGTCAACAATATAAGCTCTTGTATATTTTCAAAACAAGGCATTATGCATACTGTATCTAGTTATAAGACATTTTTACTGAAAGATGTAGTCTCCTATTTCTGTAGTGAGCACAGAAAAATAATAGTCCGTATACTAATTTACATAGTGAGGCATTGTGGGTACAGTAGAGTACACTCCTACAGGTTACTTCTCCAATTTTCTATGGCAAACCTCAACAAATCACTTTAAAATAATCTTTTTACCAGGGCCAGTGCATCCATCCCTAGTAGGAATTAGTATAGATAAGGTCCCTATTAAATCTAAATTATTGTAAAGTGGACACTGACCAACAGTAGTGAAGTTACCAGAATTGTATTACTAGCAGCAATACAACTTCCTAACAGGCACAGTTAAGTGACACCCCACATGACATCAGCAGCCTGGAGGCATGCTGACTTAGCATCCAGCATCCTTGGAGAAATGGTTCACAACAAAAAGACACTAAAAATACATTAATTTGTTGACTTTTGTTACAAAATGTTGAACACACATAGGTTTTATAGCAGTGTTTATTGAATGGTTCTTCCTCTTTTGATTTTAGAAACCTTTGCATATGACCTTTAAGTGACAATCTCCCAGTATACTAATGGCAAGGTTTGAAAGTATAAATATTTTATACAGACTTGAACATTGGGTCCAGTATTTGTTTCTTGATAGGCGTTATTTTTTTGACATGACATAAAATCTGAGATAAATTAACGTTTCCTTTCCCAGATTTCCAGCATTCTTCTTCCTTTTCTTCCAGTTTTTGAAAGAAGTAGTGGGGTATAGCTTATATTATTTTTAGTTTTTTATTTATTTCAGTTTTGAAATTACAACCTTTGAGCCAAACTGCCTCTTTTACAAAGGCTCCAAGTCAGTAGAAGAACAGACAAAACAGTACAATTTACATCATTAGTCGAGAACATACAATAGTCGAGTGACAAGCTATTTTACAAGCAAGATAAATGTGGAGTATAACCTCAAATACAAATACTTTTACAACAGAAATATCTGTAGTCTATAGGTCTAGTTACTAAGTGCAGATTGCTTGTAGTTTGCAGCCAAAACCGGCTTTGTATAGGAAAAGGGGAGGAAGAGGTATGGAGAGTATTGGCATGGGTACAGAAGAGGCATAATGTATAAAATTATAAGGGGATAGGGTGATGAGGGAAAATAAGCTGATAAGTGCTGTATGCATGGGGACAGCCTAGGGGAAGTGTAAGCCAAGTGGAGGGGAAGGGGTGAGGAGGGCACAGGGTCATAATGTCTCACGACATTATGCCACATGGCAAAATCGCACTGCCGATACAGCGCGATATTGCCATGTGGCATGTTCTTTGGGGGCTCTGCCCCCACACCCCCACCAAAGATTCTCAACCCAGGGGTCCAACTTGGGGAGCGACAATCCGGGAAATAAATAAAATGTCTGGCACCGGGAATCAAACCCAGTCCTAGATGCAGCACCTGGGTTTCTGCTGCTGTGGCTCAGTCCAGTGAGCCACAGCAGCTGCTTGACAGAACCCACTCCTAGCAGAGATCTTATCCTCTGCCTGGGAGTGTGTGAATGATGCAATACCGTGTACAGCAGTATACATGGTATTGCACCATACGCTGTTCTGGACAGCACTGTTTCAGGTTAGCTATAATGTCGTATGCTATTATGCACATGACATTATGACCTGGTAGGGGTGAGGACTCGGGGCAAGAGGGATAAGAAGGTGGGAGTAAGGGTTGGAAGTTGTGGAGGAATTTCTTTTATATATCTTTCTTTTATACATACATATAAAGTAAAGTGTGTTACAGTATACTATAATGTAGAGCTGCTAGTGTAGTTAAATATAGCCAGGTCTGAGTAAAAGCTAAGGGTCATTATAGGTTCATAAGAATCACAAAGCAAGCAGAAAGCAATAGCTCGTGCTGGCTGAAACCAGTTCCTTAGGTTATGAAAAATAGTAAGCTATATAAAACTGAGCAGAACTGGTTGTACCAGCCTGATTAGCAGGCTTGGACAAAGTATAAAGATAAGAGCACGTAGTGGCATTGAAGACAAGCTGTACATTGCTATGGTGTGAGTAAAACTCATTGTTTCTCTTAGGTCAGCTTGACCCAGGCATATGTATCAAGCAGTAACAGGAAAGAAATGAAATAAGCCAGTGGAAAAGTACCTAATGCTTCAATGTGTTTTTTCTGTTACATTGCTGAAAACTATGATTGGCTTATACTGAAATGTTGGTGTTTTTCCAAGATAAGAAGTGCTATAAAATACTGTGTAAAACTTTGTTCGGGAGCTCTCCTTTAGCTGAGGCTCCACATATATGTGTGCAGACAATAAACTGAGTTTATTGGAATAACCATTGGGTGTGGTTATTGAGTACATAGAAATTAGAGCAAAGTATAGACAGTAAAGAGAATCTGCACTACAGTTTTAAGGTGAGTCTGGCAGGATGGCTTCACTCTCCGTGTCACACTGTGATTGGACTGCAAGTCCCAGCCTCAGGGAGGGTGGCCCTGGAGGTTCAAGTCCCACCATATGTGTGATGCCTTTGAGCGGTGACAGCCATCATTTACTGTCTTAGGTGCTGGGTGGCACCAAGAGTGCTGGTGGGCACTCGGCATCAGGGATGCCAAAAAGTAGGAGTGTTGGGTGGGCACTCCAAGACCGGTTAGGCGCCTTTTAGGACTACAATGGAAATACGGGGACCTCTACCAGATGGATCTCAACCTAGTACTGTTAGAGATTTTTTTTTGTTTTGTTTTGTTTAAACTGCAACCCAGAGCTCTGAAAAAGACTTGGTTTGGCAGGTTACTAAAATGGCCAAAAGAAAACCTTTGAAAGGGCTAATAGCTGCAGTGTTTGGAAATTATCATGAAGGTCCTGCAGTCAGTTTTCTTACTCAGACTAGTGTATCGGAAAAGAAGAAGAAAAAAATACCTTGGCACCGGGTAAGTCTGAATTTTTTTTATTCAAAGTTGTTATATGTCTGTCTGTTTTATTTCTGTAATACATATACTAAACAAGATAATGCTCCGTCTTTCTCGTTCATATTTTCTAGCTTATATCTGTGTTCTGTAATTATGTTCTGTTGTCAAGGTTGCGAGATAGGATTGACTGCCTTCAGTGCACAACATGTTACAGTAAAAAAAAAAAAAAAAGCTTCTTTGCCTCATAGCTGACTGTTTTAATTGGCTTTATTTTAATGGAACATTTGTGCTGCCTAGATAGGGTCAGTGAAGAACTTTTGTATGTAGTTGTTGGGTGAAGCAGGTAGTGTTGAAGGTGAAGAGATATGACGTCATAGATTGCAATGTGCAGAAAGATTTGTAGTTTGCAAGCAACGTGCCAAGCCACTGCTAGGTGAAATGTAATGTGTTAACAGCTATAAATGGCTTTACCATACTTCTAGTTAAAACCAGAAACTTTTGCAAAATGGCAGAGTGCCATATTTTGGCTATGCCCCAGAAGGTGTAAACCATGTTATACTAGATGTGTTCACTACAGATGGTATGTTGTGCTGTGTTTTAAAGGTGTTGAAAGGAGTTATTAGAATGTGTTTAAAAAGTGTTTTGTTCTGGAAAGATTTGGCATGGCGATAGTATAAATGTGTTGGTTTAAAAATTGTCAGTGTTACAAGACAGGCAGGAGGCAGCACATATATCTAAAACACGTACAGTTTTCTAATGAAACTATGGGCATTACCTCAGCAAATTGGTGTGAAATAATATCAGTCTTATTTTGTGTTAAGTATTTCTTTTTGTGTATGTGTATGTGTGTGTACTGTCCTGGCCAGCAGTTTTTTTTTGTGTGTGCTCTATTATTATTTAAAGATATTTTAATATCAGTAGTGTTCAAGGACACTACAAAAATAACTGGGTTTGAACGACCCTTGCATGCACACTGTGACCTTTTGCACGTTATTTGACCTTCTTGTGTTTCAACATTTTATGTTACTACCAGTTCAAACTTGATGTGTATTCATACCTAAAGCACAACTCTTTCACACAAAATGTATGTTTTCATGAAAGCACACCAAGAGTGAACCATGTAATTTGACTTTGTTGCAAAACTAGTATTCTAAGTGAAGAGGAACAAACTTTTCTTCTCCTCTCATGGCTTCTGACTTGCAGCCAACACAGGCAATACTCCAGCTGGAAGGGGAGAATTATTCATCATCTCCCCATATTTTTATTATATTTTTAAACTGGTGTGTGTTTGTTTTTGTTGTTTGTCTGTGTTTCTTCTCTTTCTTCTAGAGAAAAAGAAGTTCCCCATCTTTATAGTAAGGTATGAAACTTACTAAACTAATTGTAATATTATCTTGTTATAATTTAAAGTGTAGTAGGTGGGGATCATGTCACCATCCACAGCTAACCTTTTTATTGCTACAGTATTCGAGCTGTCTCTTTCACTTCGAGCTGTCTCTTCCACCAGTAGGAGCTTGGGGGGAGGGGGTAAGCTACCCTTCCTCTATCCCTTCCAGTGTAATACCCACAAAGGTTGCAAGGTACATCACTGTTCCCCTAGAGGGGTAAATAAGGAAAATATGTATTTGCCAATAATTGTTTCTTATTTACAGGTTTTAAAAAGACCCAAGGTATTTTAACAGCATAACCTAGCCCAAGCCCTTCTGTTTTTCTAGTGCAAACAGTTAAATCTCACACCATTATTGGTACAAGGGTTTCTGCCCTCAGCAAATAATCAGTTACGCTGGAGAGTGAAGTTGTGTATGTATGTCCACACATATTCATTCTTTTGATTGTCTTTCAGCTTTCTTATCCTGTTAAAACAAATGCAAAACAACTTTTGTCATTGCCTTACAGCAATTAATGAATGCATTTTTTCAACCAGTAAATTCACAGTACTCTAACATTTCTGGACTCTAAGCTAAGTTTACAGTCTACATGTGTTGTTTAAAATGTATTTTATGCATTATGCTCAATACTGAAATTTTTCTATTACAAACATGCTTATGTTTCATGTTTATGTTATAATGTTTTGATATACATCTTGCTACACTGTATCATGCATGTATGTATTCAGGAAAGTGCTCCACATGTATAGCATTTTTAATGCTCATAACCAAACCTAAATACTGGGACCAGCATTGCTGACCCACCCCTACAATATGTTCCAAAGCAAAAACCAAAAGTAAAATTAATGCTCCGTTTGTCTTATTGCTCACAGGTACCCCTGAAGAATGAGTGTACTCTATGCAGGTTTTGTCATTTTACATTTTAACAATTATAATATGCACAATTTAGATTGTACTCCAAACCAATGCTTCAAGCCTTACCCCACTCAGTACTTTGGAGTATTTCACTATACAGGGTAAAGAAGGTAGACCTTTTCACTTGTCACAGGTGCAATAGGCACTGTTATTAAATTGGCATAGGCCAACAACATATGTATTTGTCCCACTAATTGCATTGTGTAAAAGGCATATTGTTATGAACAATATGTTTGAGCGTGTAACTGCATTAAGCAGGTTAGCAAGAGAAAAAGGAAGAGGAGACCATTATGGTTTTCCAAAGAGGTAGCAAAGAAAGTGAAAGCCAAAAAGATAGCATTCAGGCAATACAAGACACAGGCAGAAGGGGATAGGGAGAAGTACCAGGAGAAACAAAGGGAGGCAAAAAAGTCAGTAAGGGAAGCCAAAGCTCAGACAGAAGAACACATTGCAAAATCAGTGGTTAAAGGGGACAAAACCTTTTACATGTACATAAGTGAAAAAAGAAAGACAAAGGGAGGGATAGTGAGACTGAAGGGGGAGGATGGGAGTCGCGTGGAGGATGACAACAGTAAAGCTGACATATTGAACAGGTATTTCTGCTCAGTCTTTACTGAGGAAGAGGGGGGTAATGGGTCTGAAGGGAGTACAAGGGGTGAGAATGGTGCAGAAATGGATTGCATCACAAGTCCTATAAAGACAAGTTGAAGGAACTAAACATGCACTCCCTGGAGGAGAGGAGGGAGAGAGGAATATGATAAGAGACATACAAGTATCTTACAGGGAGAAACAGAGTGCAGGAAAACACTATTTTAAGCGAAAAGATGTTCCAGGACTAGAGGGCATGGGATGAAGTTGGAGGAGGACGATTCAGAGAGAAACATGAGAAAGAATTTCTTCACAGAACAGGTGGTGGACAAGTGGAACACCCTGCCAGAGGAAGTGGTGGGGCTGAAACAATCCAGGATTTAAGAATGCATGGGATAGACATAAAGAAATTCTAGAGGTCAGGGTAAGGAAAACAGACTTCTAGGAAAACAAACTGAACTTACAAGCTCAAATGGGCAGACTGGGTGGGCCATAGGCCCTTATCTGCCGACACTGTCTATGTATCTATGTATTGTAACATTACAGGATTTTATAACTCAGGTCTCCGTCAGGCCTGCTTGCAACAGACAGGAAAATAATGTTCATCACTGTCATAACTGCTTCTGTGATTTACAAGCAGGAGGTAACCATAACATTGTCATGATTTACAGATGGTCAAATGGTATAATTGAACCTCGGCCTGCACCCCCAGGTGTGCGGTTAATGTCCCATTTTTATTTTTTAATTTTCTAATTGCCAGAATTTAGGCTCTGTCACACCACTCTTTACAAAACAAGAAGTAAATGGTTTAAAAGATTGTTATTTATGTGTTTTTAACTCAGTGTCTAACACACTTTGCAAGTTTGCAGGTTTCCACGAGTGTGGCACACATAAGATCGCCACGTTCAACAGCAGTAACCTCTGCAAGTGTAATGTTTTCAGCGAAATTACACCTATTTGTAGAACTTTAAATCAACTGAAGAAGGTCCAGTCAGTTCAGACTCTGCAATCAAGCTTATTGTTTCTGCTTACTATGAAGTTAAGTCTGGGGAAAGGGCACTCCCCAACTCCAGCAAGAAGATTCTGCTTCAATTGACCTTCAAGCAATACATCCATTTTCTTCACTGCCGCTTGTTCCAAACATGGCTGCTACTTTCTACAACCCTATTGCTCTGTTATGGACTGTGTTCTTAATGGTTTATTGTCAATTGTTACCTTTTATGGACTGTTAATCTTTATGCTGAGGTGTAATCAACTACGACAAAACAAATGCCATGCCAGTGTGTGTGTGACTACTCCACATTAAAAGGACATGCACCTGGCCGTGTGTCTACTAATCAGCCAGCCAGCAAAATGAACACTGACTTTTCTACTATGCTGGTGTTTTGTTTTTAAATTACTGTCTGCATTGCCCCATATGCCTTGTGGGGTTACCACCATTCTGCAAATGACATTTCATCTGTACTGTAACTACATCAACCTGTGGATACTTATATGAACTTTATGGACTGTTAACTTTATGGACTGTTATGTTTTATAAGGACTTATCTGTCAAGAGACATTATCAATAGATTCTTCAATCAAGCTCCCAGGGTGTGCCACACCTCAACACAAGGTAGCAACTACCTTATTCACTCTCAAAGTGGATTCCATGAACTCTTTTTCATCAACAAAATTGTCATGTTATATTGTGTTATATATAGTCACATGTTAGCATTTTTCACATATTTCAATTGTGGTGTTGACATCCTCAATTCTGTATTATGTTTTCAAACTCACCATTGTGTTCCATCTGTAACTCCATGCCTTAACTATCTGTATGCTGGGAACCAGTTTTAAATCATATAAATAAAAAGAGGTGGTTAGTTGATACAGAGTATCAAAGGGGAGTGTGGAGGAATTTCTTTTATATATCTTTCTTTTATACATACATATAAAGTAAAGTGTGTTACAGTATACTATAATGTAGAGCTGCTAGTGTAGTTAAATATAGCCAGGTCTGAGTAAAGCTAAGGGTCATTATAGGTTCATAAGAATCACAAAGCAAGCAGAAAGCAATAGCTCGTGCTGGCTGAAACCAGTTCCTTAGGTTATGAAAAATAGTAAGCTAGATAAAACTGAGCAGAACTGGTTGTACCAGCCTGATTAGCAGGCTTGAACAAAGTATAAAGATAAGAGCACGTAGTGGCATTGAAGACAAGCTGTACGTTGCTATGGTGTGAGTAAAACTCATTGTTTCTCTTAGGTCAGCTTGACCCAGGCATATGTATCAAGCAGTAACGGGAAAGAAATGAAATAAGCCAGTGGAAAAGTACCTAATGCTTCAATGTGTTTTTTCTGTTACATTGCTGAAAACTATGATTGGCTTATACTGAAATGTTGGTGTTTTTCCAAGATAAGAAGTGCTATAAAATACTGTGTAAAACTTTGTTCGGGGAGCTCTCTCCTTTAGCTGAGGCTCCCACATATATGTGTGCAGACAATAAACTGAGTTTATTGGAATAACCATTGGGTGTGGTTATTGAGTACATAGAAATTAAGGTAAAGTATAGACAATAAAGAGAATCTGCGACCACAAATTCTAGAGCACAGGATCGAACTCCTATCATTGTGCACAGCAATTGCACTCTTGGGATTCTACCAGGAGGCGATGGAGTTCTTTTTTGAATTGGTTGAGTTTCTTAGGGTGAAAATGGGAGGGGGGGGTAGGTCGTTCATCCAGAGAGGGCCTCAATAGGAGAAGGATCTCTGGGCGAAGAAGGTTCATTTGTAAGGTACACGCAGTGCCCCTCTAGCAGAGCTTCGGGTTGTTTTAGTATTGGGGTTACATTGGAAAAGCTTCAAAGTCGATTCTGGGGCCAGTCCTAGGAGGGCTTTTTTTCCTATGATACATGCCTGGTACTGGTACGTAAAAGGTAATGGGAGCCAGCCAGTTGTGGAGTAGAGACTGCAAGAGTGGGAATATTGATTAGCTCCTAGAGCAAGTCAGCAGGCTTTGTTGAGCAGAAACTTAACCCTCCTGAGAGCAGTTTCAATGGCTGCACTATAGATAGGCAGTCCATAGTCAACGATGGACAGTATTGAGCTTTTGGTGACAAGACTGAGGGCCTCAGTGGTCACAGCATTTCTGTGTAGGTAAGGGAGTCTGAGTCTGATGTTGGCTGTTTTCACGACATGGTCAATATGGGTGTTGAAAGAAAGGGTGTTGTCTAGGAATAATCCCAGGTATTTAAAGGTAGTAACCTGTTTGATTATGTCACTTTTGTTACTTAGTATGGTAAGTGGGCCACCCTGCTTTTTTGAGCTTTGTAGGGTAAAGTGCATTGCTTTTGTTTTCCTGTAGTTCAAGAGGAGTTTGTTGTGAGCAAACCATAACTCCAGTTTGGTAAAGCTACTTTGAAGGGTAGCTGTTATTTCATGGAGGTGTGTTCCTGGTACGGAGATTACTGCATTGTCTGCATAAAGCAGCATCTTAGCAGGGCACGAGCTTGGCAGGGAATTGATGAAGAGGCTGAATAGTAAGGGCCCTAAAATTGATCTTTGTGGAACACCCAAAGTAACATTCCGAGGTTCACAGAATACACCTTTTATCCTAACACACTGGGACCTGTGTAAGAGGCCGCTTGAGAACCAGGACAATGTATTGGTGGAGAGGCCAAGGGCTGCGAGGCTGTTGAGCAGGATGTGATGACTGACGGTGTCAAATGCTTTGGTTAGGTCAATAAAGATTGTCCCAACCATTTTTCCACTATCCAGGGAGTCATATAGTGAAGTGAAGTAAAGTTGGTGAGTGCAGTAATAATGCTATGGGATTTATGGAACCCATGCTGCTGAGAGCAGAGGAGGTTGTATTTGTTGCGGTAATCCATGAACTGATCTAACACAATTCTTTCTAGGGCTTTCGAGAGGGGTGGTAAAATTGATATGGGGAGTGAGTTGCTTATGCTAGTCCTGTCTCCACTTTTAAAGACTGAGGTGATGAAGGCAGTTATCCACTTGTCAGAGAATATGTTTGACTTAAGGGACATGTTAAATAGTTGCGTTAGTGGGTGGGCAAGCTCTTCTAGGGTGATGGCGAGAAGCTTCATGTCAAGCATATCACTACCCATTCTATTTTTGCCAAGAATCTTCTTCACATATTTAATAGTGTCTGCCTTCATGATCATTTTGAAATAGAATGGGGGTTGAGTGGTGTATGCAGTGGTAGCGGGGTTTGGGGACCAGCTGTTAGGGTCAGTAGCAAGAAACTCTGGAGGGAGGACAAAGCTGAGGTCTGTAAAGGCCAGATTAAAGGCATTAGCTAACTCTTTGGGTTGCTGGAGAGGGCCCGCAGGGGTGACAATTAGATCTGGTGGAGCTTTGGATTCTTTCCCAGTCAGTGTCTTAACATTCTCCCAGAATGCTCTACCATTCCCCCAGCAGTTCTGAAGTTACTTTCTGTAATAGGAGGCCTTAGTATTCCTTATCAAGCAGGTGCATTTATTCCTTGTAGTCTTGTAGGCCGTTACATCTGCCTGTCTTCCAGTAGCTCTCGCTACATGCCAGAGGTTGTCCCTATTCTTCATTAACTCTAAAAGGGGGCCATTAAGCCAAGGATAGGATGCCCCTTTTGTTTTGAATGTTCTGAATGGTGCGAATAAGTCAGAGGCTTTATTGAAGATGGTAATAAAGTATTCCAGAGCCTGGTTAGGGTCAGGGCAAGTGAGAAGGGGAGTCCAGTCTGCATCTCTCAGGTAGCTCTTGAGGAGGCCAAGTTGCCCTTTCCTCAGGGAGCATTTTTTTCTGGTTTGTGGCATGTCCTTAGGGCACTTGTTAGATCAGGACCAGATAATGGGAGAGTGGTCGCTCAAGGTGTCTGGCAGGACATTGGTGTTTTTTATGTGCTCGGGGCAACTAGCTAGGAGCCAATCAGTGAGCATGTTAGTATCTGTTTGGTAGTTCATCCTAATTGTTTAATTTACCATCTGCGTTAGGTAAAGGGCATGCATCTTGTCCCTGATGGTAACGGTATCCTTAGCTAGCCAGCTCGAACTAAAGTCCCCAAGGATAACCTGTTCCCAGCCCTGCTTTGCTTTTTTGATGTGTTCAGTGAATAACTCGAGTCCTGGCCCTTGTTTTCCTGGAGGTATGTGAACTGTTGTAAGTAACAGAGTTTTACCATGGTGGCCAATTGAAAGTTTAATGGAGAGTATCTGAGCTTCCTTGGCATTTGTATTGTAAGGCATGGTTTGTCCACAGATGCTGCTCCTCAGGTAGACTAGGCACCCCCACCTCGTTTGTTGAACCTGCCCATACGAAAGATGGTATAACCATCCAGAGAGATTGAGGAGTCTGGGACCTTGAAAGCAGACACAGGCTGGTAAGAATGGGGGTATTTATGGTCACCAAAGGAATGCCAGGAGTTAAAGTTAAATAGTACTTAATTTTTATGTTTGCTTGCACGCATGTGCAAGAAACATAGTGCCATCATCGGAGATTTCGGAGGTGTGTCACCTCCTCCTCTAATTCAGTCAGTGTGTTGGCAGGTGCGGCCCTGTAAGCCAATGCATTCTGGAGCTGTCTATGACAAACTCCAATGGTGGCAGCCTGATTCGAAAGAGGAGCTACAGCAGTCGATAACCAGCGATAAAATATCGGCTGCTCACGTGCAACTCCCCCACACGCCGCATGAGCGTCGGGCGCCCGCTCTGCGCACACACTGTATAGCGGCCAGGGTGCCCAATCCCGTCGGTACCGACATTCCCCGCCTCTCCCCAAAGCCTTCGATACCACGCTGGGTGCCCACCCAGGCGTGGCTGTCAATATAGCCCGGCGGGGTGCCCAATCCCCCGTCGGCTCCACCATCTAACCCCCAGTAGTAAGTGCCATGCTGAGGCCCACCCCAGCGTGGCAAGCGATCCTTAAGCCAGCGAAGGTGCCCAATCCCCGTCGGCTGAGCGTCCACCCAACTGTCCTTGTGCCGCTGGGAGCCCACCTAGCGTAGCAAGCGTCCCCGCGTCGTCCGTTTTTGACCTGTAAAGAAAAAGCGGTCCCTAAATAGTCTCCTGGCCCCCTCCCACAGCCCGCACCACCCACTACTCACCTTTTAGCCTCCCCACCCCCCCCACCCCATGCACTTATCTCGGGCCTCGGTAGCGATGATCTTCGGTGGACTGGGGTTTCACGTCTGCACTCCTTCAAACCCAACATGAACTGAGGAAATGCAGTAAGCTGTATAATAGGGCTAGATGGGGTTTCATTTGATTGCATATCTCAGACATTTTGAATTTTACAAATTTTTCAACATGGGGTTTGGGACCCTTCTCCCTGATAATGTCCTGTCATGGAGTTTTCAGGCCGAAGATGATTTCGCAGTCACTGCGGAAATCACCCTTCAGTACCATGACATGATCGAAGGATCCAAGCCATAAGTGAACAAATAAAAAATACTGTTCTGAGGTGCGCGGTTCGCGAGCTATAAGTTCACAAATTCCAATATTTCACTCCAGATTTCAACATTGCCATTTTACCACACTTTCTTATAGGTAGTACAGCTGTCATTTCACATCTACACAAAATGTGTTCCGCCCATATGGCGCACAATGGCGCAGTCGGTATCTTGAAATCAATGTCTGGGACAAATTAAGAAAATCACAGTGACACTGTTCAAACAAAGGTCTTAGTAGCTGTAATGAAAATGGTGAAAAAATTCAAAAAATGACTGTTTTGACGTGCGCATTGTACAGTTCCTATGCGCGGCGTGTAAGTTCGCAATTTTCAATATTTTCACTCCAGATTTTCAACATTGCCATTTTATTACATTCCTTATGAACAGTACAGCTGCAATTTTTCATATGTGCTTAAAATGTGTTTTCACATGTACCCACAATGGTGCTTTTGGTGTGAAGCCAATGTTTAGGAAGATTAAGAAATTACAGTTACACTGTTCATGAGCAGAGGTCTTAAAATGGCTATGTTGAAATTTGTGACAAAAGTCCATAAAATGACTGTGATACGAGTGAGCATTGCGCAGTTTCCACGCACTCGTTACTTCATGACTTTGTAATATTTTCAGTCCAGATTTTCACCAGTGACATTTTCCACACTTCCTTATGAACAGTACAGCTGTCATTTTTCACAACATGGCTGAAGTGTGTTTTCACAGTTTCAGCGCAGAGATGCGTGGTCGCTGTGGGAAATCATTGTTCGGCACAGATACAGAAAAACACAGTAACACTGTTCATGATCGGAGGCACCAAAATGCCTGAGTTGACAACCTGCTGTAAAAAATCCCCAACCTAATAATATCACGGGTGTGCGTTGCACAGTTTCTATGTACGCTCGTGACTTCACCATTTTTTTAAATATTTTTACTACAGATTTGCAACATTGCCATTTTTTACACCTCCCCATGAACAGTACAGCTGTCATTTTTACATCCTGTTCGGAATGTTTTTGACCTGTGGTGCTGAATGCCGTAGTCACTGTGCATAAGCAGCTTCCGCTAACAAACTGATATTCCCCTGTTCATGAGGTGGGGTCACAAAACAAACATGTTGAAGATTTGGGTGAAAATACCAACGAATGCCTGTGGTATTGGGTTTCCAACTATAACACCCAACCCTGTAGAGAATGACAGGCATCAGGGTGTGACTTGGGATTCTTGCCTGTCATGCTCATACCATTCCACACCTGCAGTCAGTGAGAGGCATCGAGGTATGCCTTGGACTCTTTGCCCAAACTTCACCCATTCTCCTATATCGCACCATCTCACCATATTTCCTAATGAAATAGGGTGCGCGCAAAGGAGCCATAGACCCCAAGGAACACCCTCAACACTTGTCAGTGTCTGCAGAGTGGGGTGTGGTGAAATGGCATGGCAGTTATGCCGATCTAACCAAAGGCACACCCCAATGCCTGTCACTCTCTGCAGGGTGGTGGTGGGGTTGGCTTCAGTTCAATACTTCACTGCCATTCCTATTACGCAGCTCTGTAACTTCTACATTACCACTGCCAATGCCAGCAAGCAAACATTCGGCATTGACAAATGCTTGTTGTAATTTGTTTATGTTTTGAAAAAGGGAATTGTGAAAGAAGAGAATGTTTAATTATTATTTTTTTTATTTGTGTGAGCTTTACTTTTTATGGTCTTGTTGAAGGTTTTCAGTGAGTAACTGTGGCAGCCATATTTGTCATGGCAATCAGGAACGAGTTAGGTGGCTCATGAATTCTGTATGTGACTTGCCAAATTCTACATCCTACTGCCTGAATTGGTTCCTGCCTTCTTCGGATTTCTGGGGATTAACATGCAAGTCTCAGAACTTATTTTGCCAATCAGAAAGCAGGGAATTAACATTTTATAATTTATTTATACCCCACAATTCATACGAACTTATGAAAATGCCAGCAGAAGAAAGTCCTAGTGGCCTATAAGGTCAGCGCAATGCGGAGTTTATGTACGGTTGCAGTTTGTAACTGTGACCACAGATCTTTTTGGTTTTGCTTCTGCTAAAAATATCCCCAAGTTCACACCCCCAGATACCAGCAAGACAAGTTCAGACAAGCTGCTGAGCAAGCTGGTATGGCTGGCTGGGGACAGCCACATGACGTACCAGGAGGGGGTGCCATTGAATGGGGCCCTCTTACTAGCTTTTCGGGACTCAGACAAAAATATGGATGTCCTGAACAACTGTTTTGCCACAGTGCAAAACCAAAATGGAAAAGGTCACTGCCACGGCAAATGCAGCATCGGAAACTGCTAAAAATACTGCAGTAGCAGTTACGGGACTCATTGCAGAGAAGGAACTGCTTAGATTCTGCATGGAACACATGGAGAACAGTGTCAGTTTAAAAATCTCCTGGACTTGGGTATCACAGGCCAACTTTTAAAAAGCTACAGGATTACCCTGCAACACAGACAAGCATTGCAAAAACCAACCACACACCATCTTGGTGGTTATGGGAAGCCCACATATTTGAGAACTAATTCTTGGAGCTGCAAAACAAAAATGAAAATGTGAGTTTTATTTATTTATTTATTTACGAGTTTAACCAGGAAGGCATACTGAGCAGTGTTGCTCGATTCCAGATGCGATCTGGGGGTCAAGACCCAAGACAATAGTACATACATTTGGTACATAGTTAACAACACAATGAATGGCCTTCTGCTGTACAGACAATCGGCAGATCGATACAGACAGTCAGAAGATCGATACAGGAACATTTTAGATGGTTACAACTGAGCACAGAAACACCATTTTTATACATAATTTGACATTAGTTATAGCAAGAGCAGCTGGAGGAGAAGTGGGTGCTGAGTAGGCGATTGCGATGGCTGGGGTTGGGTGAGTGTCTTATATCAGCTCACAGGGCGTTCCTTAACTGTGGGATGCGGTAATTAAATGCAGCCTGACCTTTGGTTGTGTGCATAAAGGGGACATGGAGGAGCCTGGGGTCAGTGCTTCTGAGGGAGTAAGCGGGGAGGGGTTGTTGGGAGAGGGTAGAGGCCAGGTAGGGGGGGGTAGGGAATGGGACCAAAATTTGGCTGCAAACCTAGCACTGTGGGTTAGTCTTCGGTCTTGGAGGGACAGCAGGGCTAGGGAGCTATATAAGGTGCAGTGGTGGGTTGTTTGTGGACAGTCTAGGATAAACCGACAAAAAGAGTGGAAAAGGGTGTCAAGGCTGGCCAAGGCAGAGGAGGGAGCGATAGTATAGACTATATCGCCGTAGTCGAGTACTGGGAAGATCATCTTTTGAACAATAGCATTCCTAGCACAAGAAGGGAGGCAGCTTTTGTTCCTGTATAGGGCGCCGAGTTTAGGGAGAAGTTTCTTATGTATGGAGTCAATATGCGTGGCGAAATCAAGGTGCGGGTCAAGCTAGACGCCTAAATATCTGAAGCTGGTGCATTGTTCCAGGAGGGTCCCGTCCAGGGTTTTGAAGGGGGTGGCAGGGGGCTTGGAGGGAGAGTCTTTGCTGTGAGCCGAAGGTTAGTGACATTGTTTTTTTAGGGTTTAGGAATAGCTGGTTTGACCTGAACCATTCCTGGATGGTGTTGAAATCCTGCTGTAGGAGATTTGCCACTATGCTTGTGGAGGGGCCTGTGGCATACAGTACTGTATCATCCGCATACATTTGTATGGATGCGTAGCGACAGGCTGATGGGAGGTCGTTTAGGAATATGGAGAAGAGCAGTGGGCCAAGACTGATCCTTGGGGGATGCCAGCAGTAACTCAGAAAGGGTTAGAGACATGTGAGGTGACTTTTACAGCCTGGTGTCTGCCCACCAGGTAGTCGTGGAACCATGTGGTGGCTGGTTTGGAGAGCCTGGCTTCAGTTAGTTTGGAAAGGAGCAGAGTATGTGAGACAGTGTTGAAAGCCTTGGCTAAGTCTATAAAGATGGCAGAGGTGATGTGGCCTTTGTCCATGCCGGTGAGTATGTCCCCAGCGACTCGTAGCAGGGAGGTGATGGTTGAGTGAGATTTGCGAAAGCCAGATTGGTAGGGAGTGAAGAAGGAGGAGGCCTCCAGATGGGGAGAGAGTTGGGCGAGGACAAGACGATCCTGCATTTTTGCCAGAATCGGGAGTAGGGAGATGGGGTGGTAGTTGCCTGGTGAGGAGGCATCGCCCCCTTTCGGTAGGGGAATGACAGTAGCCCATTTCCATTCAGAGGGCAATTTTCCCAATGTGAAGGAGAGGTTGAATAGAGCAGCTAGAGGGGCGGCTATGACTGGGGCAGACAAGTATAACATCTTGGCATCCAGGGACGTAGGGCATTTGCCTTTGTTGGGGTTCAGGGCGCGTAGGGATTTGAATACTTCAGCTTGGGATACAGGGTGGAAGGAGAACTGTGAGGTTGGTGGGGGCGCACTTGGTTGGGGGGTGGGGCCCTGGGGGGTGGACACTGGAGGGTCGATAGAAGTGAGTCAATGCAGCTGGAGAAGTAGGTATTGAAGGCATCGGTTACCTCGCAGGGATCGGTGATGTAGGTGCCCTGAACTGATAGTGTTGGAGGTGGAGGTTGGGTGGGGGAACTGGGATTTGAATGATTTCCAGAAGTTTGTCAGGTGGTTTATGTTTGCACTAAAAGCCGATAGAAAATAGTTCTTTTTTGCCTGGCGAATGAGGTTAATACAGGAGTTGCAGAGGGCTCTGTGGGATTGGAAGGATGCCTGTGTGCCCAGTTTCTTGTGGGCTTTCCATGTGTGGTCCCTGGAGTGGCATTTGCTGATGATATCAGCGGTGATCCAGGGAAGGTGGGCGCCTCTGACTCTTTTTTTGCACAGGGGGGCATGTTTGTCCCACACTTTAAGAAATTTGGCCTTGAAAGTTTTGAGTGCGACGTCAATAGATGTGGCCACTGGGATGAAGGACCAGTCTACCTGGCCTAGGTCTAACATGAGCGATGCTAGGTCCAGGGAATTATATGACCTTGTGTGCAGCGTCTTTGGGGGCTGTGGGTCTGTGCACTTTCCTGATCAGGAAAATCATGTGGTGGTCACTTAGGGAGTCGGGGAGTAGGCCTGCATGTAGGATCCTGTGGAGGTGGGAGGAGAGAGCCCAGTCCAGCAGTGAATGATTTTGTGTTTTGTGGTTTAGCCTGGTGGGGTTTTCAATCAGTTGTGTGAGGTTTAGGGCCTTGATCTTGGTCTTAAGGTGGGCCTTATCTAGGGCAAGCGAATTGTGCTTATAGTCTCCGATGGCGTGAATCCTGCCTCCTGTAGATAAGGACTGTAGGGTGGCCAGGTGTGTAATGATGTTCGCTGGGGCGGGGTGCCGGGAGGGCAGTAGGTGCCTGCAACATACACTGGGGTGGTGCATGGGAGCGATAGTTTGATTAGGAGAGAGTCCATATGGGCTGGAAGTGAAGGAATTTGCACCATTGTAAACTGCAGACTAGTGGAGATGTACATGGCACCTGTATAGTTCAAAAAGGGCTCAGTGTGTGGTGAGACATGGACAGGCATATATCCTACTGTGTCTCTGTGTGCCTTGTAGTGTCAGCCATATTGCCGAGTTAGACTAGTTTCTGGGATCAGCCGTTGAAGTATGGGGGTAGTCTCACTAGGCAATATGGCTGACACTACAAGGCACACACAGAGATGCAGTAGGATATATGCCTGTACATGTCTCGCTGCACACAGAGCCCTTTTTGAACTATACAGGTCTAGCCAGACTGCAAACTTAGCTCTGGAGCAAGGAATGTGTACATTGTCAGACAGTAGATTGGCTTTAAAGGCACTGTATGTTTATATGTGCTACATGGTTGCTGCAGCGTTCACATTGCTTGTAAGTTTTGATATTGATATGAAACAACGCTAAACAGTTTAGTTATTTATGGAAGTTAATGATGGACCAAGCGACACAAGTCACTGGTACAAGTTTGATGTTGAAGAATTTTTCCTCTTTATTAGTTCAGACAGGCAGGATGGGATGGTGGGAGTTTGAGTTCTTGAGCTTCTGCAAATTTTGGAATCGAAGCTTAGACGTGTAGGATGGCATGGACTGTACCACCGCACACCACAATGTTTCAGTTGTGTTGGCACAAGGAACTCTGTTTTCACACTATAACATGTTTATTGAATAGTCCAGGATCACTGTTACACTGGCACATATAGCAAATATTCAGAGAGAGATTATATAAATATTATGATTGACCCTCCCATGAGGTACCTTAAGATGCAGAGTGTAGTATTCTATCTATGAGATTTCTCTTAGATTCCTGTACTCTGGACCAAGTATATTCATTTTATTGTACTGGTAACTTTGAAGAGTAACAAACATAAATTATTATAGGTTGAGGGAGTACTTCTGACCAATCGGAGCACTCCTTTCCTCTGCGTAAGACACTCTTATTCTGTGAAGAGCGTCTCATGCGCAGATGCCCTGGAAATGGACATGCTCTGGGACAGTTTTTAAAAAATGTATATATTATTGATTACGCTCAATCAATAATACATTAATATGTCCTCCATCACCACTCATTGCTGAATAAGAGGGGTTTCACTTGCATTCTGCTTGAACCAGAACAGTTCAGCTTTGCTTTGCCGTTCTCTCTCTCTCGCTCTCTCTCTCTCGAGCAGAATATGCATGAAACCACTCATCCTGCAACAAGTGGCTCGGGTGGACGTATTAATATATATATTAAAAAAACACCATTTGAATGAGATCTCTAAAACCATACAGGAGGCACATTTAGATGTGATTATCAGAATTAACTTTAAAGACAACTTATCAGGTTTGGACTGTCTTACGTCATCTAACCTACACATTCAAGGATGACCCAGCAAATAGATTGATCAGAAAATCATTGGGGAGGGGACCATATATTTTCTGGAACATTACCCATTTGTTATTAGATAGTGTATACTCTTGTCATTTGCTCCTGCCAAGCATCTACATGTGATGGCATAATCTTCTGCTTGTGACAAGAGCTGTCTGGTGTGCCGAACTCTGCGGGCAGAATTCACGAGGAACGGCAATTCCACTTCTGAAATGCTGTTCGAAAATTCTTTTTAATTCCCAAGAATCCCAGAATGCATTTTGTTTTCATAGAGCTTTTTGCCTGTCCTTCACCACCTTATGCCTGCTTTCAGGCCCTGAGCTTGGGACTCCCACTCCCATCTGCTGCTCCCTCTGCCCGTCACTCCAGCAGGGATCCAATCAGTGTAGGACCTGAGAGTCCTGAAGGCCATCATACACGGTGATGAGGGCCATAGCATTTTTCCCAATTTTCTCTCCCTTTGCTCCCCGGAGCCTCAGTAACATGGTTGTGCATGCGCATGGAACCGGCAATACTTTCCATTCACCTGGCCTAGGGCCAGCCCCCCAATTGCCCAATGCTACCATTGAGCCTCCAATTGGTGGCAGCCAACAGCAGTAAAGATTTCACCTCCCCAATCTGAGAGAGGAGAGCTGCCTAGCAGCTGCTTAGTCCTCTCCCAAGCCCCCCAACCGGCAGCCCAAACTTGTTCCTGGAACCCAGGTCACCAGCATGGGAGAGGTAAAGCACCCAAGACACCGCAACCTTCTGCACCACTGGACCAGCCCCTAATCCACATTTAAAAAAATCCACTTTCTGAATTCTATTTCTGACAGAATTCAGTGGCATGAGATGGAATTTCCTAAATTCTGTGTAATTCCAGTGGAAGCAAAATCTGAAAATTTAGCAACGCTCAGCTTGTGACATCATAATCATTTGCATGGCAACTGACTGTGATTCACCAACAGAGCACTATGACATCATGTGTAGACAGGCAGCAAGAGTGAATTCAGTCTAAGGGATAAGGATGTGATTTTCAAATGGAAGTTCTTAAACACAGAGGTCTGCTCAGATGACCCAAATGCTGCCCTGCAGAGTTCTGCCTAGATGACCCATGTGCTGCCATGCAGAGGTTCACCCAGCTGACCCAAACACTGCTCTGTGGAGTTTTGCCCCAAAGACCCATATGCTGCGATGCAGGTGACTTGGGTTTGGGACCAAGCTTGAATAGCTGCATCAGAAGAGTTTGGGAGCAAGCTCGAATTACCATATTGGGAGTGAACTCAAATAGCTGCATTGGGAGAGTTTGAGACCCAGCTCGATTGGCTGCGTTGGGAGAATCTAGGAGCAAACTCAAATGGCGGCATTAGAAGAGTTTGGGAGCCAGCTCAAATGGCTGCATCAGGAGAGCTTGGGAATGAACTTGAATGGCAGCGTCAAGAGAGTTTGAGAGCCAACTCAAATGACCGCACTGGGAGAGTTTGGGAGTGAGCTTGAATAGCTGCATTTGGTGAGTTTGTGAGTGAGCTTGAATGGCTGTGTTGGGAGAGTGTTGGGAGCAAACTCAAATGGCTACATGAAGAGAGTTTTGGAGCAAACTCAAATGGCCATGTCTGGAGAGTTTGGGAGTGAACTCAAATGGCGGTGTTGGGAGAGTTTGGAACCAAGCTTGAGTGGCCGTATTGAGAGGCAGGTCAAGCTGAGGCAGATGATGAGCAGCAGCTTACCTCAGCCGGGGAGGGTTGTTAGTGGGTTCCTGTGCCACAGTGACCCCAGCAGCTCGGCCAGTGGACTTGCTTTTGCTGCAGGGGTGCTGTATGTGTACAAGACCAACATGGCACTGCTAATACCATGGGGTGGAGG
The DNA here is from genome assembly GCA_016271365.2 of Neoceratodus forsteri. Classification (NCBI taxonomy): domain Eukaryota; kingdom Metazoa; phylum Chordata; order Ceratodontiformes; family Ceratodontidae; genus Neoceratodus; species Neoceratodus forsteri. Next base: position 214,587,248 of record JADMNL010000026.1, on the reverse strand, counting down.
GAAGGATTGGGGAGAAAACTGGGGAGGGAATAACCCCCTGCCATCCAAATGAGTGAGCTGATGGCAACTGGTAAAGGTAAAAACATGTATGCCTATCGAAAAACAACAAAGTTAAAGAGAGGAAAATAAATACAGATTATTTGTGAAATACGAGCAAAACTACTTAACTCCTATGTGTGTTTCAAAAGTTTTCTCAGTGACATCTCATGACCTTTAACAGTGTCTATTCCTTTAATGTGTCCCTGAAACACCATAATGAGCTCATGCAATTCAGTGTTTCAGATGGGATGCCTCCTCAGCATCCCATTGTCTTCCTCCATCTCAGGCCTCTTGACTTGCGGGAAGCTGGAAGCGAAACTGAAGATTGGTGTCGGCCATTTTCTGTCTGTAGTCCTGTTCGAATGTCTCATTTTGCTTTACAGTGAAATGGTATTTCCAGTCTCCTACCACACCTGAAACATAAAAAAATTAGACGCATGATGACACCAAATGTCAATGCTGTCAAAGGTACAGTAGCAATTAAGGATGGAAGAGCTACGAGAGGTTGGTAAAGGTTCAATAAGTGATGAAAAGCTCTGTTATCAGAGGCTCAATAGAACACGCAGAACCTTTTCCTTATGTTGCTTTGCCTTAAACCGTTCCCTGGCACCCTCACTGCTCTCTCTATACTAAACTCTACCTCCCCTCCTTTGAGTCCTGGCACCTCTTGCACTGCGCCTCCTTTTTCCGCATCGAGTTCTGGTGCCTCTCCTGCTGCGCCTCCTTTTTCTCCCTCAGGTCCTAGTGCCTCCTTCACTGTGCCACCTTCCTCTCTGTCAGATCCTAGTGTCTGCCAAAGGCAGGCTTATTCAATACAAAATTGTTCATAGATGGTATTCTACACCATGTAAATTAGTAGAATTGGGCTTTTCTATTGAGGAAATATGTTGGAGGTGTTCAACAGAAAAAAGTACACTTGTTCACATACTATGGTCGTGTGCATCTCTAACTTCATTTTGGAGAGACATAATGGCATTATGTGAAAAAGTTCTTAAGAGACACGTATGCTCAACAAAATTTGCAGTTTTGGGTATTTGCTCTGAATTGACCTGGTGCTCTGTCTGAATTTCAGAAGCTTTGGCTGCTTGCTGCCTTTAAAACAGCAAAACATTTAATTTTGAGGCACTGAAAAAAAAATACAAGCTCCTACAGTACAGGTGGCTTAGGGATCTTGATATTAGAGCTAGTTATGAAATGGTGGCCTATGCTAATATCAATAGACTTGATAAATACTATGATATCTGGGAACCATTTAAAAAAAAATCTTGGCCAGTGGCGCTGAGGTTGAGGTGCTGGGCGCCACACCCTGCACTGCGCTGGCGACCCAGGGTTCAGGTATGGACTTGGGTCGTCGAGAGTTAACCCAGAGGAAGGAAGATTGAAGCGTCCCAATGGATGCTTTCCTCCTTGAGTGGGTTACTACAGGGTGCTGCACGCACCAACGTCCCTAGGGGCGGTGAGCACCGGCTCTACCGGGCACATGGCTTCAGAAGGGCTGAGTCGGGAGGGAGGACGTTGTTAGGCACTTGCGCAGGCGCCGACGTCCCAGGGAGGGGGACGGGAAGCACAGAAACGGAAACCAGCCTCAGCGAGCCTAGATGACGGGCACTTCAGTTGCCCAGTCCAGGAAACCATGGGCAGACCCCTCTGTGCCAGATGCTCCACGAAAAAGATGGGAGGAAAGATAGGACTCACCTATGGGCACTCTAGGTGCAGACTCAGTGTGTCGGGTGGGCAGCATGAGCGAGCCCGAAGGAGTGGAACGACGGGGCGATAGGAGGGGATAAAAAGAAAGTAAAAAAAATAAATAAATCTCATCCGATATCTAATCTAACACTGTGATGCTAATTAATTAAAGATGAGTGTTTCTAGTTATGTTTGATACTATATCCATTCAACATGTATGGAATCTTAGTTTCTTCTTTTTGTGCACTGTGTCCTATTGTTTCCTTTTTCCCATCCATTCTATTTCTTTTCTAGGTTAATAGTTTGCTATAACATTATTTGAGATACTGTAGGAACTATTTATTTTTGCTTAACAGTGTTTGTTTGATCTTATTGATGTTAGTATTCATATATTTTATTGTATATTCTTGAAAATATCAATAAAAATAAGGATTACAAAAAAAATAAAGATCTTAGTGTCTCTCTCTCTCTCTCTCTCTCTCTCACACACACCCCTTCTTCTTTGAGTCCTGGGACCTCATAGTACCTCCTTTCTTTTCCATAAGTTCCAATGCCCTCTCACTGCTGCTTCTTCTCTTACACACCTTCTTCCTTGAGTCCCAGACCTCTCTTACTGCACCTCCTTCCTCTCCCTCAGGTTCTAGTGCTTTCCTCACTATGCTTCCTTCTGAGGTGTAGCCAGGAATTTTAAACTTGTACTCCAGAGCTGACAGAACTGGTGCCCCACCTCTTTAAACACAAACCAAAAGATGTGCTGTCCACCACACAAACATTATCCCACTCCCACTTCAGTCATCAGTATGTAGTGAGCCAATGATCCTAACACATTCACTACATTTTATTTTACCGAACACATACACTACCAATCAGACAGAAGTTGGCTGGCTTTTAGTTACAGTGTTTAGGATACACTGCATACCTCTCAACTGTCCCTGATTTTCAGGGATGTCCCTGAGTTTGCCTTAAAATTTTACTCTGTCCTTCCTAAAAATTGTGTTTCCGTGACCAAATAGTGGGGGTTGTAAGCACAAAAGAATGTCAAACATTAAAGTTACAGATTTGTTCTTCCTTAGAAAATGCATTGTACACTAAGCCCCTTATTCTAGAAGCTTCCTGAGTAGATATCACCAATTGTGAAGATGTGTCCCTGATTTTTGTCCTTTGTCCCTGATTGTTTTAAGCCTTGTCCCTAATTTATGAGGTAGCAGGTTGAGAGGTGTGATACACTGTGATATGCCTCAATACCACATCAAGTTAGATAGCCATTCACATCAGCACACTTACACGATTGGATCACTCATACAGCCATGGCCTCTAAGTTCAACACTCACACATCTTCCAGAGATCATTCACAAGAAAGCAGTTCTTCAGGTACATCAGGCTCTGTTTGTGTTTGTTACCTGATCTGGTGCTCATGTCCTGGATTTTCTAGATTTTACTGTACTCAGCAAAGTATACTGAGTATGCCTACTGACACCCGTGCCTCCTTTCTCTCCCTTAGGTCCTAATGCTTTTCTCACTGTGCCTCCTTTCTCTCCCACAGGTCCCTGGTACCCGCCTACTGCACCTGCTTTCTCTCCCTCAAATCCCAGCTCCCTCTCACTCTTCCTCCTTCTTCTTCCTTAAGTCCCAGTACTTCTGTCACTGCACCTTCTTCCTCAGGTCATGGCACCTCGCTTGCACCTCCTTCTTCTCTGTCGGATCCTGGCACCTCTCTTGCTGTACCTCCTTCCTCTCCCTCAGGTCCAGGTCCTGGCACCTGTATTGCTGTACCTCTTTCCTCTCCCTCAGGTCCTGGCACCTCTCTTGCTGTACCTCCTTTCTCTTCCTCATGTCCTAGCACCTCTCTTGCTGTACCTCCTTCTTCTCCCTCGGGTCCTGGCACCTCTCTCGCTGTACTTCCTTCCTCTCCCTTGGGTACTTCCACCTCTCTCTTGCTGTACCTCTTTCCTCTCCCTCAGGTCCAGGTCCTGGCACCTCCATTGCTGTACCTCCTTCCTCTACTTCAGGTCCTGGTACCTCTCTTGCTGTACCTCCTTCCTCTCCCTTGGGTCCTGGCAACTCTCTTGCTGTACCTCCTTTCTCCCCCTCAGGTCCTGGTGCCTCTCTTATTATACCTCCTTCCTCTCCCTCAGATTCTGGTGCCTCTCCTATTATACCTCCTTTCTCTCCCTCAGGTTCTGGCACCTCTTTCACTGCACCTCCTTTCTCCCCCTTGGGTTCTGGCACCTCTCGCTGTGCCTCCTTCCTTTCCCTTGGGTCCTGGTACCTCTCTCACTGCACCTCCTTTCTCCTCCTTGGGTCCTGGCACCTCTCTTGCTGTACCTCCTTCCTCTCTTTCAGGTCCTGGCACATCTCTTACTGTATCCCCTTCCTCTCCCTCGGGTCCTGGCACCTCTCTTTCTGTACCTCCTTCCTCTCCCTTGGGTCCTGGCACCTCTCTTGCTGTACCTCCTTCCTCTCCCTTGGGTTCTGGTACCTCTCTTGCTGTACCTCCTTCCCCTCCCTCAGGTCCAGGTTGTGGCACCTCTATTGCTGCACCTCCTTCCTGTCCCTTAGGTCCTAGCACCTCTCTTGCTGTACCTTTTTTCTCTCCCTCGTGTACTGGCACCTCTCTTGCTGTACCTCCTTCTTCTCCCTTGGGTCCTGTCACTTCTCTTTCTGTACTCCCTTCCTCTCCCTTAGGTACTGGCACCTCTCTTGCTGTACCTCTTTCTTCTCCCTCAGTTCCAGGTCCTGGCACCTCTCTTGCTGTACCTCCTTCCTCTCCCGTGCATCCTGGCACCTCTATTACTGTATCTTCTTCCTCTCCCTCAGGTCTTGGCACCTATCTTGCTGTACCTCCTTCCTCTCCCTCAGGTCCTGGACCCTCTCTTGCTATACCTCCTTCCTCTCCCTTGGGTCCTGGCACCTCTCTTGCTGTACCTCCTTCTTCTCCCTCGGGTCCTGGCACCTCTCTTGCTGTACCTTCTTCTTCTCCCCCCTCGTGTCCTGGCACCTCTCTTTCTGTACCTCCTTCCTCTCCCTTGGGTCCTGGCACCTCTCTTGCTGTACCTTCTTCTTCTTCTCCCTCGGGTCCTGCTGTACCTCCTTCTCCTCCCTCGCGTCCTGGCACCTCTCTTGCTGTACCTTCTTCTCCCTCGTGTCCTGGCACCTCTCTTCTTGTACCTCCTTCCTCTCCCTCAGGTCCAGGCACCTCTCTTGCAATACCTCCTTCCTCTCCCTTAGGTCCAGGTCCTGGCACCTCTCTTGCTGTACCTCCTTCCTCTCCCTTGGGTCCTGGTATTTCTCTCTCTGCACCTCCTTTCTCCCCCTCAAGTCCTGATTCCTCTTCTATTACACCTCCTTCCTCTCCCTGGAGTTCTGGTGTTGCTCTCACTGTGCCACCTTTCTCTCCATCGAGTCCTGATGAATATGTCACTGTGCCTCGTTACCTCTAACTTGTGGTTCAGCTCCCTTCCCTGCTACCTTACCTCCTTGCTCTCCTTGTAGGGGACCTGGCTAGTAACTCCTCAGCCAGGGGGCAGGTCAATATGAGAAGGACAGTAGGACGCAGGCAAAGAGGGAGGAGCAAAACAAATATGTAATGCAACAATGTGCAGTTAGTGATTATGAAATGGGAATAAAAATCAAAAAACCTGGTTGGCTGAGGAGCTTGGAAACAAGTGCTGATACCCCTGCAGAACAGTACTGGAAAAAGATCTGCGACCTCACTGACCTGTTTACATTAAGCAGGTACAGCTGTATCAGTACACCTCAATTCACTTACTTTTATTTAAAGAAAAAAGTAACATCTGTCATCTAAAGTGGCCAAATAACAAAAGTACAATGGCTAAATAGGACTACTTTTTGCATTTTCTCTTTTTTTACCTAGTTTCCTAATTTTTACTTATTTAAATTAAAAATAGACCCATTTAATAATCATAATAAGGCACTCTGCTCATTATTTGTTATTTTTCTATGTTTACTCACATATTATGTTTTGTAATATATAATATTTATTCGTATTGTTGTAATTGGTATGTTTTCCATCTTTTAGTGGCCTGTTACAGCTCTGGGCCGCACCTGAGAAAGGGTCTTTGGCTCAGTGTGCCAACTTCGGTTAACAAATAAAATAAACAATTCTTGGGCTGTCATTTCCGTAGCGATGATCGCTATCAGTATCACATGATAATTACAATTACACAGACATCCTCTCTGGTCTCAGTATGACCCAACTAGTAGAGACCCCCACCCAGACGAACTACCACACTGGTTCAAGTACACTAATAGACTGGCTGCTAACCAACAGACCTGACAGAATTACCAACACTAAAGTACCCCCTGATGTCATCAGTGAGCACACCCCCATTCTCTGCCCCTAGAACAACAAAACTCCTAAATTACTGCCAAAGTCATCACTACCCGAGTACTAAAAAAGGTAAACTCGACTGCCTTAAAGTGCATCTCCTGCACCAGGACTGGTCTACTATTTACAGCACAAAAGACATTGACTCTGCCCTGAAAGACTTTGTCAGCAAATTCAGCTCTTCCTGCGATATTTACTAGGATTAGGACTAGGAAAATCAAGGGGACCAGTAAGTCATGGATTTCTCCGGTACTGCTAGAGTAAATGCAAGGTAGAGACACCCTATGGTACAAAGTCAACTGTTCTAGGTCCCCCATTGACTATCAAAGTTGCAAGGCTGCCCGCAATAAATGCAGTTGGGCCATCCGTTCTGCAAAAAGCAATTACCTAAAATCTCAGCTTGAAAACTCTTGGGGAGACAGCCACAAATTCTGAGACAATGTAAAGTCACTGCCAACAATTCTCAATCTTACTTTGAGTGGGAGCTCTTGCAGCAGGCTAGTACAATAAGGACTAACGCTGCAGGCATTAGGACCCACCGGAAAACTTCTCAGCCAGCAGAACCCAGCAGGGACCGCCTCTGACGTCGGCTTCACCTCGACGTCAGCCCTGGTATAAAAGGGGGCGGACCCAGCTCTCCCTCAGTTCTTTTCCCGCTGCGACCCGTGCAAGTGAAGAGTTCTTGGCTTGCCAGCCTCCAGCAAAAAACTTTGGTTTTTCACCATTTTCTCGCTTTTTGATGGATTTTCTTTCAAGTACCAACATATGTCGTCCCCGTCCTCGGTCTCCTCATTGGGACCCCATCTAAATAAGTGTAGCTGCGGCCGTCAAATTCCAGCCAAAGATGGCCACACCAAGTGTGTCTTCTGCCTGGGGCCTAACCATGACACCGCAGCCTGTTCCACCTGCCAAGGACCAGGTTCCGCTGCCTAAAGGCTCTGAAGGCATACCTACTAGAGCAAAAGATGGACCTACACACCTCCTGAGAGAAGGCCAAGCATTCTGGTAAAGAGAAAGCAAAGCGGTCCCATGACAAGGACCGTAGTCGGTCCCAGCACCGGTCCAGGTCCCGGTCCCACTCGTGGCCCTCTCCCAAGAAAGCCTGCTCCTCTCCGGGCTCAGGTGAGCACTCTGAATCAAAAAAAACAGGCTAAAGCTGGGCCTTCGGGGGAGAAACCAGCCAAGCCTAAGGTGACTTCGCTAAGGGTCACCACCAAGTCCTCGGAAGCACAAGCTTTGGCCCTGCCTTCCAAGGCCACAGCGTCGCCTGATAAAGGCATGCCCCTGGAGTCCAAGGACACAACAGTGCCCCCCCCACATTCAGCCATCGTCGGTCCCGGTACCGACACTGGTAGAAGGGGCGAAGGATCCTGGCACTGCTGGCGAGGGCACAGCGTCTCTATCCCCCAAGTCCTCCCCCCCGGGGCTCTCCAGGTGGCTCCCCTTCCAGGCTGGATACTTTAGAAGTCCCTTTCCCGTGGAAAGCAGCCTCAGTGTTCACGAAGGACGAGCTGCAGGATCTCTTTTCCTTTTGGTGGGGTCAGGTCCAGAAGCGGACCCCCCCAAAGCCGGCCCCGTGACTGGTACCGGACCCATTGGGTGAACCCCAGCTGGAGGGTGCCTCTTCACTGCTGAAGACCCCCAAGAGGCTGCCACCACAAACATCCTCCAAGGCTTGTTCCCGATCTCAGTCCGCAGACTGACGCCGGCACTCACCAAGGTCTGGTAGCCGACGCCAGGTCAGGTCTCACACCAGGAGCCGATCCCATTCTGATAGGCGGGCCTGCTCCCGATGTTGGTCCACTGACCAACGTTAGTCTGTGCTCCATCATTGGTCCCGTGACTGACGTCGGTCCGTGGACCATTGTCGGTCAGTGAGCCACCGACGTTCGAGTGGAGCTAGTCACAAGGACAGGTCCGGCTACTCTACACCTTGTAGCCAGTCCACCTCTTCCTTTTCTTCCTCCATCTCGGGAATCGGGGGTTCTGCAGGAGAAAAGGACCAGCCCTGCTTGCCTCCTGATAAGCCAACCTTCATGGATGTCATGAAGCACATCCAGGCCTCTAATGAATGGGATACGGAGGACCTGGATCTGGAACACCATCGATTGGCCAAGTACCTGAGGCAGAAGGAGCCCAAACCTCTTGTGGTGCCTCCTTTGGTGGACACCTTCCAGGATCTCACCCAGATCACCTGAAAGCGTCCAGCTTTGATCCCGGCAGTTCCGAAGAAATTGGATAGGCTGTACAGGGCACCGAGGGATGAACCTTTTCTGGCTGAACACCCTCAGGTGGACTCTTCCATGATTATGGCTGCCCATGATAAATCCAAGCAGCCAAAGCATCTTAGCTCACAGCCTCCCGACCCTGAGTCTCACTATTTGGACCAGGTGGGCAAGAAGGTGTATTCTGCCTCCACCTGCTCCATTAGGTCCCTAAACTTTCTGACGCATATGGCTCAGTACCAGAATGCACTATGGGAGCGGGGACAAGAGCTAGCGAATGCCTTGCCAGACTCTGCACAGAAGACAGAGATTCTGGATGTCCTGAAGTCTGGCTCGGACATAGGCATGCATGTTTTGCGTGCCTCATATGACACTGCAGATATGGTGGCCAGAGCGGCAGCGTCAGGGGTCTATCTCCAGCGCCATGCTTGGTTGAGGGTCTCAGGCTTTCACCAAGATCTGCAGTCCGGGATCTGGGACCTCCCATTTCAGGGTACCGTTTTGTTTGGGCAGGAGACACCCCGAGTCACTTATCTCTCATCTCCAGGAGTCAGGGAAATCCATCTGGTCTGTCTATCAGATGTACAGAGGAGACCTAGGAAACAGCCATTTCATAAGCCCTCAGGTGCCCAAGCCCATGGCAATCAACAGGGCCAGAGAGGTGGCTTTCGAAGGACAGCTGGCAACCAGCAGCCTGGAGGTGCTCCTTCCTGTGGCCCCAAGTCCTCCCAGGCCTCTCTGCCCACTCCCAGCTCCACCTAATGACTCCCTCCAGACCCCCCCTCCTCCAGCAGAGGTTTCAGAGGAGGCGGTAGGGGGTCACTTCTCCCTTTATCTAAAGGGATGGAGCTCTATAACTGCAGACCAGTGGGTCCTCGATATCATAAGGAGAGGATATACTCTAGAGTTCACAGAGATTCCTCCAGACACCCCACCAAGGTCCTCCAGATATCCTCCTTCTCACATTCCACTCATAGAAGGAGAGATACAGGCCCTCTTGTGCAAAAGGGCAATAGAAGCAGCTCCCCTGCAGCAACGGGGGAAAGGGTATTATTCCCACTTCTTCCTGGTCCCAAAAAAGACACAAGACCTTCATCCCATTCTGGACTTTAGCTCTTTAAACTGTTATATAGAGTACAGAAGGTTCCAGATGGTGACTCTTCCAGGACTGCTTCCTCTGCTGCACCAGGGGGACTGGCTCTGTTCCCTAGACATGCAAGATGTGTTCATGCACATCAGGGACTTTTTCCCTCACAGGAAGTACCTGAGGTTCCACTTCCAGGGGGAGCATTATCAGTTTCGGGTTCTCCCATTCGGCCTCTCCTCCGCTCCTTGAGTCTTCATAAAATGCTTGGCAGTAGTGGCTGCATCTCTAAGGTGCCAGGGACATTATGTCTTCTCTTACCTCTACGATTGGCTGCTTGCAGCCCCATCAAGGTCACGCCTTCTTCAAGCTCTCGGAGACACCTATACTCTGTTGCGAGATCTGGGGATCACCCTGAACCTCCCAAAGTCTTCCCCAGAGCCCAGCCAAAGACTCCTCTTTATAGGAGCGGTCCTGGATTCAGTCCAGGGCATAGCTTTTCTACCCCCAGAGAGGGGCGATCGCTTGCAGGAGATTGCCTGATTGGTCCTAGTAACCCCTCAGGTCCCGGCAAGGACCTTCCTCAGACTTCTGGGGCATATGGCAGCGGCCATTCCCATCACTCCTCTGGCTCACCTCCACATGCGAATCCCACAATGGTTGCTTCAAACACCATGAAGTCTTGCTATATTATAACATTAGCAGTCAGCCACTGCAGTTGAACTGCCCCGGAGAGGAAGGAGTTAACTCCAGAGGATCTGGAGTTCTACAGCGCGAGGGCGCTATGCCCAAAGCTCTATCTGGCAGTTTCAAATGAAACTGTCAGATTCTTTACTCCGCTTCACTGAACAGTCGCTCTGGAGATCAGCTCCTTCAGCTCGGTTCATTCTCGGTTCAAGCGGTATTTTTCGTTCATTTGAACCGAAAAGTATTAGTCATTATTTTTACCGCATTTCGGTTTTAAAGCTCTATCTGGTAACCGTAAGTACTAAATTTTAAGTCTGTGTGGAAAATTAATTATCGGTTCGGTTTTGAACCGATCGGTTTGTTATTTCTACATTTTAAAAGTGTACAGTGGGTTTTAGAGTGCGGTTCCTGGTTCTTATCGGTTCTAAAAAAAACAGAATTATAACGGTTTTTCAAATACCCGTGACACGGTTAGGAACCGATAAGGGTGTCTTGCCTGGCACTGCCATCAAAAGGGCAAGTTTTGTTAGGCTGGCATTATGTCTGAGAAACCCAAAAGAAAACCGGCCCACTGTTTCAACACTGTGATGTCTGTGGGGAGGCCTTGCAAGACGGACCCACACACCACTTGTGTTTATTGTCTGGGGTTGACCACCTCCTGTCAGACTGCCAGGTGTGTAAAATTTCCTGCAGCCACCCTGGAAAGAGATTGGGCCGGCTCAGGAACGAGAGGCCAAAAGTCCGCTGACCCGGATGGCCAGCCCGGTCCAGTACCCACTGGACCAGAGGGAGTGCCCTCTGACCAGGGCGAGACTTCCTCGGCAAAAGGAAGGCTGGTTCAGAGGAACCAGTCCCGAGTAAAAAGACAAGGAATCAGTAGGTTTGGGGTCCAAAGTATGTCTCCAACTGCTGCAGAGATAGCTAAAGCCATTCAGATTGTCCAGTCACTGTCTCAGGGATCTGTAGAACCACCAACAGTTGGTAAAGGTTGGTTCGTTCAGTCCCAGTGGTTCAGGATTTTGAAGTTGAGGATTTTATGAACCACAGGAGGGAGGAGGAATTTGATCAATATATGTGTGGCTGGGGGGTCTGCGTGCCCATTGAACGGGACATTTCTCCAGACAGACCTTTAGAATCTCCTCCTATTCTGTCTGAGTCCCTTCTTTCTTTATTTTTACAAAAGGTTGCAGAAACCCTCCAGCTTCCTTTAGAGGAGGCTGTGGATGAGCAAGAGGAGCCTGATTATGTGGAAATGATGGATATTCCAGAGTCTAGGAGGTTGTCTATTCCTTTGCATAAGTCATTTAGGAAGCAAACAACAAAGATTTTAAAAATCCTCATTCTGTCCCTCCTGTAGATAAAAAAAATTGAGAGAAGGTATACTTTGTCAGGCTCGGATACAGACTTCCTTACTGAACAGTGTAGTCATGTAGGTGTGGTACAAGCTGCAGCCTGTGACAAGGCTAATATTCCTCTGGCCTCACATCCTCCTGATAAAGATTCCAGGAAGATTGATGCCATGGGGAAGAAACAGTATATGGCAGCTTCTTTGGGACTCAGGCAGGCAAATTATATGGCTTATGTGGCTAGATATCAGAAATCTAGGTGGGACACAGTATTGCAGTTAGCCAAGCAGGCCCATGGCCAGCTGGCTAGTGAGTTGAACAGGTGGCTGCTGATGGCATTGAAGCCTCTAAAGTTCAATTTCATACTGCTGTTGATGTTAATGATGTTTCCTCTAGGGTCATGGCCACTTCTGTAGCTTTCGTGGGTTGGCATGGCTCAGATGCACTAATCTGTCCCAAGATACCCAGTCAAAGGCTATGGATTTTCCTGTAGTGGGAAATTCTCTGTTTGGGAGCAAACAGAAAACTATATGAAAAGATGGATGAATACAGAACTACTACAAAAGTGCTCAGGCTAAGGAGAAGCATGCCATGCCACAAGGCATGCTCCCAGAGGTAGGGGCAGGCCTTTTTCCAGGCTTTTTTTACCAATATCAAGCCTCCTCTGCTGTCTCGCGAGGGGTTTCTTCAGAGGCAGGGTAGGCGAGGCGCGAGCCGTCCCCTCCCCTCAGCCTAAGGCTGCTGCTAAGCAGGCACCCTGATGGGGTGCCCAGGGCCGATTCTCCTGTACCAGTGGGGGGCAGGTTGGCCTATTTCAGCCAGAACTGGCTATCCCTAACTACGGACAGATGGGTTCTGGAGGTAATAGGCCAGGGTCTGGTTCTCAGCTTCAAACACTTTCCAAAGATGAGAGCCATACATTTTCCACCTGCAAATCCTTCAGAAGCCCTTGCTTTGGAAGCAGAGGTTTCTTCTCTTCTGGACTGCAAAGCAGTGGAAAGGGTTCCTCCTTGCCATCAGGGCAAGGGGCTTTATTCAAGATACTTTCTTACCCCAAAAAAGACAGGAGAATGGAGGCCCATTCTAGATTTAAGGTACCTGAACAAGCATCTTTTGAAACCAAAGTTCAAAATGTTGACTCTGGCAATGATATTGCCTTCCCTAAGGCCAGGGGACTGGCTAGCTTCCCTGGACCTCAAGGATGCCTATTTTCATGTTCTGATCAGGCCTTCACCGAAAGTACCTCAGGTTCGAACTGCCCTCAGGCCACTACCAGTTCAGGGCAATGCCCTTCCTGACCTCTCATGGGGTATTCACAAAATGTCTCGGCTGTAGTAGTGGCTCACTTAAGAAGGCAAGGGTGTTGCTGTGTTTCCCTACCTGGACGACTGGCTCATTGTGGGTCAGTCTCCAGGTCAGGTGAAACCCATTTGCAAGTCACCCAGCAGCTTCACTTCCTGGGATTCCTGCTAAACTTACCAAATGCAGTTCTGGAACCGTTCAGGTCCTAACTTTCTAAGCGCAGAATTGAACACAAGGTTAGCCAGGGCTTCTTCCCTCGGAAAGGTGGACAGACTCCATCGCCTGGCATCCTCCTCTCTACCCGCGGGTCTCTCGACCAGCAAGGCATTTTCTGCAACTCCTGGGCACATGGTGCTTCCACAGCTGTCGTGCAGGGAGCAAGATTCCAGATGAGGGACATTCAGTTCCATTTGAGGGCCTATTGGTCTCAAAGGAAGGACCCCTACCAAGTTGGTTCCAGTTACTCAAACTCTGATCCTAGCCCTCCACTGGTGGCAGGTCCAGAGCAATTTAAGACAGGGGTTCCCTTCATTCCCATTTCTCACCCCTCACCCTCACCACGGATGCCTCCCTGTTAGGGTGGGGGGCTCACCTGAGGCGATCTTGCCACCCAGGGGTGTGGTCTCCCCAGGAATCTCTGCTCCACATCAATCTGTTGGAACTCAGAGCTGTCTTTTTAGCTCTTGGTGTTTTCAGATTCTGTCCAGAACAAAGTGGTTCAAGTCAGGACAGACAATACCACCACAATGTGGTACATCAACAAGCAAGGGGCACTCGGTCTTCAGCCTTGTGCAAGAAGCAATGAAGTTGTGGTCTCTGGCCTACTCCTGAACACCTCCCTGATAGCGGTTCACCTCCAGGGAAGGACAATGTCCTGGCGTGGACGCCCTCAGCAGAATTTCTCAGGGCCATCACCGAATGGGCTCTGAATCCACAAGTGCTGGGGTCCGCCTTTGCCAGATGGGGCACTCCTCAGATAGATCTTTTCGCAGCCCCAGACAACCATCAACTTCTTTTCTGTTGCAGACCTCCAGTACTGGGCTCAGTCCTCTGGACGCTTTCTGTTGGACTGGAAAGGAAGTTCCTGTATGCCTTTCCTCCCTTTCCTTCTTTTCAGGGTACTAGTAAAATCAGATCTCAACCTTGCAGAGTGATTCTGATTGCCCCAGATTGGGCCAGACAGCCCTGGTACCCTCTGCTTCTGTCCTTGGCAGTCCACCCTGCCCTGAGCCTACCAGAGTCCACGACTTACTGGCCTGTGCACAGGGAGGAGTGTGGTATCCGGACCTCAAACCTCCACCTCAAGGCTTGGCTCTTGAGGAGCTAGAATTTGCTCACTTACACCTTTCTCAAGGTGTCATGGATATTTTAAAGGCTTCAAGGAAGCCTTCCACTAGGGCCACTTGTAATTCTAAGTGGAAGAGGTTTTCCATCTGGTGCTCTGAGAGGCAGATTATCCCAGAATCTGCTGATCTTCCCATTCTTCTGGAATATTTGGTCCATCTGAATTCCCTAGGCCTTAGACCAGCTACCCTGAAGGTTCATCTGGCAGCTGTCTCTGCTTTTTGTGTCAGCAGGAAGCCTGCCTCCCTTTCTTCTCACCCTGTGTTCTCCAAGTTTTTAAAGGGTTACTTCATACTAACCCTCCTTTTAGGAACCAGCTCGCCTGGGACCTGAATATTTGCATTGCTCAGTTAATGCAACCCCTTTGAGCTCTGTCTTCAGCAGAGCTCAAGTATTTAACTTGGAAAACTGTTTTCCTAGTAGCTATCACTCTGCCAGACGATAAGTGAGTTACAGGCCCTGTCAGTGGAAGAAGATTTTATCTCTTTCACAGAGATAAGGTAGTCCTTAGGACTAATAGAAAGTTTTGCCTAAGGTGGTTTCTGATTTCCACCTGAATCAATCTGTCTCTCTCCCAGTATTTTCACTGAGCATTCTTCCTCAGGTGAGAGGAGACTGCACAGCTTGGATGTCAAAGAGCCTTAAGCTACTATTTAGAGCGCACCGAGGTCATAGGTTCGAATCCCTCCAACTGTTTCTTACCTATGGCGAGGTTGGCAAAGGAAAACCTGCCACTAAGAGAACAATTGCAAGGTGGATTGTTTCTTGTATCCAATTCTGTTATCAGAAACTAGGTAGAGTACTCCCCTCAGGATTGAGGGCCCACTCCACCAGGGGTACAGCTGCGTCTCTAGCGGCTGCTAGGGACATTCCCATTCTGGAGATTTGTCAAGCTGCTACCTGGAAGACAGTTCACACCTTTACCAAGCATTATTCCTGGATGTCCAGTCCAGGAGAGATTTCGGTTTGGCACAGCTGTGCTTCAGAGCCTATTTCTAAGTAGGTTCTGACCCTCCTCCATGGAGGTACTGCGTGTAATCTGCTAATGTTATAATATAGCAAGACTTCATGGTGTTTGAAGAAAAATTACTCACCTTAGTAATTGTTTTTCTTCTCATGGAGTCTTGCTATATTATAACCACCTCCCTCCTGCCCTCTCAGAACCTCTACTTGGGTAGGGGTGGCGAATTGGTGCAAGCACTGTGTCATGCCATTGTAGTTATCCCTTTACCCTCTTTCCTTTGGGTTAGGGATCTGGTTGCTTTCATTTAGGTTATTTATATTGCCCCCTTCCTGGATTTGAGTCTTGGGGAAGGGGGTTCATAATGTGCTTGTGGTGTGTAAACGAACCATAATACCATCAATTTTTGTTATTATGGTTCTGGGTTGTTGTTTATATTGTTGTTACTACTACTAGTAGGTAGCCATGGGCTAGTGTAGTTTTTTCCACACAGACTTTCTGTTCTTTGATGTTAGCTTCGTAAAGATCTGACAGTTTCATTTGAAACTGCCAGATAGAGCTTTGGGCACAGCGCCCTCGCGCTGTAGAACTCCAGATCCTCTGGAGTTAACTCCTTCCTCTCCGGGGCAGTTCAGCTGCAGTGGCTGACTGCTAATGTTATAATATAGCAAGACTCCATGAGAAGAAAAGCAATTACTAAGGTGAGTAATTTTTTCTTAGGGTGCAGTGGGATCAATGCTCAGAAGATCTAGACCACATGGTCAGAGTCACAGAGCCAGTGAAGAGGACACTCCTTTGGTGGTTGGACCTGTTAAATTTGGAAAAAGGGGTCTCCTTCCATCCGGAGCCCCCAAATCAGACTCTTACAATGGATGCCTCAGAATTGGGTTGGGGGGGAACACCTGGGGGCATGCCAAATGCAGGGTACCTGGACCCCCATGGAACGCAAACTCCACATCACCGTCTTGGAGATGCGAGCGGTTCTCAATGTGCTACACGCCTTTCAAGAGGACCTTGTGCCAGGCTCTCCTCTTGTTCAGATGGACAACATGGTGGTCATCTTCTATATTAACAAGCAAGGGGATGCTCACTCTTAACCCCTATGCAGGGAGGCGATGACAATCTGGTATCGGGCACTGGAATGGCACATCTCCCTATCTGCAGTGCACGTCCCAGGCGTCCTAAACAATTTGGATGACAGCCTAAGCAGGTCTCAGTCCAAGGCGCATAAGTGGGAGCTGCTGCAGTCAGTAGCTGACCAGCTCTTCGACACATGGAGTCGTCCAGAGCTGGACCTCTTTGCGTCACCACGCAATTCCAAGCTACCAGTTTTCTGCTCATGAGAGCCCACACCTGGTGTTTTCTGGCCAGACACGTTGTCCCTTTGTTGGGCAGGGAGGTTTCTTTATGCCTGCCCTCCCTTCCCTCTCGTCCAGAGAGTTCTTTTGAAGTTACAGGCCAAGGGGGCTCGGATGATTGTAATCGCCCCTCTGTGGCCTCGACAGATTTGGTTCCCACTACTTCAGCGGTTGTCCACAGAACCTCCAATCCCACTGACAATTTGCTCGCAGTTGCTATCCCAGGATCAGGGCTCGCTGGTCCATCCCAATCTCTGGTCCCTGCACTTTCATGCCTGGCTCCTTCGGACATAGCAAAGTCCAGGTATGGGGTATCTCAAGAGATGGCGGACATACTTGTTTCAGCGAGGAAACCCTCTGCGTGCTCCACTTATGCTATGAAGGGAAGCGTTTCTGCTTGCTTATGGGCATCGTTTCACCGTCTGGACCCCCTTACCTGTCCGGTGAACTCAGCATTGCAGTATCTCCTCTCCTTATTCCAACAAGACTTGAGCTACTCCTCCATAAAGGTGCACATGTGAACCATCTCTGCTGATCACGCCCTTTTGGGAGACAGAACCTTAGCCCAATTGGATGTGGCCCACACCTTTTTATGGGGGATTCTACATACGAGACCTCCCATTCGGGATCCTATCCCTCCCTGGGACCTCCTATTTGTTTTGGAGGAGCTTACTCTTCCTCCGTTTGAACCGGCAGCTGACTGTGAGCTGTGTTACCTTTCCTGGAAGGTTGTTTTTTAGTTGCCGTTATGTCAGCTCAAAGAGTTGCTAAGCTTCAGGCTCTGATGTGTAAAGAGCCATATTCAATTTTTCATAGGGAAAGGGTTTCCCTATGAATGAATCCTAAGTTCCTTCCTAAAGTGGTCTCGGAGTTGACCCTCAACCAGTCGGTTGACCTTCCAGTTTATTTCCCTTCTCCCTCTAACAGAGGATAAGCTCTCCTTCACACTTTGGACATCCACAGGATGCTTCGGTATTACCTTAAATGCACCGCTACTCACCATAAATCGGAGCAACTGTTTGTGGCATTTGCGCCACAACACTTGGGCAAACCGGTGTCCAAGCAGACCATCTCCAAGTGGATTGTCCACTGCATCACATTTTGCTATGAGAAGGACTGGTCAGGGGTCACTCCACCAGAGAAGTGTGTGCTTCTTTTGCTGCTCTGCGGAATGTCTCTATTAGGGACATATGCGCAGCTGCTACCTGTAACTCAGTGCATACTTTTGTAAAGCACTATATCTTAGACATTGCATCCAGACACCATGCCGGCTTCCGCCTGGCAGTCCTTCAGGGACTCTTGTCTTGAATTGCGGTGTCCAGCTTATTCTCTTCCACCTCCCGGGATCGGATACCTCCTTGGTAAGGGACTGCTTAGGATTCAGTCCTTATTGTAATAGCCTGCTGCAAGAGCTCCTACTCGAAGTAAGATAGTACAGTTCATAAGAACTTACCATAACAGCAGATCTTCGAGAGGAGCTCTTACAGCAGGCGTTGCTTTCCCACCCTCCATCCCCCAAATGAGGTGTGCAGATCATCATCTTCA
This sequence comes from Neoceratodus forsteri, assembly GCA_016271365.2. NCBI lineage: Eukaryota > Metazoa > Chordata > Ceratodontiformes > Ceratodontidae > Neoceratodus > Neoceratodus forsteri. The sequence goes on along the minus strand of JADMNL010000026.1, from coordinate 214,569,323 downwards.
GGCTTCGCCTCCTTCTCTTGTCGGGGCCCATTCACGGGTCTTGGCAGGGGAACTGAGGTGGAGCTGGGTCTGCCCCCTTTTATACCAGGGCCGACGTCGGGGTGGAGCCAATGTCGGGGGCAGTCCCTACTGGGTACTGGAGGCTGAGAAGTTTTCCAGTGGGTCCTAATGCCTGCAGCATTAGTCCTTACTTTAATAGCCTGCTGCAAGAGCCCCTCTCGAAGATCTACTGTTACGGTAAGTTCTTACGTAACTGTACTTTATCAGTGGTACCACAATGCAAGACCCTACTGCTCTTGCAAACCACTTCAACAAGGCTTTTACAGACCTAAGTGGTATACTTCCCCCTGACTTTTTTGTTCCAAATGCCAGCACTGACCCTACAGGTGTCAACAATGAGACTGGCTACTCTGTTCCCCCCTTTTACCTCAAACTCATCTCCAAAAACATAGCCAAGAAATACCTTCAGCATGTACTAAGGAAATCACAGTCAGTCAGTGTCCCCATAAGCTTCAAACTCCTAGCATGTACACTTGACAAGGCTCTTTTCCCATTAACGAGGATACTCAACCTGTCCCTCATAACTGGGAAATTTCCCTCATCCTGGAAGGTGGCACTGGTCACACCTATCTTTAAAAGTGAAGATGTGTCTAGTCACTCCAACTACAGGCCTATCTCTATCCTTCCACCACTTTTGAAAGCACTAGAGAGGATTGTAACGACCAGCTTGTAGAATACCTCGACAAGTATAGCCTCCAATGCAATGAACAGCATGGTTTTCGGAAGCTTTATAGCACGAACACTGCGCTTGTGTAATTCACTGGCTATACCCATGAGGCTCTTGATCGGGGGCTCTTGGTGGGAGCTGCCTACATTGACCTCACTAAGGCCTTTGACATGGTCAGTCACACCCTGCTGCGAAGTCAACTATTGCACATCGTACTATCCACAGAATCGGTCAAATGGTTCCGGTGCTACCTGACAGGGCGTAGTCAACAAATGAAAATACAAGGCTCCTCATCTGATCATCTCAGTGTCATGACTGGGGTTCCCCAAAGGCTCAATCTTGGGACCCCTTCTATTCAGCCTGTTTCTCAACAACCTCACTAAGGCCTGCCGTAGCAATGTCCTATTGTACGCAGATGACGCAGTTCTGTACTCCAGCCATTGCGATCCCTAAGCCCTGGAGAAACAACTTCAGAATGACTTTACTGAACTTGAAGACTAGTTTAGCAACTCCAAGCTACTGCTAAACTACAAAAAGACATAAGACAATGCTGTTCACCTCTGTGCAGAATAAGCATAGGTCTTACTGCCTAAACAACCAAAACAATCAGAACACTCCGATCGAAATGGTCCACAGCTTCAAATATCTTGGGGTCACACTTGATAGTGCCCTTATATTCTCTGTGCATATTGATCAAGTAGCCAAGGCTGCCAATGCAAGACTAGGTCAGCTTCACAAGAATAGGTATTTCCTTAGCAAGCTTTTAAACTAGCCAAGGGGGGAGGTGTTGATAGGAAACAGGAAAGTTCAAGCCTCCCCCCACAAAACATGGCAGGTAGTAGGGTAAACACTAAGGTACAGAGCTTGACAGAGGGCAGGACAGGGATAAATGGGAAAATGGACAAGGGCAATAAGAGCAGGGATGGGGTAAAAAAGCATAAAGCTAACATTAAATGGAGGGCAATGAGTACCAATGCCCGTAGTCTGGGAAACAAACTTCCAGAGCTAGTAGCCCTGATGGAAGAAGAACACTTGGATATTGTGGCAGTCACAGAAACATGGTACACGGAGAACCATGACTGGGATGTCAACATACCAGGGTACACAATCTACAGAAGGGACAGGGAGGGTAAAAGAGGAGGTGGAGTAGCTCTCTGCATAAGGGAAGGGATCAAAGCTACAGAACTAAAAAGTAAAGGGGGAGGACAAGAGGAACTCTGGGTCACCTTGGAGACAGGCAATGGCATCACAATCCGCATAGGGGTTGTATACAGACCCCTGTCTCAAGGGGAGGAAATGGACAAGAAAGTGATGGAGGGCATTCTCAAAATGGGTGGAAAAAGGGGAGATACTGTTGACGGGGGACCTGAATATGCCAGATGTTAACTGGGCAACATGGACTGCAGCCATATCCAAGAGCAGGGTCATTCTCGATGCCCTACAGGGGGCATGCCTTAGACAGCTAGTGGTGGAACCCACTCGGGAGGGAGCAATATTAGACCTGGTACTCTCAAATGGAGAGAGGATCACAAATTTAGAAGTCAGTAGACATCTGGGAACAAGCGACCACTGCACAGTGTGCTTCACAATAAACACAACCACGGAGACAAGTCATGCAAAGACAAGGATACTAGACTTTAGAAGGTCTGACTTTGGCATAATGGGTGAATACCTGAGGAATGCATCAGCAAATGGCCAGAAAGGAGGGGTGGAAGAACAATGGAGAAAAATCAAAACTGCCATCATGGAGGCAACAAGCCTTTGTGTGAAACAAATAAAGAAAACAAAGCAGAATAAAACCACTATGGTTCTCAAAAGAGGTGTCAGGAAGGTTAAGGAGAAAAGGCTGCATTCAAAAGTATAAGGAATCACAGAAGGAGCACGATGAGGAACTGTATCAATTAAAGCAGAAAGAAGTGGGAGGCAGTCAGAAAAGCAAAGGCCCAAACCAAGGAAAAGATAGCCAACTCAGTTAAGAAGGGGGATAAAACCTTTTATAGGTACATTAGGGAGCATAGAAAGGTTAAGGGAGGGATAGTGAAGATTACTAAAGGAGAGGGGAGGTGGGCAGAGGGAGACAGGAAAAAGCAGAGATACTGAATGAATACTTTTGCTCAGTATTCACAAAAGAAGAAGAGGAGGAGTTACCTAAACCAAACAGTAGAAGCATTCTGGATAGTGGGGTTGACGCCAGTCCATTTACAGAAGAAAGAGTACTGAAAGAACTCCTAAAACTCAAGGTGGACAAAGCAATGGGGCCTGACGGGATTCACCCTAGAATCCTAAAAGAGCTAAGGGAGGACCTAGTGACACCACTAACCACATTTTTAACAAATCATGGGAAGATGGGGTGGTACCTGAGGACTGGAGGAGGGCAGATGTGATTCCCTTCACAAAAGTGGGAGCAAGGCAGAAGCAGGAAACTACAGACCTGTTAGTTTGACCTCAGTGGTGGGAAAATGATGGAATCACTTCTGAAAGAAAGAATTGTTGAGTACCTAAAGGCCAGCGGGACACAGGACCCAAAGCAGCATGGATTCACAGCAGGAAGGTCATGTCAGATGAATCTAATTGATTTCTTTGACTGGGTGACCAAAGTAATAGACCATGGAGGGGCTGTGGATATGGCCTACCTAGACTTTAGCAAGGCATTTGACACAGTCCCGCACAAAAGATTAATAATCAAGTTAGCCAGCCTGGGAATGGGTCCCAGGGTGGTAGCCTGGGTAGCAAACTGGCTGCACAACAGGACACAGAAAGTAATAGTGCATGGAACACATTCTGAAGAAAGGGGGGGTTACTAGTGGAGTACCTCAGGGTTCAGTGCTCTTTAACGTCTTTATAGGTGACATTACAGAGGGTCTGGAAGGAAAGGTATGCCTCTTTGCAGATGACACAAAGATCTGTAACAGAGTTGATACACAAGGTGGGGTAGAAAGGATGAGAAGGGACTTGGCAAGGTTGGAGGAATGGTCAGACATATGGCAACTTAGATTCAATGAAAAGAAGTGCAAAGTAATGCACCTGGGAAATAAAAATCTAGAAGAAGAGTACATAATAGCAGTGGAGGTACTAACGACAACAATAATGGAAAGGCGTCTGGGTGTAGTCATATCAAATGACCTAAAGGTGGGTAAGCAATGTGAGAAGTCAGTAAGGAGAGCCAGGGGGATACTGGGATGCATAGGGAAGGGCATCACCAGCAGAAAAAGGGAAGTGGTTATCCCTCTATATAGACAGTTGGTGAGACCCCATCTGGAGTACTGCATGCAGTTTGGAGACCTCATTTATGCAAGGACATAGACAGGATGGAAGCAGTCCAGAGGAGGGCAACTAAAATGGTGCAGGGTCTACATCAGAAACCATAGAAGAGAGACTGAGAGAGCTTAATATGTATACCCTTGATGAAAGGAGGGACAGGGGACATGATAGAAACTTTGAAGTACCTCAAGGGAATCAACAAAGTCCAGGAGGGTAGCATCTTTCAGAAAAAGAGATGTGTAAGAACAAGGGGCACAATTTAAAGTTAGAGAGGGACGTTCAGGGGTAATGTGGAGGAAATTATTTTTCACGGAGAGAGTGGTGGACGATGGAACCGCCTTCCTGGAGAGGTTGGGGTCTAAAACAGTGGGGGAATTCAAACATGCATGGGACAGACATAAGGCAATTATAGTGGAGGGGTTGCAGGAAGTAGGCCGTTGGTTAACTAGAATCTGCAGCTTATCCAATAGGTAGGGAAATGGGCAGACTGGGTGGGCCAAGTGGTCCTTATCTGCCATCAAAGTCTATGTTTCTATGTTATCGCTCTCAAGAGGGTAAAAATATCACTCAATAAAGCTTGTCGGTTAGTCCTTGGTGCCCACAGGTTAACCCATACCTATGAGTTCTACTCTAGCACAGAGTGGCTTAGCTTACACAGTAGAATCCAGTACCAGACTTGCCCCCTAGGCAAGAAGGCCGCCCTTGGTCTTACCCCGCCAGGGGTACAGAACCTCCTCTGCCCATCCTCTTGACCTAGAAATACCAGGAGTGCCAGTGAAAGCATGCTGCTAGTCCCCTTTCGAAGGACATCACTAGGACAACACTCTTTTACCTACAGAGCCCCTAAATGGATCAGTTCTCTCAATGCCAGCCTTCAAGCGGAACAAAGAATTGGCCACTTCAAAACCCTTCTTCACAAACACCTCATTGCCACAAGTACCTGCGACTACAATACCTAGCACCACTCACCCCCACCCCTCTTGCAGTTCTCCCTCCTTGTCTACCATGATTTGTCCAACTCCAGCACTTATCTCCCACACTCTTGCCCCCTCCTCACTTCCCCCCCCACCACCACCCCTTCCTTGCCCCTACTACAGGGTACCTCCCCTCCACCTCCGTTCTCATGCTACCACTTAGATGCCCTCACCCCTGATGCCCAGTACTTCCTTTCTATCTACCACCATCTCTCTTTCTTTTATTACACCTTCCTCACCTCCTCCCTCTGCTACCTTTACTACCTTGTCCCCACCTACCCACCCCACCCCCAGGCCCTGCTCCACCCTCCTCCCCCACCCTCCCTTTTTTCCAACCAACCCCTCCCTATGCCCTTCCCTTTCCCCCACCCCATGTCTCCATCGAACCCCCTTCACTACCTCCTACCTCACACACCCCCATGACCTCTCCTGCACCTACTATGTCTGCCACTGATCCGACAAGGCCACACCAGGGTGGCGTCCCCCCAACCATCCGTAACCTCCTGCCCAGCCCTCCTCTCCTCCGATACACACTGCTCAGTGCAAGCCTCTCTGACCACTACACTTTCTCAACCATCTACTCCCTTATTTCTCTTCCCCAGCTCTATCCCCTATGCTACATAATTGCATTACATGCTGTTTTTTCTGGACAGTTCCTGAATTTATTTCTCTGCTGTAGTGATTAGTTCTGACTAACTGTTTAGTTTGCCGTCCCTGTGCATTAGTACTTTGTTCGCTGAAAACCTGTATTGTCTGCTGTACTGAATTATCTCCCCTGTTGTATTATCTGTAAATTTCTCTATATAGTAGAATGTTTGTATTTGTATTCTGAATGTATGTATGTATTTAGTCAGCCTCACCTCGGTAGTGGGGAAGATCATGGAAGCACTACTGAAGGAGAGATTGGTGGAACATCTGGTTGTCAATGGACTACAGGACCCAAGGCAGCATGGTTTCACCAGGGGAAGGTCATGTCAGACCAACCTCATTGAATTTTTTGACTGGGTGACTAGGGAGGTGGATCAGGGGAGGGCAGTGGACATGGCCTATCTGGACTTCAGCAAGGCCTTTGACACTGTGCCACATAGAAGACTATTGCACAAACTGGGGAATATGGGTGTGGGCAGGACAGTAGTCTGGTGGGTAGGTAACTGAGCTGGGCAGCAGGACAAGAGGGTGGTGGTAAATGGCTGTCACTCCACAGACGGAAGAGTGACCAGTGGGTGTCACAGGATCAGTGCTGGGACCGGCACTATTCAATATCTTCATCAGTGACATTGCACAGGACCTAGAAGGCAGAATTTCACTGTTCGCTGATGACACAAAGCTCTGTAACAGAGTAGACACACCAGAGGGTGTAGACAGAATGAGAAGGACCCAGAAACTTGAAGAATGGTCAGGGGTTTGCAGTTGAAATTCAATGCAAGGAAGTGCAAGATAATGCATATGGGGCACAAAAACCCTGGCACAATATATCAGTTGGGGGTGAGGATATAGCATGCACCAAGCAGGAAAGGGATCTTGGAGTTATCATCTCTGATGACCTCAAGGCAGGAAACAGTGTGACAAGGCAGCAGGTAAAGCAAATAGGATGCTGGGATGCATAGGCAGGGCATCACCAGCAGGAAAAGGGAGGTCATAATTCCACTATACAAGACACTAGTGAGGCCGCACCTGGAGTACACTGTGCAGTTCTGGAGACCTTACCTACGTAAGGACATAGACAGGGTAGAAGGTTCAGAGGAGGGCAACAAAGATGGTGCATGGATTGCATCACAAGTCCTATGAGGACAGGTTGAAGGCACTGAACATGTACTCCCTGGAGGAGAGGAGGGAGAGAGGGGATATGATAGAGACATACAAGTATCTTACAGGGAGGAACAGGGTGCAGGAATGCACTATTTTTAAGCGAAAAGATGTTCCAGGACTAGAGGGCATGGGATGAAGTTGGAGGAGGACGATTCAGAGGAAACGTGAGGAAGAATTTCTTCACAGAACGGGTGGTGGACAAGGGAACACCCTGCCAGAGGAAGTGGTGGGGGCTGAAACAATCACAGGATTTAAGAATGCATGGGATAGACATAAAGGAATTCTGGAGGTCAGGGGTAAGGGGCGACAGACTTCCTGGAAAACATAAACTGAACTTACAAACTTAAATGGGCAGACTGGGTGGGCCATAGGCCCTTATCTGCCGACACTGTCTATGTATCTATGTATTTGAATTTGTACAAAACAATGTGGAACCTTTGTAAATGAGCTTCCCGTTCAAAGGTGTTAATTCTGAGACTCTGATAATTAAACAAATACATAAATAAATATATAAATAAATATAAATACATACATAAATAAATACATAAATAAATAAATATAAATACATACATAAATAAAAAATAAATACATACATAAATTAATAAATAAATACATGCATAAATAAATACATAATTCTGATATTATTTGCACGTGGATGAGTACTGCACATTATCATTTGTGCTGATCAGTTTTGTCAGCTTTTGCTGTGACTGTTTGATCATAACCAGGCCCACCGTAAAAATGAGTTGTGCCTAATTGAGTTTATCAAGCTAAAACAAATAATTACAGATGTAACAATGGAGTATTGGGCACAAAAATGTTTGGGGTTCTGATCAGACTGATTGGACTTCAGGCTAGAACTGTGAATTCTACAGCCTGCTCTTTTACTTTTTTTTTGCTGCTGTCTGGCTCTCCATTTTGTTTGCCTTCCCTACCATCTTACCCCATGCCCCAGGACTTACCTACTGCCTTCCCGGAGTGCTCCCTGGATTACCCCCCCAGGGCAGGGCCATTAGGGAGCTCCCTCCACTACTTCTGAAACAGTGCCACATGATAGTCCAGCGGCAGAGTGCCTCAGCCAGCTGCATGGGGCTCAGTGGGGGGAGGGGGGGCAGATGTCCTCCTTGCTGGGTATGGGGTCATAATTTCACAAGACATTACAGCGCGGTATATTGCCGACTTTATAACTGTATGTCTTATGGGAGGGGTTCTCCCGCACTTCTCATTATTGGGGGCTGTGTCCCTGAACCCCCTCTTAAATAACCAACTCTGGGGTGGGGGGTCATTACTTCTAATCGCAGAAGTGCGAAAAAAAATTGCCTCTGGGACCAGGAATCAAACCCAGTCCACAGTGTGGTAGCGCTGTCCTCAGGTTTGAAGGAAGAGACTCTGCAGTATCATCTTTTATATCTTCCTGCGAGTCTGTTGCGCAATAGCACCTTTTGCTATCCTATGCTCTACTGTCCTGTATGCTGGCCACCTACAAATCACTCCTCTTTTCTTTTTATGTTTGCTTGCACGCATGTGCAAGAAACATAGTGCCATCATCCGAGTTTTCGGAGGTGTGTCAGCCCTCTTCCAATTCAGTCAATGTGTTTGCAGGCGCGGCCACAGTTCTCCAATGCCTGCTGGAGCTGTCTATGACAGCTCCAAAATGCAGTGGAGTACAGTTGAAAGGGGGAGCTGCACTTCAGTGAGCAGCGATAAGATATCACCTGCTCATGCGTGCTCCCCCTACACACACACATATGCTGCATGCTGCCACCCTCCCATGCACACACTGTTCCCCCGTCGGCTCCACTGTCTCCCCGGCCCGTACAGGGTGCCACACTGGGAGCCCACCCCAGCGTGGCAACAGATGCTATGGCCGACGGAGTGCCCAATCCCCCGTCGGTTCCACGGCCCCCCAACCAGCCGTCCTTCTGCCATGCTGAGGAGCCCACCCCAAGCGTGGCAAACGTCCGTCGTCTCATTAAAAACAACAACCTGAAAATAAAAACGGGTCCCTCGCTGTATATGCCCCCACCCGCGTCCACCCACTGCGCCCTGCTCCCCACCCTCACCCCCATACTTACTCCGGACTCCGCGCCGATTTATCTTCGGTGGACCGGAACACGCCTGCACTCTTCAAAGCCGACCGTGAGCTGAGGAAATGCCGGTAAGCTGTATAATGGGATAGATAGGGTTTTTCAACTTTGTTGCATATCTCAGGCATTTTTGGGAATTTTGGGCCCAAATTTTCAACATGGGGTTTTTGGGACCCCTCCTCATGAATTATTGCACTGTCATGGCGTTAATCGGGCCCAAAGGGTGATTTCGTGGTCACTGCGCGAAATCACCTTTCGGGACCAAGTAACAAAATGACACTGCCACTGTTTATAAGGTGGGCTCTCAAAAAGCCTATGTTCGAAATTTTTAGTGGACAAATGCTTAAAATTACTGTTCTGACGTCGTTGAGCAGTTCCCTGGCAGCGTAAGTTCACGAATTTTCAATATTTTCACTCCAGATTTTCAACATTGCCATTGTACCACACCTCCTTATGAGCAGTACAGTTGTCATTTTTCACATCTTGCCCAAAACGTGTTTCCGCCCATGTAGCGCACAATGGTGCAGTCAGTGTGAGAAATCAATGTATGGGACACATTAAGAAAATCACAGTGACACTTTTAATGAGCAGAGGTCTTAAAATGGCTATGTTGAAAATTTGGTGAAAAAATTTGTAAAAATGACTGTTTTACGAGCGCGCATTGAGCAGTTCCTACGCACGCTCGTAAGTTTGCGAATTTTTAATATTTTCACTCCAGATTTTCCACATTGCCATTTTATTACACTTCTAACAGTACAGCTGCCATTTTTGACATGTCACCCAAAATGTGTTTCCGCACATGTAGCGCGCAATGGTGCAGTCGGTGTGCCAAAGCAATGATTGGGACAGATTAAGAAAATCACAGTTACACTGTTCATGAGCAGAGGTCTTAAAATGGCTATGTTGAAAATTTGGTGACAAAAGTCCATAAAATGACTGTGTTACGAGTCAGCATTGTGCAGTTTCCACGCACCCACGTAAGTTCATGACTTTGTAATATTTTCAGTCCAGATTTTCACCAGTTGCATTTTTCCACACTTCCTTATGAACAGTACAGCTGTCATTTTTCACAACATGGCCAAAATGTGTTTTCACACTTTCAGCGCAGAGATGCGTGGTCGCTGTGGGAAATCATTGTTCGGGACAGATAAAGAAAATCACAGTGACACTGTTCATGATCGGAGGTCCCAAAATGCCTGAGTTGACAATCTGCTATAAAAATCCCACACTAATTACATTACGGGTGTGCGTTGCACAGTTTCTATGCACGTTCGTGACTTCACCAGTTTTTTTAATATTTTTACTGCAGATTTGCAACATTGCCATTTTTCCACCTCCCCATGAACAGTACAGCTGTCATTTTTCACATCCTGTTCAGAATGTGTTTTTGCACCTGTGGTGCTAAATGCCATAGTTGCTGTGCATAAGCAGCTTTTGGCTAACAAACTGATATTGCCACTGTTTGTGAGGTGGGGGTCTCAAAAAAACATGTTGAAAATTTGGAGTGAAAATACCAACGAATGCCTAAGCTGTTAGGGTTTCCAACCATAACGCCCCACCCTGTAGAGAATGACAGGCATCAGGGGTGTGACTTGGGATTCTTGCTGGTAATGCTCATACCATTCCACACCCTGCAGCCAGTGAGAGGCATCGAGGTATGCCTTGGACTCTTCGGCCCCAAAGTTCACCCCATTCTCCTATACCGCACCCATCTCACCATATTTCCTGATGGAATGGGGTGCGCATAAGGGCCAAAGACCCCAAGGCACACCGTGGCATTTGTCAGTGTCTGCAGGGTAGGGTGTGGTGAAATGGCGTGGCCGTTATGCCTGACGACCCAGAGGCACATCCCAATGCCTGTCACTCTCTGCGGGGTGGTGGTGGGGTTGGCTTCAGTTTAATACTTCACTGCCATTCCTATTATGCAGCTCTGTAACTTCTGCACTACCAATGCCAATGCCAGCAAGCAAACATTCGGCATTGACAAATGCTGGTTTCCTTTCTCTCCCACACTCTTCCCCCAGCCTCCGGAAAGCTCTGCATACCATTGCCTGGTTTGCCTGCTTATCTGCTGCTATGCCAGTAATGTAAAACCATAGAAAAAGCAGATACAAATACTATTTGTGGAGCTATAGAAGCAGCTCCATTCTGTTTACCCATTTCTGGAATGTAATAACACTATTTCGCATTCCTGCAGCGAACGTGCGCAGGATCGCAGCACTGTGTAGCTGCTGAAATTTAAAGCACCGCTTTTGTGATAAACTCAGCTCCCCCAGGTATTCTCTTTGATCTATACCTGTGGGTAGGCTGTTAGGGAGTCAAAAGATAGATAAATTAGCTGGTTTGCCTCCCTGATCCTTGGGACTTCTAAAACGAATAAACCAAATGCACTGTTTAAATTCTGTATTTCTAGTACGAAGAAGGAGCCATTTTTTCTGCTCCTTTCTCATAGACGAAGTTTAAGGTTCTCATCTGTTTTAGAAATTTCCAGAGAGGTGCCTTTCCTTGCTGTTACTCTAGTAAAACCTAGAAAATAAGAAAGAAAAATGAGTGTTTCAGTGCTAAAGCACTGCTTCTTGTGGCACTGACATGTGGGTGTCACCTCTGTTCTGTTTCTTGGAGTTCAAACAGACACTGTCCCTCACTAGTCAGTCTCACAAAAGTCCTATAAAGCTAGTAAAGTGCCCCCAAAGTAAGTCATTAGCTGTTAAAAATTCCCCTTATTCTATTAAAAATAATAAGAGCTCTTTACAGGTTGTTACAAGTGGTTTCTGTCCCTGCCAGTGTTCAGTTGGTGCCAAAAACACTCACAGGTTCTCAGAGCCGACTTTGTAGACAACCTGAGTTTCTGGGAAGCACCATGGAGGGTTTCCAGATGGGTTTCCCATGTGAAATAGAGCTGTTTGCCTGAGAAATCTCCTCCATGCTCAGCCTGCTCTAAATGTTGAAATCCTTTTCCCTTCTCTAGGTAGCAAAAAGCCCTGTATTCTTCAGCTTTAGAAAAGCCCTAGTAAATACAGTTGCTGCCTTTTCCTTTTTCTGAAGCTATAGCAGAGACTGCAAGTTGATAAATGAATGCATGATATGAAATATTGCTGTCTGTAGAATGGTAGTTAACCTGGGTATTCAGCGCAGGTCTTCTATTAGGGGCTAAAGCCCCTGTGTGCGCCTGTATTTACCTAGGGAGTGCTGTCACTCACAGTAGGTGGGTGGGGCCACAGGATGAAAATGTTCAGGAAATGTTTTTTTTGCTTTCTTTTGCATATGAAATGCTACCACTGTTCATAATTCTTAATGCCTTTTGTTATATTGTGCTTTATTGTTATTTTCTGTTAGTTTAGAAGCATTTGTTTGGACTGGGAGGTGGAACCTCATAAACCATGTGACATTACTGTATAAATGGGTCCTTCTCCAGTCTTAGGTAGATCAGGTCAACCTTGGAACAGGTTGAGGTAACACAGAGGGTGGTCTAATGCTAAGTCCTGACTGTGTAATGTTTGTTTGATTTTTCATGTTGTTTTCTGAAAGTTTTATTTATTTATTTTGCTTTATAAATAAATATACACTTTGTGTGTTTTCTGCACCTACTCCTTGTTGTCAGTACTTTTCTCTTGCACACCCACTTCGACAGACAGATGCACTGCCTGCCTTGCTGCCTGTGGCTCATCCCGTCGAGCCAAGGCTGCTGCTCACCGGCCCCGCCTCCCAGCAGAGGTGTTATCCTCTGCCCGGGAAGAGTGAGAGAGAGTGCACTACCGAGCATACACCCTCTCACGGTTTTGCACCCTCTCACTCTTCCCAACCACGCTGATTGTGTTGACTGGTTTTCCTGTGCGTGGCAGAGCGTGCGAGGAACTCACCTGGTAGGTCCTTGCTGTAGCCTAGCGATTTTCCCCCTAGTTTTTGTTGGGAGTTGTGGCATGCAATGATGTAAAGATGCATATGCGTCAATGTATGGCACACCTCCCTGGAGCCAGAAAGCCTTGACTGTGATGCCCTCAGCATCGAGCGTTACCTCACCCTCCCCTCTGGAGGAAGACAGCAGTCCATTGAATGCTCAATCCTCCTCCTCCCTGCTTGTCCCCGACTCCCTGTGCTCGCATCTGAACCCGGGTTGTCAGCGTCACAGATGGAAATCCTACTTTTGCACCAATGGGCTGGCATAAACTGCTTTTTGACTTTAATAAATTTGCAGTTTGACTTGTAATGTCTTTGATTGATTTTGGGCTGTGGGTTATATCGGAGGCATCCCATTTGCTCTTCTGCACTGTGCATACTTTGTTTCACTTATCTGTCTCCCACAATCCCCCTGGTCCAAGTGTGGCAGGGAATCCACTTTTCAGACAATCCAGACCTCCTGTTGGATTCCTGGTGTTCTGAGCCATCTCCCCTCCTCAGATCATTTCCTGTGCCAACACAATGCTCTGTGTGCATACAGGGGTGGCCAGACCATCACTGTGTTCACATACAGCTTTGGTTCACAGAAACTGAACATTTTCTGAGTGTATCCTGGTAGCAAAAACTGCGTGTAAATGGCACTATTTCCTGGTAACCAATAGTTTTCAGTGAAAATGTTTCTAAGTAACACTTACCCAGAAATGCTGCTGTTAATGATTAACTGTCTGCATGTAAAATGTGGTGAGTGTGGATGCCCTCCTGTGTGGATCTGCATGGAGGGTACACAGCTACACTGGATGCAATGCACAAATCACGTGTCCGCCAGCACCACTCTGTTTTGGTTCCTTAGCATCTGTATTAATTCTGCTACATGAATTGTAAAATAACAATAAGGAGGCTGTCCCGTAGGCCCAGTGGTAGCACTACCATTTGTGATGCTTGCAAAAGAGCCTGGGTCATCGGAGGGCCAGCCGAGGTAAGATGGTGGCACATCCCCAGTGACGCTTGCCTCCTCAGGAGTGGGAGGGCTCTCGTTCTCCTCTGAACTACCAATGCCTTGGTGACCACAGGTGACAGTACAAGCAGAGACAAAGGATCAAGGGAGGGGGATGTCGAGGCACTCTGATACACGCTGCACATCATGCATGCACTGGGCAAAGGGCCTCCTTCAACATCTGTGGGTGGGGAGAAAAGGAGGAAAAACAGTGGCTGCCCATAACATGTCATCCTGACTCTCCTCATGGGTTCTGCACTGCTGACTGTGTGCCACGCTGACACCGAGCTTGAATTCCATCAGAAGAATTGGGATCCCCTCTGGTGGCCCCACCCTGGGGGGTAAGCCAGAGAGGAACACGGCACCTGGGTAACTCCCAGGGATGGGGGGTGATGGGGGTAGGGGGGAGAGGCAAGGACCAATGACAAGTCTGCCAGAATAGGGGAGAAAAAGAAAGTTAACAGTAGCTCTTGATGAAGAGAATAATGTGCTTTATTTTTTTGTGATGAATCTGTGAGTGAAACAGAAGACATTACACCCCCTCCACCTTTTTTTGTACTAATACCACTCTCTGGTACCATGGAATGCAGCTCTGCAGTATGCACGGAGTTTTGTCCTTGAATGGACTGATTGTGCAGGCTGTGCCTGAAAAGAGGCTTGGTATCCTGTGATTTGGGCAAAACAAAAACCGTGAAGCCACAAATAGTGAGTAGAAAACAGCGCAGCCACATAGATCGACTCTCAAAAGACAGTGATTGCTGCAATGGTGACCTACAGCTTCCCCTCCCCCCAAAGTTTGTTATATTTAGTACAGGGGGTCTGGTGGGCAAAGCTCCCCTCAGAAAGTAACTTTGACACTGTGTTCGTCATTTTAGTGATCGATGTCTTTTGACAATCACCCTATGTGACCACGCTGTTTTGTACTCCTTGTATTTGGCTTCACGATTTATGTTTTGCCCAAATCACATAGAACTGAAGAGGCTTATAACTGTCTAGTTTCCTTACCTGATTACCAAAAGCAAAAAATATAAATAAACTAGTGATGCTCAGATAGGGCTTTGGAGAATCATAGTGGGTTTCCACAGATAGCCCATCTATCAGACTCTGGATCTGACAACCTATCTGACCCCATTCAGATTTCAGATCCAAGGTCAGATAGTGGGATGTCCCAGGTAGGATAGCGAAATCCAAGATCAGATAGTGGGATCCAATGTCAGGAAGTGGGATCTGAGGTTGGATAGTGGGAACAAAGGTCATTTAGTGGGTTCAGAGGTCAGACAGCGGGATACAAGGTCAGATAGTGGAATCAGAGGTTGGATAGTGGGAAACAAGGTTGGATAGGGGGATCCACAGTTGGATAGCAGGATCTGAGATCAGATACTGGGATCCAGGGTCAGATATTGGAATTCAAGGTCGGATAGTGGGATCTGAGGTCAGATGAAGGGATCTGAGGTCAGACACTGGGACTGAAAGTAGGATAGTGGGATCGGAAGTAGGATAGTGATATCAGAGGTTGGATAGTGGGATCATAGGTCAGATAGTGGAATCTGAGATTGGTTGTCTGCCTTAGATCCCTCAAATCCAAAGTTTGATAGTGTGATCTGAGGTCGGATAGTGGGATCCAATGCCAGTTAGAGGAATCTGAGGTTGGATAGTTGGATGTGAGGTTGGATAGTAGGATCTGAGATAGGATAGTGGGATCCTACTGTAGGTTGGATAGTGGGAGTTGAGGTTGGACAGTGGGATCCAAGGTTCAATAGTGGGATCTGAATTCAGATAGTGGAATCTGAGGTTGGATAGTCAGATCCAAGGTTGGATAGTCAGATTTAAGGTCGGATAGTGGGATCTGAGATTGGATAGTAGGATCCAAGGTCAGACAGTGGGATCCAAGATCAGAGAAAGTGATGTGGGGTTAGATAATGAGATCCGAGGTCATATGTCTGTCTCAGATGTCTCAGATCTGAGGTTGGATAGTGAGATCTGAGGTAAGATGGTGGGTTCAGGGGTCAGATAATGGGATCCGAAGTCATATGCCCACCTAGGATCCTCATATCTGAGGATGGATAGTGAGATCTGAGGTCAACAGTAAGATCCAAGGTCAGATGGTGGGATCTGAATTTGGATGCTTTCCTTGGATCACTCAGATCCAAAGTTGGATAGTAAGATCTGATATCAGATAGTGGGATCTGAGGTTGTGTGTCCACATTGGATCCCTCGGATCCTGGATAATCACATAGGATGGTTGGTATCCTATTGGATCCTAGGTGATAGGCTCCAGTAATCGAAAACCAACTGTATGCGATGATGTCAGAAATCCGAAAAAATCAGTTGTATCCAATGGTGTCTGATTCAGTTAGATACTGTCTGAGACATGATAAAATAAACACTTCATTTTGACATGTGGCCCATGTTATAAGTATAATAACCCACTCCAGGGTGTGAGGTTATTGAGGTTAATGTACCCGTGTACTGTGAGACACTCGGCCTGTGGCCTCATGCCTCACGGCACACGGGGTGTTGATTAATCCCCAATAACCACAGACCCCATTGTGGGTTATTGCTTGCTTAATGAATCTGTGTCCCAACTTGCTTTATACCTTTTCTCATGAATGGAGAGACACTAGAGTCGAAAATAGCTTTGGGGAAACTGCTGTAGTTGGCCGCTGGATTCTCCTTCATCACGTCAAAGGAGGTGCGCCATGCTATTTCATCAATGACATCATCATTTGGAATCTCCTTCCCCAGGAACTGCATCACCTTCCTTATCTCATGTTTGGGGTTCTGGAAGACAGGTAACAGGTACAAAGATGAACAGAGTCAGTAAATGAATAACAAGGACCACCTATGATGTTGGTGAATTTCAGGATATTGCAATGCTTTGTTCCTTTGCATTTTAATTAAGCAATAAAGCATGTTAGGGTGTGTGTTGTTGCGGAATAATGACACACCTCAGAAAGTGAGGCACAAGGCAAGGCTGAATGCCTTACACATACAAGAAGTGCTGTTATCCCACAATTACACATATCCTGGAGTGCCTCATTGCGATTCTAAAATGGTCTCTCTGGTTTTTATTTTAAGAACTGAATGATGAGGTTCAGAAACTTAAAATTCTGACCTGTACTATTGTGCTGGAATAATGCATGGTCATGTGATCATATCTGACCAATCACTGGTCTAGGTTTCTCTAATCAGTTTTATGTTATTGATTATACTTTATTGCTTTTTGAAACAAGTACACAGATCATACAAACAGCAGATTATTCATACATACAGGAAGGAGCAAATAAAGCCCACCTCAGAAGTTATATACAATAGCGCAGAGTCTTACAAGAATAGTGCCATTTCATTCAACATCAGGCATAACAAGCATTTGTCAATGTTGAATGTTTGCTTGCTGGTATTGGCATTGGTACTGAAAGAGTTAGAGAGCTGCATAATAGGAATGGCAGCGAAGTATTGAACTAATGCCAACCCCCACCCCCATCCTACAGAGACTGACAGGTGTTGGGGTGTGCCTTTGAGTCATCGGCAAATCGTACTCATACCATTCCACCTCACCACACCCTGCAGACACTGACAGGTGTCACAGTGAGCCTTGGGGTCTTCAGCCCTTACACTCACCCCCATTCCATAAGGAAATAAGCTGAGATGGATGCAGTACAGGAGAATGGGGTGAACGATAGGGCCAAAGACTCCAAGGCACACCTTGATGCCTGTCAGTGGCTGAAGGGCGGGGGTTGAATAGTGTAAGCATTACGGCTGACGACCCCAAGCCACATTCCCCGATGCCTGTCAGTCTGTGCAGGGTGGGGCATTACGGTTGGAACCACTAATGCCCCAGGCATTTGTTGGTATTTTCACTCCAAATTTTCAACATGGGCTTTTTGAGATCCCATCTCATGAACAGTGGCACTATCACTTCATTACTCAGTCCCGAAAGGTGATTTCGTACAGCGAATGTCCCCATTCGATGCAACAGGCGAGAAAAGACATTTTAGGCAGAATGTGAAAAACGACATCTGTACTGTTCATGAGGAGGTGTGAAAAAATGGCAATGTTGAAAATCTGTAGTGAAAATATGAAAAAGTGGAGAAGTTATGAGCATGTGTAGAAATTGCGTAATGCACTCTCATAACACAGTAATTGTTTGGAATATGGTCACCAAATTTTCAACATGGCCTTTTTGGGACCTTTCTCATGAACAGTAGCACTGTGATTTCATTAATCTGTCCCAAAAGTTGATTTCACACAGTGACTGAGCCATTCTGCACCACAGGTGCGAAAACACATTTCGGGCAGAATGCAAATAATGACAGCTGTACTGTTCATAAGGAGGTGTGAAAAAATGGCAGTGCTATAACTCTGAAGTGAAAAATATTAAAAACTGGTGAAGTTATGAGCGTGCGTAGAAACTGCACAATGCACTCTCATAACGCAGTCATTTTTTGGAGTTTGTTCACCAAATTTGCAACATGAGCTTTTTGTGACCCCACCTCATGAACAGTGGCACTGTCATTTCATTAATTGATCTCAAAAGGTGATTCCACGCAGTGATCGGGATGCCACTTATTGAGGCTGCCTCACAACACACCCAGGGTGTTAATTAATCCCCAGCTAACCGCACACCCTATCGTGGGTTATTGCTTACAAAGTGTATGATGAGGCTTTGTTAAGCATGGAATTCCATGCCTTGTAAAAAATCATTCTGCTACAGTACTGATGTTCATACTACAGCGGAATTACTTTTTCATTCTGCTTTAGTATGGATGTCATTAGACAAGGGGCTGCCGATCAGCAGGTTGGCAGACACGCTGCTAGCGTCACGCTGTGGTGAAGCATGTGGTGATTAAAAGACTTGTAGCATGGTTTTTCACCATACACAATATAAAATAGTGTAATGCAACTCCAGTACACAACAGGGGCTATTCTTTCACCTCATAGTTACCAGGGTGACGGACCTCTCGAGCATCACTCTCGAGATCCTTGTTGCCCTGGTAACCACTCAGTGAAAGAATAGCCCTGTTATGTATTGGGGCTCCCATACATTATTTTATATACTGCATTTCATTCGCCCCATGGTTGGTTGTTGCCCTTTCCAATGAAAGGAGAACTGTGCTGAACCTGGTAGTTACTTTTCTGCAGAAGCTGTTTTCATATTTTATTTATTATATATAGGCTCACATTTTGCTATTATTCAGTTTTTTAGTAAACTCCGGGATGCTTCTTATTCATACAGTGACTGTGAAAGTAATTGTTTGCAAATAAATGCATTTATTTTTCCATGTGACAGGCCTAAAGTGGAAATAAATCATTTATTTCTATGTTAGGTGGGTCATCAACATTAATTTCCACTTTAGGCTGGTCACAAAAGAGTTCTTAATCAATGGGAGAACAGCTTGCACAGTGACTGATGACATTACGGTGCCTCTGCAGAAATAAAAAAGCAGAGCAGCAAAGTCAAACAGAAACAGTAAAATCATCATTAAAAGTGCACAGCTTGCCAGACAGGCACTGTTATTGTACAAATAAGCAACATGCAGGGGGACCTGTCTTATACATGACTTATGTACACAAGTGCTGTTCGACCTTGGGCACCTTCACATGAGTGGCATAGGCTACGTAATGTGGTGCCAAGGGCAACAGCACAAGTGTAGATGAATATGTATCATACAAGGTCCCCCCTGCATACTTCATTTATGCAATGGGAGAGGACCTTGTGCGATGGTGTATTTTGTTTTAATGTTTGTCGTCTTTTTTTATTTAGTAAGTTATGATATTTGTGTGTGTAAAACTTTGTGCCTTTTTTCTGGCCTGCTTGCTATGGCCATTGTTAAGAATGCAGTATTTGGCCATCGTGTTGCCATAGCGTCATCTCCGCTGATTGGTGGACTGACCCAGTTTTGAAAAATTTCTTGGACCCCGCTTAGCAAATGTGGGATGTTGAGAGGCAGCTGGTGGTTTGCGCTGGCATTTTAAGTCATTTTCAATAAAATAGTATGTCCTGTTGGGGTGTAAAAAAGGAGAGACTGGCGGTAATCATGGGTGCGGAGAGTGGGGGAGTGAGTGGGTGAGCAAGCGTTGATGCAGGCAGGGGGCCAGAGGGAAAACGGAGCCAAGCGCTGCTTTATTAAAAAAAGTCGGGAACCATGTGCGTGACAAGACAAAAAGCGGTATGAAGTACATTTCTTGAATGGTTATTGTGTTGCCGAACAGTACTTTTAACGTGAAATTATGGCAGTTTGTGCAACCGGGAGTTTGAGAAAGGGAAAGTGATTGCTGGTGCTGGAAGAAATGCTGATGGACGGGCAGAGGGGAGATGATGACATAGAAAGTGTCTACATGAATGGTTGGTGACGTAGTAACCGTGTACATAAGTGTACGATTCTACATTTACTCAGATAAACAGACATATCACACCCCATTTATGTCCACCCCATTGCGTAAATTACACATGCCACAGGTTGACTAAATATATCACATTTATTTTTATCTGCAGAGTTTGACCTCTACAGAATCCACTCATGGCTCCGCCACTCATAAGGTCACAGAGGTCAAAACCTGCAGATAAAAATATACAATATTTTTAGCCAGCCCACAGAATATCCCCTGTGATGTGGGTGATTAAAAATGCCATGGCGGAATGTCACAGTGTTTAATCAACCACAGAAGAGGTTATTCCAAGTATACTATGACTAACTGAATGTTATTACTATTATACGAATAGGAGTTTTGAAACCAGGATTTTTAAAATGTTCTGTGGTAGAGCGAAACATGCCTCCCCTCCTTTTTCCCATCAACTAAATGGATACCCTATCATGGGCATGTATAAAATGTGCTTGCAGCAGTTTGTGGGGTATTAAATGAAAATGTTATTTGCCCTGATTGGCTTAGATTCTATAGTTGTTATATAATTGGAGAGAAATTGTATATTTTCGGTTTGGCTGTTGTGTATCCCTCTAGTTACACAGGGCTGGTGAGTAGAACCATTTTAGAACTGCACGATGTAGTATACGGCTCCTTGAACCAGATAGTTCTGAACTAGAAAACAGATGTGCTGTGATAATTCAGTAACTTAACAGGCACATGAACTACATTGTATAATTCTAAACGTGTCTTTATCAGCAGGGAGTAAATCCAAAACATTCACTGAATTTGCTAAAAGTCCAGTAGAGACGCAACAATAACAGAATGTGGATCAGATCTGCAAAACAGATTTTACATATGTAACCCCTAGGTGGCGCTATCCCAAGGGCTACTACCCCTGCCTGTATGGCTAGTGACAGGTTAAGGGGCCTAGGTCCAGTGACGGGTGCCTCCACCCAGAGGTCAGGGTTGGTAGTGGTTAAATTAGCTTGGGCACAGCCCTCTGGGACACTGTGACTCCCCCTTGTTCCCACTAGTGGCCCATACAGTACATGGGAGTTACCTTCCCAATACCCCAAATATGTACACTTTTTACAATACCACTTACCCTCAGGACTGATTCTGCAGCACTTCCCGGAGGACCCCCTGTCAAACAAGGTTAGATAATGCACACAACCACAATGCAGTGCTGACACTATATGTATTGACACCAAAGGCAGGTTATAATTCAACGACAACAAATCTGATTTATTTAGGGGGACAATAACAAGGAAGGGGGGAAATCAGGTTGATTGGCAGTTGACACACAAATCACAGTACTGTGCATGCAATTTAGGGTCCAAATGTCACACTTTCTGGATACCCAGGATGGGGGGCGGCTAGCCAGGTCCGCTGCCCGTGGTTGGCCGGCTGGTACAGATAGATGGGGCCCTGCAAGGAGAAAATACATGCACAACACACAATTGTAATCCGGAGCCAGATGGCTCAGTCCACAGAAAGAAAACACAAAGCAATCAGTTGACACACTTTGATTAAATGAAAGGTGCAGAGATCTACCCTAATTTGTACTCACGATACCTAAAGCTGAGAACAGGATGGAGAATGTTCGTTCTGGATTGCCAGACAAGCAGGGTATGGAGACAAGACCTTCGTGACAGGGCCCAACTGCATCTGATAACAGGCGGATTCAGTCCGAATCAAGCTGGGTTCTGCTTTCAGCTTCAGCACACAGTTCACAGTACAGGGGAAATAAGATCGCGATTCCCCACAAGCACCAAGCACATTCATATGTAAAGGAAATTACTATACCAGGCAGGCTGCTCCTCGATCCTGATCGCGAAACGTTGTAAAACCCGGGAGCACTCACAGCAGCTTCAGATCCTGACAGGCCGATTGCACTTCAGCAAAATCTTTGGTCTTCTACAGGGCAAGCCTGGTCCCAACAACAGCAGCTTTCCTTTTCAAAGCACCGGGTTCAGCCCGACTACGCTTTCCAATGGCCGCAGACTGACTTTGGGGCCTACACACGCGCTTCCCGCGTGACTACACGCCGCTCGAACAACAGGGCTCCTTCTCCCTTCACTGTCTCCTCAGATCTGGCTTGCCATCAGACAGCTTAGGGTCTTTCACCTAGATCCAGAGAGTTCGGTTGGTTGGTTCAGTTGTCAATCACAGCAGGGATCCCTCTGTTGGTGCAAAAAGGTGCCAGGGTCTAAACTGCAATTCCCAGAGGTACCTGCCATACAGCCCTTTTATAGCAGGCTCCAGATGAGAGTCCAAGTCCTGATTCGCCCAAACAGGCTCCATTTTAAAGGTGCCCCAACCCAACTGGTCCAATTCAGCAGTCCAGGACCAAAATGGAAGGGCTAAACAAACAGAGTTCGAGCTGCAAGAAAGGCAGGTTAGACAAACTGCATTTTTACTAATACCCTAAATGTTTTCTGGCAAACAGTTACATCTTTCAGTTAGGCTCCCTCTGTGCTCTTAGCGACTGCAGAAATGGAGTGATTACACAGCAGCTCGAGCAGCACTCAAGCAGGGGAACACACATTCCCCCCAATACAAGCTAATTAAGCCTGTGAGCAGGCAGCTCTTAAAGAAACAGTACTTGGAGGCTCTAAAGCACTCTCTGCATAAAGCTACCAGCTGTCCCTATTTTCCCAGTATAGTCCTTGTTTTAGGCAGCATGTCCCAGTGTCCCCACAAGTTTTGCAAAATGTCACTTTTGTCCCAGTTTTGTCCCCCCTTTTTTTTGCTGACTGCTTATCCGTGAGTGACAGCTATTTCAGCAGTACTGTGGCACTGCTCGGGCTGGACAACAGTTTGTAACTTCAATCTCTACGCCCGTGTTACACTGCAAGCATGTCAGTGGGAGCACAGTAAAGCATGTTCCTTCCTGTTAGATTAGCATGGGTAGTAGTGCAAACAAGCACATGTGGACGTCTGCCTGCCAGCAGCTTAGAGGGATTCCAGACAGAGAAGAGACCGGCAGCAGGGAACTAAGGTACCTGAACTTGATCAGCTGTAGGGAAGTGTGTGAAAACAATCTGGTGTGGTGGTGAGAGTCACTGAAGTGAAGTTTGCTCAGCAAATGAGGTGAGTGTAAGCGGGTTGGATGGGACTGTCAGGAGGAGCAATACATGCAGCTCGAATGTCTGATCACAGTTTAATGCAGGTTTGCTTCTAGTGAACTTTCTGTACATCGTGATTTGGAACTTGCTGCAGCAGAATGATGTATTGTTTTACTCTGAATGTTTGCTACTGGTGTTACTGTGGGGTGGCATGGCCAGAGCAAGCAGCAAAATGTTACTGATTGTGCACAGCGTTGACTGCGGCGGTGTCCGTGGGAGTGACACGGTGGGGGGGGGTCATGATCAGGATGAACTGCCCCAGTTTTAGACCTCAGAAAGTTGGTAGCTTTATCTCTGCACCCACATTTAAATGGCATTTCGCTGAACGCCACCCAGACGTGGAGCACTTGGGCAAGCTCCTGAAAGACTTTTGGGAACCCCGATTTGCAGAGGGGTTACACCCTTCCTGGTCTGGAAAAACCTGACGTCCACGTCAAGTAAGTACCCCCATAAACTTTAATGCAACATCATACACATTTACATCACTAACATATTAGGCTTTTACATGTAATCCTCAGTCAGCATATCAGCTTTGCCATAAACACATTTCTGATACTTTTCAGCACATTACTTTTTACACAGCATTGTACACACATTGTACCTTAACTCAGGTTATTACCTCCTGCACATGAAACCTGAAGAGAGGGGTCCTTCCCTATCGGCTACCTTGGGGCTGAATGGGGCAGAGGCACCATACCTAGCTGGCAATACAATTAACCTGGAGTTAGCACTTATGCTCACTTTGGGCAATGAGCTCGGGGACACATATAGTCTCTTATGGACCACATTGAGAGGCAAGTCCATGGGCCTCCCAGGGGAATCATAGCTGAGGTGCACCACAGGCTTTACAGCTCGAGCAGTCTTTCTAGGGGGAACTGTTACAGTCTCTGCACTTTTAGCCTCACTTTCTGCGCTGTCTTTACTTGCCTGGGGAGTTTCCATTGGGGTAGGAAGGTTTGAACTTGGGGCACTTTCAGCTCCAGGATCTACAATTTCTGAGTCCACAACACTTGGCTCACATGGAGAGCATTCCGGCACTGGCAGAGAACCATCATCACACTCAAAACAGTCTTCCTGTTCCAGTATCTCACCGGTCTGACTCAGAGCATCTGCCTCTGTCTCGGGTAATTCAAACAGTTCCACCATACACAGTGATTCCAGGTCCTCAGACTTGATACTCTGTACTTTACTCTCTGGGAGCATTGGCTCCAAGGACGAAGCTGGGGGCTTAGGCAGTCCAGAGGGCCCGGCTTCATCCTCATAATTGACCAGGGAGTTACCTTGAAACAGCTGACTTAGTTTGCACGAAGGGTAGTAACCATAGTTGCACTCACGTTCATCTGAAACAGACTGACAGTCATTCTCAACTTGGGTTGGCTGGGGAGGAACCCATGGGTCAGTATCGGCAGGTGCAGGCTTTCTCTGTTTCTGTTTTGCTGCAGCCCTTATCACTGGTCCAAGGGGAGCAACTTCTAGTGGCTCAGATTCAATCAGTATTTGGCCAATGGGCAGCAAATGATTTTGATGCATTGTCTTAACATCTTTTGAATTATTCTCAGGCCTTACTTTGTACACGGGCAGATTATCCAGTTTGCCCACTACAATGTGAGGGAGATGGTGCCACCTGTCAGCAATTTTGTGTTTGCCATGCAGTCCCAGATTTCTTAACAATACACAATCTCCCTCCTGGAGTTTCTGTGCCTTCACCTTTTTATCATACCTTTCTTTGCTGGCTAGATTTCTTTTGGCAGCCATGGTTTGAGCCAGTTGGTACGCATGATTCAACTGGGCCTTTAATTTTTGCACATACTGTAGATAATTATCAGCTTGGACCGCATCAGGAGAAACTCCAAAACAAACATCTACCGGTAGTCAGGCTTCTCTTCCAAACATTAGGCAGTAGGGGGAGAACCCAGTGGCATCACTTTTGGTGCAGTTATAGGCACGTACCAAGGTGCTAATTTGCTGGCTCCATCTGGGCTTGTCTTTTGGGTGGAGATTGCCCAGCATGTCCAGCAGAGTGCGATTAAAGCGTTCAGGCTGTAAATCCCCCTTGGGGTGGTAAGGAGTGGTTCTGGATTTTTGCACTCCCCACAGAGAAAGCATCTCTTTGATCAAACGACTCTCAAAGTCTTTCCCTTGGTCAGAATGGATTCTTTGCAGAGCCCCATAGTGAACAAAAAAGTTTTCTACTCGTACTTTTGCCATGCTGGATGCCTTCTGGACCTTGGTGGGGAAAGCTTGAGCATACCTCGTAAAATGGTCAGTGACCACCAGCACATAACTAATATTTCTTTCATCTGGCTCCAAACTCAGAAAGTCAATACAAACCAGCTCCATGGGGGTGCTGGTGGTGATGTTAATAAGGGGGGCAGCCCTCTGAGGCAAGGCTTTCCTCTGTAAGCATCGACTACAAGTTCGAATGTGTTGCTCAACATCAGCCCCCATCTTAGGTCAATAGAATCTGGATCTCACCAAATCAAGTGATCTTACTTCAAGAAACAGCTCTTGCAGCAGGTTACACCATTAGGACTGAAGCCGGCAGGTGCCAGGACCCCACGGAAAATTTCTAGCTAGCAGTATTCAGCAGGGACCGCCCCCGATGTCAGTCCCGCCACCGACGTCAGGCATCGTATAAAAGGGGGCAGTCCCCTAGAATCCCCAGTTCTTTTCCCGCCGTCGACTTGCCAGCATTGGCCTCACGGTCCCACTCTAGCATACGACAACTAAGAACTTCACAGTTTACCACTAAATGTCGGCATCTCCAACTCCTTCTTCAGAAAGACATCCTTCCAAGTGTGCCTGCGGCAAACAGATCCTTTTCAAGGATCCTCATTCATCCTGCCTGCGGTGCTTAGGCCCAGAACATGAAACCAAGGCCTGCTCCTTTTGTCAAGGGTTCAATAGTCGCACCAGGATCCGTGACCAGAAGGCACTTCAGGGGTTTCTCTGGGAAGATAAGTTAAGAAGTATGGATAAAGATAATGCCTCCAGAGGTGAATCTTCCTCTAAGTCCCACAAACACCGGGACAAGCATCGGGAGAAGGCCAGGTCCAGATCCCCTCATCAGGCCTCGGACTCGTGCACCAGCTCAGGCTCCACGCACTCAGACCGCTCTCCCTCCAGGGCTCGCTCTCAGCCCCTCCAGTAAAGATCAAGTCTGCAGGCATCACTTCGGCTTCTCTGCACCCAGTCAAGACCTCCAGTCCCTCGGCTTCCTCAACATCTTCCCGGGCCTCATTGAAGTCTTCAGACCATCACCAGTCCAAGTCTTCCAAATCTTCTTCAGAGAGACGCCGGAACCCCAACACTATATCGGTCTCCCAGCCTCACAGGGGTCCGGATCCCCCTCTTAGGAAGACTAAGGACCTGACGTCCTTGAAATGGACGACGGACCTGAAGTGGGCTTCCGACCCTCCATCGGGCCAACACCCATCGGACCAGATGTCAGTTAAGCATCCGACATCGGTCAGGCATTCGCCAGAGCTGAAGACTGCCTCCCCGTCACCGGTGGACACTGGTCGCTGGGACTCCACAGAGGAGGACCTGACGTTGCCTGATGACCAGGCAGGCAACAATGAGGACACCGGGCTTCCACAGGAGCCTACGCCAATTACAGAGACACCCTCGGACCCGACGCCCGATACTGGCAACAGACCACCGGCGCCAGGTCCGTCGTCCGGTATGAACATTCAAGAGGTAAAAGATCTTTTTACCTTTTGGTGGCACGCAATAAAGAAAGATGTGATCCCAGTCAAACCTCCTCCTCCTCCGCCTTCACCTCCTACTCCCCCTCCTCCACCACAGGGGCCAGCAGGAAGACCACTGCCCCCCAAGGAGCGCACTTGACCTCCTAGGGGAAGATCTAAAGAATGGAAAAGGCACCCCTCAAGATCTCCTCCAGGGTCTCCCAGTCCTAAGTGACCCAGATGTCGATGGTCCACTCCGCCAGGGGAGGATTCTAGACCTGACTCTTCTGATACCTCCAGGTCTCCTTCTCCAATCAGCGTCCTATCACCTGACCCACAAGACCTGCCCAGGTCACCTCTGGATGATCCCTCCTTTTCTGAGATCATGAGGCACAACCAGGAAAACATGGGATGGGATTCGGAAGATCTTGACCCCGAGAGACAGTGCCTAGCTCGTTACCTTCGGCAGAAGGACCCTAAGCCTGTGGTAGTGCCACCCTTGGTGGACACCTTCATGGACATCACCAAGGCTGTGTGGAAGTGTCCGCACTCCAACCCCATGGTGCTGAAGAAAGCTGACCATCTGTACAGGGCCCCAACAGAGGACCAGTACTTGGCGCAGCAACCTTTGGCGGATTCCCTGGTCATTAAGGCCTTTCATGACAGGTCCCAATGACCACAGCATCTGAGCACACAGCCACTGGACCAGGAATACAAGCAGTTGGATGTCCTGGGGAAGCACATGTATGTGGCTGCTACATGCTCAATCAGGTCCCTGAACTATCTGTCTCATATGGTTCAGTTTCAGAATGCCCTGTGGGTACAGGGTCAGGACCTAGTCGATTAACTACCAGATAGCGAACAGAAGGTGGAGCTCTTGAACCTCCTCCACACACGGTCAGATGTGGGGACCCAAGTGTTATGAGCCGGATATGATTCTGCGGACTCGTCCACCAGGGGTGCAGCTTCAGGCGTCTGTCTCCGGAGACACTCCTGGCACCGTGTCTCCATTTTTACCCCGGACGTGCAGAAGAGTATTCTTGACGCCCCTTACAATGTAGAAGTCCTGTTCAGTGAACCCTCTGAAAAGGTCATCCTCAAGCTTCAGGATACCAGGAAGGCAGTAAGATCTGTACAGGCCATGTATAGATACAAATCTGGTTCCTTTCGTAGGAACCAGAACCGTTTTCATGGCCGGCAACAATGATGGCAGCCACGTTCCGGCCAGCAGCAAAGGGGCACCTTTCACCATAAGGCCCAGCCTAAATTTTCCCCAGGCAGAGGCCAGCAGTATACCAAACCGGCCCAGCCTGCGGGAACCAACGCTGCCACAGCATCCTTCCCGGCCCCTGCCCTTCCTCTGGATCAATGGGAAGAAAAGGTCGGGGGTCGCATCGCTCACCACTTTTCAGGGTGGCAGTCGATTACTAAAAACCGCTGGGTACTTCAAATGGTCAAGAGAGGTCACTTTATAGAATTCCTCGACCATCCACCATCAAGACCTCCCCTGCTCTCCCGTTATTTGGGTCAGCATGCACTGCTCATACAGCAGGAAGAGCTCATTCTTCTGGGAAAGGAAGCTATAGAGCATGTACCGAGGAACCAGAGAGGTGCAGGTTGCTATTCCCACTTCTTTCTGGTTCCCAAAAAGACAGCGGACCTCCATCCGATACTGGACCTCAGCAATCTCAACGCTTCGGTCCTCTACAAATGCTTCTGCATGGTGACCCTTCCCGGTCTGATACTCATGCTCAAGCAGGGCGCCTTCCTAGAGTCCTTGGACATGCAGGATGACTACCTGCACATACCCATTGCTGAGCACACAGGAAGTTCTTGCACTTTGAATTTCTAGGTCGCCATTATCAGTTCCGAGCCCTCCCTTTCGGACTGTCATTGGCACCTCGGGTGTTTACGGAGTGCATGGCAGTCGTAGTGGCAGATCTAAGGAGACAAGGCCACTACATATTCCCCTACCTGGATAGCCCTGATGTCCGCTATTCACTATACTCAATCCCTGTTCAGGACATTGGGCATCATTATCAATCAGGAAAGGTCACGCCTGGTTCCGTCATGGAATCTGCAGTTCATAGGAGCAGTTCTGGACACCATCCAGGGGAGAGCTTTTCTGCTCCAGGACCGAGCGGAATACATCAGATTCCTCATCAGGGACATCTTGGCAAAGAAGACTGTCCCAGCCAGACTGTTTTTTGCCTGCTCGGACACATGGCTGTGGCCATTGCAACAGTCCCGCTAGCCCATCTCCACATGCGGGTGACCCAGTGGATGTTACATTTACAATGGGATCAGAAGCAAGACCAATTGCAGCTTTCAATTTGGATCACGAATGCTGTCATCCGGGATTGGCAATGGTGGCTAGATCCAAAGAATGTGTCGGTGGGGGTCCCCTTCATTGCGTCGTCTATGGTTGTGATGCTCTCCACGGATGCCTCAGGGTTCGGTTGGGGAGCACACTTCGACGGGGTTAGGTCTCAGGGCTTGTGGATGCCCAAGGAAGCTCATCTCCACATAAATATTTTGGAAATGAGAGCAGTTCTTTATGCCCTGCAGGCCTTCCAGTCGGAGATCCCACTGGGTACTCTGCTGCTACAAACAGACAATACCGCGGTGATGTGTTACCTCAACAAGCAAGGAGGCACCCATTCCTACCTGCTTTGCAGGGAGGCCGTGAGGGTGTGGGATTGGGTTCTACAACATGGCGCAAACCTCATTGCTGTTCATGTCCCAGGAGTGGACAACTTCATCGCAGACAGCCTGAACCGCTCTCAGGCCAGAGTCCACGAATGGGAACTACTCCAGGAGGTAGTAGAGGATCTGTTTCACAGATGGGGCACACCAGAGTTAGACCTTTTTGCATCTCTGTCCAACGCAAAACTGCCCAATTTTTGCTTGCTAGATCCAGGGCCTGGTGTTTTCTGGTGAGACATGTTGTCCCTCCTTCCTTCCCGTTGATCCAGAGGGTCCTGTTAAAACTCCGCAGAGAGCAGGCGACGCTGAAATTTATCATGCCCTTTTGGCCCAGACAGATTTGGTTCCCTCTGCTGCACCAGCTGGCCAAGGAACCTCCGGTTCCTCTGCCAATCAGCTCTCACTTATTGTCCCAGGAGACAGGTTCTTTGGTCCATCCAGACCTTCGCTCTCTGAACCTGCACGCCTGGCTCCTAGAGACATAGCTATCATGTGGTACGGGGTCTCACAAGACGTAGCAGATGTTCTAGCGGCTGCTAGAAAACCAGCCACTCACGCAACAGACGCCATGAAATGGCACAGATTTTGTCTCTGGGCTCTGGCAGATAAAATATTAGGCTTGACCAGCAGTCCTTCTGGCAATTTCCCATCACCTGGTGCATCTAGCATGAGTATTTTATTCTTATATCCTTCCTGATACGGACCTCCCCCTGTAAGGTACACTGGGCATTTGGCGCCAGGATCAGAGACTCAGGATTCTTCTTCCAAACAATTCCAACCGGTTCCTCTGGGTCCACTCTTTCAGCATCTCTCTGTGCCTCATAGGTCTTCTTGATCAAGGCCGGAATTCTCAAAGCTCTACCAGTCCTTGACCCCTGTTTCTCATAACACAACTGCGCCAACCATTCAAACATATGTGCATTCGTCTCAATTAGTAGAGGAACCCCATCATACAGTCCAGTAGGTGGACACACTAAGGCCAGGGTCTCTACTTGCTCTGCCAATCCAGCCACAGAGGTGGGGAAAGACAGCCAAATTCAGATATATCCAGAGTAGGGGGTAGGCCTTCTCGCTTAACCCCCATACATGCAGTCCTTCCAATGGTTGTAAGGGTACGTCAGACAAATGCTTCTGATACCAATCCTGGAACATAATTGTCACTTGGGAGCCACTGTCCAATACAGCTCTTGTAGACACTCCATTCACGATTACAGTGGTCTCCATGGAGGGGCCCACCACCCTGGACCATTCCAGAGGGACAGCAGTAGGGGCCTGAACAGATAATTTAGCCACATAGAAATTGGAGTTAGAGTTTCTTGGGCCCTCACTGCGGTCATTTTGTGCACCCCTTAACCACTGATTTGTTCTCCGAAGCTCTTCTTGCAGCCGGCTCAACACTCTCTCTAAGACTTTCTGCGAATGGCATTCCCTCTTCATATGTCCATCTCTTTCACAGTTGTAACACATGATAGGCTCCTGGGCCATCCTTGGAGAGAACATCGCCTGAGGAACTGAAGGATTGGCAAGGGGTTGGGGTCCATTAGTGGCTGGCGATGGTGGGAGGGGTGTAACGTGTTTCAACAGTTCCTTCAAAGTTGCAGTCAATTCTTTGATCTCACTCTGAGGGCCATCCTTGTTATAAGATACCTGAGGGGGTACCCCCACCTCCATGGCAGTCACAGCCTGAGCAGAATTAGAATCTGCTCCCACAGAGGAAGTCCTTGCAGGGACGCCCACCTTCAACTCTTGGAACTCCTTCAGTAGTTCGTCTTTCCAAAGCTGGATCCAGGGCAGGAAGTCCTTTTCCTTCTCAGATCACTCATTAGCCGCCAGTCTCTGCCCCTGAACTTCACTTGACGGATCACCTTCAGTCACTCATGTCGAAGCAGCAGCTATTGGTGCAATTTCCCCCCGGGGTCGCCTTTTCTCAACCCCTCGAATTTCTCTCATTAGCTCATCATAGGAGGGTGGGGATTCCAATTGGTTGACCAGGCATAACTGAAGCAACAGCAGTTCTGAAAAGGGGGCAGACTTAAGGATTCTGTCCAGCCTGGTTCAGCCTAATTCAGTTGCTGGCAAACTACCCTTTCTGAGGCATTCTTGCAACCATTTTTCCAGCCGAGATGTATACACAGACAACAACTCCCCTTGGTACTGTTGTGCATCTCTTACTCTCCACCACAGGTCCTCATGTGAATCTGGGCTTCCATAAACATTCTGCAATGCCTCAAGATAGTCATGTGCAGTCACTTCAGGGTTATTGGTCCATTTGGCACAGATGGCAGCCAGGGCAGGACCTGGGAGGCTCTCACTTAATCTCTTTCACTTCTCTGGTTCCAAGCATTGCCATTCCAACACTAGAGGGGCAACATAGTCTATCCAGATCTCCAAGTCATCCTCCCCCTTGGAGGTGGGGAAGGTGCCCAAGAAGATTCTCAACCTTCTGTAAGAGTCATGACTAATGGCAGGTACTGACATAGGGGCCAGCATTGGCACGGTCATAGAAGGAGGAGCAATAACGGGTACTGGAGTGGGAGAGGGTGTTGCGGGAGGAACATCCCCAGGTGGCATGAATAGTTTCTTCAAGTCCTCCATAGATTTCCCTTCCTCCAGCAACAATTTAGCAAATTTCTCCTCAAAAGTCTCAGAGAGTGGGGAGGCCTCATCTCCTCCCCGGGTCTTTACTGTCTTTAGTTATCGCTCTCCAGGCAGTGAGGGCTCCTCCAGGGGTAATAGTCTGTGGCACTTTGGAACTGTCTATGGGGTCCTTATACTGTACTAGGGCCATGAAAGTTTGGGCCAGCAGATTAGCCTGTCGACCCACCACCACAGGGTTTTGTAAACCTTCCACCTTGGAAAGTACTCCCTCTACAGTGCCTTACTGGTACCCAGGGGGATGTCCAAGATAAGCATAGCATTTCGGGGGTCAATCTCCTGCCCAGTACACCATCCCACCAACTGGTGTACAGCCACTTCTGTTGGGGTATCCATTTTATTTTTAGCAGTAATTCGTAAATGTGGCCACTAAGGGACACTAATCCCAGCAGTGCCTCCAAGATGTAACCCCTGCGTGGCGCTATCCCAAGGGCTACTACCCCTGCCTGTATGGCTAGTGACAGGTTAAGGGGCCTAGGTCCAGTGACGGGTGCCTTCACCCAGAGGTCAGGGTTGGTAGTGGTTAAACTAGCTTGGGCACAGCCCTCTGGGACACTGTGACCCCCCCTTTGTTCCCACTAGTGTCCCACACAGTACACGGGAGTTACCTTCCCAATACTCCACATATGTACACTTTTTACACATACAGTACCGCTTCCCTCAGGACTGATTCTGCAGAGCTTCCCTGAGGACCCCCTGTAAAACAAGGTTAGATAATGCACACAACCACAGTGCAAAGCTGGCGCTATATGCATTGACACCACAGACAGATTATAATTCAACAACAACAAATCTGATTTATTTAGGGGGACAATAACAAGGAAAGGGGCAAATCAGGTTGATTGGCAGTTGACACACAAATCACAGTACTGTGCATGCAATTTAGGGTCCAAATGTCACACTCTCTGGGTACCCAGGATGGGGGGGGGGGCGCTAGCCAGGTCCGTTGCCTGGGGTTGGCTGGCTGGTACAGATGGATGGGGCCCTGCAAGGAGAAAGTACATGCACAACACACAATTGTAATCCAGAGCCAGATGGCTCAGTCCACAGAAAGAAAACACAAAGCAATCAGTTGACACACTTTGATTAAATGAAAGGTACAGAGATCTACCCCAATTTGTACTCACGATACCCAAAGCTGAGAACAGGATGGAGAACGTTCGTTCTGGATTGCCAGACAAGCAGGGTATGGAGACAAGTTCCTCATGACAGGGCCCAACTGCATCTGATAATAGGCGGATTCAGTCCGAATCAAGCTGGGTTCTGCTTCCAGCTTCAGCACGCAGTTCACAGTACGGGGGAAATAAGACCGCGATTCCTCACAAGCACCAAGCACATTCATATGTAAAGGAAATTACTATACCAGCCAGGTTGCTCCTCGATCCCTATCGCAAAACACTGCAAAACCCGGGAGCACTCACAGCAGCTTCAGATCCTGACAGGCCGATTGCACTTCAGCAAAATCTTCGGGCAACCTTGGTCCCAACAGCAGCAGCTTTCCTTTTCAAAACACCGGGTTTAGCCCGACTATGCTTTCCAATGGCCGCAGACTGACTTTAGGGTCTACACACTTGCTTCCCGCACGACTACATGCCACTCGGACAACAGGGCTCCTTCAGCAGACAGCTTAGGGTCTTTCACCTAGATCCAGAGAGTTCGGTTGGTTGGTTCAGTTGTCAATCACAGCAGGGCTCCCTCTGTTGGTGCAAAAAGGTGCCAGGGTCCAAACTACAATTCTCAGAGGCACCTGCCATACAGCCCCTTTATAGTAGGCTCCAGATGAGAGTCCAAGTCCTCATTCGCCCACACAGGCTCCATTTTAAAGGTGCCCCAACCCAATTGGTCCAATTCAGCAGTCCAGGACCAAAATGGAAGGGCTAAACAAACAGTTCGAGCTGCAAGAAAGGAAGGTTAGACAAACTGCATTTTTACTAATACCCTAAATGTTTTCTGGCAAACAGTTACATCTTTCAATTAGGCTCCCTCTGCGCTCTTAGTGAATGCAGAAATGGAGCAATTACACAGCAGCTCAAGCGGGACTCGAGCAGGGAAACACACAGTCCCCCAATACAAACTAATTAAGCATGCGAGCAGGCAGCTCTTAAAGAGACAGTACTTGGAGGCTCTAAAGCACTCTCTGTGCCCACACTTAAATGGCATTTCGCCGAATGCCACCCAGACGTGGAGCACTTGGGCGAGCTCCTGGAAGACTTCTGGGAACCCCCATTTGCAGGGGGGTTACGCCTAAACTGCAGGCTTGCAGGTTCCAGTCAGTTCTCCTTTAGATAAATTCCTTGCGCCCAAACAATAAAACAGCAAACCCCGAATTCTTAGTCCCAACATCCAGATAGTCCCCAAGCCTTACCTCTTTTATGTCCTCGTAGAAGAGGTACAGGATCTGGTTTTTGTCCTTCTGTTCCCACCATCCTTTCACGTGGTCATACCAGGAGCCCCAGGCAACTAGAGGAGACAAACAAGCATGTGGCTGATTGCAGTGAGGGATCCTCTTGGGTGGGACCTACAGTTTTTTTTTATATTATTCTCCCCCTCAGCCTCTGCACTGGGGTGATCATCAGATAACAGATATAGGACTCAAACACATTGGATTCCATCCTACAGTTAAGATTTAGGATTCTTGAACAATACAGCAATCTCATTGGCTGAGAAATGTCACATGACCATACATCGACATGTATTTCCTTTTTGTAGTTAGAAAACCAATGACTTGCAATGACTGTGGGTCTGTTAATAAAGTGTGAACACATTTCAGGGTGCTGCGCTAATGTGTTTCAATGCGCTTCCCAGGGGCGCAAGGCTCTCAGCTACACCTCGCACTTCACAGCACCCCTGGGGTTTGCACTGAAATGCTTTCATGCACCCTCCTTCTGAATGTTATTGAACCAATAAGGCATGCCAGGATGTACTTTGCATTGTTATAACGACATGCCTGGTGTTTTATTTTAAATTATTATGTTTATGGTGTTTTTCGTCCATTTTTACCCCACCCAACCAAGGCTCTAGCACACAGCCATGTGTGCACATGGAGGTACGCACACACACTGTAGCGCCAGCTCAGCCCCTTCCGCCCTCCTGTCCTTGCCGCCCCTTCACCCTGTGCTTCCCACCGGACCTCCACCTGGTGGGAGCAGAACTATGGAAAGGCAACAAGCCACCACCCTCAGGAGAGGAAAGCAGCTTACTGGTCCCGCTCAATACTCTTCCTCCCTGCCCCCCCCAACACCAGCACCCCTA
This sequence comes from Neoceratodus forsteri, assembly GCA_016271365.2. Taxonomy (NCBI): domain Eukaryota; kingdom Metazoa; phylum Chordata; order Ceratodontiformes; family Ceratodontidae; genus Neoceratodus; species Neoceratodus forsteri. Next base: position 214,533,778 of record JADMNL010000026.1, on the reverse strand, counting down.
TGACCCAAGGTCGTTCCTGAACCTGGGTCGCTGGCGTAGCGCGAGGTAAGGCATCCAGCGCCTCAACCCTCAGTGCCACCAGGCTGGCTGCCTCTGGTGGTTTAAATAAGCAGCTCAACGAAAAATAGTTTTTTCCCTAGAAAAGCTATTTTTAGCTATGGTTTGTAAAAATCTTAGCATATCTGTTACATCTACTTTTCTAGGTACCTCCTCTCCTATACTGCACACCATGAGTTTCATTTGTACTTTCTCAAGCTTAACGCTTACTATGTTTATAATAGTATTTCTATGCCAAATGTGGCGGCCATTGTTTTTTTCTTGAGAAAAAAACCCTAAATTAAATACTTACATTTTGGTGGAATTAGAAAATATTACCACCAAATGAAGCTGGAAAATACTTGGATTCTTTTATAGTGAAAAAAAGGGTGGGTCAAATTTGTTTGCCCAGTTTCATTGCACTGCTGCTTTAAAGCATAAGGCCAAAGGTTGAGTGCTTCCACTGCCTGAGAAGTGCTATTATGTCAGCACAACGCACAACATGAAGTGGCTGATTGAGATTATGAAATGGGCCCATTAGGATCAGTAAAGAAATATTTTTTTTAGAATTTTTTTTCTTTAAATAAATGAAAGCAAGAAAAAGGTAAGCAAAGGAGAAAAGGAACACAATGGGTCAATAGATGACAGATGCTATTTTTTTATAATGCAAGGAAGTGAATTGAGGTGTATTGATACATCTGTGCCTACTTGATGTAAACAGGTCAGTTAGGACTCTGATTTTTTTCTTGCGTTGTCGCACTGGGATATCATCACTGGCTTCTGAGCTCCTCGACCAATCAGGTTTCTGGATTTTTTTTATACCCATTTCATATTTAGCACATATTGCAGAAGGCAATGCAGTGCCATGCCATCTAACTGCTGGAAACTACAAATACAGAGTATGTCGTGCTCAGAACCAATCGTACTAGGAGTCAGGAGAGAAAGCCAGTGGATTATTGGCCTACAGATTGCATGATATATGTGACTGCATTCTATGACTGTCATACAGTGCTGGCCAAGCAGGTGAAAGGAGGGCTGGGCTGAATGCCACTTTCTCGGGCTGCACTAGGGGTGAGGGGGTGCAGGGGCATGTGTGGACGGTCTGGGGGTAAAGGTGCATCTACATCACCATGATATGTAGACTAATGATTTACTGGGCAATCAGGAAGTGGGGATACTGAGCAATCAGCGGGACCACCAGACCTCTGAGGGATGTTTCTACATTATGGCAGAATGGGCGCTAACAGGCTGGTGTGCCCCATGCAAATGAGCCCATAATGGGTATGCAAATTACCCTTAACACCTTGAATGCCCAGTGGGCTCATTTGCATACTCTGGCTGAATATTCCCCACAGGGGACTTGGCGCGATAATGTTTCAGGCAGCATTATCCCCTGTGAGCCATATAACGCCCTGGTCTGTGTTGGGCAGCGCAGATTCACTTGGACCGATATTCAGTCAGATGCCACCCTCCATCAGTGAGCACTTTACATCTAAATGCCACAGGAGCTGGGGGGAGCACAGAGGCAAGCACAAGATAAATGGCTGTGCTTTTGCTTGCCCCGTTCTTTAAATATTGGGGCATGTATGCTTTAAGTAACTTACATATTGGTATAACAAAATAAATAGGATCAGGAAGACCTTTTTTGTGGCGACTAAAATACCAAGCATGGAAAAACTAAGAGTACAGCTGGGAAAAGTGCGGAATGGGCTTTCCGCAGTTTAGAAAGTACCATTATACTTCATGTACTAAAACAAGCTGCTAGATGGCTCAATCCTACTACTAGTAACTGCTTTGAACCCTATACGAACAAGCTCATGTGCACATCTCTCAGGTATTTTTATTATTTTTAGCCCATTGCCAAAGGATCAAAACTCGCACCTGAGTCTAAGACTTACAGCGGGTGCCTCTTTGAGAAACAGTGCATTACTGGGCCGCAGAGCCTTCCCTATTGAATATAAGCCACATTAGCATAACCCACATGTTTTTTACAGTGGCAAAATCCCAATAATTACTGGGCGTCTAGGAAAATTACTCCATTGAGAGATATTATAGATCCAAACACAGGCATACTGTGTTCTTTCACAGAGATCAAAGAAATATTCTCAGGATCCTTTATGCTATTTCATAGTTATTTTCAATTAAGGTCTGCCCTAGCTAGTATTTTAGGCTTACGTCATTCTATCCTGTTAGACAAGGAATGGGGAATCATTGGCCATTGCTAATGCGAGAGGAGGTGGTTGTAAATTGTATAAGCTGAGCCAGGATACCTCTTCAAAGTTGACAGATTAAAGTCTGGCAATACAGGAGAAAGATCCTGATTTGGGCTGGCAGTATAGCATACAGTTTAGAGTAATGAGCTGTGAATGAGCTCGGTACATCCAGCAGACCTGGGTTTGATTCCCACAACCTCCACTTGCATACTGTGTGACTCTGAGTAAGTCACTTAACCACCCCAGTGCTCCTGGGTCACCCCTGAAAACAAGCATTTGTGCCTAGTTGGCTTTACCTGGTTACCAAAAGAATAAAATAAAAAAAAGATCCAGGCATGCTGCTGTCTAAGGAAATTTGTGACAGCCTTTGGAAAAATGCATATGAAACAAAGAAGTTCAGGGATGCTTGATTCAGTTCAGTAGTATTCTACATTACTACTTTACTCCCAAAAAACTGCATAAAATGGGACTGTTGAACAATGGACGATGCTGGGGGTACAACAGTCAACAGGCTAGCCTCCTTCATCGAAACATAGAATGTGATGGCAGATAAGGGCAACTGGGCTCACGGAGTCTGTCCATTTATTTTAACCTTTATTTATTTCTGCGGCAGACCCCACTTGATCTAGGGTACAGTTTCTTCCCCTCCCTTCCTGACCCCAATGACTCCCTTGTGCCTGTCTCAGGCATTTTTGAACCCCACCACTGTTCACATACTATGGGAGTGTTCATTGAAAAGTACATGGGCAGCATATGTGCAGGTCTTAAACGACGTACACCATTTAACTCAGAAATTTTCATACTCGGAGATACCGCTGCTCTCTTTTATTTCAGTAAAAAATTAGCAAAAAGTGCTTCTTCTAGTTGCCTTTGCCTTTAACTCATTCCGCTCAAGGTGGCTATTTTGAATAAGGTTAAGCACAGAACTTTTCAACTTATATATATACCCTGGGAAGGAATTTGTTAATGCATACTTGTTGCCAAATGGAAGGACCCTTGACCCCTGGGTCTTGAGGAATGATTTAAATATATAATTAATCTAGCATGTAATGAATGCATGAGTCACACGTGGTACCCTTTCTTTAACTGGCTGAAATTGTCCTAGTTTGTTTGTTGATTTAACAACTTGCCTGACAATAATAGATGTGAATTAAACTTATATTTTAACCTATTAGTGTTTCTATACATAAATTCCATGTGCTTGTGAAAATGTATTCAATGTACTAACTAAATATTTGTTCTCTCTTTTTTATGTCTTGTATTAAGCCTTCTGGATGTTATAATATTCTTTGTATTATGTTTGCTTCTTGTGTGTTCTAGCTTTAAACTATTATAGATCGAGGGAGTGTTCCTGACCAATCAGAGTGCTCCCTTCTTCTGCACGTGAGACTCTGTGAAGAATGTCTCACGCGCAGATGCCCAGGAAACAGTCACATTCAGGGCAGGTTTTTTTTTTTTATTGTAAAAGTAATATATTATTGATCGAGCTCGATCAGTAATATATTAATATTGCGGCGGAACCTTATGATTGTAAGTGTAGTCTCACATTTTTAGGGTGTCAAAACTGCTCACCTTCAGTTTGTGGTTCTCAGACCCTAAGAATGCGCGTGAGACCACTCTTACAACCATTAGAGTGGTCTCTGCGTGGCGATATTAACAAACAATAAAGAGTTTGGAAAAAGGAAAGTGCAAGTGACAGAGCGTTGCTGGGAAACAGTGACAGCAGGGAGACCTCTAGTGGTGACTGATGGGATTGCACACAGTAAAAAGCTGCCTATAACCTCCCAATAGGTAAAACTATTTGTTTAGCTGACAGGCTAGGGCTGTTCCCATCAGGACTCAGGCTCCTAGATTTGATTCCCAGCAGCACCAGGCAGAGGAGACAGAGACATTTCAGCTAATGGTTAATTTATTTATCGAAATTATTTTACAAGGCTAGCAAAAGGCATTCACTAAAAATACCACAAACAGCTTAATCTGCTTCAAGGTCAGTTGGCATTCATCTGTATCCCCCTCCCCCGGGTCGTGCCTGAAAATAGGCAGGATTTGTCTAGTGCACTTACCCGGTCAACAAAAACTAACTAAACTAAACTAAACTAAAACTGAGAATCTTACAAGTCTTGTTTACAGATGTAAATTGGTAGGGCAGACTGGATGGGTTAAGAGGTCCTTATCTGCCGACAACTTCTATGTATCTATGTGACCTCGGTGGGGGAGGGGGAGAAATAAGGGGAGGGTGAAGAATAAGGAGAAATGAGTAGCAGCAAATTATAAAATGGCAAGAAAAATTCCTGGGCTCTGATTGGTCAGTGCTGACCTTCAACAATGATGCTATCTCAGCACAACATCATGCCTATTCAAGAAGCAACTGAAATGTATTTTAAAAAATGTGTTCTTTCACCTTTTCTTTTTTTTTTTTTTTTTGTACAAGCAAGCCATTTTATAATTGCAACAATACACTCCAGGACATGTGTCTTGGGGATAATGTCACTTACCAGGTGTTGGATACACTTGGCCTGTGGCCTTCTACCCAACCACCTGAGGCATGGCGTTATCCTAGCATACGTTATTGCTTAAAGGACATTTGTCCTCCCAACACTCCAGCCCCCAAACTACAACCTCCCAATTAGGCTTTTCCACCTAAAAATATATATTTTTTTTCATTATCAGCGTAATGTAAACATGGTCAGAGCAGCATAGCTCCATTTCACATACTTAGCATGGCTCTGCACTGCTCTGCTACTTATACAGTGGAGCAGAGCAGACCTACGCTAAGCATGTGAAATGGTGTCACACTCTACCAGCCATCAATCAATCAATCAAATCTTTATTTATCCAGGCGAACATCGCTGAGCACAGCTCATTTGCAAGATGGACCTGGTAAGGTCAAGGTTCAATTTACATAGATACATAAAAAATATTCAATATGCACACACTCTAGGATACTACATAGAATATTGAGTATACACACAGTCTAAGGATACATTCTAATCAGACTATACATTACATTCAGGTATAGTGGTAATAAGGGGTGAGGGGAAGGGGAGTCGGAAGTGGTGTGCCAGGCTCATGGGGGAGGAGGAAGATGGTGGGGGCCTATACTGTGGAACGGATAAACTGTGGGCCTTATGAAGAGGGCAGGAGGGTGGCTCTGGGGGGACTGTATAACAGGGGTATAGGGCTGTGATATATGACAAGGGATTAAGGGGAGGCGGATGGAAAGGAGGGGTGCATGGAGTTTGAGGGGTGATGACTCTTAGTAAAGGTGGATACCTTCCGTGAGTTGGCTATCTGGGGAGGGAGAGGGATAAGATTAGGAATACTCTACTGTTTATGGAAACAATTACATTTTTCTTTGATAATGTTTGCAAATGAATTGAAAAACTCTCAGACTTTGCACTGAGCATCACTCTGGTCAGATGAATCAACAGCTGGCGAAAACAGAGAACACAGAGGGTGAGGGTTAATGGTCACCCCTCTGACACCAGGGTGGTCAGTAGTGGGTCCCGCAATGATCGGTTGTTGGACCTACATTGTTCAATATCTTTATAAGTGATATTAATAACAATATGTGCAATTCTATAAGTAAATTTGCTGACGATACAGAAATTGGAGGAGAAGTCGATACACCAGCTAAGCACCAAACACTGGCTAAGGATCTCGAACATATTAAGAGTTGGGCCACGAGACAAAAAATGATTCTAATCAAGATAAATGTGTAGTACTTCACCAGGGGAAAATAATCCCAACTACAGCTATGTTTTAAATAACAGAACTCTAAAACTGGGGTAAAAGAACGAGATCTGGGACTCATTATTAATAACAAGTTTGCTCCATCTGAGCACTGTAAAAAAAATTAGTCACACATCAAACGTGGTATTAAATAATGTTAAATGCACATTCATTAATAAAAGCAAACACTGTATTATCCCCTTGTACAGAACTCACATCAGATCGCATTTGGATTTCTGCGCTCCCTTTTGGAGTCCTTACCGCAGGCAGGACATAAATCTTATTGAGCGGGGTGCAGCACACAGCCACCAAATTACTGTAATATCAAAATTAAGGAACCTGACTTATCAAGATGGGTCAACAGAAAATGGATTATTTAGCCTTGAAGACAGAAGGAGCAGGGGAGATCTACTACACCTGTATAAAATATTTCAATATCAGGATCTGGCAGAGCAATGCGTATTTCAGTATTCAGACTGTCAGGTTAATTTGAGAAGTCATAATTAACAACTATTAATTCCTAAAGTCGATACTTCCAAGAGAGAGATTATTATTTATGTATTAGAGCAGCAAAATCTTGGAATTGGCTTCCACAGGACATGGTAGAGTCTAGGGATTTTCCAGAATTTAAACTTAAACTTGACATTTTGGTAGCCGCTGTAGCACTACCACTCGTGACTCCAGTGACCCAGGTTCTGGAACGAGCCTGGCAAGCTAGAGGGCTGGCCAGGGGGAGAAGGCTCGAGCATCCCAGGGATTGCTCACCTTATCCGGTAGGGAGGGGGAACCAAGGCTCAGTGCTTGGCTGGAGACCCGAGGTATGGCAAGACCAGCCATTAGTAGAGGGGAGCTGTGTGGTGGACATCGGTGCTTTGCGCCTTGATGTCAGGGTGCACACCACAGGCAAAAAAAAAAGCGGAAAATGGCCGGTGGTACCTCCGGTAGATGGAGCGCCTGCCCCGATCCCCAATGCCTCCTGCCTGCCTCCGAACTGGCATCCCGATGAAAGGAGAAGTATGGGGTGTATGGGCCCCACCTTGACTCCCCGCCTGGGGTAGATTCAAGGCTCAATGGGGATGGACCACTTGGAAGGTAAGGCAGGAGAGCGGGATGTACAAGGCATGGCGACTCCTAAGAGTGGAGTGCCGCAGGTCGGGATAAAAGAAAGTATAAAAAAAAATTTGACATTTTGACAAACTTCTAAATTGGATTATGGGCAGGACCTAATTTATTCACAAAGCTGTGGGAGACATTCCCGCTGGGCTCAAGCCTTCTTATGTCTACAATAACATAGTAACATTACTGACGATACACCAGAGGAGAGACTATTATACTGAGGGAATGAAACATTTTTTTTAGGCTGAAAAGTCTAATTGGGATGTTGTGGTTTGAGGGGTGGGGTGCTGGGAGGACAAGAGTCCTTTAATTAATCACTGCAATAATAATAATGGCAGATCAAAATGGCAAGGCAAGTTTTATTTAAAAGATGCCCAATCCCAGAGGCTCTGGGCGCCGTACATAAAAATACATATAAAACAATTTTCAATAAATATGCATTATCAGAATCAACAGCAACTAATAAGTAAGATAACTAATAAAATTAATAAAGGAACTCAGAAACAATAACAATATACCAGGCCAGAGACAGGACAATATTTACATAACTGTGTCTGGGAAAGCCTGCTCAAAAAAGAAGACCGTGAGGCATGCCTTAAATACCTCGACTGAAGGGGCCGCCCTAATAGATAGTGGTAGCGAATTCCACAGTACGGGGCCGGCGATGCTAAAAGCTCTAGCGCCGGCAGTTTTTAACCTCGTCCTGGGAATCGCTAGGCAGTAGCAGGTGTAAGAAAGTCTGCCAGGTAACCAGTGCCCAGACCATGTAGGGCCTTAAAGGTGAGCAAGCCCACCTTAAAGAGAATCCTCCATCTGACTGGCAGCCAGTGCAGTTCAGCACTGGGGTGTCATGGCAATACTTACGTTGCCCCATCAACAACCTAGCAGCTGTGTTCTGCACTAGCTGAAGCCAATGGAGGATACCTCCCAAGACCCCGAGGTAGAGAGCATTACAGTAATCAAGCCTTGATGTCACAAAGGCATGCGCCAAGGTAGGGAGGTAAAGGGGCGGAACCAGGGGCTTAATCCTGGCAATATTCCTCAGATGGTAGAAACTAATATGGACTACGGCCGACACCTGAGCCTCAAGTGTCAGGCCGCTATCCAAAATAATGCCCAGGTTATGCACTCTGGAGGAGGCCTTCAAAGGCACAGAACACAGGACAAGTCCTGTCTCTGCACCCGAGGCCATCCTATCATGCCTTCTGTCTGACTCCACTACCAGTGCCTCCATCTTATCAGGGTTCAGTTGCAACCAGCTGGAGGCCATCCAGTCATTGATTTCAGCAAGGCAGCTGTTAAGCACGTCCACTGTGCTGGATGTTCCAGGTGCAAAGGAAAGATACAGCTGGGTATCATAGGCATAATAATGAAAACCTAAGTCATATTTCCCAGGAGCAGCATGTACATGGCGAACAGCATTGGTGACAAGACCGAGCCCTGAGGTACTCCACAAAACAGGTGACTAGAGGAGGAGGAGGAGGAGGAGAAATTCCCCATCACTACCCTCTGTCTCCTGTTTGTGAGAAAAGACTCAAACCAGCAGAATGACTATGCCGGTGAGTCCACAAAATTCCCTCAAGCAGTCAAGCAACACACAATGGTCCACCATGTCAAATGCTGAGGAGAGAGATTGAGGAGAACGAGAACTGTCCCTTCCCCTCAATCTCTCGCCCTGAGAAGGTCATTGTGCACCCGAACTAACGCAGTTTTTGTGCTCTGCTTCATGTAAAACTCAGACTAGAAAGGCTCATATAGATCAAAGGCCATGAGGTGCTCCTCAAGCTGAAGTGCCACAATATTCTCAACATCCTTGCCCAAGAATGGAAGATTGGAGACTGGACGGTAATTTGCCATGATGTTAGGGACCAGAGGTGGCTTTTTCAGAAGGGGTCTCACCAATGCCTCCTTTAAGGCATCGGAAAAGACCCCCTCAGACAAGGAGCACTGGACAATCAAGGCAAACACCGGGCCAATGGAGTTGACACATTCCATCAAGAAACATGTTGGCACCGGATCCAGTTCACAGTATGTGTGCCTTAGCCTGGAAGCAACCCCAATGACTTCAGCCGCCTCCACTGGTCTAAACTCACGCCAACCAGGAAGAGTACTCTCTGGGCATCTGAAGTGATCACTGTTGGCCATGTAATGGCCCACTGGTGGAATTCCATGTCTGATGGCAGACACTCTGTCCGAGAAGAACTGAGCAAACTCTTCGCATAAAGTGTTCAAAAAAGCTTTTTTCAGCTGTAGACAGGCTGGGTTTAGCAGCCTATCCACAATCCAAAAAAGCACAATTGGTCAGTTCTTCCCAGCCACAATCTCCCTGGACAGGAACTCTGCCTTCTTACTGTTGATTACCCCCTGGTACTCACCATAATGAGCACACAGGGCCAGCTTGTCCGCCTCCAGACCGGTCCTCCGTCAGCAGTGCTCCAACCTCCGACCCTGGGTCTTCATCACTTTGAGTTCCCCATCAAATCACGGAGACCTCAAGTGAGAAGATCTGGGTCGTACACAGATGAGGGAATTGAGCGCCTCAGACATCACTTTATTATAGGCAGTGACCGTGGTCACGTGCCCTACCTACATGCAGCGTCCACATTAGATAGGTCAGCCACTGCCACAAAAACCCTCTGGGTTCACACCCCCTCAAAAGGCGGTAGCTGACCATCCCTGCAGGGGGAGAGCTCTCGGGGGGTGCCCCGAACAAGAACTCCGCTGTGCAATGATCGGATCAAATGACCCAATCAGTCTTGAGGTTATTAATCTCAAACCCCAGTGAGAAGACAAGGTCCAACATGTGGCCGCCCCGATGGGTCCCGGAGGAAACTTCCTGCGACAGGTTCAGTGATGACATCATCTGGAGAAAGTTGTACCAAAGCCCAGAAGATTAGTCGTCAGCCCAGACATTGAAGTCCCCCAGAATATAACACCTGGGGGCCTCCAACGTCTCACAAACAACAAAATTGGCTACCTCAGCCAAGAAATTCACCCCAACGCCTGGGGGGATAAATCTGGAGAATTCTGCAGCCCTGCGCCCAGACACCCCCTATATGGCCACACATTCAAAAGAACCTGGTCTTCCCACTGGGTGCATGGTGAATCCCAGTTCAGATCTAAAACAAATGGCAACTCCCCCGCCCATACGGTCCACTCTGGAGCAATGCTCAACAGAATACCCGGGGGTTGGGGGTGGGACGGCTGCAGCAAAAACAGGGCCAGCATCGTCACCCACCCAGGTCTCTGTAATGCATGCCAGATCGACCAATGAAACAAGATTCACAATAATTGCAGTCCTATTTCTTATCGACCTGGCATTGCATAGCACTGCCCGCAGGGAACTGGTGGACAGTGCAGCCCCTCTGGCTACCTGCGCACTCAGTCTGGTGAGAGCCCTGGGAATGGGCACCAAACATGTCTTGCCTCTCCCTCGGGCCCAATGAACCCCCAGGCGCCTTCTACACCTAACCACCCCTATCCTGCCCCCTACCGACGTGGATGAGGCACCCTGCCACAATCGATCCATATGGTTCCTCTGTATTCTGACCTCTCGACAGTGACGTGCTGTTGTGGTGGTAACAGGGAGGTCAGAAAAGGGCCGCAGATCACGCAGCAGGGATGCCCCGTACACGATCCTGGCATGCCCCAGGCCCCCGTCCTTCCCCAGACACATCCTAACAATACTAACCCCAAAACTTACACTTAACTAAAAATACACTCACTCAAACAACCATTCATACACTCACTCAAACAACCATTCATTAATACAGAACCAACCTAATACCATCCATACACTCACACATTCATCCTAAAAACTCAAACCCACCAATAACCCCCCTACCCCCACCCCCAAAGAGAGCAAGAGTAGTCCAATATAAGGTTCTTCAGAGAAAAAGAGAGCGCAGTCTGCAGCTCAGCAAACAAGTCCTACAAGACAGGATAATTTAAACAGATACAGTGCAAAAACATCAAAGTGCAACAATACAAAATGTCACCAGCCCACTGCTTTGCAGCTGAAGGCCCTCTCACCACTTCCAGTCACTGCAGAAATGTACCGCCTAGGCCTCACAAAGACCAAACAGAATGGGTCCCGGGAATGTCCCCCAAAACTGCTCCCACCAGATCTGGAGTGCCAGGGAAAAAAGCCAGAGGACCAACGACCGCTCCACTACGATAATCCTGAGGGCACACCAAAGCTCCAAAACTTTTTCTTCTGGAAAAGACATGGACAGAACGGCTCAACTGATAATCCAAGGGCCCACCAAAAGTCCGTAAAGTCTGTAATCCCTGAGAATTTATTCTGGTCCCCGGAAACAGATCGCGCCAGCACACGGACGCAATAGGCCACCAGCTAAGGAACCAGGAGTCTTGAGGTCAACATGGGCTTGCCAACCCCTGGAAGATAATACGCGAAAGCACCGTCTGCACTTCACTCTCCCAGGAATTCAATCTGGGCGGCAACTGTCTCCCCACACACCGTCGGCCCTCTCGCAACAAAGATGTACCTTCAGGATAAAGAGGGACCTCCGCTACCATCCGTTCTTGGGTGAAAGGAAGACTCCAATTGTACCGCAACACTCCTGAGCCTCGGCCTATTTCCTGGTCCTCAGAGTGGTACACCAGGCCACACATCCAACACGATGATCAGCATCAGACAGCAGGGCACCCCAGGGGCAAAAACAACAAAATCATCAGGTCCCAAGCAACACCACATCCTGCAGGGCTGGCAAGGTAAGTGAGCTGCATTCAGGGCCCTAACTAAAAAATAAACTTATTACCTAAACTTGCTCACTCCCTCGCCCTACCTCGCGCTAAAACCCCTATCTATTACCATAGCTAAAAATGCTGTAAATTTACAAAATCTGGTCAACAAAGTGGCCAGAGAACAAATGCATCAAATACAGCTCTCCAAAAGAGAAAACCAGACTAAAAAAAAAAAAAGGTGCAAGTGCTCACATCAAGGAGTGCGCCAGCAGCACCTCAACATTGCTGCCATCATGCTCTCTTAGACAGACATGAGTAAAAGTTGGAATGCCAGAACGAATGTGACCCCAGAATGTGCAAAATGTTCCTGGCTACCATGAATGGCAGCTTAAAGAGCAGCTGACACTTTCAACAGAACTTTCACAAAACAATATTTAGACACAGCTCAGCTTGTATTTCACATTAGTTCTGTACGTCTCCTTTTCATTATTTATTATTGAGTACATTTGCATGAAAACAGGAGCTTTTCTCCTAAAAATATAATCTATTCCAGTTACTTTTTCCCTTCCTGAAATCATAATGCACTGCTTGTGACATCACAGTTACTCCCATGGCAACAAATTGTGACGTAACAAAAGAGGATTGTGACTTGAAGTAGGGTGTAAGTTATAGAGGCAGATGAACTCTAAGGGATAAGGATCTCGTATTCATGCACATTTCCTCATTATTAATTAAATGGGAGGAGACATCTGTAGAATATACATGGAATGCAAGCGGAATTGTACCTTATTATTATGTTTTTCAAAGTTTTCTTGGAGGCATCAGCAGCTCTTTAAAGGTACGGAGACAGAGAAACAGCAAGTTGCACAGGTATTATAGCCAGGCGTGAGAGAGAAAAACATGAAAACTACTGCAAATGAAACTTTAATTGGAAGAAACCTAGCAATGCACTGCTGAATCTCCCAGGATATGCCACCCCCCAGCGCTTTTCTTATATTTTCATTTAGAAACCATGCTTCGGTTCTCAAACTGTGGACCCAACTGTGTTGCTTCTCCCTATCCCTGCAGGACAGAGGTCAGCAAATAGACAGAGAACACTTTTGTACCACAAAAAAAGTCCTTACTATAAAAGAAAAATTATACCAGATTGATTGCCGAAATATTTATTTATCTCAGAAGTTTCACCACGAAAGACAAGCTGAGCTCCTAACAGCTCATTTTCAGATGTGTCCTGGGTTAATGTACGTGAAAAACTCATATACAGCAAATCCAATAGAACAAGGAGTATAATCAAAAGGTGAAACATATCAAAATATTTTATATACAGGTAATGATGGAAACAAACAGCCAGGGTAGTACTAATGAGGGTGGATGGGTGAGGAAGAGAGTCATGGACAGCTGCAGGAGGGAGAAAAAAGTCCTGAAAGGGAGACTTCAATGAGAAAGCAGAAGAGGCAGAGCGAATTGACAAGGGAAGGGAGGACCAACTTTGGGTGCCCTGCTGTTTCCGGATGAAATTGCTTTATCCCTTTGCTTCGCACTTTAAAAACAGTAGAAATGATTACTATGTAATAATAACCAGCTTAGGCTTTTCCCCATAGGGAAACCGTGACGTAATTTGCCATTATATGAGCGCTTATAACGGCAACGCGCACGGGTTTCCCCCTAGCTATGCACATGCCCAACCTACAGCTCTTCCGGGTTTTCACCGCTCGCCACCAGCTTTTCTCCTCAGTTGAAACCACAGAGCCACCACTATCTCTAGGCGGTAAGTAACTATTTAAAAAAAAAAACTTCCTGACAAAAATCACACAGTAAAGGGGACAAAAAAACAAGAAAAAGTAGACTACTGCAAAACGACCACGGACTTGACTAAACATCATCCAGACCGCAGATGCACCAGACCATTTATTTTATATAATTAGCTGTGGCAAAAAAGCCTAACCAACAATTATATAAAAATAAAATATGGAGTAATTATGTGTAAACAATTTTAAACACACACTGGGTTGGATGCCTGGATAAACCCCTCGAGCTTTGCTATCGGGGTTTATATGCCATCCAACCCCTCGGGTGTGTGTGAAATCTCGTTACACACACCACCTTGTACTTTATTCTCTATTTCCAGTATGTCATGTCTCTGTATTGCAGCTTACATTTTATTTTTATGCTGGCGCGCTTGCGCAGGCAACATCTTGCAGCAGTGGAGATTTGGAGGCGCGGTCACTGTTGGGCGAATGCAGGGCACACATCAGTAGGTGCGTCCCTCATTCCCCAATCAGCCTGCATGCCAGCGCCACACCATGCATACTAATGTGGCGAGCACATCTGAGGAAAGGTCCGCTGCAATCCGAGCAAAGCTCGTCCAACGCAGCGGACCCTTCCTACGTGCTCGGCCACATTGTATTCATGTCGGGCAGCCACCCAACTGCCGACTTCGGGGGTGCCCATTCCCCCTGCCAGCTTACTATGGCCACAAAGTATGTGCTGACGGGGGAGCCCTCCCATCGGCATAAAGCAGTCCCCCATTTATATGCCGAGGGGGTGCCCAACTTCCCTGGCTCTTGCCCCGCTTCCTTGTGTGCCGACGGGGTGCTCCAACTCGGCGGCATAAATTAACCCCTTTGTTGTATGCAGATGAGGGTGCCCAACTCCTGTCGGCTGCAGCAACCCCCTCAAACAGTTAGGTGGCACGCTGGGAGCCCACCCCAGCGTGCTAAATCCCCTGAGGAAAAAAAAAACTGTTCCATGATGTGTTTTTTTTTACCCTGTAATACAAAAACGGTCCCTCGTAGTCTCCCTACCCAGCACCTGCATCCAATTACTGTGCACCCTGCCTCCCCACTCCCCCCTCACCCCATGCTTACCTCCGGAGTCTGGCGCGACGATTTTCGGTAGACCATGAACACGTCTGCACTCTTCAAAGTCGACCGCGAACTGAGGAAATGCCAGAAAGCTGTATAATGGAATAAATAGGGTTTTTTCAACTTTGATACATATCTCAGGGATTTTTTGGAATTTTGGCACCAAATTTTCAACATGGGGTTTTTGGGACCCCTCCTCATGAATTCTTGCACTGTCATGGCGTTATTCGGTCCCGAAAGGTGATTTCGCAGTCACTGCACTGAATCACCTTTCGAGAGCGAGGACCGGAACGATAGTGCCAGTGTTCATGAGGGGGGTCTCTCAAAAGCCTATGTTGCAAATTTGGTGGGACAAATCCAAAAAATGACTGTTTTACGAGCGTGCATTGCGCAGTTAATATGCAGGCTCGTAACTTGGTGAATTTGCAATATTTTTATGCCACATGTTCAGCATTGGCATTTTTCCACACCTTCTTGTGAACCATACTGCTATCATTTTTCACATCATGCCCGAAATGTGTTTTCGCACTTCCGGCACAGAATAGCGTGGTCGAAGTGGGAAATCAGTGTTCAGGACAAATTATGAAAATGACAGTTACACTGTTCTTGAGCAGAGGTCCTAAAATGCTTATGCTGAAAATTTGGTGACGATACTCCATAACATGACTGTGTTACGAGTGTGCATTGCGCAGTTTGCACGCACGCTCTTAAGTTCACAAATTTATAATATTTTCACTCCAGATTTTCAACATTGCCATCATTCTGCACCTCCTTATGAACAGTACAGCTGTCATTTTTCGTACCCTGACCAAAATTTGTTTTCGCAGTTCTGGCGCAGAATGGTGCGGTCGCTGTGGAAAGTCTGTGTTCGAGATACATTATGAAAATGACAGTGACACTGTTCATTGGCAGAGGTCCTAAAATGCCTATGTTGAAAATTTGGGGCTGAAAGTCCATATAATTAGTGTTTTACGAGTGTGTATTGTGCAGTTTGCACGCATGCTCTTGACTTCATGCATTTGTAATGTTTTCACTCCACATGTTCAAAATTGGCATTTTCCACACCTCCTTATGAACAGTACAGCTGCCATTTTACATATCCTGCCTGAAATGTGTTTTTGCACGTCCGGCACAGAATCGCACGGTCGTTGTGCAAAATCAGTTTTCGGGGCACTTTGAGGAAAAGACAATGATACTGTTCATGAGCAGAGGTCCTAAAATGCCTATGATGAAAATTTGGTGCCAAAAGTCCATAAAATGACTGTGCTGCAAGCGTGCATTGCACAGTTTCCACGCAGCCTTGTAACTTCGTACATTTGCAATATTTTCATGCCAGATTTTCACCACTGGCATTTGTGCACACCTCCTTATCAACAGCACAGCTGCCATTTTTCACAGGCTGCCAAAAACGCGTTTCCACAACTGTGGTGCACAATGGCGTGCTCGCTGTGGGAAATCACCTTTTGGGACACATTAACAAAATCACAGTACCACTGTTCATGAGGGGAGGTCCCAAAATACCTATGTTGAAAATGTGCCTAAAAAACTCCCACAAATAATTGGGTTGAGGATGACTGCTGCGCAGTTTGTATGCATGTTCATTGCTTCACCAATATTTCATATTGCCACTCCAGATTTTCAACGTTGCCATTTTTTATGCCTCCTCATGAACAATACAGTTGTCATTCTCCACATCCTGCCCAAAACTGTGTTTTTGTCTATCTGTCACCAAATGCCACAGCCGCTGTGAAAAACCACCTTTCAGCTAACAAAGTTATTGTGCCGCTTTTCATGAGGTGGCCTGACAGGCAGCCCATGTTGAACATGTAGAGTGAAACTACCACTACACGCCTACGGTGTTAGGGTTTCCAACTGTAGCACCCCACCCGGTACGGACTGACAGGCGTCAGGGCTGTGACTTGGGATCATCAGATGTAATGCTCACGCCATTCCACCCCCCACCATCCACCCTGCAGCCACTGACAGGCATCGTGGTGTGTCTTGCACTGTTTGGCCACAAACTTCATCCCACGCTCCTATACTGCACCCACGTCAGCATATTCCCTTATGGAATGTGGTAAGTATAATGCCCAAAGATCCCAAAGCACACCATGACACTTGTCAGTGTCTACAGGGTAGGGTGAGGTACAGTGGCATGAGCATTATAGCTGATGGCCCAAAGGCACACCCCAGTGCTTGTTGCTTTCTACAGGGTGGGGGTGGGGTTGGCGTCACTTCAGTGCTTCACTGCCATTCCTATTATGAGCCTCTAGCTTCGCCAATGCCAGTGCCAGCGTGACAACATTCGGCATTGACAAATGCTTGTTATTTTTCTGT
Source organism: Neoceratodus forsteri (assembly GCA_016271365.2). Lineage (NCBI taxonomy): Eukaryota > Metazoa > Chordata > Ceratodontiformes > Ceratodontidae > Neoceratodus > Neoceratodus forsteri. Next base: position 214,516,773 of record JADMNL010000026.1, on the reverse strand, counting down.
TTGTATGTCTGTTGCTTACTGCAGAATTTTTAATAAAGTACAGTTATTAAAAACATAGAAAAAAAAAGGGCAGTGGTTGGGTCCTTACCGTTTCCTGATAAGAAGGCCTGGAAAAATTCTTCCCAGGTCTCAGGATCTGGCAACACCTTACACATACGCCCAAAATGATAGTAGGATGCGAGGTTGTCTTTTGGGTTCCTGGCCACATAGATAGCCTGCCGGAGAGGAAGGGAGAGATGTTACCAACCTCCTACCAAAGTAGAAAGTACCAGTAGCTGAAATATATACAATAATGCAAAGGATGCTGGGTATTTGTTTACTCATCCATGGTATATGATGTCAAAAAATCTCAAGAGTGAAACTCTAGTCAGCTTAGTGGGCTGGCAGTAGCGCTACTGTGCACCATGCAGTGGCCCCAGGTTCAGGAGTGGACTCAGGCCACTGGGGGCACAGGGGAAGGAGAGGATCAAGTGTACAATGTATTGCTTTCCTCTCCCAGAGAGGGGGGCCCAATTGCACAGCTCCTATATTGCCACCACATGAAGGCATGGTGGTGGGGCAGTGAGAGTGTCTCTGAGGGGGAGACGGCTGGAGGTGAGCATCATAGTACAGTGTGCCTCCACGCACACGCATGGCCTGCATCATTGCAAGCTGCTAGTCTGGAAAGAGAGAACATGGAAAAGCTGGGGCAGGCATCCATGATGTCCCTGTCAACCAGCCTCTGGTCTGTGTCGTCACCTGGGACTCTTGTCCCAATTCTGGCTGTGGTCTTTGGGGGAGGGATAAAAAAAGTCAATATAGGGGGTCCCAAGAGAAGTAGGTTTGCCAGGTATGGTAATATTTTTATTAACTGTATTGTAGATTGTGAGAGCATCCCCAACCAATCAGAGTGCTTCCTTCAGTTGCGCGTGAGATACTCTTATTACTGTAAGAGTATCTCACACACTGAGCCACTGTAACAGGCTTCTCGATGACCGATTGTGCTGCTAACTTTATTAGATAAAGAAGTTTATTCTTTAATAAAGTAAGCGAGCTATAATAATTTAATGGGTCTGTTTGGAGGGCCTCTTATAGATCTAAGAGTGTCACCTCTTGTGTCCTTAGGACCACAGAACTGCTTGTCTTCAGTTCACAGTCCTCTGGTTCTAAGAACATGCGACACAACACTGTTATATCCATACAAGGCCCTCCAAATGGACTCATAAACTTATAGTTAAAACTATTTTTTTAAGGAAAGCATTTTTGTTGCTCTGCACTGCTGCTTTAAGTAGGGAATGTAGAGATGAGGGTAATGTAAGGAAGCTTTTTCATCCAGAGAGTGGTAACCCTATGGAACAAGCTCCAGAGGAAGGCCTGCAAGTGGAGAGTGTGAAACGGTTTAAACGCCAGTTAGATTCATTCTTCAAGGAGAGTGATTTAACTGGGCAGAGTGTTCGATTGGGAAAGTGAGGGTTCCTAGAGGCTTTAAATATTTGACATAATACTGAATGCTGCTGCTACCTGGATAACAGGAGCCAGTCATGACAGTCCATCTGTTTTCTTCGCCAGCATTTCATATAACTGTGAAATAGGACTCTTCCTGGAAGGTCTGGATGCAAATTAAAGAAGAGATCCAGGAAGCAGGGTTCCCTTTTGCAGATAAAATGAATTCTCTTTTTGCAATTAGAATAGGGATGTTTCAGATAAGAATCCACCAGAAGCAGAGACAGAAATGTCATAATGCCACTGTATGGTGCTCTGGTCAGACCACATTTGGAGTACTGTGCCCAGTTCAGGGCACCCCATATCAATGGCAAAATAGCTCTCTTGGAGAGAGTCCAAAGGAGGATTACTAAGAAAATAAATACATTGTCACACAAGACTTATGAGGAAAGATTACAGGAGTTAAATCTACTTTCACTGGAATATAAGCATCTTAGGGCATTTAGAGACACTGCTCTATTGGAGTGTATAGGGCTAGAACTACAAAAAACTACCAGGGAAAATAATATCACATAAATATCAGCTGAAGGGTGAATTATGTAAGACAAATAGAAGAGGCACATGGATAACCAGAGAGTGGTGACCTTCTGGAACACCTTACCTGAGGATGTAGTGACAAAGCCATCTATGGACACCTTGAAAATGGCTCTGGATGTGTACATAGGCATTAAAACCTATTCACAAATCCATTGAAAAATAGCAAGTCATTAAGGTTAATGTTCTAGACTCGTACCTTTCCTATGATGATTCCTATTAACCAAGACAGCGTCCTTGTAGCCCCATGCCTTTAGTGGAAGATCCAGAGAGAATCAGGAACCCCGTGCCAACTGCAGGTAAAGGAGGAAAGGCTCACCTTACACTTCTGCTCCCAGAAGGACTTGGGGACCAGCTGGAATGGCAGGTGGGTCTTTATCACTCTGGGGGGTGTCATTGTAGCTAGCTGATCGACTCCTGCAGGAGAAAGGCAGTTTTCACTCAGTGCTTAATGGCTGTAGTTAGGATAGAACAAAAGCACTTTATGTATTTATTTAGTTTCTGATGACCAGGAAAGAAGGCCTAGGTAGTTATGCCTATTTCAGCCTACGTATGATGGGCGGGGAGGCAGGGAGGAGGCGGATTACAGATGCAAAGTGACATACTGAATCAAGCTAAACTGCTTCTGGTGCTGCTTTTAGTGAAAGGGGGTTACCTGGCCAGGATACTGAGGGAAATTTCCCTACTCATAGGAACACAGAGTTTGTCAGCAGAAAAAGACTATTTGACCCATCCAGTCTGCCCAGATGTTCCCTGCTTACTCTGTCTCCACAGACCCGAACAGGTCTGTGGCAACCTGCCCCCCCCCCATATTTACTTATTCACTTATGTCTATGCCATGCATGCTTGAAGCCTCTCACTGTTTTTACCTCCGCCACTTCTGCTGGCAGTCTGTTTCAGGCATCTACTACCCTTTCAGTGAAGTAGTACTTCCTCACATTCCTCTTGAATTTCCCCCTTCCAGCTTCGTCACTTGCTCCCAGGTACTGGTGTTTTTTCTCATTTGAAAGAAACTCCTATCCTGCACTCTGTTCACTCCTGTGAAATACTTGAACAGTAGGTTGGTATAATGTCCCCTCCCATTATCCTCTCTTCCAGGGTGTACATGTTGACATACCTCAGTCTCTCCTCTTAGGGCTTCTAGGGCAACCTTTGCACGATTTTAGTTACCCTCCTCTGGACTGCTTCCACCCTGTTTTTTCAAGAAGTGCACATGGAATCTTTAATGTCCACCTAAACAACCACCAGAAACAGGCAGATAGGAACTTGGTTTAATGTCTCATCTGAAAGAGGCACCCCAGGAGTGCAGCCCCCCCCCCCGTGCTGCTTTAGACTGTCAGTATTAGGATTTACCCCCAAAGTTCCTGGTGTGGGGCTAGAACCCACAATCTTCTGATCTTCCAGCCTCAGAGTTAAGTGTGCAGCCTCCTGAACTTCTCTGTCTACCCCATGACCCTCCCTAATAATTATGCAGTTAGAGGTACTGTTGGGTGTCCCTCACTCATCCAGAGGTAGCACAATATGTTGTATTACAGGTGACTTGGGCTTGGGAACTGTCAGTCAAGGAGGGATTCCCTCCTCTGTAATGCTGAGCTCTACAGGTGTGGTCCTTGAGACATGAATGGTGCATGCAGAGCTGTGTGCCAGTGTGGCCCTTTGAGCATGGGTGGAGCATGCAAAGTTGTGTACTAGTGTGGCCCTTCAGGCATCAGTGGTGCATGCAGAGTTGTGCACTGGCATGGCCCTTCAGGCACGAGTGGTGTATGCAGAGTTATGTACCAGTGTGGCCTTTCAGGCATGAGTAGCGCATACAAAGTTGTGTAACAATGTGGCCCTTCAGGCATGGGTAGTGCATGCAGATCTGTGTACCAGTGTACCGCTTCAGGCATGAGAGGTGCAGGCAGAGCTGTGTACCAGCAAAACCCTTCAGGCATGAGTGGTGCATGCAGAGCTGTGCACTAGTATGGCCCCTCAAGCATGAGTGGATCATGCAAAGCTGTGTACCAGTGTAGCCCTTCAGGCATGAGTTGCACATGCAGAACTGTGCACCAGAATGATCCTTCAAGCATGAGTGGTGCATGCAGAGCTGTGTATCAGTGTGGCCCTTCAGGCATGAGTGGAGCACGCAAAGCTGTGTACCAGTGTGACCCTTCAGGAATGAGTGGTGCATGCAGAGCTGTGTACCAGTGTGGCCCTTCAGGCATGAGTGGAGCACGCAAAGCTGAGTACCAGTGTGACCCTTCAGGCATAAGTGGTGCATACAGAGCTGCGCACCAGTGTGCCCCTTCAGGCATGAGTGGTGCATGCCCAGCTAGGTATCAGTGTGGCCATTCAGGCATGAGTTGTGCATGCAGGACTATGTACCAACATGGCACTTCAGATGTGAGTGGTGCGTGGAGAGACGTGTACCAGTGTAGCCCATCAGGCATGAGAGGTGCATGCAGAGCTGTCTACCAGTGTGGCCCTTCAGGCATGAGTGACACATGCATAGCTGTGTACTGGTGTGACCTTCATTCATGAATGGTGGTTGCAGAGCTGTGTACTGGCATGGCCTTTCAGGCATGAGTGGTGCATGCAGAGCTGAGTACGAGCATGGCCCTTCAGGCACGAATGGTGTATGCAGAGCTATGTACCAGTGTGGCCCTTCAGGCGTGAGTAGTGCATGCAGTGCTATGCACCAGTGTGCCACTTCAGCTATGCGTGATGCATGCAGAGCTGTGTACCAGTGTTGCCCTTTAGGCATGAGTTGTGCATGCAGATCTGTGTACCGGAATGACACTTCAAGCATGAGTTTTGCATACAAAGCTGTGTACCAGTGTGGCCCTTCAGGCATAAGTGGTGCATACAGAGCTATGTACCAGTGTGCCTCTTCAGTCATGAATGGTGCATGCAGAGCTGGTTACCAGTGTGGCCCTTCAGGCATGAATTGTGCATGCAGGGCTGTGTATTGACATGGCCTTTCAGATGTGAGTGGCACATGCAGAGCTGCGTACCAGTGTGGCCCATCAGGCATGAGAGGTGCATGCAGAGCAGTCTACCAGTGTGGCCCTTCAAGCATGAGTGATGCATGCATTGCTGTGTACTGGCATGACCATCAGGCATGAATGGTAGATATAGAGCTGTGTACTGGTATGGCCCCTGAGGCGTGAGTGGTGTATGCAGAGTCAAGTACCGGCGTGGCCCTTCAGGCATGAGAGGTGCATGCAGAACTGTGTACCAGTGTGGCCATTCAGGCATGAGTGGAGCATGCAAAGCTGTGTACCAGTGTGACCCTTCAGGCATGATTACTGCATACAGAGATGTGTAACAGTGTGGCCCTTCAGGCATGAGTGGTGCATGCAGAGCTCTGTACCAGCATGACTCTTCAGGTATGAGTGGTATATTCAGAGCTATGTACCAGTGTGCCACTTCAGGCATGAGTGGAGTAAGCAAAGCTGTGTACCAGTGTGGCCCTTCAGGCATGAGTTGTGCATGCAGAACTGTGTTCTGGAATGACCCTTGAAGCATGAGTGGTGCATGCAGTGCTGTGTACCAGTGTAGCCCTTCAGGCATGAGTGGAGCATGCAAACCTGGGTACCAGTGTGGCCCTTCAGGCATAAGTGATGCATGCAGAGCTTCATACCAGTGTGCCCCTTCAGGCATGAGTGGTGCATGCTGAGCTGGTTACCAGTGTGGCCCTTCAGGCATGAGTTGTGCATGCAGGGCTGCGTATTGACATGGCCTTTCAGATGTGAGTGGTGCATGCAGAGCTGTGTACCAGTGTGGCCCATCAGGCATGAGAGGTGCATGCAGAGCAGTCTACCAGTGTGGCCCTTCAAGCATGAGTGATGCATGCATAGCTGTGTACTGGCATGAGCATCAGGCATGAATGGTAGATGTAGAGCTGTGTACAGGTATGGCCCTTCAGGCATGAGTGGTGTATGCAGACCCAAGTACCGGCATGGCCCTTCAGGCATGAGTGGAGCATGCAAAGCTGTGTACCAGTGTGACCCTTCAGGCATGATTACTGCATACAGAGCTGTGTGACAGTGTGGTCCTTCAGGCATGAGTGGTGCGTGCAGAACTGTGTACCAGCATGACTCTTCAGGCATGAGTGGTGCATTCGGAGCTGTGCACCAGTGTGTCCCTTCTGGCACGAGTGGAGCATGCAAAGCTGTGTACCAGTGTGGCTCTTCAGGCATGAGTGGTACATGCAGAGCTGTGTACCAGCATGACTCTTCAGGCATGAGTGGTGCATTCAGAGCTGTGCACCAGTGTGTCCCTTCTGGCACGAGTGGAGCATGCAAAGCTGTGTACCAGTGTGGCTCTTCAGGCATGAGTGGTACATGCAGAGCTGTGTACCAGCATGACCCTTCAGGCATGAATGGTGCATGCAGAGCTATGTACCAGTGTGGCCCTTCAGGCATGAGTGGAGCATGCAAAAGATGTGTACCAGTGTGACCCTTCAGGCATAAGTGGTGCACACAGAGCTGCATACCAGTATGTTCCTTCAGGCATGAGTGGTGCATGCACAGCTGGGTACCAGTGTGGCCCTTCAGGCATGAGTTGTGCATGCAGGGCTGTGTACCAACATGGCACTTCAGATGTGAGTGGTGCATGGAGAGATGTGTATCAGTGTAGCCCATCAGGCATGAGAAGTGCATGCAGAGCTGTCTACCAGTGTGGCCCTTCAGGCATGAGTGATGCATCATAGCTGTGTACTGGTGTGACCTTCAGGCATGAATGGTAGATGCAGAGCTGTGTACTGGCATGGCTTTTCAGACAGGAGTGGTGCATGCAGAGCTGGGTACCAGTGTGGTCCTTCACTCATGAAAGATGCATGCAGAGCTGTGTACCAGTGTGCCACTTCAGGTATGAGTGGTGCATGCAGAGTTTGGTATCAGCATGACCATTCAGGCATGAGTAGTGCAAGTAGAACTGTGTACCAGTGTGGCCCTTCATGCATGAGTAGAGCATGCAAAGCTGTGTACCAGTGTGGCCCTTCAGGCATGAGTTGTGCATGCAAATCTGGGTACCAGTGTGGCCCTTCAGGCATAAGTGATGCATGCAGAGCTTCATATCAGTGTGCCCCATCAGGCATGAGTGGTGCATGCAGAGCTGGTTACCCAGTATGGCCCTTCAGGCATGAGTTGTGCACACAGGACTGTGTATTGACATGGCCTTTCAGATGTGAGTGGTGCATGCAGAGGTGTGTACCAGTGTGGCCCATCAGGCATGAGAGGTACATGCAGAGCAGTCTACCAGTGTGGCCCTTCAAGCATGAGTGATGCATGCATAGCTGTGCACTGGCATGATCATCAGGCATGAATGGTAGATGCAGAGCTGTGTACAGGTATAGCCCTTCAGGCATAAATGGTGTATGCAGACCCAAGTACTGGTGTGGCCCTTCAGGCATGAGTGGTACATTCAAAACTGTGTACCAGTGTGTCCCTTCAGGCACGAGTGGAGCATGCAAAGCTGTGTACCAGTGTGGCCCTTCAGGCATGAGTAGTACATGCAGAGCTATGTACTGGAATGACCCTTCAAGCATGAGTGGTGGATGCAGAGCTGTGTACCAGTGTGGCCCTTCAGGCATGAGTAGTGCATGCAGTGCTGTGTAGCAGTGAGCCACTTCAGGTATAAGTGGTGCATGTAGAGCTTGGTACTAGAATGACCATTCAGGCATGAATAGTGCATGTAGAGCTGTATACCAGTTTGGCCCTTCATGCATGAGTAGAGCATGCAGGAGCTGTGTTCCAGAATGAACCTTCAAGCATGAGTGGTGCGTGCAGAGCTGGGTACCAGTGTGTCCCTTCAGGCATGAGTGGAGCATGCAAAGCTGTGTACCAGTGTTGCCCTTCTGGCATGAGTTGTGCATGCACAGCTGTGTACTGACATGACCTGTCAGGCATGAGAGGTGCATGCAGAGCTGTGTACTAGTGTGACCTTAAGGCATGAATGATGCGTGCCAAGCTGTGTAATGGAGTAATCCTTTAGGCATGAGTGGTGCTTTCAGAACTCAGTACTAGTGTGGCTGTTCTGGCATGAGTGGTGCATGCAGGGCTGCGTACTGGCATGGTCCTTCCGGCATGAGTGGAACATGCAAAGCTGTGTACCAGTGCGGCCCTTCTGGCATGAGTGGTGCATACAGAGCTACATATCAGTGTGGCCCTTCAGGCATGAGTGGAGCATGCAAAGCTGTGTACCAGTGTGGCCCTTCTGGCATGAGTGGTGCATACAGAGCTGTGTATCAGTGTGGCCCTTCAGGCATGAGTTGTGCATGCAGAGCTGTGTACCGACATGGCCCATTAGGCATGAGCGATTCATGCAGAGCTGTGTACTAGTGTGACCTCAAGGCATGAATGGTGAATGCCAAGCTGTGTACTGGCATGGTCCTTCAGTCACGAGTGGTGTATGCAGAGCTGAGTACTGGCATGGCCCTTCTGGCATGAGTGATGCATGCAGAGCTGCATACTGGCATGGCCCTTCAGGCATGAATGGTTCATGCAGAGCTGTGTACCAGTGTGGCCATTCAGGCCTGAGTGGTGTATGCAGAGCTGAGTATCGGTGTGGCCCTTAAGGCATAAGTGGTGCATGCAGAGCTGTGTACCAGCATGGCCCTTCAGGCATGAGTAGTGCATGCAGTGCTGTGCACCAGTGTGCCACTTTAGGCATGAGTAGTGCATGCAGAGCTGTGTACCATTGCAGTCCTTCAGGCACGAGTGGAGCATGCAAAACTGTGTACCAGTGTGGCCCTTCAGGCATATGTAGTGCATGCAGAGCTGTATGCCAGTGTGGTCCTTCTGGCATGAGTGGTGAATGCAGAGCTGTGTACCAGTGTGGCCCTTCAGGCATGAGTGGGGCATACAAAACTGTGTACCAGTGTGGACCTTCAGGCATATGTGGTGAATGCTGAGCTGCATATTAGTGTGACTCTTCAGGCATGAGTGGTGCATGCAGAGCTGTGTACCAGTGTGGCCCTTCAGGCATGAATGGAGCATGCAAAGCTGTGTACCAGTGTGGCCCTTCTGGTATGAGTTGTGCATGCAGAGCTGTCTACTGACATGGCCTATCAGGCATGAGAGGTGCATGCAGAGCTGTGTACCAGTGTGGCCCTTCAGGCATTCATGATGCATACAGAGCTGTGTACTAGTGTGACCTTAAGGCATGAATGGTGCATGCCAAGCTGTGTACTGGAGTAATCCTTTAGGCATGAGTGGTGCTTTCAGAACTGAGTACTGGTGTGTCCCTTCTGGCATGAGTGATGCATGCAGAGCTGCATACTGGCATGGTTCTTCAAGCATGAATGGCGCATGCAGAGCAGTGTACCAGTGTGGTCCTTCTGGCATGAGTGGTGCATGCAGAGCTGTACCTTCAGGCCTGAGTGGTGCATGCAGAGCTGAATACCAGTGTGGCCCTTCAGGTATTATTGGTGAATGCTGAGCTGTGTATTGATGTGGCCCTACAGGCATAAGTGATGCATGCAGGATTGAGTACCAGCATGGCCCCTCAGGTATTAGTGGTGTATGCAGAGCTGTGTACTGATGTGGCCCTACAGGCATGAGTGTTATATGCAGAACTGAGTACCAGTGTGGCCCTTCAGGCATGAGTTGTGCATGCAGAGCTGTGTACCATTGTTGCCCATCAGGCCTGAGTGGTGCATGCATAGCTGAGTACTGGCATGGCCCTTCAAGCCTGAGAGGTGCATACAGAGCTGAGTACTGGTGTGGCCCTTCAGGCATGAGTAGTGCATGTAGAGCTGTGAACCAGCATGGCCTTTCAGGCATGACTGGTGATGTAGTACTGTGTACCAGAGTGGCCCTTCAGGCATGAGTGGTGCTGTCAGGGATGCAGGAGGAGAGATGGACAGGAAAATAGAGGGACAAGTGGCATCAGGCATGTCTGCTTGATGGATGACACGCTTAGGCTCTGGGTTCAACCCGCAGTGTTGGAGCTTGGAAGATGCCAGACCAGAAGGGGTCAAAGACAGCTTATAGAGAGTTAAGAAATGGAGGATGGACAAAAGGAAGCCCCTGCTGGGTTTCTGTTTGCTCTCTGCTGCCTACTGATAGCATCTCATTAAAGACCCTCACCAACCTAGCCCAACTACCAAAAGGTAACTACATGCTCGCTCTCCCTTGCATATGGAGTGCTTTACAGCAGTTCTGAAATGCAGTACTGAAAGTGACCCATTGGGGCAACAGTAGCACTACCAATTGCAATGCCTGTAGACTGGGCTTGGGAATGAGCCGGGGGGCATTGGAGATGGAAGGGCTGCAGTCTCCTCAGCTAGACAGCCACCTGGGTAATCACAGCTGGTGCTGCAGCTGCTGGAGCCAATGGGGGACACAGAATGGCTCAGACATGCGTAGTCACGCAACACTGTGCAGCGTGTCATTGAGCCTGGATGGTTGGCATCCTGGGGCAGAGATCAGAAATGCAGGAAACCCCCCCCCCGCAGACATAAAGGGTGATACAAGGGTTCTCTTGGGCCTGGTGTGCTGACTGTCCTCTGCTTCCCAAAACTGAGTCATTTTGGTGGGGGTGCGTGGTGCCCAGCTCCCCATGGCTCACACCCCAGAGTTGGGAAGTCTGGGGTAAGAGGATGGCAAGGTAAGTGGCAGAGAAAGGGTGGGGCTAGGATGTCACCTCAATGGCTAGGGGGGCACTGCGGAAAAAAGGGGCAGAAAGAATAAAATAAAACAGCACTGCACTACCTCTTGACATGAGTTGATGGCAATGAACCATACCTGAAGGTAGGTACTTGGGCATCACAAACTCCAGGAAGGGTATCCTTTCATGGGTGGGGCCTCGCTGACACTTCTCCAGGTCCTCAGCATTCAGTACCATGTCCACAATCTCCTGTATCCATGTGGTGCCTGAGTGAAGGGATGATAAACCCAATTAGTGTTCCAGACCCTTGTCTGAGGGGAAAGAAAAGGAGGAACTGGTCCAAGATAGAGATGGGTCATGCATGAAACAAAGTCACAGGGCACACTTTTCTATGTTCATTAGTCCATCTACATTTAACACACAAACAAATGGCCTATTCAGTGTACAGGAAGAAAACATTCAAACTCTATATTTTGGAAGGAACCTCAGTGCTACACAACTCTTCCCATTCTGGGCTATGCCGTATACCATCATCCTATCAAGTTCGAGCTTCACCCTCTTCTTAAACAACCTATACCAGGTTATGCCCCCTTTCGTCCTACCAACCTGAGCTTTGCCTTTCCCTTTAGCTACCTTTACCAGCCTCTGCCCTCCAATTTTCGTCTTACCAACCCAAGCTTTGCCTACCCCTTCAACTACTTTACTTCATCCTTGTGAGCATTCACCCCAACAACTGCCAAGCACATGTCCCACTGACCTTCGAGTTCTTATCAACCCTCAGTGCTCCATGTTGCCCCCCAAGGGCTTCCTGCTAATGTTGGGCTTTCCCCTCAAGGGCTCCATGCTAGTGTTGGGCTTTGCCCCTCATGGGCTCCATGCTGCACCTCAAAGACTTTATGCTGCTGTTGTGCCTTACCCCTCAAGAGCTCCATGCTAGTCTGGGGCTTTGCCCTTCAAGGGCTCCATACTAGTGTTGGGCCGTAGCCCTAAAGGGCTCCATGCTAGTGTTGGGTTTTCCTCTCAAGGGCTCCATTTTGCACCTCAAAGGCTTCATGCTGCACCTCAAAGGCTTTATGCTACTGTTGGGCCTTGCCCCTCAAGGTCTCTGAGCTGCCCCTCAAGGGCTCTACGTTAGTGCTGGCTTTGCCCCTCAAGGGTTCTGAGCTGCCCTTCAAGGGCTTTATGGTAGTGTTAGGCTTTGCCTCTCAAGGGCTCCAGGCTGCACCTCAAGGGCTCCATGCTAGTGCTGGGATTTGCCCCTTAAGGGCTCCAAATTGCCTCTCAATGGCTCTATGTTACCCCTCACGGATTCCATGCTAGTATTGGACTTTGCCCCTCAAGGGCTCCATGCTAGTGTTGGGCTTTGTCCCTCAAGGACTCCATGTTAGTGTTGAGCTTTTCCCTTCAAGGGCTCCATGCTAGTGCTTGGCTTTGCCCCTCAAGGGCTCCATGTTGCACCTCATGGGCTATGTGCTAGTGTTGGGCATTGCTCCTCAAGGACTCCATGCTAATGCTGGGTTTTATCCTTAAGGACTTCATGTTAGCCTTGGGCTTTGCCCCTCAAGGGTTTCATGTTAGCCTTGGGTTTTGCCCCTCAAGGACTCCATGTTAGTGTTGGGTTTTGCCCCTCAAGGGATCCATGTTGCACCTCATGGGCTAAGTGCTAGTGTTGGGCATTGCCCCTCAAGGACTCCATGCAGGTTTTATCCTGAAGGGCTTCATGCTAGTGTTGGGTTTTGCACCTCAAAGGCTCCATACTAGTGCTGGGCCTTGCCCCTCAAGGGTTCCATGTTAGTGTTGGACTTTGCCCCTCGAGGACTCCATGCTTGTGTTGGGTTTTATCCTGAAGGGATTGATATTAGCGTTGGCTTTTGCCCCTCAAGGACTCCATGTTAGTGTTGGGCTTTGCTCCTCAGTGGCTTCATGTTGCACCTCAAGAACTCCATGCTGCACCTCAAGGGCTCTGTGCTAGTGTTGGGTTTTGCTCTCAAAGGCTTGACTCCAGTGTCTCCACCTCTATGTCTTGTAGTTCAGAAGAGAGAAACTGGGTAGCCGAGCCTGACACAGCTGTTATGTAAATCTTTTCTTTCTCTTAGGGGTCCATTCTGTGACCCTAATATCACTTTAGCAGCTGACATGCCCTCTGAGCCCCTCCAGAGGTGGAGCCTCTCATGCAGGGATTTATTTGGTTGATGGGGCTGATCCTTGTAACACATTTAAAGGTTGAAATCTCATTCAACATGGACAGAAAGGACCAATCCATCCTTCTGACTGAAGCGGCCTGTCATGAGTTTATGAGTCCTTGGGGGGAAGGGGTTTATAGCCTGTTAGTGTTTAATTGTGTCCTTCTGTAGGGTTAGTGATAATGAAAGAATATATTATGCTTGGAGGAATGGCAGCCTAAGTCTTTGGATCCCAGGAGGTTTCCTCCAGAGGGGGTTCCTCCTCTCTTCTGTACCAACGGTCATAGTATTATACAAAATAATTCCATCATGAATTGGGCCTGGATGGTGGTCATTTATATCTAGTCAATTTCTTCTTCTCAAGTATCATTTCTCACTGGCCCCATTCTCTCTCTCTCTCTCTCTCTCTGTCTTTATGGGAAGTGAGTGTTTCAATTGAATGCTCAGATCCCTTCTGTCCATCTTTGGTGTTGTCCTGGTGGGTGTCCACTTGGAAGTAAAAGAACCCAAGGCACTTCCTGCAAGAGTAGATGAGTTTCCCCAGCATTCTAGCCAACATTCCCGTTCCCATAAAACCGGTTCATGCAATTGTGCAAGGCTGTGTGCGGGAGTTGATGTGCAAAATGGCTGCCATCACATGTTTACAGTTAATACCAGTCTAGCACTGATTGTAAAGTGCTTTGGGATACAATGTGCATGAAAAGAGCTATATACTGTAAATGCCAATTCTACTTCTTCATTTATTCTCCCCACCAACCCTGAGCCTCCCCTCTGACTGGCACTGCACTGGCCTGCCTCACACTAAATTATTATACCTGCAACAGAAAACTCTGAAGGTTTACTACCCTCTGCCCCTCCTACACCAGGAGCCCATGTTCCAAAACCAGAAAACACCCCTCTATACTGAAGCCTGCCTGTCTGTGAATGGGTGCTGTGCTCACCACTGACAGTTCCATACCTGCTTTGGGGTAAGTGGCTATGAGAAGGTCATCGCTAAAAGCCTGGAATTGCTTCACTTCTTCCCATCTCTGCTGCCATGGAGCAGGAAATGGCATTCCATCTACGAGGACTAAGTCGAAACGCTTGATATCTTGGTCTTGAAGGTCTAAAAGAGACAGTCTTGCCAGATGTGGAGACCCTTGGGAGTCCATCTGAAAATTAAGAATAGTTTTACATACAATACATCAGCAAGGAGTATATTGAATACATGCATTAAGTTATTTATGTATATTTGTTTTTGTTTATGTAACCCCTCACCCCTGCCTTTTTAGCAAAACGACAGGTGGCATGCTGTTGAAGCTGACAGCAGTACCTGGTGGGGACTGGGTTCGGGGAAGATGAGGTTACTCGGCACAGGGGGACCTAAGTTTGGCTACTCTGCACAGGGGCACCCAAGTAAATCCGAACACAGGAAGCAAAAACTGTAATGTCCAGAACCAGGAATGGGATTCTTCAGTGTGGCTTTTATTCACTTCCAAGCTGAACAAACAAAGCATAGATGGACCCCCATGGGGCTACATTTCCTGGTAATGCAGATTAGAGACTACAGAACACTTTATCACTATTTCCAGCCCTCAGGCTCTAAACCCACCAGGCACACAGCCCGGACTTGCACGCAGCTTTGGGTATACATCCCGACTTGTACACTACTTGCGTTTTCCCCACTGGTCCGGCTCCCCCGTCAGCCACTTGATCTGCCGTCCATTGGAAGAATTAACCAATTATCCTGTTCACGGTCCATTGGAAGAATGAACCAATTATCCCATTACACACGGTCCATTGGAGTAATGCACCAATTATCCTGTCGTGGCTTCCCAAACCACACTAGAGTCTGTGACTCCTAGAGAGAATTTTCCTTACAATCCCACACCTGGGTACTTCCCCCATCACTGGCCAAGTGCCTGAGGCAAAGTAGAAAACCACAGAAGAAATCCGTAGAGGTGGACCTGGTCACTAAAGATGGGGGGCCACCCACCTCCAGCTCCCACAGCCCATACCCGGCCATTTCTCTGGAAACTGAACAATTCCGCTATTGAACTTCCAAATGTACTAACATACTATTTGCCAGCAGATTAGGCCTTACGGTCTATCGAGTCTGCTCGAACCTAGATCCTTAGTTGGGTGCCGAGATCCTCCCATCCCTTGTTCTCTAGAAACCCCTATCATCCATCCCCACCCCCCGGACAGGCCATCATCTGATACATCCACTTTCTGTGTCTGTCCCACCCTCTCTTGAAGCCCTCCACTGTGGATCTCTGAACCAGCTCACCAGGCAGTGCATTCCAAGGGTCCACCACCCTCTCAGTGAAAAACCTCCTCCTTTTCCCCCTCACCCTTCCACCTTCCAACTTCAAACCATGCCCTCTGGTGATACCTCCCTGCTTTAGTCTAAAGATCCCCTCCATGTTTACCCTATTTATTCCCTTGAGGTACTTGAAGACCTCAATCATGTCCCCCCCTGTCTCTCCTCTCCTCCAATGAAAACAGGCAGAGCTCCTCAAGTCTGTCCTCATAAGTCAAATCCCCTAGCCCTCGTATCATCTTTGTTGCCCTCCTCTGTACCCTCTCCAGGAGCTGTATGTCCCTCTTCAAATGTGGTCTCCAGTACTGTACACAGTACTCAAGGTGTGGTCTAACCAGTCCATTGTACAGTGGCAGAATCACTTCCTTGCTCCTAGAGGTGATCCCCACGATGCATCCCAACATCCTGTTTGCCTTGCTAGCTGCTCTCCTGCACTGCTCAGAGTTATTCATACATGCATCCACCATGACCCCTAGGTCTTTTCCCTCATTGAGGCCTCCAGTGCCTCCCATCCCAGGTGTACCTGTGTTTAGGGTTTCCCGACCAAGATGCAACACCTTGCACTTGGTGATATTGAAATTTAATTTCCATGTGTGAGCCCAGCTTTCCAGGGTGTCCAGGTCCCTTGCAGGGCCACCTCCCTCTTCTCCCTCAACTACTGCTCCCCATCTTGAGTCATCCGCGAAGAGACTCATTTCACACCCTATACCCTCCCTGATGTCCGATATGTAGCATTAAACAGGATCGGACCCAGGACGAGCCCTGTGGTACCCCACTACCAACCTCTCTAGGGCTCGAGCTCCCCACAGACCACTACTCTCTGAGTGCGTCCAGCTAGCCAGTTTTCAATCCATCTGACCATCAAAGGGCCTACTCCTAACCCCATCAGTTTCTCCACCAGACCATTGTGGGGACAGAGTCAAACGCCTTGCTGAAGTCCAAGAATAACACATCCACAGGCTTACCTGTCCAGTTCTGATGTTACCCATTCATAGAACTCCACAAGGTTGGTTTGACATGATCTACCTGGCACAAACCCATGTTGCCGACTATCCAGACCTCCCACCTCCTCCAAGTACACCCCAATCGTTCCTTTAGAATACTCTCCATTAATTTTCCCACCACTGAGGTCAAACTGATGGGTCTATAATTACCTGGTACTTCCTCGACCCCTTTATGGATTGGTACCACATGTGCCTCTGCCAATCCCTAGGTACCCTCCCTGTCCTGTGACCTGCTGAAAGCTCCGCCAGGGTGCAGCCAGTATGTCCGCCAATTCCCATAGTACCTCGGATGAATGCCATCCGCCCAGGAGATTTGTTTTCTTTAGGGCCTTGAGGGCTAACCACACCTTTTGGTGGAGATAGCATCATCCGTCCCTCCCTTACTGGTCTTTTTATCCTTATCCAGATGTGACCCTGGGTACCTTTCCCTCCTCTTGCTCCATTTCTGTTGCTCCCCTGATCCCACTCCTGCCGCCCATCCCTTCATGCCTTGTTTTGTAGATATCCATCCCTCCTAGTGAACACAGAGGCAAAGTACTGGTAAATACCTCTGCCTGGTCCTCGCCTCTTCCACCCACCCTCCTTCTGATCTCAATCTGCTGAGATGGCCTTAGTTTTTCTCCGCCTCCCCAATGTACCGAAGAACCCTTTTCCTCCATGTATCCCCTGTGCCAGCCGCTGTTTACTGGACTTGCTCCTCACCATACGGGTGACTTTTCTAGATGCAAGCTGGTACATTTCCTTATCCCTATCCCTCTTGTTGTTTTATATTTTTGTAGGCCTTCTTTTCTCTGACTGCTACCTGTACCTCACTGGACCACCAGCATGGTTTACGTGACCTTGCTCTCATTACGTTTCAACTTAGCGCAGATCCTGACTGCTTCATGAAGTCCCTGTTTTATGACCTCCCATCTCCTTTCCACACTTGTCATTGAGGTAATCCCTTCAAGTGATCCTTGAGAATATTTCCCATGCCCATAAAGTCTGCCCCTGAAGTCCACTGCCAGTGTCCTAGATCTCACCCCACTCCCCATGCTTATTTGAAACCAGACAGTATTGTGGTCACTCCCAGTCAGGGGTCCTGTACAGCTATGTCCCTTACTAGATCCCCATCTGCCAGAACCACATCCAGGACATGCCCCTCCTTGTGGGCTCCATCACATGCTGTGTTAAGAACACATCCTGGAAGCCATCCAGCAGCCTCTGCTCCTTGGCCACCTTAGAGGACATGGTTCCCCAGTTTGTACCTGGCATATTAGGTCCCCATCAACACCCACTCATTTCCCTTTGGACCACACTGGGCAATGATGTTGTCCAGCAAACCATCCTCTAGAACATCACTCATCCCGGGGGCCTATATGCTACTCCCAGCTTGATCTTATCTCCTGCTGGGGATCGAGGTGACCCATAAGGCCTCCACGTTTCCTCTGCCTTCTTCTACCATAGCAATTTCTATATCATCTCTAATGAACATAGCCACTCCACCCCTCTGACCTCCTTTCTATCCTTCCTAAGCGAAAATTCTGTACATTTAGGTCCCAGTCGTGGTTTTTGTTGGCCCACGCCTGACCGCCATCCACCCCCCCCTGAACAGCATGGCCTGAACCCGCAACTTGTTTCCCAAGCTCCTGGCATTTACTAACACCAACCCCACCCTTATCCCTGATCCTCTTTGTCGAACCCCACCCAGATTCCTTATACTTCCATCCTCCCCCTGCTCCTCCTGAAACCTCCACCTCCAGTCTGTTTCCCCCCTCCCCCTCTTGGGCTTGACGGCTACTCCCCTCATCTGGAGGAGAGGGCTTCTGGTCAGCCCCTCCCTCATCCCTTCCCCCCCTTACAAGTTTAAACCCCACCTTTCTTGTATGTAGTCAGCCATCCCCTGTTTAAGGACTTCCTTCCCTAATGGGGCAAGATGAAACCTGTCCTTGGCATATAGTCCCTTATCCTTCCAAACTCCATTCCAGTTCCCTAACACCCCCAACCCATTCTCTTCACCCCACTTCCTGAGCCAGTCATTAACCTCTGTGAGCTTTTTTGTCCACTGAGGCCTTTGGTACTGCAATATCTCCAAAAGGAAATGTTGCATCCATTATCCCGACAGACTCTGGCAAGTTCTGGAACCTTGCTTGGATTTCCAAATGCTATTTCCTCTAGATCATTAGTTCCCAAATGCACCAGGAAATCCGGTTTCCTCCACAATCCCTAACCATTTCATACACCATGAACTTTGCTCTGTGCACTGTCAGCCCAGATACTCACTACCTTCACCTGGCTATGGCATCCACTCCCTGTCCCTCCCAATGGATACCCCATCATCGAGTCTCCCAGTAACAGAACCTTAACACCGCCATCATCCTTATGGTTACCTCCACTATGCCCTCTCAGCCCCCTTCCCCCTTTATTCATGATCTCACTTCATGGGAGTCTTCCTGCCTTATTAGAGACCCTTGTCACCCTCCTTTCTGCCTCCCTTGCTATTTTGCCCACTTAACTCAAACCCCTCTGAATAGGTGTCCCTTTAACCTCTCTTATCTGAACCATTTATCCTGGCCCTGATGGTTTCCCTTCCCCACACCACCATCCTCCCCCTTGTAATAGTACCCCTGCTTCCAGAGGTTCTCTGTGGGTCCCCTTAGCTAGGGCCCCATCCTTGGTACTGACCTCCCAGCTGAAGGGGCTCCTTCCCACCTCCTTGTCTCCCAGTTTCTCTCCAATCATGCTCTCTCCTCATGTCTGGAATATGTTGCATCTCCCCATTTGCTTAACATATATGTTCTCTTCTCCTCTGGGACTATGTCTATCCTTTCCATAGCTGGTCTGTGATGCCCTATGGGTATCCGACTCTCCCCGCCTCTGTATAAGTTTCTCATTTCCACCAACCCTTCCTCCCCTCTAGGTTGCTTAGTAGCTCAAATTTATTGTGACACTCTATATCAGCCTCCATCAAGTAACCCGAGTTTCCCCTGACTGCATCTCTAAACTGACCCTCTTCTTCCTCTCTTGCACTGTTCACCTTAGGAGCTCCCTTCCCACAGTCTGCTGTTTTAGGCTTCCGCATAACAGCCCCTCCTGACTCTTCCCCCTCCAGTCTCTTTGTATTCAGAATGTTCACCCCGTACGCTTTCCCCTTAGCATCAACTTCCCTATCTAAGGGTCCTCTGTCCCTAATATCCCCCCTCCTGCTTGCTGTAACATAACGTCCTGTAATTTCAGAGCGTTGCCCCAGCCTCCTCTCAGCCCCACCCTTCTGCTGCCCATATCCACACCCTTATCCTTGGACACCCCCAGCTCCCACAGCTTACTCCTTAACCAATATACTTCACTCCTGATACAAGATAGCTGTCTACAGAGTGGGCAGCTCCCTCTCCAGGCCCAGTTTAGAATTATTGCCATCCCGCAGCCTGTGCAGCCTACAACCCTTCCAAAGATGCCTGCCATGGTGGAATATGGCCACCCTGATTTTCCCCTCTGTTTATAATAGCACACCCCTTTTCAGTCCCTTTCCCGAGTACAGTTTCTCTCTATACTGACTGTAGTTATTTACAAACCCAATTTCAACCCCACCAATAACGTTCCCAAGTCTCACAACACATACAGTCCAGTGTGTGTTCGGTCCCACTAACAGTGTATGTAAGCAGACATCAGGTACCATACATGATGTCACAGGCCCACTAGCTCCTGTTGGTTCTGAATTTCAGTCCCAAACAGAAATACTCAGCCCTTCAATCCCAACCCCCAGTGGCTTTTCAGCATTTAAGAAGGCATACAAAACAGGGTGGGTGAGAGGGCTCTTACCAAACAACACATTTAAATTTCCCTCTAAGTATCCCTGCCAAACAACTATCCACAAGCCACCAAAGTTACAGTGTAACAGTTCTAATTCAAGGTAATAATTTTAACACATAAAACTAATTTCACTTACAAACTATTCAAATATTTCAGATTAAAACAGAATATAACTCCAGCCCTTTCCTACCTGGCTGCTGCTTAAGCTCCCAAGTGAACAATGAAAGCCAAGTTAATTCCTGTTTAGAGACAAGGTAACTGCAGCTAATGTCCCATCCCCAAACACCAGGCAAACAACACATTTAAATTTCCTCTAAGTATCCCTGCCAAACAACTATCCATTAAGCCACCAAAGTTACAATGTAACAGTTCTAATTTACAGTAATAATTTTAACACATAAACTAATTTCACTTACAAACTATTCAAATATTTCAGATTAAAACAGAATATAACTCCATCCCTCTTTCCTACCTGGCTGCTGCTTAAGCTCCCAAGTGAACAATGAAAGCCAAGTTAATTCCTGTTTAGAGACAAGGTAACTGCAGCTAATGTCCCATCCCCCAAACACCAGGCAAACAACACATTTAAATTTCCCTCTAAGTATCCCTGCCAAACAACTATCCACAAGCCACCAAAGTTACAATGTAACAGTTCTAATTCAAGGTAATAATTTTTAACACATAAAACTAATTTCACTTACAAACTATTCAAATATTTCAGATTAAAACAGATATAACTCCATCCCTCTTTCCTACCTGGCTGCTGCTTAAGCTCCCAAGTGATTGTGTGATGTAGATTAAGAGTAGATGTCTGTCACATCACCTCTACATATTATTTGCATCTCAGCAAACTCTGGAACTTGAACCTACTTTTACTTTGCTTAGCCCATTACTCTAGGCTTCCCAATATTGTAGTAGTTCAATCCCTACATTGTCACACAAGTCCCAGGGTGAAAAACATAGGCCCTTTTAGCCAGAGCAGACACTCACCCTCTCATTGCAGGTGCCCCACAGGCAACTCACAAATCTTCTTTTCTCCCAAATAAATACTGGAACGAACAGGCAGCTTTTCCTTCACAAGCAGAACTAGGGGGTTGCCCCAGGAATCTGCAGGAACCTTCTCATCCCCCCCCCGGAGGGAGGGGACACTGAGACCCGAAAACAGCGGTCTCCACCACTTTAGTAATCTTCTGTGTCTCTCTTTAAGGTGGAGACACACACCCTATTTACTTAAAAGTAGCCCTCTGTCAGGGCTGAGGCTCCTAGAGCCTTCACTGAGCTGCTTAACAGCAAGCTTCCTACTTCACACTCCCTCACTGAAGACAAACTGAAGACACTGACTTCAAAACTCCCAACGTTCTATCCAACTCCCTTTGCTGCAGATTCCAATGTGGCTCATGCAGCTGTGAAAGTTCTATTGATGATGTCATCCCTCAGTCTCAGCTGAGACTGAGAACAGAGTGAGACAGTGTGAAACCCATTTAACTGGAGTTTCACAAGCTGCCTTCCCTGCCTACCACTAGGTCTTACTGGGATTCTAGTAACCCCGGTAACAAGTGGGGTTACACTCGCCTGACCAGGAAAATGACTGTCCACAATCATTATTTACCTGCCTTAGGCCATCCCACCCTATGTGCTACCATGGAGGGAGGTGATCAGCCCTCCCTACCAGTGCAAGCACAGGCAGGCAACACCAAGGGCCTAGATGCTTTAGCTGACATATCAGCCTCTACACTATCCACTTCTACTATGGATGCCTAGTGGCTCTGGTAGAACTATCCAGAGCATAGCCCTGATAGATCAGCACTGCAGTCCCTATGGCCATTCAGGACCACAGCCTGTCCATCCCCCTAACCTCTAGGGAAACCCATCTGCCTCTAACCTAATACCCCCAAAACCAAAACAACCCGGGGACCTCCCCGACCTTGGGCAACCTGCAACCACACACCATTAAAATACCACATTTTATACCATGTTACTGTACCCTCCCTACCCCCAAAACCACACCTGTGGAAGGAAAGAGTTAATACAGTAGCCATAACAATAACACCACAGTACTTTAAATTTCTATTCACTAAAGTACTGATGAGGAACTCCGATGAGCCCCTCCTCCTCTTCTTGTCTTCTCGTCTGTCTTCCCAGAAACATCTGTAAGAAAAGAAAGACAACACACACTCCTAATCTGCATACACAGTCTACGTAGACCCCTACCATCAAAACACTGCAGAATCCCAAAAAGATTTTTTTAGAAAAGAAGGTAGAAAAACAGTATTTACATTAGAAAACAGTGACATTATTTACAATACACATTTGGAGGGATGGAGTGCCCTAAAAGTCCCAAGTCCCAACTAGTGACCACAATGCCCGAAGGCTAGTCCAATAAAGAGTCTCTCCTGGGCCGGAGCCCGGTGAAGCACAGTTCTAACAGGCCAAAGTCCCGAAGGGGAGTCTTTGTGGACAGTTCACACATTTTTGAAGTCTGCTAGTGTAGGTGTGTACTGCAATGTCATAAAGATAGAAAAGTTCGGACTTACCAGCCACTTGTAGAATGGAAATTTTGGGACCGACCTGCACCTCTGATGAAGACTCTCCCTGGCAGCATTTCTTCCGATACAGCTGGGCGGACATCTTCCGGGAACCACAGGAGGGCACATCTGGGAACAGCTGGGCTGATATCATCTCTGGAGATGGAACCTTAGAACAGGAACAAAAAAAAAAAACAGCTGGTCCGTCACCCGATTACCAGGTGATGAACAGGGTACAGCTGGGCTGGTGTGCTCTCTGGATCTGAAGTCATCTGGTGGGCCAGTCGATGGTTTTTGGAAAGGCCAGTACACTGTAGACTGATGAATGTGGGGCACCTGAGTCCTGGATTTCCATATTGGCGAATCAATAAGGCACTTTACAGTCTGGTGTGGCAGTATTGACTACCACTGCTCGGCTCTCCATTTAGTAGGCATGGGCACATTTGCTGAGAGGTCTTTGCACTGAGGCCAATAGTACCGGGGATCAGGAGCTTGAATTATTACCCCGTCTGGGTGCACATAATTCACACAGTGGGAGATTTCACATCCCTGTCCGTCCACCACTCTCACTCTGTCTATAAACAGTGTCCTGCCTCTCTTCCACTGGGTATACTTCTCATGAAACAGTCTGTTCTTTACATGCTTGTTGGCCCCAGGATGCACACTTTTCATTGCTTCATCCCAGGTCCAGGATTTCCTGCAGTTCTCAATCTCCTCCCAGACTTTCCAAGGAAAGGTAGGAAAGGTCATACCATAGATCTCATTCACTTTCCTACGAACCAGTCTCTCCTCTTTACTTGCTTTGGTCAATCTAAGACCGCTGGCCTGGCTTGGGGGTGGCCAGTCCTGGTTCTGCCAGCTACGCATACTTAAAGAAATTAGAAACGGATCCCTGACTTCTTCCTCTTGTGAAGCCAGGGCAGTGGCATCACCACGTTCTTCCATACATTCCTCCGAGGCAAGATCTTGAGGCTGTGTACCCGCTCCTTCACAAGGCCACAGGTTCCCCTCATCTTCCTCTCGCTGAGGATCTGAGCCCAGGAGTGAGCAGTCGCTCTCACTTCTGAGACTATCCACTCATCACTAGGCGCGGAGGTCGACACCTCCCACTCAAAGGCCTCCCGCATCTCATCATCGTTTAAGAGACTTGGGCTAGGCGCCCTCCTCCAGGGGTCTATTAATGCTTTATCTGAACTTTCTTTCTGGGATCCAGCATCCAAAACTTCAGCTTCTGGTTCTGTCTCTAACTCTGCACCCTCTAGCTTTGTGCCACACTCCCCTGAGGGGCCTTCCTCCAGAGGCTCCGCCTGGTGCTGTGTGCTGCCAACTGCAGATTCCTGAACCTTTGTCCATGTGGGAGCCAACCAGATTTGAGGCGCTTTATACAAACCATATTTTTCTAAGCATCCAGCACAGTGAGGAATCATGAAGACGTCCCTTCCAGCTCTCAAGCATATTTGACATACATGCACTGGAAAACCAGGAATCGCCACATGAGGAGGTAGTTGCCCTCCATAGCACCACTTTCGATATTCCTCAGTCTAATTACTGCTGCTGTTACTGCAACCCGGGCATGATCCGGGTAACGAGCTGGTCCTGAGGCCATAACTGCAGAAAAATAAAAAGTTCACTGTAACTGAAAGTCCCAACTTTATTGAACACACTCTTTAGTTGTAAAATGGCTCCTCTGCTGCTGTGTTTACTGTACTACCCCACCCTGTAATGGCGGCGGCAGCACTCCTGTGCATCAACATTCAGAATATGGGTCAAGCCACTGCGCACAAGATTTACACAAACTACTGATAACTTTTGCTCAAACTGCACAACTTGCTCTGTTCTTGCTTTAAACACATTTACAGGATTTCCAAGGACTTTTTACATGCTGGAAACAATTTTTTTTTCTCACAGTCCACTAAAGCTTCAGGTTTTTTTTAGCACAGGATTGCCTTTATAACTACTGCTGCACATTGGCTACAACCCATAGTCTCTCTGGCTGCAAACTTTAAACTGAGACTAAATTCATTACTATGCACACAGTCAATGGCTTAACAGACTTGCACTTACTGGCAGGACTTGACACAGTCGTTATTTGCAAGGCGACTACACTGCTGCACACACATTTATACGGCATAGGGCTGAAAATCACTGTTTGAGCAGTTTTTTAGTTTGTTACTTACTGTTATCAGTAGCAGTTTGCTGCGATGGGGAAAAACGGCCTGCAGCCAGTTCTTGGAGGCCTCAGAACAGAAACTGGCGGGCAGTCCTACCGATCATCTTTTCAACCACCACTCTTGTTATTTCAACGATCAATTAGCGGGTTGAGCCCGATTTTAAACTAGGTAGTCTAAATTTTTGCAGGTTTACAGCGATTTTAACACTCGCGACGCTCCTCCACTGCCAGTACACGCACTCCACTCACACTCCCTCTCGAATGCAGGGGCAGTCTCTGTAGAGCTGACTGAGGGGCCGGACTGATTGCAGCCTGACCAACCACACGACGCCATGCAAATGAGCCTCTTCTTCCTCGCGAGGACTCTTCTCCTCACGGCGATCGTCGAGCAGGCAAATTTAAACTGCAGAATGCAACTTTTTTTCTTTACCAACTGACTCCACGGCAGGAGCCCATTTCAGCCATTTAACATAGCCATTACACTTGCAAGTCTCTCTTTTCATTCAAAATGCATTTCCAACATCCAGGGCACAATTTTCCTGTTGCTACCCCTAGTCTTCCACACTTTTCATTACCACAGTTCATTTTAAAAGCATTTCAAACGTCCAGGGCACAATTTTCCTGTTGCTACCCCTAGTCTTCCACACTTTTCTTTACCACAGTTCATTTTAAAAGCATTTCAAACATCCAGTGCACAATTTTCCTGTTGCTACCCCTAGTCTTCCACACTTTTCTTTACCACAGTTCATTTTTAAAGCAGGCAAAAACGCTGTAAACTTTTTGATTCAGGACAAGGGCTTTGGCTTTACTGCTGCTTGGTAAACTGTTGGCAATTTTAAACAGCAGCATAAGATTCACAGCACACAGCAACACACTAGGGAAATTGCTTCAGCTTTTTGGACTACCCACTACCAGATAGCCAAAATGCTAGCCCCCTTGCCCGAGCACCTTTCTCCCAGAACAAAATCCCAGCGGTGCCTCCATTTTTGTAACCCCTCACCCCTGCCTTTTTAGCAAAATGACAGGTGGCATGCTGTTGAAGCTGACAGCAGTACCTGGTGGGACTGGGTTTGGGGAGGATGAGGTTACTGGGCACAGGGGGACCTAGGTTTGGCTACTCTGCACAGGGGCACCCAAGTAAATCCGAATACAGGAAGCAATAACTGTAATGTCCAGAACCAGGAATGGGATTCTTCAGTGTGGCTTTTATTCACTTCCAAGCTGAACAAACAAAGCATAGATGGACCCCCATGGGGCTACATTTCCTGGTAATGCAGATTAGAGACTACAGAACACTTTATCACTATTTCCAGCCCTCAGGCTCTAAACCCACCAGGCACACAGCCCGGACTTGCACGCAGCTTTGGGTATACATCCCGACTACTACTTGGGTTTCCCCCACTGGCCCGGCTCCCCCGCCGGCCACTTGATCCATGGTCCATTGGAAGAATGAACCAAATATCCTGTTCACGGTCCATTGGAAGAATGAACCAATTATCCCATTACGCACGGTCCATTGGAGTAATGCACCAATTATCCTGTCGTGGCTCCCCAAATCACACTAGAGTCTGCGACTCCTAGAGAGAATTTTCCTTACAATCCCACATCTGGGTACTTCCCCCATCACTGGCCAAGTGCCTGAGGCAAAGTAGAAAACCACAGAAGAAATCTATAGAGGTGGACCTGGTCACTAAAGATGGGGGGCCACCCACCTCCAGTTCCCACAGCCCATACCCGGCCATTTCTCTGGAAACTGAACAATTCCGCTACTGAACTTCCAAATGTAGATTAAGGGTAGATGTCTGTCACATCACCTCTACTTATTATTTGCATCTCAACAAACTCTGGAACTTGAACCTACTTTTACTTTGCTTAGCCCATTACTCTAGGCTTCCCAATATTGTAGTAGTTCAATCCCCACATTGTCACACAAGTCCCAGGGTGAAAAACATAGGCCCTTTTAGCCAGAGCAGACACTCACCCTCTCATTGCAGGTGCCCCACAGGTGACTCACAAATCTTCTTTTCTCCCAAATAAATATTGGAATGAGCAGGCAGCTTTTCCTCCACAAGCAGAACTAGGGGGTTGCTCCAGGAATCTGCAGGGAAACCTTCTCATCCCCCTCCGGAGGGAGGGGGCACTGAGACCCAAAAACAGCGGTCTCCACCACTTTAGTAATCTTCTGTGTCTCTCTTTAAGATGGAGACACACACCCTATTTACTTAAAAGTAGCCCTCTGTCAGGGCTGAGGCTCCTAGAGCCTTCACTGAGCTGCTTAACAGCAAGCTCCCTACTTCACACTCCCTCACTGAAGACAAACTGAAGACACTGACTTCAAAACTCCCAACATTCTATCTAACTCCCTTTGCTGCAGATTCCAATGTGGCTCATGCAGCTGCAAAAGTTCTATTGGTGATGTCATCCCTCAGTCTCAGCTGAGACTGAGAACAGAGGGAGACAGTGTGAAACCCATTTAACTGGAGTTTCACAAGCTGCCTTCCCTGCCTACCACTAGGTCTTACTGGGATTCTAGTAACCCCGGGTAACAAGGGGGTTACATTTAATTTTTATTTTGTTATCTAATACTAATCTATTGTATATGTACATGATTTTGCATTGCTATTTTATGTATTTAAAGTAATGATGTCAACGTCTTTTGAGTTTTTATATACTGTTATATCCTAGGTCGCATCTGAAAACTGCATGTCGTACTGTACAGTACAGTCCTGCCGTCATTATTCTTTAGACCTTTTTCAGAGTCCTTGTTTCTCTTAACCTTCAACCCATTCATCCAGCTTTTTCTCTGTTTCTCTCAGAGACCGTTTCTTACCCAGTCATTTTGCCCAGTCTAACATAATATATTTGCCCGCTCAATTTTCTGTAAATTCTTTTACATATAAGGCTAATCCTTCTTCTTCAGGACTTGGACTAGTCATTTTGTCTCTGTCCCCTGGGTTGCCAGTTTTTCACCAAAAGTTATCTGAGGACCCTAAGTAAAATAGCACTTAAATGATACATTATTGTAAGTCTAATTAATTATTCATGAGCCTAACGAGGTTCCTAATTGGCTAATGGATCATTCATTAATGTCTTAGAAACAACCGATCCAGCTGCCAACTGACATCGTGTGACATGCATAGTTTGCGCCACTCTGCTTTAAAATGGAATTGCAGTAAAAATAAATGGGGGAAAAGTTGTTATTGCGATTAGACTTATAATCATAATCACAACCTCGAAGCCGGTCATTTCTTTGGATTAATGACTGGCTGGAGGGAGGTAACCCTCATCTAAGCTTCGGGCCACCCATCCCCCCAACCGGTCGTTAATTCTTCAGAAATTTTATTTATTTATTTATTTGTTTAGCTTGTGTTGACCAGGTAAGTAGACTAGACAAGACATTTGCTTATTTTCAGGTACAACCTGGGAGAGTACAATGAAATGCAAGTTCATACAGAGGACAACATGATACAAGTTAGGCATTACACAGAATCAGGTAGAACCAGATGAACATAACACAAGCAGTCAGTAAACACAGAATAGGAACAAAATATATACATAGTCACCAAGGCTATGAACAGTGCGTTATACAATTCTATATAGCTCAGAGCCCCAAAAGCAGAGCCGCAGTTAAAGCATCACCTGAAACCGACAGTAAATACATTATATACAGAGCAGAACCCAAGCAGGCAGGATGCATCAGCAGGACCTGCGCAAGGGTACCAAAAGAAGGACATGTAAGTCCAGTGCAGGGGACCAAGGTTAGTTATGGTGGTTTAGGACAACCACACGCAGAGGAGAGCTTCAAGTAATTCCACAGGGAGCTCCGAAGGCATGAGTGGGAGGTGGAGGAGCGGATCTGGGCGGGAAAGGAGTTCCATACTCTGGGGGTACATGAAGCAAAATCTCTCTTCCCCATTTGTGTTCCAGTGGCAGGAACTTTGAGAACAGCAGGGCCTAATGACCTAAGGGAGTAAGATGAAGAGGCAGCCGGTTTGAGGAGCTCAGCCAGTCCTGGGGGGTGCAAGTTCTAAGAACCTTGGCTGTGAAGCTGCCCAAGACAAAATTCATGTGGTTGGGTGGGGAGAGCCCATCACGTTTGTTATACAGGTCACAGTGGTGAGGCGAGGGGCAGCAAGTGCAAAGCGGCAAATGTTATTATAGGCTATGTTCCACCTAGAGAGGTGAACTTTGGAGGTGCGTGCAAACAGAATGAGTCCATAGCAGAGAGGAAGGAGAAACACACCTCAGGCCAGTGCAAGGGGAGCAGCAGAGGTAAGATTGTTCTTCACTCTGTAGGCTAGACCCAGTTTGCAGTTGACAGCTCTGCATACATTCTGGATATGATGCCCAAGGTCAAGCTGGGGGTCAAGTGTCACCCCAAGGTATTTGATGGAGTCAGTGATTAGGACAGGAGTACCATCAATACCAGTAATACTCAGTGGGGCAGGGGAGGCCTTTATCTTGGCCAGAGACCCAAAAAGCATAGCCTGAGTTTTTTTAAGGTTGAGGACCAGCTTGTGGGTCGTTATCCAGGACTGGATATTCCTGAAATCCTCACTCGGTGGTTGATGACCCCAATGTCACAGGAATGGGTGAGAATAACCAGGTTATCCACATATAGGATAGAGCTACAGTTGGAAGAAGTAGAGGGGACATTATTGACAAAGACAGAGAAGAGAATAGACCCTAGGACTGAACCCTGGGGGACACCAGAAGTCACAAGACTGGTGGCCAAGTGGATCTTACTCAATTTAGTAAGTTGCTGTCTGCACTGGAGGTAATTAGTGAACCATCTTAGGACAGGTAGGGACAGACCAAGGGACCAAAGTTGAGAGCAAAGTAAGTCATGGTCAACTAGGTTGAAGGCCTTAGATAGGTCAATGAAGATGGTGCCTGAGAGCTTACCCTGGTCCATAGGTGCCCTGATCCCAGAGGAGACAGTGACAAGGGCGGAGGATGTACTGTGTCCTTTGTGAAAGCTGTGCTGTGTGGGAGACAGTAGCTCATGGGCCTGAATATACTCCATGAGTTGCTCAGCCACAACTTTCTCCAGAAGTTTACTGATAGCTGACAAGATGGCTATCAGTTGTCGAGGATCTTTGGGTTGCCCTATTTGAGAACAGGGACAATCCTCGCCACCTTCCAGAGGTCGGAGATAACTCCAGAGGCTGGGGACATGTTGAAGATATGGGCCACTGGGGAGGCAATATAAGAGGCACCAAGATGGAGGAGCTTAGGTTTCTTGCTATCTTGGCCAGCACTAGAGTGAGGGGAGAGACCAGAGAGAAGTCTCTGTGTCTCCTGTGCCATTACAGCCCTGAAGTAGAGTAACAGATGGGAGATAGGGGCTGACAGTGGGACACATGCCAGGACATGGCTATCACTCCCACCAGTGGAGAAAAGGGAGGTGAAGGCAGACAAATCCGATAAGTGGGAGTTGAATGCATTGGTGATGGTTAGTGGATTTTTACAATTAGATCCATCAATGAGCATGTCAGAGACCCCACAGTTGGAGGAACCACTTATTATATTTTTAATGTTCCTCCAGAAATTCCTAGGGTCCTTAGCTGAGTTTAGTAAGGCAGTTTTGCAGTATTCACTTTTAGCAGCCCTGATTGCTTTTTTGCATTTATTCCAGAGCCTCCTATTTTGCTGAAATATGGCCTGGTCCATCGTTACCTTGAAGTTGGGCCAGCACTTGTCTCTATCCCTCATGAGGACTAGGAGGCTCACATGCAGTCACTTAGTGGCTGACCCCCTTACCCTCTGCCTGATAAGAGGGGCATACTTGTCCTGCAGTGCCCCGAAGGTGCTGAGAAAATGACTAACAGCAGTGGAAGAGTCCTGAGCGTTTGGCACCACAGACCAGTCCATAAGCCTCAGATCCTCATGGAAGGACCCCAGGTCAAACCTGGAGAAATCCCTTACTTTGATGATTTTGTGAGGAATTTTCTGGGAGGAGATCTTCCATATGCAGTACACAGGGGTGTGGTCAGAGATAGAGTCAGGAAGGGTACCAGAGGAGCTGATCCCCTCAGGTCTATTGGACAGGACCCAGTCCAGGAAGGAGCCAGTACCACCAGTGGTAGACCACTTAGTAGGCTCCTGAATAAGTTGAGACAAGGAGAGGCCAGCAAGCAGAGGTTCATTCAGCTTGGTATTTCCTCCAAGCCAGTTTAAATTAAGATCTCCCAAGATCATTAGCTCATAATCCCCAGTCTTGGCACCAACAGTATCAAGGTGGTAGGATAACCCTGACAGACCACCCTGGGGAGGATTGTATGTACAGATGATGTGCAGCTTCTTAGTGTTCCCGAGTAATAGGACTGTGTGAAGCAGCTCTCAAGAAGACAGTAAGGGCTGTTGGTGGGATACAACAGACAGGTTTAGGTGACTCTTGTAGTAGATCAAGATACCACCCCCATGCTTTTTCCCAGGCTGATCTTGTCTAATGAGATCAAAGCCAGGAAGCGCGCAAGCCAAGTCAGGGTGGAAAGTTTCAGCCAAGTCTCTGTAATACCAAGGATGTCAGGCTTGTAGTGAATGACCCAGGCAGAGAGTTCAGCCAGATTGGGCAGGAGGCTGCGGATGTTGAGGTGAGCTATTTTCATCCCCTTGCCTGACAGCCAGCCCACAGGAAATGAGGAGGCTTGATAAGTAGGACCAGGGTTAAATTCAATGTCCCCAGTTAGGGCTAGTGTCACCAGGAGGAGCCAGAGGAGATGCCTTATAGGGGGAGAACCACCTCCAGCCGAAGGCTTGTGAGCAGGATGACTGACCACTATGGCAGGATACAGAAAGCACCTGAGGTCAAGACAGTAGATAGACCAGAGAGGCTGTCTGCCACAGGCTATTAGATTGGAGAAGGTGAAGTCATGCTCCTCATGCTGTTCACATGTAACCCAGGGGCCTCACGAGGGAGGGGAGCAATCAGCAATAAGTAGAGGGAGGCATAAGGCAGTGAGAAGGTCAGTGATGAGGGCACTGATAAATGGGGATGGCTTAGCACCCTTCCTGAGGAGCTTAGGAACTCCCAAGTCAAAAAGGACCTGTCCCTGGGACTAACCCAGGGCACTGAAGGAAGAAGATATTGTGGACAGGTCAGGTGGACAGGTCAAGGCTTACCAGAAGCCAGAGGGGCTATTATGTCAAACACTAGGAAGGCCCGGAGGAGAGAACCATGCAGTGCTTGCCCACCAGACCCCCCTAAGCTGTCCAAGTGGGCCCCAGAGGAGCACCCAATTTGTGGAGGTCTGTCCTACAGATGTCCCCACAACAAGGGTCAGTAGACAATGCCCCCTTATGTAAGAGCACCCCACCAGCTACTAGAAGGGTTACCAGGTTCTGTGGTAGTAAACCTCACTGGAGGCGAGGCTAGTAGAAATAGCTAGTGAGCACATTACATTGACAAGCTAATAGAGACATTTCCTGACTAAAATTGCTGAGACATGATGGATAGACAGGCAGAAATTATTCAGTAGATTGCAGTCAATTCCCACCACGATTAATTATAGTCAACTAGTCAACAGTGGTTGTAAAAAATATACTCAGCCAGGCTCACTCGGGATAGAATAAGCTAGGCACAAGCCTGAAATCAACTCAGGATAAAGATTACACAGTACTGAATACACCAACAAGAATATTAGCTGCAGTAAACATCAATCAGACTGTGAATATGGTCAAATAGTGGAAGTATATTTACTGGGGCAGAAGTGTGACTCCTAGCTATACATATCCAGCAGGTTAATTAGGCACATGACTGACCACCTAGGAGACCCATCCATACAACAATTCAGAGTGGATAAGCACCATACGGAAGTCCATAAGCAGATGAGAGTTCTGTGTTTAGAGCGAGCTAGCAGCGGTGAATGACAGATTTCTGAGAGTTCTGTGTTTAGATAGCTTTAAGCTCCTTAATTCTACCACTGGAAGCCAATGGGGGTAGGACAGGGTAGGGGAGGGAGGAGCTTATGTATATTTAAAGGTGGCCTGGGAGGGGAAGGGGGTGGGCAAAAAATTCTGTAGCAGAAGCAGCAGCTGTGCAGGCCGGGGCTGTGTATAGGCCATACCTGATGCTTGTGTCCAGAAGGCCGGTGGCAGCAGGCTTCTTGGCACTGAGAGAGGTGCAGAGTGGTGTCCAGGTGTGCAGGAGGTGAACCACAGATGGCGGTAGGTAGCCCAGTGGGCTACAAGGACGCCTGTTAAAAGAGGGACAGCACAGGGATTAAATAGCACTCTGAAGTGATGGGGGTGAAAATAAAATTTGCATACAGACAAAGAGCTGTAATTTACCAAAACAGGGTCAGATCAGAGGGCAGGAAGCAGACAGCTGGGCACCAGCTCTGTGAGATTTGTAAAACATGGGGGTGAAAGTCGGGTTGGGGGTTGAAACAAAGGGAGAAATTAAATTGGTAGCTGCACAGGATTCAAATAAAACAGATCAGCTGGCAATGGAGACTTTCAGCAAAGAAACTCCTGAAAAATGACAGGCTTCTCTGTCATTATTGCTTAAGTAAAGTCTGTCTTCAAAAGACTCTTTAGCAGGTAACTTACAGACAGAACATGCCACACCTCCAGACATAATGTCACAGGGAGGTCTTTGGGAGCAGTCTCTGCAGTGCCATGGTAAGTTCATCTTGATAGCGAGCAGTTCAAAACTTACAATATTTATACATTCATTTGTCCAGTTGTTAATACATGGGTCCCATCTGCTGAGGTGCCAATATGTAACAATTTGAATATGTATTTATATATATTATTTGCAAAAAAACTGTGTTAATGCATTAGTAAAGGTAATTTAATGCCACAAAATTAGGGAAATATGGTGTCAGGGTTTCCAACCCTAACTCCTCACCCCCACCTCCTAAGCAACAATAGGAAAAAAAAATTAGGGTTTTGGCTCTCCTGGGTCTTGTCAAATCATTGCTGGGCTCTTCTTTGGGTTTGTCAACCCTAATGCTCACCTCTCCCCCAGACCATAGCATCCTGTCTGAAGCACAATGCACAGCTTCAAACCAGCACCTCATACTGATATACTCTTCAAAGGTACAGAAATTTGTCTCGCCACATGTTGCCAACAACCTGTGGGTCCTGCCTGAAGAAAATAGATCACATCTAATCTGGGTTAGCATTAGCCGAAATCGGAGTGGGACATGACAAGCTCCCTCCTGGAGCTGGGGAGCACCTTAAGAGGTAAAGGATACCTCCTTCCTTGAGCTGCATCCTGTGAGGGGTGTTAGCCTGTCGACGCTGTGCGTCGACTGCTCCGCCCACCCCAGCCACCCAGGGTCGTCCCTTAATTTATTGGCTGTCTCCGTTGCATTTCTAAGTCCCCACTTTTCCATTTGCAGGTTATACCTGCCAGCCACTAGAGGGATCCACAGACCCCTAACTCAGGTACAGTCAAACAAACCTCTACCCCCAAACCTCCTGGGTCCTTCTGTCAGCCTGTGCCACTTCGCTCCTCCACTACTTCTGCTTACCTCGAATCTCTGGCCACATCAATCCTCCTCTACCTACTTCTAATCCCTGTCTACATCTCCCCCAGCCCCCACCCCATAGTTCACCATACATCCTGACCCCCAGCCTCACCTCCTAACCTGCACCCTGAGACCACTAGGAGTCGCTATTTCTCACCCTGTTTCTGGCCCCAACCAAGTGTGCCTCAAGCCCCAGAACATGGAGCTCAGCTCCCACTCTGGCCCCTCCTCTAGCTGCCCTAGCTGAGACTTGAACCTGGTACCCTCTGTACCAGAGTCCGGGACACTACCACTAAGCCAAAGTGGTATCTACGCTTGCTGAACAGCACCCAAAATACTTCTACCTTTCTGCCCTGCTGCTATGGTAAGCACCATGTCAGCCCACCTCCTCCTAATGTGCCTTCCCCTCATACTTACTCTGGTGTCTATAACCCAGCAACCAGGCAGCCCACCCAGTACACCGGCCCTAGCATCAATTCCCCCGGACATAATAAGATCCCACCCTACAATGACCATGTGCCCCTACCCACAGCACCCATCCCCAGGTTACCTCCCCTCCACCTACCCTGGTGCCCACTGGCGGCTAATCACTCCTGCCCTCCTGACCGTGCTGACCCTACCCATCCCCTGCTCCCTGCCGGCCTCCCCCCCACCCCCGAATACCCACCAAAGCTTACAACTCCACCCCTAGCTAGAGCCATGATCCTCCCACTACTCCTCACATGCAATATACACCCCAACCCAGGCCCCACCCAGACTAGCCCCGCAACTGGGACCACCAGTCTCCGTATAGCCTCCATGAATATATGCAGCATATTCAAAAAATTTGATTCCCTCCAATGCTGGGTCATGCTGCATAAACCAGATGTCATAGCACTGGTAGAAACCTGGCTGTCAAAATCCACCCCCGACCACTTTGCCTCACTACCAGGATACACCCTATACTGAGATGATCGTGTTGACAAACGTGGGGGAGGCTGTGCTATCTATACCAGGGACTCACTTACTGGACTAGCACTCCCTGCCTCGGTTCTTGTAAATGGGGCTCAGGCCCTCACCCTTAAACTTATGCCTGACCCCACCAGGGGCCCCCTGTATCTCACTACGGCATACATTCCGCCAAAGCACCAAAATCTGGCGATGTTATTCTTAACCGATTGTCTTGCTACCCTCCAACACAAGGTTGATCACATCCTTGTGGGGGACCTAAACATGAACTGGCTCAGCGCCTCCTCTTCCACCACCTGAGATACCTTCGCGGCTATGGATCTGATGCAACTCATTTCCCAACCCACAAGAGTAAACTCCAAGAGAGGTACCAGTACCCTTCCAGATGTAATCATCACAAACCACCTCAAAGAATCCAAGATATCCCGGTCCTTCTGGACTCACTTAGTGATCACTCCTCTATCCTATTCCTCTGGATGACCCCCACACCCCAACTTAAAGCCCAACCCATGCTCCGCAGGCGCCTCAGACCTGGTGGACTAAAAAGTCTCAAACGACTTCTTGCCCAGATAAACTGGTCACCCATACAGCATGTTCCTGACATAAACACTGCTCTCACCTTCTTTTCTCAAACTTTCAACAAAGCCTGTGACCTCTACGTTGCCCTTACTAGAATACATGCCAAAAAGCTCAGTACGCCCTGGGTTACCCCTGCCCTATGTCAACTGCTCAAGCACGGGGATAACCTATGGCACCTTGCCACTGAAACAGGCCGGGTAGCTGACAGACAGGCTTATAATGCAGCACGGAACAAGTGCACCTGGGCTATCCGTAAAGCAAAGGCCAACCATTACCAGGCCACGCTCACCTCCTCCTGGGGTGTGCGCAAACCTTCTGGGACAACATTAAACAATTGAATGGGAGTGCCCGCTCCCCCCCAGCCCAAATCACCATGGACGGCTCTACCTCGACTGACCCAGCCTGCATTACCAAATTCCTAAACACTACCTTCACGGACCTTAGCTTGGTCCTCCCCAGTAATTTCTTTGACACCCCCAACCAGCCCCTGTCATCCAATGCCCTTGTTTCCACCTACACAGGGTAACTGACCAGGAAGCCAGACTGCACCTGCTCAAAGCTTTAAAGAGCAATAGTCCTGGCAGCGACTCCCTGGACCCCAGCATTCTCCGTCAGGTGCTGGACCAGGTACTCGGTCTGCTCACCACCCTACTCAACAAATCCCTCTGCCTGGGGCAATTCCCAACTGCATGGAAAACGGCCATAGTTACACCCATCCACAAAGGCGGTGACAGGTCTAATGCAGGGAACTACAGACCTATCTCCATCCTCCCACCCCTCTCCAAAGCCCTTGAAAACCTGGTGGCCTCTCAAATCACTGAGTATCTAACCAAGTACAACATCCTCTACCCAGAACAGCATGGCTTCTGGGCAGGGCACAGTACTGGAATGGCTCTAACTGAGTTTTCAAACTTCATACACTCCTCCCTGGATGCCGGCACCCTAGCCGGTGCGGTGTTTGTAGATCTCTCAAAGGCCTTCAACACTGTCTCCCACCCCCTCCTGCTGGAAGCCCTCTCCCATACTGGCCTATCTACTGTGTTTATCTCTTGGTGCACTAGCTACCTATCTGACCACCTTCAACGTGTCAAAATCAACGAGACACTTTCCACAACCTGTCCCATCCGCTCAGGTGTCCCCCAGGGCTCCATCCTGGGACCGCTACTCTTCTCAATCTACCTAAACACCCTACCCAGTGCATGCACTGGTAGAATTCTGTTGTATGCAGATGATGCCATCCTCTTTGCCACCCACCGCAACCCCAATGCCCTCCAGGACACCCTAGAACTCGCCTTCAATGATGCAGAAACCTGGTTCAAAGAGCACAGACTGGTCATCAATCTCAAAAAAAAAAAATCAATGCTCTTTGCCCACCCTCAAAACAAAGCCAGTAACTTTCCAATACAAATCCTCCCCAGCTCCAAGCAACCCCTTGAACTAGTCCGCTCATACAAATACCTTGGGATCAGCTTCGACACAGCCCTCTCCTTCCACACCCATATTGATGCACTTGCCTCTGCCACTAATGTGCGGCTAGGTATCCTCTACCGCTATAAAAACTGTCCCCCCCCCCGTTGCCCTCTGACTAGCAGTTACATCCTCGAAACTGTCCCTGGTGGACTAAGGCCTACCTGTATATCGTGCAGCTGACTCGACCGCCCTCAATAAAATCCGCATTGTCCTGAATAAGGCGTGTAGGCTTATTGCAGGGGCCCCCAGGCTTATTCACACATGTCAGCTATATGACTTGGCAAGGCTGTTAAATCTGGATGAGCGACTTCAATACCAAACCAGCCTCATTATGAAAAAAACCCTTCTCGGGCTATCCCCCCCCGGGCTGACAGCCTCCATCCACCAAGCCCAACCCTTGGTTAATACCTGAACCTCCTGCGGGATCACCCTTCTGATCCCTAGAACCAGGACAAGCCATGGACAGAGATCTTTCTGTTATAGAGTCCCAGCATGGTTTAACACGCTCCCACCAGCCATCTCTGACACCACCACTACTATCTCCACCTTCAAAACCACACTGCAGAACCAGCTATTTAATGCACATAATTGCACCTGTCGCTAGTTGTGACTTAGTTCACCACATTCTGACAAAGCTCGTATGAGTGGCATCAATGTAACTAGAATGGTCCCTTCACTCTACAAATATTTGTAAATATACATGATTGTCAATATAAATGGTTGTCATTTTATTACAATTTGAAACTCTGTGATGTAACAATGAGCCTGTAATGTAATGTATTTGTCCTAAATGTGACGAGGTACCTTTGGAAATGAGCCTTTGGCTCAAAGGTTGTAAACTGATGTTTCAAATAAATAAATAAATAAATAAATTAAGGTGGACAACTCAAGGAAGAGTCCAGCACTGATTTAGCAAGACTTAGGAGAGCCAAAATCCGAATGTTTTTTTTCCTTTTGCTCCTTGGGGGGATGGGGAGTTAGGGTTGGAAACCCTAATGCCACATTTCCATACTTTTGTGGCGTTAAGTTACCCTAACTGGTGCATTAATTAAGTTTTTTTTGCAAAAAATGTCCTTTCGTTTTGAGATAGTGGAATTGTATCCTTTGGGACCTGCATGAACAGCTGCAGGTATTTTATTTATTAATTTTTTGAAAGTTTTACCAGGAAGAACATACTGAGCAGAAGCTCTTATCCAGGTGTGTCCTGGGGGAAGGGGAATAAGGATCGGAGTACAGACAGTCACAGTGAATATAGCATTTACAGAGGATTGAGAAATACACATAATACATATGAACGACAGCACAATAAATACAGCATGAGTAAACAAAATAAGCGAAAATACAATTACAAAATACAGGAAGTTTACAATAATGCAGATGCACATTTACACAACTTAAGAATAGGGCAACAGAGTGCCAGCAATTGCAAGAACCTAGTACTCAGTACTAGTTACATGGCGCAATAAATATGATACAGAAATTGTTTTGGTGGTGGTTAATACATGCTTAAATACCTAAAGCCTGAATGCACCAGTGGAAGACAGCAGTGTAGGGACAGTCTGGGCAGTTGAGGCAAAGGATATGGAACAGGTGCAAGGAGGGAGGAAATTTTTTTTATGAGGTAATTGAAAACCCGGGGGAGGGGGCAAATTGAATATGCCTTGGGAGGGAGTTCCACAGAGTTGGAAATAAAGGCGGCCTGACCGGCTGAGGAGGTACAATGGGGGATGGTTAAAGTGAGGGGGTCAGAATTCCTGAGCACATAAGAAGGGGGAGAGGTAAGGGTGGAGAGAGAGAGAGAGAGAGAGAGGAGAGATAGGAAGGTAGGGGCTGTGACCAGAATTTGGCCAAGAAGCTGCTACAATGAGTGCGCCATCTATTCTCGAGGGAGGGGAGAGACAGAGATTGGTAAAGGGTACAGTGGTGAGTGCGAGGGGGACAGTCGAGGGCGAAGTGGCAGAAGGAGTGGAAGAGTGTGTCCAGTCTGGTTAAGGAGGAGGATGGGGTGCCACTGTACATGACATCCCCATAATCAAAGATGGGGAGAATCATTTTCTGTACAAGAGCACGGTGAGCTGGCAGTGGAATGCAGCCCCGGTTGTGATACAGGGCACTAAGTTTAAAGGTGCAATTTCTTTTCTATAGCCTTAATGTGTACAGAAAAGTTAAGGTGTCAGTTAAGCCAAACATCAAGTTATCTCAAGGAGGAACAGTCCTCAAGCATTGTCCCATCCAGGGTGTGGAAAGAAGGGAGGGAGGGGAGCTGAGAGAGTCTCTGCCTAGTGCCAAACGTCATGGAGATGGTTTTCTTGGCATTCAGAAGTTGTTTAGAGCAGGACCACAGCTGAACATTATTGAAGTCACGCTGAAGTCTGGCCGCCACCTCGGTGACAGAGGGGCCAGAGGCATACAAGATGGTATTGTCTGCATATATATGGATATAGGTGTGTGGGCAGGCAGTGGGTAGGTCATTGAGGAAGAGAGAAAATAGCAGGGGGCCAAGGACAGCTCATTGGGGCACACCAGGGGTATGGGGAAGGGGGGAGAGGGAGTTGCCCATTTGAACAGACTGTGACCTACCTACTAGGTAGGAATGGAACCAACTGGTAGACTCACTGGAGAGCCCTGCGGTTGAGAGATAAGAGAGGAGGAGGAAGGGGTGGGACACAGTGTCAAAGGCCTTTGCTAGGTTGACAAAACTGGCAGAGGTGATGTGCCCCTGGTCCATGCCTGTTTGAATGGAGTCAATGGTCCTCAGCAGTGAGGTGATGATTGAGTGGGTTCTCCTAAAACCAGGCTGATAAGGGGTGAAAAAGGAAGTTGTGTCAAAGAAGGAGGAAAGCTGAGATAGGACTAGATGCTCCTGCAGTTTAGCGAGGCTGGGAAAGAGTGAGACTGGGCGGTAGTTTCTGGTGGAGGAGGGGTCACCTCCTTTGGGGATGGGGACAACAGTGGCCTGTTTCCACTTGGCAGGAACAATTTTGAGGGAGAAGGAGAAATTTAGCAGAGAGGCAAGAGGGGGCGAGATGGCAGGGGCGGATAAGTATAACGTCTTGGCATCCAGCCCTGAGGGACACTTTCCCTTTGAGGGATTTAGCACAATAAGAGCATTGTATACATCCTCTGCAGTAATGGGGCTGAAATTGAAGGAACGTGGTGGGGGGGGAAGAGGGGAAGGGGGGAGGACAGGATCAGCTGAGACCGAGGGGAGAGATGACAGCAGGGATGACGTGCATGTGGTAAAGAAGGAACTGAACTCGGTTGCTACAGATAGAGAATCAGACAATGTGCTATTACCACTTTTGATAATGGGAGTGGGGGGCTGAGATTGAGGGTGGAATAAGGAATTTATCACCTTTCAGAACTTGGCCGGTTCTAGCAGCAAGATGTATCTTCAATGAGAGACTGGGTCCACTCCATGGGACATGTGCCGGTGAGTGAGGGTGTGTGGGAGATGTGGTGGGGGGGTGTTGGGTGGTGAGTGCTGAGTGGGAGAATGGGATGGCAGGGTCCGATTGGTAAGGGACCGTTTTCTTTTTTGGAGGAAAAAAAGAATGAGGGACAGTTTTCTTCTTTACAGGGGCATCAAACTAATATCCACACTAATATTCTGACACTGGGGACTGGGCACCCCAGTGTCGGGTGACTGTTCAGCAGCACCAGGGGTTGGTACTCCGGTGCCACCACCTACAAAATGCAAATGGGGCACTATCAATAAAAGGGCAGTAGTAATAGTAGTAGCAATAGTAGAGCAGAAGTACAGTGTGTCAATAATCGGGATGAGAAATACAAGGGAAGGCTGGCTGGGCTAGGAGGGGGAGGGAATGAAAAACAAAATAGACAGATAGATGGAAAGATAGAGGGAGGCACAGATAACAGACAGATAGATAGGCGGATAGACAGGCAGAAAGAC
Organism: Neoceratodus forsteri; assembly: GCA_016271365.2. Lineage (NCBI taxonomy): Eukaryota > Metazoa > Chordata > Ceratodontiformes > Ceratodontidae > Neoceratodus > Neoceratodus forsteri. The sequence goes on along the minus strand of JADMNL010000026.1, from coordinate 214,475,803 downwards.
AGAGAGAGACAGGGAGAACAAGGGATTGGCAGCTCACTGCTGTGACTGCAGCCCGCAGCATGACTTCCAGTTGCAGCAGTACAACTCAAAAAACTCTTGCTGTTCATGTACCGAGAACGTGGGTGAATGGCTCCTCTCACTAAGATGGGCCCAGAAAAGGTATTTCTGGCAAGTGTTATAAAAAAAAAAAAACAGCATCTTGGCTAGGTTCAGGTGTTTCTTTTTTAAAAACAAATCTTTTTATGCATTTTCAGTATTTGTGAGTTTAAAAAGAGAATGACATGATCGTTACTTTTTTCTCACATGACAAGTAAACCATGAAGATAAGCACTTGCAGTATGGGTTTTTTTTTTTTTTACCATTTGCGATAGATTTTTATTTTACCGTTTATATTTTTCAGTCAACACAAAAATCCTTATAACTCTAAAATGATATAATATTTTTTCAGGAAACCTTCCAAAGGCACATCCTTGGCACAGGCCGCTTCAACCCTGAAAACTTCAAGAAAAAATTTATCATCATCTAGGCTTTAGGTGACAGCAAAAAATATCCAATGTTAAAGTGATTTATGCAAGTTTGCCATAACAAATGGGAGTAGTAACCTGTAGGAGTTGTGAATCAGTACATTCAAACTGCCAAAAAGTGCCATTTTCCATGAAAAAAATCCTTTTATTTATGTGCTGTGCTTCATTTGCATATCCCTGCCCCTTTTTTCTCAGTGCTGCAACCCTGAACTGTGACATCATGCAAAGGAAACAAAGTTATTTAAGGGACACTGTCAGTTTTTAGTTCTAGATAGAAAAAAACAGCTATTTACTGTACCCACAATGCCTCACTATGTAAATTAGTATACAGGCTATTATATTTCTGTGCTCACTGCAGAAATTGGACACTACATCACTTGGTAAAGACATCTTGTCAGCTAGATACTGTATGCGCAATGCCTTGTTTTGAAAATAAACATATGAGAGCTTGTATTGTTGAAGCCACTACAGAAATAAAATACTGCACCTCTGAGTAAGGAATATTTAAGTCAACGTTATTATCTACCCAGAATTCCTTGTTTCTGTATGTAAAACATTGGCAGCTCCCTTGCATGACATCATTCTGGGGGTGTGGTCACACAGAAAAAACTTGAGAACAGCCAGAAACAAAGAGCTGATAAAATACAGCAAAATGATTTTGCTAGATTTTTTTACAAAACAAAATGCAGCTTCAACATTCGAAGCATGGCTGACAAGGGCATACTATGCGAAAAAGGCATTAGGGAAACTTAAATCACTTAAAGTAATGACTATTTTTTTCCAATTTTTGGCACTCTGTAAGCAAACAAGACACCATCACGAAACTTATCATGTCTTGTGACTCTGACAGCTTGACCACACATGCCAACTTTTGGGCTATTTCATCAAACAACGCCAGAGTTATTAAGGTGCAAAAACTGAGATTTAACAAAACAGCCTACTCAACTCTAACTATTTTACACCCAGTACACAACAACAGGACAAGTCTCTGGTTTGTATTTCAGTTAAACTTTACTGGTATGAGAAATCAGCAAAAATGACTTACGTACTGTAACATGCCAGGCACTGCAGACATGATGTAATTGGGGAAGGCTTTCTAGGAGCATCGGTACAGCCATCGTGCTATTCCTCATACTCTGTGACTCGAGCTGAGATTTCAGATTCAGAACGAGATTTATATACACCAATTCTGTCTGACTGGGCTTTTTAGTTCCTCACAACTTGATGGGCTCGTGCATCTCTCAGAAACACCCTAACCACGCCTTCCTTGGAAGTCTGTGGTTATGTCATTACGGCAGTTACGTAGACAACTTCGTAGAAGTCAGTAGTTACAAACATTGCAGTAGTCACAATGGTTTACAGTAGGCACAATATAATATCATTGTATAGGCCTTTAGCCTAGTTATGATTACTTGGTTAACAACATCTTACATAAATAAAAAAAATTAACTTTTCAGAGTTGGAGTAAAATGTTAAGAGATTTTCTGGTTTTCAACAAACATTCAGTTTCCACAGTCCTCCCACCCCCACCCCAATGAAAATACAAATTTCAGGACCTTATACTTTTTATTATTGTTTCAGAACTGAACAATTCTGATCCAGTAGGACTTTATAGAAAATCAGGAAGTTCTGATTCAGAATCCAACTCTGATAAGGACCTTGGAATCGGACTCCATATTGGATTTGAAATCTGCATTCCTAAATCTGAATTTTCCATGCAAAATTATTTTTTAGCCTTTAATTTCAGAATTTGGATTTCTAGATTGCAGTTCTGAAAATCCTACTTCTGAAAATTGGATCAGAATCCAACCAGTCTGATTCTGGGATTGGGAATCCGATCATCCTATTTCTTTTAGACTTGATCTGTTCTCCTTACTTGTACCTGCCAAGAAACAATAACCCTCTGCTTGTGACATCATAAACTGTTGCCATGGTAATGATTCTGTTGTGACATGCAGTGGATTAGGACTTTAGGGCAGGAAAAGCAGCAGGGAATGATACCGTGTTACACAGCTAGTGTGCTGCCTAAAACTGATACAGTATTAGCTTTTTTTTGGTACTTTTCTTCCCCTCCAGCTGGCTATCATTGGTCCCACCTCCTTCCCCCAGCCCCATCACCTGCTTTCTTGTGGACTTACCCACATGCTTTGTTCCTCCCTGCCTTATCCCCATGGTGGGACTGCCTGGGGACCTCAATTAGTTCTGTGGAGTTCAAGCTCAGTTTTGGCACTGGAACCTGTTTGGCAGTGTGAGACCTGAGAGGAAGGACTGGATGGCGTGCTGTGAGCGGCCGGTGTAATTTCTCTTTTCTGTCCCAACTCACAGACGTTAAGGGAGGCCCATGACTGATGCACGTATGACACGCAGTGTGCACCAGTGCGTGTCGATGTACCTCTCCTTAATCATTCTTCTTATTTGCACCACTGCCTGTGGTCACCCAGCTGATGGTATTGCAGTGAGATCAAGAGCCCTTCCTTCTCTGAGGAGGTGACCATCCCCTGAGATGCTCCACCATCCTTCCCCGGCTGTCCCTCTGATGACTCATGCTCCAAAATCCGGGTCACCAATGTCACGAGCAGTAGCGCTACCGCTGCGCCGATGGGCCGACTAACTAATATTAGTTTTTAAAAGCAGTCACTTATTACCTTTTATATCTGAGGCTCCTTTTCTTTTGTTAATTAGAATATTGTTACCTGATGTTAGCAGGTGTGATGTGCGGGACAGCACTTTACCTGGCAGCTGACATATCCATCTCTGTTCCTCCCATCACACCATCAGCATTGTGACAACACAGCTGCGCAGGAAGAGCCATTTAGCAGCTGACAGGTCAGTCACCAGTGATGTCACTGTCAGTGAGGTTACAGTACCAATGATGTAGTGGGAGGAACAGAACTAGATATGTCAACTGCCAGGCAGTGTGCTATTCCACACATCCAGCACAATACTATCATATAGAAAACTTGACTACAGTAGTTTCCAGGTCCCCCCACCCCTGACTAAAGGGGCACAGTTACATTTTACAATAAGTACTGGGTCCCTTTCAACCCTATGAATCCCTAACCTCCCTTGCAGGGTCCTTGGAGCTCTGGTGCTCCTAAGACCATTTGTGCAGGGGTGCTTTTCCCAGGCAGGGCAAACAACCTGGGGAGTGAGCTCTGTCAGCACATGTCTCAATGTGCCCAGAAGGATAGCAAACAGAGAAATGTATTGGCATACGATATCACTGCTAAATGCACAGTCCATGGTTAGCCTGGCCCTGTGTGCCTCCCTTTCAACATTTCACTGAAAGCTCTAGTGGCCCCCCAAAAAAACTCCCATGTCTGGCCTCATTACAGGGAGACTTACCAACCTCCATCCCTTGCCAAGCCCCTTCCTACCTGATACTCATTGTTCAGCTGCCTGCTAGGGGTTACAAGAGGAACTGCCAGTGCCTATGACATTACACAATGAGCATTTCATATTACTACATAGGGTTAGGGCTCTGGAGGGACAGTAGGCCCCAGGGATTAAATAGGGAACTCGGGCAGACTGGATGGACCATGGGTCTTCTTCGGCCGTCATTGTCTATATTTCTAAGGTTAACTTATAGTTTGCTCTGAAAACTAACTTCTCCCAATTTTTTCTGCCAACTGTTGGCAGTGAAGCTGGCAGGGTGCTGGCACTTCCCTTGAGGGGTGGTCCACTACTCTCCCAAATGTGCTTTTCAGGGCTGATGGTCTCTGCTCCTGTCAAGGTGAGTTCCTGTGGCTCTAACCCTTCTGCTGCTCCTGATAGTCTCCTTCTCTGGTGGGACCAAGCAGAGCGACAAGGCAGGTGTGAGGACTAGTGGGATGCTGGGGCACATGGGGGGAGTATCACCAGCAGAAAGACGGAGATGTTGCATCCCTACCGGTTGCTGATAAGACCCCACCTAGAGTACTGTGTCCAGTTCTAGAGACCACATCTCTGGAAGGACATAGACTGAGTGGAGGCGGTCCATAGGAGGGAAACTACAATGGTGCAGGGACTGCATCAGAAGCCCTATGAGGAAAGACTAAGGGCTAAAATATGCACACCATGGAAGAGAGAAAGGGGGGGGGTTATGATAGAGACATTTAAATACTCTATGGGGGTAAATTAAGTACAGGAGGGAAGTTTTTACCAGAAAAAAGGAGCTCAAGAACAAAGGCACATGCTATGAAACTGGAGGGGGTAGATTCAGGAGAGATGTGAGGAAATACTTCTTCACAGAAATGGTGGTGGATTTCTGGAACAGCCTTACAGCAGAGGTGGTGAGGGTGAAAACAGTAGTTGGGCTTAAGAATGCATGTGATAAGCATAAGGGAATCCTAGCAGAAAGGAAGGGTGGGGGGAATGGGCTGTAGATGAAGTAGAATCTCATGTGATACTGTAGGTAGGGAAAATGAGCAGACTAAGTGGGCTAAGCAGTCCTTATATGTCAGCGAATTCTATGTTTCTAAGTTTCTATGCTTCTCTATGACTGTACATAGTCCAGGGAGGACAGCAGGACCAGCAAACAAAAGATCAGAACCAATATAAACTCGAACATACACTGCAGGCTATTGAATCTCCCACTGCTGCCTACTGCTCTGATGTCAGCTGCAGGGGATTTTGGGATTTGTAGTAACTAAAAAAGTCAGACTACAAGTAAGCAAAATTAGTCAGATACAATCTGCTATACTACAGTAAACAAAAAGTAAACCAAAATGTTTTTGCACACAAAGTGCAGATTGTGGGCCAGTCCCACACTTGAATGTGGGGGCACGTTATGATAACTGTTCCCCTTTAGTAGTACATTGCAGTTCATAGGTATCATAGGTAAGTACAGAGCAAAGAAGACTTTTGTCCACTGTACTCGCTTAGACCCTAATTATTGTAGCTCCCTATTTTGTTCGCTATACAATGTTTGTCCAGTTTCCTCTTGAACTCAAGCATGGTCTTGCTAGCAACCACCTCCTCAGGCAAGTTGTTCCAAACTGGAATGACTCTAACACTAAACCAGTGTTTTCTTGTTATTGTCTTAAAATGTTGCCCCTTCAACTGCCATGAGTGTGTCCTAGTGTCAAAATGCTGATCCCTTAGTGTAAGTCCCAGTTTATCCCTTAGGTTGATGTCTTTAAGTGAACTATACACCATACACATGTCTCCTCTCAATCGTCTATACTCCAGTGTGAACATCCCCAAATCTTTCAATCTGTCCTCATAATCTAGGTCTCTAACATCTGCTACCAACCTAGTTGCCCTTCTCTGAACCCTCTCCAATCTCTTGACATCTGTCCTAAACCCTGGTGACCAGAACTGGGCACAATACTCCAATTGTGGTCTCACCAGCGCACCAAACAAAGGCACAATCACCTCCCTCTTCCTACTCTTAATATGCTTCTTAATATTAATAAGAATACCACCAGCGGGCTTTATAGCCTGGCTACAGTGCTGATGGAACTTGAGATCATTTGTCACTTTAACATCCAGATCTCTTTCTCCAAGTACCTTTCCCAGTATATGTCCATTTAGAACATAATCAGCTTTTTTGTTATTTTTCCCGGAGTGCATAACTGCACATTTATTGATGTTAAAAGACAACTTATAATCCCTAGCCCATCTTTCCATTTTAAATAAGGCTTCCTGCAGTTTCATTACATCATCACTATTTTTGATACTAGTACCAATCCTAGTGTCATCTGCACATTTGGTTTCCCAAACGTCCCCTCCTCCAGTCAGTGAGTGTGTGTGTGTGTGTGTATATATATATATATATTAAACAAACAAGGCCCGAGTACTGATCCCTGGGGAACTCCACTTTCCACTCCTAACCAATCAGAATATATACCCTTTAAACAAACCCTCTGATTTCTATCACTCAGTCATGCTTTTACCCAAGATGTAATATACCCAAGTATTTTGTGTTCTATTAAAGCATCCACCAATTCCCCACGTGGGACCTTATTGAATGCTTTGGAAAAATCCAAAAACACTACGTCCACAGAGGTACCCTTATCCAAGGCCCTACTCATATGATCATAAAACTCTAGGAGATTCGTCTGACATGATAAACCCTTCCTAAAGCCATGTTGTGCATTATCACAGTCCCCTGCTAATTTCATGAACGCCACTATTTGGTCCTTAATAATAGTTTCCAATATTTTCCCCAAAACAGTGGTCAAGCTTACAGGTCTATAGTTACTCAGTTCCTGTTTTGACCCCTTTTTATGGATAGGAGCAACATTTGCTTTGCACCATACCTCTATCACCTCCCCTCTATCCAGTGATGTTTGAAACAATACTGTTAGGGGTTCTGCCAATACTGTTGCCAGCTCCCTAAGAACTCTAGGATGGATCCCATCTGGTCCCTGAGACTTATTTGGGTCCAGGTGCTTCAATCTACCCTCACTGTCTCCTTTATTCAAAACAATTTTATAACCAGCATTATACAGGTGGTCCCTAGTACTTTCAGATTTATTATTAAAGACTGATGAAAAATAAGTATTGAAATGCCCTGCCATAGCCTGGTTGTCCTCAACTAAATCCCCAGCCAGGTCCTTAAAGGGCCCCACAATAGTTTTACTCCCCTTTTTATTATTAATATAAGTGTAGAAAGATTTATGATTATCTTTAACTCTTGAAACCAAATTTAACTCATAATTCCGAGTTGCCTGTTTAATAGCTTTTTTAGTTTCTTTTAATAGTTTATTATACACAGCCCAATTTTTTGCACACTCACATTTCCTAGCTTTAATATAAGCTCTTTTTTTCCTTTTAATCAATTTCCTAATTCTAGGGGATAGCCATGAGGACATTTTACCCAATCCATTGTATTTCTTCCTTAGTGGGACATACTTGTTTACCAAATCAACAATCTTCTTCTCTAAGATAGCTCAGTTATCCTTTAATGATCTATTTTCAAACTCTTTCAGCCATCCCCACTCCAGGAGTTCCATTCTCATTTTATTGAAATTGGTCTTGTTAAAGTTCCGGACCTTGGTTGAATCAGAAATCATAGAATATACCCCATTTATTTCAAAACTAATCATGCAGTCATCACTCGAACCAAGTGGTGAGGAAGTACTACAATTTTTAATCGAGTCCCCTAAATTACTTAACACAAGGTCTAATGTATTTTCTCCCCTTGTGCTACTCCCTATGTGTTGATCCAAACCTGCTAGTAAAAAAGAGTCCAGATATCTTAACTCATTTGATGTCCCTGCTGTTTGTTTTGACCAATTGATACCGGGCAGATTAAAGTCACCTAAAAGTACAATATTTTCAGTAGACTCTAAGGAGTTCAAAAAATTTAGAACAGCCTCATCATTTTGGGGGGGGAATTGAGGGAGGTCGATACATAACCCCCATTGTGATATTTGGGCCTTCTAGTGGCAATATCTTAATCCACAGATGTTCAATTCCTGGTATTTGAGGAACTTCAATAGCCACTGATTTTATTGTATCGGATACATACAGTGCTACACCTCCACCTTTTTTACTTAATCTATCCATATGATATAACTCATATCCCGGTATATGATGGTCCCAGGTATCCTCAGATGTCCACCAGGTCTCAGTTATGGCACATATCTGGACATTGTCAGTATTTAGCAAGCAAACTAGTTCATCAAATTTGTTTGTAAGCTTCCTGGCATTAAGGGACAGGCATTTCCAGTCCTGAGATACACTAGTCTTCTCAAGTTGTTTGGGGATATTTTCTGATGACTGGGAAGCTAGATGAATACCCCCTACCCCCTCGGTACCTGGTTTAAATGATTCTCAACTTGTTGTTGTATTTCCCTAGCTAGTATTTTAGAACCATGTTTGTTAAGATGCAATCTGTCATTCCCAAATAAACCTCAGTCCCTAAATGTGTCCCAGTGATGGATAAATACAAAACCCTCCCTATGGCACCACCTTCTCAGCCACCCATTTAGCTGTCTAATGTCCCTATGTTTGGCTGCCCCATCTCGATGGATGGGCAGGATTTCTGATATCAAAATATAGCATCCCTGTACCCTCAAGTCCTCGCCAACAGCATCAAAGTCCCTTTGAATATTCAAATGTGCCCTATTTCCAACATCATTTGTACCAGTGTGTAGTACCGTGACTAGATTTAGGGTATTTTCCAATAATCCTGGCAACAATTTACGAACATCCCCTATACCTGCTCCAGGAAGAGTACTAACAGTTGTAAACTCGTTCCTTCCTTGACATAATATTTTATCAATGTTTCTAACCATGGAGTCACCAATAACCAAAAGTTCCTTATTTAGTTTGTGAACTCTTTGTAACCTTTGCTTATTGTTCCCTACCGTTCTTTCATGTCCTTCCCTAAACACACTAAGGTTTGGATCTAATTGGTCAGTATTGCCCCGATCTACCTCGGTACTGAGGATGTTGTATCTATTCTGGAATGTCAATATGCCCATATCCACCAATATTCCTTCTTCCCTTTTTACTACCCTTTTCCACCCTGCACCAATCTTCTTCTTTCTTAGAGTCCAAATAGTTATTTGCCACCAGATGTATATCTTCCCCTTCTACATATGCAACCCCTACTGGCTGATCATTTACATGTTGTTCAACACAATTATCTAAAGCTGAATCTATACCTTTTTCTAATGAAGATATCTCAATCTGCAGTTGATTCCTATTCTGTAATGATTCAATTTCTTGTTTCAAAATTTCAATCAAGGTACATTTATCACAAACAAAAGAACCAACCTTCTCCCCTTCCTCATACATTTCACATGTGAGACAGAAGTTCATAGTAACATAGTCCCTATCATGCATACCCATATGCAGTTCCATATTTAAATCAGGATTTCCTAAAAGCTCCCACTTACAGACCTTCTTTGATTTAGAGTAGGACTAGTGGCTCCTTCCCTCGACTGACGCCGACAGACGCCGTTGGCCTCTGCCCGCATCGCCTCTGCTCCGTGCTTGACTCCACTCACTGTAGCCGAGCTTTTACCAGCGCAGCTCTGTGACGTTGCCTTTGTTGCTATGGCAACTGTCCCGAGCACTCCTGAAACCTAGGGCAGACTGTGGGGGTAACCTGCCCTTAAAAGATCAGGTTAAACCCCACCTGGTAGCACAAAAACGCTATACCAAAGCCCACAGAGTGAGCTAGTCAGCTGCAAGCTCCCCGAGTAGCGAGGAGATCAAACAGCGCCACTGGGAATCAAAGTGACCACTTCACTTTAGCTTTCAATGCAGCTACAGCTGCCGTGCTATCCTCTCACGCCCGTAAGTCACCAACAGAAGTTCTTTCACACATTGTGATGTCATTGAGGAACAAGCTGTGCCTAACTACACTGAATCAAGCCCAGCTCATTCCTCAATGACATCACAGTCCTCTACAAATGGTTGCAATGTAGTCTCAATACAGACTCTGCCATATCTCTGATGCGCGTCCTGCTATAAGTGCATCTATACCTCATTTGGAAGAGTTTGCCATGGACTTTCAAACTATGTCAGCCACTGTACATAAATGTTTCACTTTATGTTAAAACAAGGGATACTCTGATTGAAAGAATAAAAGCTTTACAAATAACGTGAAACAAAAGTGGTTGCTGTGCCAGCCTTGCCAATAGGGCAAGGCAGAATAGTTAGGTGGGGTGGGAAGACCGCATGGGCCAAGAGGCTTTTTTTGCTGTCAGTGTCTAAGTATCTATGTTTATAAATTGTGACTGTATGAGGCTTCCTGGTGTTTGCACCTCGGTCCCCCAGGTTTCAGTGTGATGCACTTCCCCAACACCACCTGGCCTGAGTAGTTTCCATCTCAGGTGTAATCACGCATGCCCTTCTCTCTGTGCCCTACGGATAATGTCTGAGCGCGCTCAAGCCGTAGTGTTCTCACTACTCTGAAGGGCAGAATAACATACGTTACAGCAGAATCTCAAATAGCAGGTTCCACACATTTGTTTCAGATACTGCTGTTTAACAATATACAGAATGTTGCATGACAAAAACTGGAAAAGAATTTGAGGGCTTAAAAGTTGAACTGAGGTCTGTTTCTCCAGAACAAAACAGTTTCTGGTGCTCAAGTTTCATCTTATCCATGCATGACTGAAACACATTCCAGATGGGTTGTGCAAAGAATTAAACAACCGTGTCCACTCCACTGTTCTGCATTCAGTACCTACTCTGGGAAGGTTTCTGAGGCTAAACATAATGACAGCAATCTGAGAACTTTTTTTCTTTGTAAATTTTTTTGGTTTTATGTTTTCAACATCCAGACAGTACAACAATCAACACCGCAATACTAAACTGTTTCCTTAACAATTACACGATTTGCTTTAGTAATCTGAGAACAGATGAAATATGAACTGGGCCTTCAGCATTAGTTAAAACAGAATTAATTACTTGTTTTTTTCGCTTTGGCCAATATGTCAGAAGCATTACACTCCATTAAAAGCATCTGTATACTATGTGGTTCACTGTTGTTAGTATGGAAACCTACAGTATGCACTTCTAGATGCTGCTGAACCACAGTAGTGATGACAGAATGCTGTTGTATGTACTGCAGTAGCGATATCAGAATGCTGTTGTACTGCAGTAGGTATGTCAGAATGCTGCTATACCACAGTACTGATGTCAGAATGCTGCTGAACCGCAGTAGTGATGTCAGAATGCTGTTCTACCATAGTAGTGATGTCAGAATGCTGTTGTACTGCAGTACAGTTGTCAGAATGCTGTTGTACTGCAATACAGATGTCAGAATGTTGCTGTACCACTGTAGTGATGTCAGAATGCTGTTGTACTGCAGTAGTGATGTCAGAATGCTGTTGTATGTACTGCAGTAGGTATGTCAGAATGCTGTTCTACCACAGTAGTGATGTCAGAATGCTATTGTACTGCAGCAGTGATGTCAGAATACTGTTCTGCCACAATAGTGATGTTAGAATTCTGTTGTACTGCAGTGGAGATGTCAGAATGATGCTGTACTACAATAGTGATGTCAGAATGCTGCTGTACCACTGTAGTGATGTCACAATGCTGTTGTACTGCAGTAGTGATGTCAGAATGCTGTTCTACCACAATAGTGATGTCAGAATGCTGTTGTACTGCAGTAGAGATGTCAGAATGGTGCTTGTTACGGTGTGGGTTCTACAGATGACACAGGACTCAGTAATTAAGGTGCAACACACGTTGGCTTGTGGGATGTTTATTAATCTTCATAAACTTTTTTTCTCCACCATCAAAGAATAACATAAACTTCTAAAAGAAATTAATAATATAAAAACAAACAAAAAAAAAAAAAAACAACTTTGTTACTTCAAAGAAAAACAAGTATAATCCTTACAGCAAGGCCCTTCTCTCTCCACTGGTCAGAAGATACTGACCCTATCTCACAGGTTCCTGCTCAGGTAGGATTTATATATCCGCCTACCTATCAGGTGACACAGGATCATCAAAATAAAAATATCTTTTAATAGCTTCCAAAACAATTTTGTACATATTCCTTAGTGTGTTACTTGATACAAATAACCTGTTTTAAGGGTTATCTCTTAAAAGTATTCTTTGGTAAAACTTTACCTTGCCATAGAATGTTTGCCAGACAATGATTGACAGGTTCTTGTTATAAATGTGGGCCACTAGGGGCCGCTGATCCCCTAAAGGAACAGTCAGACTGCAGCAGGCTTTCTCAGAGAACAGGCCTTCCCTTTTTATGTTGCTCGCACGCTTGTGCAAGAAACATAGTGCCATCATCGGAGATTTCGGAGGTGCGCCACCTCCTCCAATTCAGTTGGTGAGCTGGCAGGCACAGTTTCCTGTAAATATCGCATTTTGAGCTGTCTATGACACGCCCAAAATGCAGTGGCATACAGTTGAAAGGGGGAGCTACGCTTCAGTGAGCACCGATAAGCGTAGCTCCCCCTCCCCACACGCAGGTGTGCACGCCTGCATGTCCTGTGTAGCTGACGGGGTGCCCAATCCCCGCCGGCTGAGCTGCTGTTATCCCCCTCAGAGCTGGTGCCACGCTGGGAGCCCAACCCAGCGTGGCAATCTGTTGTTTGGCCGACAGGGTGCCTAACTTCGTCGGCTGAACGTCTTCGCCTTGTGCCACGCTGAGTCACTCAGCGTGGCAAACATCCCACGTAGTCTTTTTTTTTTGTTTTAAACCTGTGAAACAAAACGATCGTCCTGGCTGCCTCCTGACCCCCCCACAACCCGCACTCCACCCACCGCGCACTCCAGCCTCCCCACACACACCCTCACCACATATTTACCCTGGACTCTGGCGCGATGATCTTCGTGGACGGAAACACGCCTGCACTCTTCTCAAAGCCGATCACTTAACTGAGGAAATGCCAGTAAGCTGTATAATGGGCTAGATAGGAGGGTTCAACTTTTGTGCATATCTCAGGCATTTTGGGATTTTTCACCAACTTTCAACATGGGGTTTAGGACCCCTTCTCATGATGATGACATGTCACTGTCATGAGTGAGGAGTCTGAAGGGTGATTTGCGCAGTGACTGCGAATCACCTTTAGGCCCGATACTGCCATGACAGTGATATCATTCATGAGAAGGGGTCCCAAAACCCCATGTGGAAAAATGTGTCCAAAAATTCCAAAATGACTGTTTTACGGCATGCTATGCAGTAGTTCCTCGCAGGCTTGTAAGTTCACGTAAATTTCAATATTTTCACTCCAGATTTTCAACATTGCCATTTTACCACACCACCTTATGAGTAGTACAGCTGTCATTTTCACATCTCACCCAAAATGTGTTTCCGCCCTTGTAGAGCAGAATGGCGCAGTTGATGTGTGAAATCAAGGTACGGGACAAATTAAGAAATCCACAGTGACACTGTTCATGAGCAGAGGTCTTAAAATGGCTATGTTGGAAAATTTGGTGAAAAAATTCCAAAATGACTGTTTTATCGAAGGCAAGCTATGCAGTTCCTACGCAGGCTCGTAAGTTCACAAATTTTCAATATTTTCACTCCAGATTTTCAACATTGCCATTTTACCACACCTCTCATGAGCAGTACAGCTGTCATTTTTCACATCCTGCTCAAAACATGTTTCCATATGTAGCGCACAATGGCGCAGCTCGGTGCTTACTCAGTGTATGGGACACATTAAGAAAATCACAGTGTCACTGTTCATGAACAGAGATCTTAAATGGAAATGTTGAAAATTTGGTGAAAGAATTCCTAAAATGACTGTTTTGATGAAGTGTGCGCTATACTGTTCCCACGCACGCCATAGGTTTTATAATTTTCAATATTTCCACTCCAGATTTTCAACATTGCCATTTTACCACACCTCCTTATGAGCAGTACAGCTGTCATTTTTCAAATCCTGCCCAAAATGTGTTTCCGCCCATGTAGCGCACAATGGCGCAGTCAGTGTGCAAACTCAATGTATGGGACACATTAACAAAATCACACTGACACTGTTCATAGATACATAGATACATAGACAGTGTCAGCAGATAAGGGCCTATGGCCCACCCAGTCTGTCCATTTAAGTTTGTAAGTTCAGTTTATGTTTTCCAGGAAGTCTGTTGCCCCTCACCCCTGACCTCCAGAATTCGTTATGCCTATCCCATGCATTCTTAAATCCCATGATTGTTTCAGCCCCCACCACTTCCTCTGGCAGGATGTTCCACTTGTCCACCACCCGTCTGTGAAGAAATTCTTCCTCACGCTTCCTCTGAATCGTCCTCCCTCTAACTTCATCCCATGCCCTCTAGTCCTGGAACATCTTTTTCGCTTAAAATAGTGCATTCCTGCACCCTGTTCCTCCCTGTAAGATACTGTATGTCTCTATCATATCCTCTCTCTCCTCTCCTCCAGGGAGTACATGTTCAGTGCCTTCAACCTGTCCTCATAGGACTTGTGATGCAATCCATGCACCATCTTTGTTGCCCTCCTCTGAACCTTCTCCACCCTGTCTATGTCCTCACGTAGGTAAGGTCTCCAGAACTGCACAGTGTACTCCAGGTGTGGCCTCACTAGTGTCTTGTATAGTGGAATTATGACCTCCTTTCCTGCTGGTGATGCCCCTGCCTATGCATCCCAGCATCCTATTTGCTTTACCTGCTGCCTTGTCACACTGTTTCTGCCTTGAGGTCATCAGAGATGATAACTCCAAGATCCCTTTCCTGCTTGGTGCATGCTATATCCTCACCCCCAACTGATATATTGTGCCAGGGTTTTTGTGCCCCATATGCATTATCTTGCACTTCCTTGCATTGAATTTCAACTGCCAAACCCCTGACCATTCTTCAAGTTTCTGCAGGTCCCTTCTCATTCTGTCTACACCCTCTGGTGTGTCTACTCTGTTAGAGAGCTTTGTGTCATCAGCGAACAGTGAAATTCTGCCTTCTAGGTCCTGCACAATGTCACTGATGAAGATATTGAATAGTACCGGTCCCAGCACTGATCCCTGTGGTACCCCACTGGTCACTCTTCCTCTGTGGAGTGACAGCCATTTACCACCACCTCTGTGTCCTGCTGCCCAGCCAGTTACCTACCCACCGCACTACTGTCCTGCCCACACCCATATTCCCCAGTTTGTGCAATAGTCTTCTATGTGGCACAGTGTCAAAGGCCTTGCTGAAGTCCAGATAGGCCATGTCCACTGCCCTAGCCTGATCCACCTCCCTAGTCACCCAGTCAAAAAATTCAATGAGGTTGGTCTGACATGACCTTCCCCTGGCGAAACCATGCTATCAGAAGTCTTAAAATGGCTATGTTGAACATTTCGTGAAAAATTTCCTAACAATGACTGTTTTACAAGCGTGTGTTGCGCAGTTCCTACACATGCTCGTAAGTTCGCAAATTTTCAATATTTGCACTCCAATGACTTCCAAATACCTAAACAGCACATAGAAACAAGCAACATTTGGCATTGACAAATGCTTGTTGTTTCCAGGAGCAGCCCAAACAGAGTTCAGGTAACCTTCTTATCTGGACATTTCTTTCTCTAATACCTTCTTGAGGGAATTCTGTACATAACCTCTTTTTTGGTCTACCATAATGTTTGTTTTAAATGAAGGGCCATTTAAAACACATTTAAATTGTATTTGGTTTTTTTTTTTCAAGAGCTCTTCAGAACAGGGGACAAGCTTTGCTTTTCCTATAGTCCTGGTAAGAATGCAGCTGATACACAGAAGGAACAAGTCTCAGTGCAGCAGAACTAAAACAAAACAGCATTCTGTACTGCAGGGTTAATGCTTGCAGCAGGGAGTGTGCTAACCACAGAAACCCTGTTCAATCAAAAACAAACTCTCATTCTCTTAGTGAGACTCTCAAATGATAATTTATAACATATAGTCTCCTGTCTATTTTCCAGACTGCAACTGAATATTATTCTGTCCTTTTCTTGAACAGAACCAGTAAATAATACTGGAATCAAACAAATATTCCAGGGAAATGGAGTCTGTATTTACCCATTACTGCAGGCAGTTAATCTGTTATTTCAATAACTTGATATTTAAGACTACCCAAGGAAAAAGAGAAATAAAGCATGAAGAGGGTAACAGAGATGTGTGTGTGTGTGTGTGTGTGTGGGGGTGCTCTGTAAGGAGGTGGCCTGCCTCCATACAGAAAATACAGGGATAGCCTTAGAAGAGGGGAGGAAAGTGGTTGCAACCAGAGAAAGATATAAAGGATGGGTACTTTTATTTAGTGGCAGGGACTAATCCTGTCACAGTAGTGATGTCAGAATGCTGTTGTACTGCAGCAGTGATGTCAGAATGCTGCTGAGCTGCAGTAGTGATGTCAGAATGCTGTTGTATGTACTGCAGTAGTGATGTCAGAATGCTGTTGTACTGCAGTAGTGATGTCAGAATGCTATTGTATGTACTGCAGTAGGTATGTCAGAATACTGTTCTACCACAGTAGTGATGTCAGAATGTTGTTGTATGTACTGCAGTAGGTATGTCAGAATACTGTTCTACCACAGTAGTGATGTCAGAATGCTGTTGTATGTACTGCGGTAGGTATGTCAGAATACAGTTCTACCACAGTAGTGATGTCAAAATGCTGTTGTACTGCAGTAGTGATGTCAGAATGCTGTTGTACGTACTGCAGTAGGTATGTCAGAATACTGTTCTGCCATAGTAGTGATGTCAGAATGTTGTTGTATGTACTGCGGTAGGTATGTCAGAATACTGTTCTACCACAGTAGTGATGTCAGAATGCTGTTGTATGTACTGCGGTAGGTATGTCAGAATACTGTTCTACCACAGTAGTGATGTCAGAATGCTGTTGTATGTACTGTGGTAGGTATGTCAGAATACAGTTCTACCACAGTAGTTATGTCAGAATGCTGTTGTATGTACTGCAGTAGGTATGTCAGAATGCTGTTGTACTGCAGTAGTGATATCAGAATGCTGTTGTGCTGCAGTAGAGATGTCAGAATGCTGCAGTACCACAGTAGTGATGTCAGAATGCTGTTGTACCGCAGTAGTGATGTCAGAATGCTGCTGTACCACAGTAGTGATGTCAGAGTGCTGTTCTACTACAGTAGTGATGTCAGAATGCTGTTGTATCACAGCAGTGTTGTCAGAATGCTGCTGAACCACAGTAGTGATGTCAGAATGCTGCTGTATCACAGCAGTGTTGTCAGAATGCTGCTGAACCACAGTAGTGATGTCAAAATGCTGCTGTACCACAGTAGTGATGTCAGAATGCTGCTGTACCACAGTAGTGATGTCAGAATGCTGTTGTATCACAGTAGTGATGTCAGAATGCTGCTGTACCACAGTACTGATGTCAGAATGCTGCTGAACCACAGTAGTGATGTCAGAATGCTGCTGTATCACTGCAGTGTTGTCAGAATGCTGCTGTATCACAGCAGTGATGTCAGAATACTGCTGAACCACAGTAGTGATGTCAGCATGCTGTTGTACTGCAGTGGTGATGTCAAAATGCTGCTGAACCATGGGGCAGGAAATTGACCCCCAAAATGCTCTGCTTATACTGGATATCCCCCTGGGTACCAGTAAGGACACTGTAGAGGGAGCACTCCCCAAAGTTGAATGTTTACAAATTGCTGTGGTGGTGGGTCAACAGGCTGATTTTATCGCTCAAAGTTTCATGGCCTTGGTAGAGTATAGTGACCTCATGGACAGCTCTAAAGTGCCACAGACTGTTGCCTCAGAAGGGGTCCCAGCAGCCAGGAGAGTAATAACAAAAGACAGTAAAGACCCTGGGGAGGATGAGCCCCCACCATTATTTAGGCTTTTGAAGAGAAATTTGCTAAGCTTTTGCTGGAGGAAGGGAAAACCATAGAGGACTTTAAGAAACTATTCCTGCCACCTGGGGGGTGTACTTTCCCCCAAACCCCCATCCACTCCAGTACTGGCTTCAGTGCCTGCACCTGTGCCAGCACCCACATCGGTGCCTGCAGATAGTCATGACATGCACTGCAAGTTGAGGATGTTCTCAGGTACCCTCCCCACCCCACTGGGGGAGGATGACTGGGAGACCTGGATCGACTGTGGTGCCCCCTTGGTACCCGAGTGGCAGTGTGCAGAAGCTGAGAAGCAAAAAAGGCTCATGAAAAGTTTGAGGGGTCCGGCCTTGGAAGTCATTAGATTTCTGAGGTCCACGAATCCTGAGGTGTTTGCTGAAAAGCACCTGTCTGCGCTCGAAGGCAATTTTGGAAGCTTTGAGTCAGGGGAGACTTTGATGTGGCAATTCAAAGTAACCAAACAATGGAGAGGGGGAATGTTTATCTGTGTATGTTACTCACCCACAGAGGGCCCAGCAGAGAGCTTATCGAAAGGGTGGGGTAGCCGCCAGTGACTTGAACCGTGTGAGACTAGGGTACATACTACAATATGCCAAGCACTCTAAATTGCAGATTAACCAGTTAAGGTTTCAGCATAGGAGAGATAACCCACCTGACTACTGCGACCTGATAAAAGAACTCAGGGAGGTTGAAGGTGAAGAAAGAAATTGTGATTATTGGGAGGGCACAGCCCGAGTGATCATGGCACAGAAAGACCTCTCTGAAATGGAGACCACTAAGGATATTCTGCCATGGGCTGAGTGGTGGAGAGACGAGCTGCTGAAGGAAGTCAGAAAAGTATAAATTGGTGCCTTTATGGAGGCCTCCACTGCAGACAAAGACCCTGGTAACTCTCAGGACGTGACTGCCATGGGGGTGGGGGTGCACACTCAGGCATCCTCTACCAAGGGTGGCTTCTAGGCTGAGATCAAAGAATTGACTTGCCACCCTAAAGGAACTGTTAAGACATGTTGCACCACCCTTGCTGCTGCATGCAGATATCAGACCCCAATCCCTTGCTACTGCTTCAGTCCCTCATGCAATGTTCTCTCCAACGATGACCCAGGAGTCTATCATTTGTCACAACTGTGGAAAGGATGGCCATATATGAAGAGAGAATGCCGGTCTCAGAAAGACTTAGAAAAAGTAGTAAACAGACACCAAGGGGAGCACCGAAAAGCAAATCAATGGCCGAGGGGTGCCCGAAATGACCGCAGTGAGGGCTCAAGAAATACTAACTCAAACTTCTTTGTGGCTAAATCATCTGTCCAGGTCCCTGCTACCATCCCTCTAGACTGGTCCAAATTGGTGGGCCCTTCGATGGAGACTACTGTGTGACTGTCAGTGGTATCCATGTTCGGGCTGTGCTCAACAGCAGGTCAGACCATTGTATTCCAGGACTGGTATGACAAACACTTATTTGATGTGCCATTACGGTCTCTAGAAGACCTACATGTGTAGGGGCCTGAGTGACAAGTCTCATCCCTACCTAGGGTATGTCCATCTTTGGCTGTCTTTTCCTACGTCCGTGACTGGTGTAGATGAACAAGTAGAGATGCTAGCCCTGGTGTGCCCCCCCTACAGGGATGTATGATGGGGTCACCCTACTCATTGGAACCAACGCCCACATGTTTGGGAGATTAGCACAGTTGTGCCAAGAGAAATGAGACTGACAGACTGGCCGGGCAAAGAGAATTCCAGGTCTGATCAAGAAAGCCTATGACCTGCAGAAGCAGTCTGTTGCAGAAGACCAGGATAAGCCCATTGGAATTGTCTGGAAGAAGGACCCTGACTCATTGGTATTGACACTCAATACTCGGTATACTGTGCATGGCTAAGTCCATCTTAGGAGAGATGTGAAAAACAAAATATTAGTGCTGGACACACCACGTAAAGGAAAGTTGCCGGAAGGGCTAATGGTCAAGCCCAGTATCCTACCTGCCCGTGTCCATGCCTATGTACACCGAGGGATGGTCCAAATTCAAAACATGTTGGATCGGGAAGTCTGCATGAACAGGGAATGTATGCTGGCTACAGAACACTGCACAGACACTGCGGTATTACCCAGTAACAAGCACTGTGGTGGAAAGGAGAAAGTGACCTCAGAACTATTTGATTTTGGTGATTCTCCCTTGTCTGCTGGGTGGAAAACCCTGAATTAGCAGCAAACTTGCCCAGAAAGACCAAGTGTTCTCACTAAAAGCAGGGTTTTAAATAATTGATTAGCAGTTTTTTCCTGGGACAATACTAACTGTTCAGAAAGTATTTATATAGGTTTTCTAGAAGTGTTATGTTTGTTAAACACAGTGAGGCAGGTGATATGCATTTTCACAATGTTTTATCACTTTTATGAGCAGAATGCTAATCAATTTTTAGAGTTAAATAAAACCCTGAAAAGAGTTTGATGGTGGATGTGTCCATGGTGCTGAGCATAACACATGCCTGCATGATGATCAACCATTCCAATAGAGGTCCCTGCACCTTGCTCCAGCTGACATAGACGATGTTATGAGGCATCTACAGGAAATGCTCGCTGCTGGCATTATTCAAGAATCAAAAAGCTCCTATGAATCCCCCATTGTAGCTGTGCATAGAAAGAACAGATCCATGAGGATGTGTGTGGATTATTGGACCCTCAACCGACGAACTGTCACCGATCAATACACCATACCACGCATACAGGATGCCTTGGACTGCCTGATCAGGAGTCAGTATTTGATCTCCACAGCGGATACTATCAAATTCCAATGGCCTCAGAGGCCATGAGAAAACAGCCTTCATCTGTCTGCTGGGGTTCTACAAATTTCTGAGGATGCCACAGGGGATCTCGGGCTCCCCCGCCACCTTTCAGTGATTGATGGAGTATGTGGTAGGGCATATGAACCTGCTGGAGTGCCTGGTATACTTGGACGATGCCATTGTATTTGGGCGGACGCTGGAGGAGCGTGAGACCAGACTCTTCAGAGTCCTTGACCAATTGAAGGAATTCGGCCTCAAGTTATCCATAGACAGGTGCCAGTTCTTTCAAGCATCTGTGAAATATGTGGGGCATATAGTGTTTGCCGAAGGGATACAGACAGATCCCAGTAAAGTAGAATCCTTGACCAGCTGGACCCAGCCCACCAAAAAGTGGTACAGCGTTTCCTGGGGCTCTGCGGCTACTATTCAAGGGTGGTATGGCCACTGCTTAATCTTACCCAAGACTATCCCCCTACCAACTGCAGATACATAAAGGGGACCATCAAGGCAGAAGAAAAGGTTTCTTCTGGACAAGTGATCCCTTTGGGCCTCAGTGGACTCCCAAGTGTGAGGCGGCTTTCTTCGAAGTCATCTATCAGCTCATCCATGCCCCATCCCTGCCTATGCTGATCCCACCAAGCCATACATTCTGCATATGGATGCCAACTTGAAGGAGCTCAGGGCTATGCTCTACCAAGAATACGAGGATGGCCTGAGACCTGTGGCTTTCGCCAGTCTCAATCTGACCCTATCCGAGCAGAACTATCCAGTCCACAAATTGGAATTCCTTGCTCTAAAGTGAGCCATTGTTGACCAGTTTCATGAGTACCTTTATGGGGCAAAGATATTAGTGAAGACTGATAACAACCCTCTGATATATGTGCAGACCTCAGCTAAGTTGGTGGCTTTCTGCCCTGTCGACTTATGATTATGCTGTTGAATACAGGCCTGGACTGAATCACACTCATGCTGATGCCCTGTCATGGAGGACAAATTCTAAGGACAATTGGGTGAGGTTGTCTGAAGCCTCCATTAAAGCGTTATGCCAGAAGTTTGATAAAGATGAGCAACTGTCTGCAGACACTGTGGACTGCCTGGTGGATTGCTTGGGGCCCCCCTGATACCTGCATACCGGCTGCCTATTGCCATTTTTCTGCCTTAGATATTAGTGCACTGCCTCAGTTTGATAATGACAGTATTCAGTGGACTCAATCCCAGGACCCCATGATTCAACCTGCACTTGATACCCTGTGTGCGGGGAAAGATGTGTCCAAGTTGTGTTCCACCGATTTACGAACTGCTTTACTATTCAAGGAAAGCCCCAGGTTAAAGTTGCATAATCAGTTGTTATACAGAGAGACAGTGGATTGCCGAGGTCATGTGGACAAGCAACAGTTGATCCTACCCATGGCCTTTAAACAGCTGGTATCGAGGTCTCTCCACAACCACATGGGACACTTCAGTATTGACCGAACTCTCAACCTAGTATGATCCTGATTCTGCTGGCCAAAGATGGGGGCAGATGTCCAGCATCATGTAAAGACCTGCAGTCGGTGCCTACAGAGAAAAGCCCTGTCCCAGAAGGCTGCACCACTTGTCAGTATCACTTCCAGCACCCCTATGGAGCTAGTTTGCAGACTTCTCGTGCTTGGAGCCTGACCAAAAGAACATTGGCAACGTGCTGGTGGTAACTGATCATTTTACATGATACGCACAAGCTTTTCCAACCAAGGATCAAAAGTCCTCTACAGTGGCCAAGGTGCTACTGGAAAAGTTCTTTGTCCATTATGGTGCCCCCAACGTATCCATTCTGACCAAGGCAGAGACTTTGAAAGTAGACTGATCAAAGAAATGCTCTCCCTGTGGGGGGTGCGGAAGTCCAGAACCACTCCCTATCACCCGCAGAGGGAACCTCAACCAGAACACTTTAACTGAACCCTTCTGGACATGCTGGGCACTCTCCATCCTAAACACAAGCTTAAGTGGTGTCAGCAGATTAGCACCTTGGTACACGCTTACAATTGCACCAAAACTGATGCTACTGGATTCTCTCCCTATCATCTCATGTTCGGGAGGGAAGCCCAGCTACCCTTTGATGTTTGCTTTGGGGTCTCTCCAGATGGAGTCCGAGCCAAGAATTATTTGCAGAAACTGAAAGATCAATTGAACCATGCATATCAACTGGCACAAACTATGGCTGCCAAACGAAATCGTACTAACAAAGAAAGATATGATCATTGAGTAAAAGCCCAAGAA
Organism: Neoceratodus forsteri; assembly: GCA_016271365.2. NCBI lineage: Eukaryota > Metazoa > Chordata > Ceratodontiformes > Ceratodontidae > Neoceratodus > Neoceratodus forsteri. The sequence continues at coordinate 214,453,041 of JADMNL010000026.1, read as the reverse complement.
TTCTTACCTGGAGATAGGGTACTGCTGCGCAATTTGGGACTGCATGAGAAGCATAAAATCACTGACAGGTGGCACCATCTTCCTCACATAGTAGTTGGTAAACTGGATGACCTGCCAGTGTACAAAGTATGCCCTGAGAATAACGTTAGAGCTGTCAAGACCATGAACCGCAATCACCTACTGCCCATCGGTCAAGTGATTATTGATGCTGAACCAACACCTGACATTTCCCCCGGGCCGGTGACTCATGCTGCTGCCAAGAAGAGACAGAGACAACCTGCACCTGTTGTTCTAGACCTAAGGCCTTCTCTCCGGCACACCCTGAATGATGATGACTCAATCCATTTCTGATGAAAGTGAATGTGACAATGCCTACTATCCTTCTTATGAAATGAGCTAGTTGTTTTGAGGCAATCCTCTGCAGAATCGTGTGGAAGAAGCTGGGCCCTCAGAGCTGCCTAATGCCCCAGCTTCCTCCCTGGAACCAATGCCCCCTGAAAGTGAGATGCAGAGTATTACGTCTGAAATAGCAGATTCCTTGTGCCTAGTGGAACTGTTTGAATTACCTGAGGAGGAATCTGCTGTGGAAAATCTCCCTGGTGACATGCCAAAACCTGCAGAGCAATATGACAGTGTTGACAGCACCCCTTCAGTGCTGCAAAATTCAATGATCCAAGAGTTCCTTCAGGATGAGCAATCTGGGCTTCTTCAGGTGAGAATAATGAGCAAAGTAATGTGGAAGCAGAATCTGCCATGCAAGGAGCCGATATTGTTCTGCTACTGGAGACTTTGCCCATTGCAGAGGTACCCCTTTCTACTGAAGAGGAGACTGATGCAAATGCTGGTACTCCAGAGACTGTACTTGTTTCCACAAGGAAGTCTGGAACAGCGGTTAAACCCGTACTACATCTAAGCTACGACTCCCATGGAAGACCAGTAGATCTTCCTTTAAATGTTGTCCACAAGGGTATCTATGTTTCAAAGAGCTCACTGCCCAAACTGAGCCTTTCCACTACTTCCAAATTGATTGTCCATCCTTCAGGACATGGTGCCCCTGCCTCGTCTAGCCCCAAGTTAGCTGATAGGGATGGGACCCCATCTATGTTGTTTAGAATGCAAGAAACTATAACATGAATGAGTACAGCAATATTATTGTGTGAATCATGGTGAAATCATTATTGAATGTATGAAAACTGCATAACTGTTGCCATTATATATAATCATATGTATTAGCTATTTTGGATACATATAGTAATGGTAATGAAGCATATATTTTGTATAAGTATAATGTCTTCAAATAATGTTGTTATGAGCATGGACTTGATGTGGAAGCCGAGTTCTTTCCAGGCAGGGAAGGATGTAATCCCCCCTATAAATGGGGGTTCCCAAAAGTCTTCCTTGGGTGTGCTTAAATGCTCACTGCCAGGCGGGCGTTCTGTGTCTTTACAGGTGTAAAAGTGCTTGCATGCGAGTGTCCTGTTAGCCTCCATGCCTGTTCCTTTAAGACACATTTTTGTAGTGTATAATTAATCTGGGTAGGGGCTGAGTGTTTCCAGGCTCGAGTCCCGCCCGAGCTACAATAATATTGCTCTGTTCTGCCATCGCTAATGGTGCAGAGGTAGGTCTGCTAGAACTGGTAATTGTTTGCCGATTAGCTGCTCTAATAATAATGGTATTATAGTTTGTCTAACCTGCCTTTCTTTGCAGCATGGACAGTTCTGTATTGCACCAATCAGTACCTTTTGGGGACCTTAAAATGGAGTCTGTCCCCAGAGGTCTTGAGGGAGTGAATTTCTGTAGGAGTTGTAGTTTTTTCATTTTGGCACCTAAATGGACCTGGAGGGGGAGCCCTTGCTTTGACAGACAGATGAATCAACCAACCAAACCTTTTGTGGATCAGAAGGAAGTCCCGGTGCTGCCTGCAGCAGGGAGTCAGTCTGAGTTTGGAGTTAAGAGAGTTAAATGCTCAAGACATGCACGCAGCTGGAAACTGGTGGGAAAGTGTGTCTGGCCTGCCTGCTTCATGTTACCTTCTAAGGGATCTGCTAGTGAAATTAATTGGATGGAATCCGAACTGGTTTGTGACCAGAAATACCGAATTGTGACTGCCCTATTATCTGAAGAAGACCAAAGATTTGGTTCACGCGATCGGTCTGTCAGGAAATCTGAAACCACCACAGAGAGTACGATCTGTGCAGAGACACTGTGATTGCGACAGGACTGTCATCTGAACTGTGGTTCTGCTTTTTAGCTACTATAAGCCTGCTGAATGTTCTCAGTGGGTCGCGATTTGGTTCCCCACTTTCCAATTGTGTCACGCTTGCTGGAAGCTTAAATCCAGCACAACTGGACTGCCATCTGAATTGTTCTCCTGGCCCAGGCTCTGCCACCTTGGCCTAGCCAGCTACTCATGCCACAGAGAAGATCATCAACAAGAGACCTGCCTGGGGATCAGCCCCCCTGCTCAGTGTCACGAACAGTAATGGCACCACGGTGAATCGTGAGGGCCCTGCTTCTCTTGGCAAACCAGCAAGTCATTCTGTAGTCTCCATTTCATCCATCCTGCTACCTGTACTGGGTAGCCTGAGTGAACACCAGGGTAGCTCCCTGCAACATCAGTTAAATCAAGTGTGTCATCTGATTTGATTGTTTTGTTTGAGTATCATGAACTGAGCCATCTGGCTCCGGATTACAAATTGTGGGTTACTGTGCATGACTCTCTATTCCCATCATTAGGGCCCCGACCAGCTGCGACACCGGCCTACCCCGGGCAATGTGTCAGGCTTGCCTGCATCAAAAACTGGGTACCAAGAGTGTGTGTGTGACTGTGTTGAGGGACTCTAAAATGCATGCTTTGTAGCCTGATGGAATCAGTTGCTAGACCAATCAACCTGATTACGCCCCTCCCTTGTTCAATCCCCCTGAATAAATCAGATCTGACTCTTTTTGCACTTAAAATGTTTGTGGTGCATCTTTGTGCTAACAGCACATATTGTTGTTGCTGGCTCTGTCTAATCTTATTTTACAGGGGGTCCCTAGGGTCAGACAGGTGGAACCAGCCCTGATGGTAAGTGCAATCAGAGTGAGGATATATTTGTGGTTTGAGGGCAATTGTACCTGTGAATTCTGTTCATTGCTTAGGACACTAGAGGGGAAAAAGGGGGGTCACAGTGTCCCAGAGGGCTGCACTCAGGTCAGCTATGCTACCACCAACCTGTCCTCCAGGTGGAGGCACCCGTTTTCAGTACCCAGGCCCCTTAACCTGCAACTAGTCATGCAGGCAGGGGTAGTAGCCCTTAGTATTGCTCCACCCAGGAGTTACATCAGAATGCTGTTGTACTGCAGTAGTGATCGTCAGAATGCTCGAACCACAGTACTGATGTCAAAATGCTGTTGTACTGTAGCAGAGATGTCAGAATGCTGCTGTACCACAGTAGTGATGTCAGAATGCTGCTATACCACATTAGTGTTGTCAGAATGCTGCTGTATTACAGCAGTGTTGTCAGAATGCTGTTGTAATGCAGTAGAGTTGTCAGAATGCTGTTGTACCACAGTAGTGATATCAGAATGCTGCTGAACCACAGTGGTGATGTCAGATTGCTGCTGTATCACAGCAGTATTGTCAGAATGCTGTTGTAATGCAGTAGAGTTGTCAGAATGCTGCTGTACCACAGTAGTGATGTCAGAATGCTGCTGAACCACAGTAGTGATGTCAGAATGCTGCTGAACCACAGTAGTGATGTCACAATGCTGCTGTATCACACTAGTGATGTCAGAATGCTGCTGAACCACAGTAGTGATGTCAGAATGCTGCTGTATCACAGTAGTGTTGTCAGAATGCTGCTGAACCACAGCAGTGATGTCAGAATGCTGCTGTACCACAGTAGTGATGTCAGAATGCTGCTGAACCACAGTAGTGATGTCAGAATGCTGCTGTACCACAGTAGTGATGTCAGAATGCTGCTGAACCACAGTAGTGATGTCAGAATGCTGCTGTACCACAGTACTGATGTCAGAATGCTGCCGAACCACAGTAGTGATGTCAGAATGCCGCTATACCACATAATAGTGTTGTCAGAATGCTGCTGCATATTACATTGTTGTCAGAATGCTGCTGTAATGCAGTAGAGTTGTCAGAATGCTGCCGTACCACAGCAGTGATGTTGAGAATGCTGAAACCACACAGTAGTGATGTCAGAATGCCGCCGTATCAACAGCAGTGTCAGAATGCTGCTGCAAATGCAGCAGAGTTGCTGTCAGAATGCCGCTGTACCACAGCAGTGATATCAGAATGCTGCTTAACCACAGTAGTGATGTCGTGAATGCCGCTGCTATCACAGCAGTGTTGTCAGAATGCCGCTGTACCACAGCAGTGATGTCAGAATGCCGCAGAACCACAGTAGTGATACCAATGCTGCCGTATCACAGCAGTGTTGCTCGTGAATGTTGCCTACTCACAGTCGCGATATCAGAATGCTGCTGCATCACAGCAGTGTTGTCCAGATTGCTGCCGTATCACAGCAGTGTTGTCAGAATGGCTGTAATGCAGAGTTTGCCGAATGCTGCTGTACTGGCTGGTGCAGTGATATCAGGAATGCTGCTTAACCACAGTAGTGATGTCAGAATGCTGCTGTATCAGCAGTGTTGTCAGATTGTTGCCACCGCCAGCAGTGCGGTCAGAATGCTGTTGTAACGCAGCAGAGCGTTGTGAATGCGCTGTACCAGTAGTGATGTCGTGACGCTGAACCACAGTAGTGATGTCAAGAATGCTACAGCATCACAGCAGTGTTGTCAGAATGCCGCTGTACCACAGTAGTGATGTCAGAATGCTGCAGAACCACATTGCAGTGATGTCAGAATACCGCAACTATCACAGCAGTGTTGTCAGAATGCTGCTGTACCACAGTCAGTGATATCAGAATGCTGCTGTATCACGGCAGTGTTGGTCAGATTGCCGCTGGTCATCAGCAGCGTTTGCAGAAATACACTGCTGGTAATGCAGCAGAGCTGTCAGAATGCTGTTGTACCAGCCACAGTGATATCAGAAACGCCGCCGAACCACAGCAGTGATGCCGAACGCCGCCGTACCGCCAGCAGCAAGAACAGATTGCCGCTGCATCGCTGTTGCGTTGTCAGAATGCTGCTGTAATGCAGCAGAGTTGTCAGAATGCTTCTGTACCAGAGTTGTCAGAACGCTTCTGTACCACAGTAGTGATGTCAGAATGCCGCTGAACCACAGTAGTGATAAGCCAGAATGCTGCTGTATCACAGCAGCGTTGTCAGATTGCTGCCGCATCACAGCAGTGTTGTCAGAACTGCTGTTGTAACGCAGAAGCTGTCAGAATGCCGCTGTACCACAGCAGTGATGTCAGAATGCTGCCATCACAGCAGTGTTGTCAGAATGCTGCTGTACCACAGTAGTGATGTCAGAATGCTGTAGAACCACAGTAGTGATGTCGAATGCTGCTGTATCACAGCACTGTTGTCAGAATGCCGCTGCACCACAGCAGTGATGTCAGAATGCCGCTGTATCACAGCAGTGTTGTCAGATCGCTGCTGTATCACAGCAGTGTTGTCAGAATGCTGTTGCAAAAACTACAGCAGTGATATCAGAATGCTGCTGAACCACAGTAGTGATGTCAGAATCGCCGCTGCATCACAGCAGTGTTGTCAGATTGCTGCTGATCACAGCAGTGCTGTCAGAATGCTGTTGTAATGCAGAGTTGTCAGAATGCTGCTGTACCACAGTAGTGATGTCAGAATGCTGCTGAACCACAGCAGTGTTGTCAGAATGCCGTGTAATGCAGCAGTGATGTCAGAATGCTGCTGGAACCACAGTGGTGACGCCTGGAATGCTGCTGTATCACAGCAGTGTTATCAGAGACTCTTTGCTGTACACAGTGACATCAGGAATGTTTCTTCGAACCACAGTAGTGCTGTCAGAATACTGCAAGAACCACAGTAGTGATGTCACAATGCTGCTACCACAGTAGTGATGTCAGAATGCTGCTGAACCACAGAAGTGATGTCAGAACGCTGTATCACAACGAGTATTGTCAGAATGCTGCTGTATCACAGTAGTGATGTCAGAATGCCGCTGAACCACAGTAGTGATGTCAGAATACGCCTGTATCACAGCAGTGTTGTCAGAATGCTGCTGAACCACAGTAGTGATGTCAGAATGCTGCTGAACCACAGCAGTGATGTCAAGAATGCCAACATATCACAGCAGTGTTGTCAGAATGCTTTGCTGTAATGCAGTACTGATGTCAGAATGCTGCTGAACTACAGTAGTGATGTCACAATGCTGCTGTACCACGATGGCAGATGTCAGAATGCTGCTGAACCACAGACGGATGTCAGAATGCTGCTGTATCACAGCAGTGTTGTCAGAATGCTGCTGTATCACAGTAGTGATGTCAGAATGCTGCTGTATCACAGCAGTGTTGTCAGAATGCCGCTGAACCACGGGCAGTGATGTCAGAATGCTGCTCTACCACAGTAGTGATGTCAGAATGTTGCTGAACCACAGTAGTGATGTCAGAATGCTGCTGGAACTACAGTAGTGATGTCAGAATGCTGCTGTATCACAGCAGTGTTGTCAGAATGCCGCTGCATCACAAAGAAGGATGTCAGAATGCTGCAGAACCACAGCAGTGTTGTCAGATTGCCGCTGTATCACATGGTGTTGTCAGAATGCTGTTGTAATGCAGTAGACTTGTCAGAATGCTGTTGTACCACAGTGGGGATTGTCAGAATGCTGTTGTACCACAGTAGAGTTGTCAGAATGCTGTTGCACAACAGTGATATCAGATGCCTGAACCACAGCAGTGATGTCAGAATGCGCTGTATCACAGAAGTGTTGTCAGATTGCTGCTGCACACAGAGTGTTGTCAGAATCCGTTGTAAGCAGCAGAGCGGTCAGATGCTGTTGGACCGCAGTAGTGATGTCAGAATGCTGCTCAACCACTGAAGTGATAACAGAATGCCGCCGTATCACAGCAGTGTTGTCAGATGCCGCTGTATCAATGATGTTGCCAAAATGCCGTTGTAATGCAGCAGAGTTGTCAGAATGCCGCTGTACCACAGCAGTGATGTCAGAATGCTGCTGAACCACAGTAGTGATGTCAGAATGCTGCCGAACCACAGCAGTGATGTCAGAATGCTGCTGTACAGTACTGATGTCAAATGCTGCTGAACAGTAGTGATCTCAGAATGCTGCTATACCACATTAGCGTTGCAGAATGCTGCTGAATAACAACATGGTTGCGAATGCTGTTGTAATGCAGTGTTGCAGAATGCTGTACCACAGTAGTGATTCAGAATGCTGCTGAACCACAGTGATGTCAAATTGCTGCCTTATCACAGCAGTGTTGTCCAGAATACTGTTTGAAATGCAGTAGAGTTGCATAGAATGCTATTGACCACAGCAGTGATATCAAATGCCGCTTAACCACAGCAGTGATGTCAGATGCCGCTGCATCACAGCAGTGTTGTCAAATGTTAACAATGCAGAGCTGCCGAATGCTGTACCACAGTAGTGATGCTGAATGCTGCTGAACCGGCAGTGATGTCAGAATGCAGCATCCAGCAGTGTTGTCAGAATGCCGCTGTACCACAGCAGTGATATCAAGTGCCGCAGAACACAGTAGTGATGTCAAAATGCCGCCGTATCACAACAGTGTTGTCAGAATGCCGCTCACCCGGTGATATCAGAATGCTGCTGTATGCAGCAGTGTTGTGAATTGCTGCTGTATTACAGCAGTATTTTCAGGAAGCTCTTCGTTGTAATGCAGCAGAGCTGTCAGAATGCTGCTTGCACCACAGCAGTGGATATCAGAATGCCGCTTAACCAAGGTAGTGACAGCCAGAATGCCGCTGCATCGCTGGCGTTAGTTGATCAAGCGCTGCACTGCAGTGCTGCTGTGAATGCCAATGCAGTAGAGTTGCCGTATCGCCGCTGTACCACAGCAGTGATGCAGAATGCTGCTGAACCACAGTAGGATGTCAGAATGCTGCAGTATCACAGCAGTGTTGTCCAGAATGCTGCAGAACCATTAGTGATGTGGAAATGCTGCTGCATCACAGCAGCGTTGTCGAACGCTGTACCACGCATGATATCAGAATGCCGCACAGCAGTGTTGTCGATTGCCACCGTGCAGTGTTGTCAAATGCTGTTGCGTACAGTAGGGTTGTCGAAATGCTTTGTACCACAGTAGTGATATCAGAAAGCTGCTGAACCATGGTAGTGATGTCAGAATGCTGCCACCGCCAGCAGTACAGATTGCTGTATCGCGCAGCAAGCGTCAAATCCGTTGTAAGCAGTAGAGCTACCGAAAGCTCTGTACCACAGTAGAGTTGTCAGAATGCTTCTGTACCACAGTAGAGTTGTCAGAATGCTTCACATACCACAGTATGATGTCAGAACGCTGAACCACAGTAGTGATGTCGAATGCTGCTACCACAACAGTGTTGTCAGACTGCTGCCGTATCACAGCAGTACACAGAATGCTGTTGCAATGCAGAGTTGTCAGAATGCCTGTACCACAGTAGCGATGTCAGAATGCTGCTGAATCACAGCAGTATTGTCAGAATGCTGCTGTACCACAGTAGTGATGTCAGAATGCTGCAGAACCACAGTAGTGATGCCAGAATGCTGCCGTATCACAGCACCGTTGTCAGAATGCTGCCGTACCACAGCAGTGATGTCAGAATGCTACATCCAGCAGTGTTGTCAATCGCGCTGTATCACAGCAGTGGTGTCAGAATGCTGTTGCACCACAGTATATCAGAATGCTGCTGAACCACAGTAGTGATGTCGAATGCTGCTGAACCACAGTAGTGATGTCAAATGCTGCTGAACCACAGTAGTGATGTCAGAATGTACTGTACCATGATTTGATGTCGAATGCTGCTGAACCACAGTAGTGATGTCAGAATGCTGCTATACCATATTAGTGTTGTCAGAATGCTGGATTACAGCATGGCTGTACAGAATGCTGCTGTAATGCAATGGATTGTCAAGAAGATACTGCTGTACCACAGTATTGATGTCCAGATACTGCTGAACCACAGTAGTGATGTCAGGAAGCACTGCTGTCCATGATGTTGTCAGAAGGCTCTTGTTGCAATGCAGCAGAAGTTGTCAGAATGCTGTTGTACCACAGTGATATCAGAATGCTGCTTAACCACGATGGTGATGTCAGAATGCTGCTGTATCACAGCAGTGTTGTCAGAATGCTATTGTAATGCAGTAGAGTTGTCAGAATGCTGCTTACCACAGTAGTGATGTCAGAATGCTGCTGAACCACAGTAGTGATGTCAGAATGCTGCAGTATCACAGCAGTGTTGTCAGAATGCTGCTGTACCACAGTAGTGATGTCAGATGCTGCAGAACCACAGCATAGTGATGTCAGAATACTGTATCACAACAGTGTTGTCAGAAATGCTGCTCTACAGTCGTGATATCAGAATGCTGCTGTATCACAGCAGTGTTGTCGAATTGCTGCTGTATAGCAGTGTTGTCAGGAAATGCTGTTGTAATGCAGCAGAGTTGTCAGAATGCTGTTGTACTACAGTAGTGATATCAGAATGCTGCTTAACCACAGTAGTGATGAAACAATACTACTGCATCACAGCAGTGTTGTCAATCAGCTGCTGTATCACAGCAGTGACTGTCAGAAATGCTGTTGTAATGCAGTAGAGTTGTCAGAATGCTGCTGTACCACAATGATGATGTCAGAATGCTGCTGAACCTACAGTATTGATATCGAATGCTGCAGTATCACAGCAGTGTTGTCAGAATGCTGCAGAACCACAGTAGTGATGTCAGAATGCTGCTGTATCACAGCAGTGTTGTCAAAGATCTGCTGTACCACAGACGTGATATCAGAATGCTGCTGTATCACAGCAGTGTTGTCAGATTGCTGCATCACAGCAGTGTTGTCAGGAATGCTGTTGTAATGCAGTAGAGTTGTCAGAATGCTGTTGTACCACGGTAGTGATATCGAATGCTGCTGAACCATGGTAGTGATGTCAGAATACTGCTGTATCACAACAGTGTTGTCAGATTGCTGCTGTATCACAGCAGTGTTGTCAAATGCTGTTGTAATGCAGTAGAGTTGTCAGAATAACTTCTGCACCACAGTAAGGTATCAGAATGCTTCCTTGTACCACAGTAAGAGTTGTCAGAATGCTTCTGTACCACAGTAGTGATGTCAGAATGCTGCTGAACCACAGTAGTGATGTCAGAATACCCTTGCTGTATCCTGGCAGTGTTGTCAGATTGCTGCTGTATCACAGCAGTGTTGTCAGAGCTCTTTCTGTTGTAATGCAGTAGAGTTGTCAGGAATGCTGCTGTACCACAGTAGTGATGTCAGAATGCTGCTGAATCTACAACAGTGTTGTCAGAATGCTGCTAATACCACAGTGATGATGTCAAGAATGCTGCAGAACCACAGTAGTGATGTCAGAATAACTAACTGTATCACAACACTATTGTCAGAATACTGCTGTACAGTAGTGATATCAGAGTGCTGCTGCATCACAGCAGCATTGTTGATTGCCGCCGTACTGCCAGCAGTGCTGTCAGAATGCTGCTGTACCACAGCAGGATATCAGAACGTAGCTGAACCACAGTAGTGATGCTCAGAATGCTGCTGTATCACAGCAGTGTTGTCAGATTGCTGCTGTATCACAGCAGTGTTAGTCAGGAATCGCTGTTGTAATGCAGTAGAGTTGTCGTGAATGCCGCTGTACCACAGTAGTGATGTCTCAGAATGCCGCTGAACCACGGTAGTGATGTCAGAATGCCGCTGGACCACAGTAGTGATGTCAGAATGCTGCCGTATCACAGCAGTGTTGTCAGAATGCTGTTGTAATGCAGTAGTGATGTCAGAATGCTGTTGAACCACAGTAGTGACATCTGAATGCCGCTGTATCCACAACCGGTGTTGTCAGAATGCCGCTGTACCACAGAGTGTTGTCAGAATGCTGCTGAACTACAGTAGTGATGTCACAATGCCGCTGTACCACAGTAGTGATGTCAAGAATGCTGCTGGAGCCACAGACGTGATGTCAGAATGCTGCTGTATCACAGCAGTGTTGTCAGAATGCCGCTGTATCACAGTAGTGATGTCAGAATGCTGCTGTATCACAGCAGTGTTGTCGTGAATGCTGCTGAACCACAGTAGTGATGTCAGAATGCATGCTCTACCACAGTAGTGATGTCAGAATGCTGCTGGAACCACAGTAGTGATGTCAGAATGCCGCTGAACCACAGTAGTGATGTCAGAATGCCGCTGTATCACAGCAGTGTTATCGAGAATAACTGTATCACAGTAGTGATAACTGAATGCCGCTGTATCACAGCAGTGTTGTCAGAATGCTGTACCACAGTGCAGTGACATCAGAATGCCGCTGGAACCACAGTAGTGCTGTCAGAATGCTGCCGAACCATTGAGTGATATCCGCAATGCTGCCGTACCACAGTAGTGATGTCAGAATGCCGCTGGAACCACAGAAGTGATCGGGATGCTGCTGTATCGCAGCAAAGTATTGTCAGAATGCTGCCGTATCAACAGTAGTGATGTCAGAATGCCGCTGAACCACAGTAGTGATGTCCAGAATGCCGCTGCTGTATCACAGCAGTGTTGTCAGAATGCTGCTGAACCACAGTAGTGATGTCAGAATGCTGCTGAACCACAGTAGTGATGTCAGGAAATGCCGCTGTATCACAGCAGTGTTGTCAGAATCGCTGTTGTAATGCAGCAGTGATGCCAGAATGCCGCTGAACTTCGTGTGATGTCACAATGCTGCTGTACCACAGTAGTGATGTCAGAATGCTGCTGAACCACAGACGTGATGTCAGAATACAGCTATCGCAGCAGTGTTGTCAGAAATGCTGCCGTATCACAGTAGTGATGTCAGAATGCTGCTGTATCACAGCAGTGTTGTCAGAATGCTGCTGAACCACAGTAGTGATGTCTCAGAATGCTGCCCTACCACAGTGAGTGATGTCAGAATGCTGCTGAACCACAGTAGTGATGTCAGAATGCTGCTGAACCACAGTAGTGATGTCAGAATGCGCTGTATCACAGCAGTGTTGTCAGAATGCCGCTGTATCACAGTAGTGATGTCAGAATGCTGCAGAACCACAGCAGTGTTGTCAGATTGCTGCTGTATCACAGCAGTGTTGTCAGAATGCTGTTGTAATGCAGTAGAGTTGTCAGAATGCTGTTGTACCACAGTAGAGTTGTCAGAATGCTGTTGTACCACAGTAGAGTTGTCAGAATGCTGTTGTAACACAATAGTGATATCAGAATGCTGCTGAACCACAGTGAGTGATGTCAGAATGCTGCTGTATCTGGCAGTGATGTCAGATTGCTGCTGTAATCTGGCAGCAGTGTTGTCAAAATGCTGTTGTAATGCAGCAGAGTTGTCGGGAATGCTACTGTAATGCAGTAGTGATGTCAGGAATGCTGCTGAACCACAAGTAGTGATGTCAGAATAGCCGCTGTATCACAGCAGTGTTGGCGCCACAGATTGCTGCTGTATCACAACAGTGTTGTCAGAATAGCCGTTGTAATGCGGTAGAGTTATCAGAATGCTGCTGTTACCACAGTAGTGATGTCAGAATGCTGCTGAACCACAGTAGTGATGTCAGAATGCTGCTGAACCACAGTAGTGATGTCAGAATGCTGCTGTACCACAGCACTGATGTCAGAATGCTGCTGGAACCACAGTAGTGATGCTCAGAATGCTGCTATACCACATTAGTGTTGTCAGAGATACTGCTGTATTACAGCATGGTTGTCAGAATGCCGTTGTAATGCAGTAGAGTTGTCGAAATGCTGCTGTACCACAGTAGTGATGTCAGAATGCTGCTGAACCACAGTAGTGATGTCAGAATGCTGCCGTATCACAGCAGTGTTGTCAGAATACTATTATAATGCAGCAGAGTTGTCAGAATGCTGCTGTACCACAGTAGTGATGTCAGAATGCTGCTGAACCACAGTAGTGATGTCAGAATGCTCGCTTAACCACAGTAGTGATGTCAGAATACTGCAGCATCCACAGCAGTGCAGTCGCCAGGAATACTCATTGTAATGCAATGCAGAGCTGTCAGAATGCTGCTGTACCACAGGGTAGTAGTGATGTCAGAATGCTGCTGAACCACAGTAGTGATGTCAGAATGCTGCAGCATCACAGCAGTGTTGTCAGAATACTGCTGTACCACAGTAGTGATGTCAGAATGCTGCGAACCACAGTACTGATGTCAGAATGCTGCTATATCACAGCAGTGTTGTCAGAATGCTGCTCTACCACAGTCGTGATATCAGAATGCCGCTGTATCACAGCAGTGTTGTCAGATTGCTGCTGTATTACAGCAGTTCTGAGAATACTGTTATAATACAGTAGAGGCTGTCAGAATGCCGCTGTACACAGTAGTGATATCAGAATGCTGCTTAACCACAGTAGTGATGTCAGAATGCTGCTGTATCACAGCAGTGTTGTCAGATTGCCGCTGTATCACAGCAGTGTTGTCAGAATGCTGCTGTAATGCAGCAGAGCTGTCCAGAATACTGCCGTACCACAGTAGTGATGTCAGAATGCCGCTGAACCACAGTAGTGATGTCAGAATGCTGCAGTATCACAGCAGTGTTGTCAGAATGCTGCAGAACCACAGTAGTGATGTCAGAATGCTGCTGTATCACAGCAGTGTTGTCCAGAATGCTGCTGTACCACAGTCGTGATATCAGAATAGCTGCATGATCACAGCAGTGTTGGTCAATTGCTGCTGTATCACAGCAGTGTTGTCACAGATCGCTGTTGTAATGCAGTAAGAGCTGTCAGAATGCTGTTGTACCACAGTAGTGATATCAGAATGCTGCTGGAACCATGGTAGTGATAGTCAGAATGTTGCTGTATCACAGCAGTGTTGTCAGATGCTGCTGCCATCACAGCGGTGTTGTCAGAATGCTGTTGTAATGCAGTAGAGTTGTCAGAATGCTCTGTACCACAGTAGAGTTGTCAGAATGCTTCCGTACCACAGTAGTGATGTCAGAATGCCGCTGAACCACAGTAGTGATGTCAGAATGCCGCTGTATCACAGCAGTGTTGTCAGATTGCCGCTGTATCACAGCAGTGTTGTCAGAATGCTGTTGTAATGCAGTAGAGTTGTCAGAATGCTGCTGTACCACAGTAGTGATGTCAGAATACTGCTGTATCACAGCAGTGTTGTCAGAATGCTGCTGTACCACAGTAGTGATGTCAGAATGCTGCAGAACCACAGTAGTGATGTCAGAATGCTGCTGTATCACAGCACTGTTGTCAGAATGCTGCTGTACCACAGTAGTGATGTCAGAATGCTGCTGTATCACAGCAGTGTTGTCAGATTGCTGCTGTATCACAGCAGTGTTGTCAGAATGCTGTTGTACCACAGTAGTGATATCAGAATGCTGCTGAACCACAGTAGTGATGTCAGAATGCTGCTGTATCACAGCAGTGTTGTCAGATTGCTGCTGTATCACAGCAGTGTTGTCAGAATGCTGTTGTAATGCAGTAGAGTTGTCAGAATGCTGCTGTACCACAGTAGTGATGTCAGAATGCCGCTGAACCACAGTAGTGATGTCAGAATGCTGCTGGACCACAGTAGTGATGTCAGAATGCTGCTGTATCACAGCAGTGTTGTCAGAATGCTGTTGTAATGCAGTAGTGATGTCAGAATGCTGTTGAACCACAGTAGTGACATCTGAATGCTGCTGTATCACAGCAGTGTTGTCAGAATGCTGCTGTACCACAGAAGTGTTGTCAGAATGCTGCTGAACTACAGTAGTGATGTCACAATGCTGCTGTACCACAGTAGTGATGTCAGAATGCTGCTGAGCCACAGGCGTGATGTCAGAATGCTGCTGTATCACAGCAGTGTTGTCAGAATAGCAGCATCACAGTAGTGATGTCAGAATGCTGCTGTATCACAGCAGTGTTGTCAGAATGCTGCTGAACCACAGTAGTGATGTCAGAATGCTGCTCTACCACAGTAGTGATGTCAGAATGCTGCTGAACCACAGTAGTGATGTCAGAATGCTGCTGAACCACAGTAGTGATGTCAGAATGCTGCTGTATCACAGCAGTGTTATCAGAATGCTGCTGTATCACAGTAGTGATGTCAGAATGCTGCAGAACCACAGCAGTGTTGTCAGATTACTGCTGTATCACAGCAGTGTTGTCAGAATGCTGTTGTAATGCAGTAGAGTTGTCAGAATGCTGTTGTACCACAGTAGAGTTGTCAGAATGCTGTTGTACCACAGTAGAGTTGTCAGAATGCTGTTGTAATGCAGTAGTGATGTCAGAATGCTGTTGAACCACAGTAGTGATGTCAGAATGCTGCTGTATCACAGCAGTGTTGTCAGATTGCTGCTGTATCACAGCAGTGTTGTCAGAATGCTGTTGTAATGCAGTAGAGTTGTCAGAATGCTGCTGTACCACAGTAGTGATGTCAGAATGCTGCTGAACCACAGTAGTGATGTCAGAATGCTGCTGAACTACAGTAGTGATGTCAGAATGCTGCTGTATCACAGCACTGTGTCAGAATGCTGCTGTACCACAGTAGTGATGTCAGAGTGCTGCTGTATCACAGCAGTGTTGTCAGATTGCTGCTGTATCACAGCAGTGTTGTCAGAATGCTGTTGTAATGCAGTAGAGTTGTCAGAATGCTGTTGTACCACAGTAGTGATATCAGAATGCTGCTGAACCACAGTAGTGATGTCAGAATGCTGTTGTATCACAGCAGTGTTGTCAGAATGCTGTTGTAATGCAGTAGAGTTGTCAGAATGCTTCTGTACCACAGTAGAGTTGTCAGAATGCTTCTGTACCACAGTAGTGATGTCAGAATGCTGCTGAACCACAGTAGTGATGTCAGAATGCTGCTGTATCACAGCAGTGTTGTCAGATTGCTGCTGTATCACAGCAGTGTTGTCAGAATGCTGTTGTAATGCAGTAGAGTTGTCAGAATGCTGCTGTACCACAGTAGTGATGTCAGAATGCTGCTGTATCACAGCAGTGTTGTCAGAATGCTGCTGTACCACAGTAGTGATGTCAGAATGCTGTAGAACCACAGTAGTGATGTCGGAATGCTGCTGTATCACAGCACTGTTGTCAGAATGCTGCTGTACCACAGTAGTGATGTCAGAATGCTGCTGTATCACAGCAGTGTTGTCAGATTGCTACTGTATCACAGCAGTGTTGTCAGAATGCTGTTGTACCACAGTAGTGATATCAGAATGCTGCTGAACCACAGTAGTGATGTCAGAATGCTGCTGTATCACAGCAGTGTTGTCAGATTGCTGCTGTATCACAGCAGTGTTGTCAGAATGCTGTTGTAATGCAGTAGAGTTGTCAGAATGCTGCTGTACCACAGTAGTGATGTCAGAATGCTGCTGAACCACAGCAGTGTTGTCAGAATGCTGTTGTAATGCAGTAGTGATGTCAGAATGCTGCTGAACCACAGTGGTGATGTCTGAATGCTGCTGTATCACAGCAGTGTTGTCAGAATGCTGCTGTACCACAGTAGTGACATCAGAATGCTGCTGAACCACAGTAGTGCTGTCAGAATGCTGCTGAACCACAGTAGTGATGTCACAATGCTGCTGTACCACAGTAGTGATGTCAGAATGCTGCTGAACCACAGAAGTGATGTCAGGATGCTGCTGTATCACAGCAGTATTGTCAGAATGCTGCTGTATCACAGTAGTGATGTCAGAATGCTGCTGAACCACAGTAGTGATGTCAGAATGCTGCTGTATCACAGCAGTGTTGTCAGAATGCTGCTGAACCACAGTAGTGATGTCAGAATGCTGCTGAACCACAGTAGTGATGTCAGAATGCTGCTGTATCACAGCAGTGTTGTCAGAATGCTGTTGTAATGCAGTAGTGATGTCAGAATGCTACTGAACTACAGTAGTGATGTCACAATGCTGCTGTACCACAGTAGTGATGTCAGAATGCTGCTGAACCACAGACGTGATGTCAGAATGCTGCTGTATCACAGCAGTGTTGTCAGAATGCTGCTGTATCACAGAGTGATGTCAGAATGCTGCTGTATCACAGCAGTGTTGTCAGAATGCTGCTGAACCACAGTAGTGATGTCAGAATGCTGCTCTACCACAGTAGTGATGTCAGAATGCTGCTGAACCACAGTAGTGATGTCAGAATGCTGCTGAACCACAGTAGTGATGTCAGAATGCTGCTGTATCACAGCAGTGTTGTCAGAATGCTGCTGTATCACAGTAGTGATGTCAGAATGCTGCAGAACCACAGCAGTGTTGTCAGATTGCTGCTGTATCACAGCAGTGTTGTCAGAATGCTGTTGTAATGCAGTAGTGATGTCAGAATGCTACTGAACTACAGTAGTGATGTCACAATGCTGCTGTACCACAGTAGTGATGTCAGAATGCTGCTGAACCACAGACGTGATGTCAGAATGCTGCTGTATCACAGCAGTGTTGTCAGAATGCTGCTGTATCACAGTAGTGATGTCAGAATGCTGCTGTATCACAGCAGTGTTGTCAGAATGCTGCTGAACCACAGTAGTGATGTCAGAATGCTGCTCTACCACAGTAGTGATGTCAGAATGCTGCTGAACCACAGTAGTGATGTCAGAATGCTGCTGAACCACAGTAGTGATGTCAGAATGCTGCTGTATCACAGCAGTGTTGTCAGAATGCTGCTGTATCACAGTAGTGATGTCAGAATGCTGCAGAACCACAGCAGTGTTGTCAGATTGCTGCTGTATCACAGCAGTGTTGTCAGAATGCTGTTGTAATGCAGTAGAGTTGTCAGAATGCTGTTGTACCACAGTAGAGTTGTCAGAATGCTGTTGTACCACAGTAGAGTTGTCAGAATGCTGTTGTAACACAATAGTGATATCAGAATGCTGCTGAACCACAGTAGTGATGTCAGAATGCTGCTGTATGACAGCAGTGTTGTCAGATTGCTGCTGTATCACAGCAGTGTTGTCAGAATGCTGTTGTAATGCAGTAGAGTTGTCAGAATGCTGTTGTAATGCAGTAGTGATGTCAGAATGCTGCTGAATCACAGTAGTGATGTCAGAATGCTGCTGTATCACAGCAGTGTTGTCAGATTGCTGCTGTATCACAGCAGTGTTGTCAGAATGCTGTTGTAATGCAGTAGAGTTGTCAGAATGCTGCTGTACCACAGTAGTGATGTCAGAATGCTGCTGAACCACAGTAGTGATGTCAGAATGCTGCTGAACCACAGTAGTGATGTCAGAATGCTGCTGTACCACAGTACTGATGTCAGAATGCTGCTGAACCACAGTAGTGATGTCAGAATGCTGCTATACCACATTAGTGTTGTCAGAATGCTGCTGTATTACAGCATGGTTGTCAGAATGCTGTTGTAATGCAGTAGAGTTGTCAGAATGCTGCTGTACCACAGTAGTGATGTCAGAATGCTGCTGAACCACAGTAGTGATGTCAGAATGCTGCTGTATCACAGCAGTGTTGTCAGAATGCTGTTGCAATGCAGTAGAGTTGTCAGAATGCTGTTGTACCACAGTAGTGATATCAGAATGCTGCTTAACCACAGTAGTGATGTCAGAATGCTGCTGTATCACAGCAGTGTTGTCAGAATGCTATTGTAATGCAGTAGAGTTGTCAGAATGCTGCTGTACCACAGTAGTGATGTCAGAATGCTGCTGAACCACAGTAGTGATGTCAGAATGCTGCAGTATCACAGCAGTGTTGTCAGAATGCTGCTGTACCACAGTAGTGATGTCAGAATGCTGCAGAACCACAGTAGTGATGTCAGAATGCTGCTGTATCACAGCAGTGTTGTCAGAATGCTGCTCTACCACAGTCGTGATATCAGAATGCTGCTGTATCACAGCAGTGTTGTCAGATTGCTGCTGTATTACAGCAGTGTTGTCAGAATGCTGTTGTAATGCAGTAGAGTTGTCAGAATGCTGTTGTACTACAGTAGTGATATCAGAATGCTGCTTAACCACAGTAGTGATGTCAGAATGCTGCTGTATCACAGCAGTGTTGTCAGAATGCTGTTGTAATGCAGTAGAGTTGTCAGAATGCTGCTGTACCACAGTAGTGATGTCAGAATGCTGCTGAACCACAGTAGTGATGTCAGAATGCTGCAGTATCACAGCAGTGTTGTCAGAATGCTGCAGAACCACAGTAGTGATGTCAGAATGCTGCTGTATCACAGCAGTGTTGTCAGAATGCTGCTGTACCACAGTCGTGATATCAGAATGCTGCTGTATCACAGCAGTGTTGTCAGATTGCTGCTGTATCACAGCAGTGTTGTCAGAATGCTGTTGTAATGCAGTAGAGTTGTCAGAATGCTGTTGTACCACAGTAGTGATATCAGAATGCTGCTGAACCATGGTAGTGATGTCAGAATGCTGCTGTATCACAGCAGTGTTGTCAGATTGCTGCTGTATCACAGCAGTGTTGTCAGAATGCTGTTGTAATGCAGTAGAGTTGTCAGAATGCTTCTGTACCACAGTAGAGTTGTCAGAATGCTTCTGTACCACAGTAGTGATGTCAGAATGCTGCTGAACCACAGTAGTGATGTCAGAATGCTGCTGTATCACAGCAGTGTTGTCAGATTGCTGCTGTATCACAGCAGTGTTGTCAGAATGCTGTTGTAATGCAGTAGAGTTGTCAGAATGCTGCTGTACCACAGTAGTGATGTCAGAATGCTGCTGTATCATAGCAGTGTTGTCAGAATGCTGCTGTACCACAGTAGTGATGTCAGAATGCTGCAGAACCACAGTAGTGATGTCAGAATGCTGCTGTATCACAGCACTGTTGTCAGAATGCTGCTGTACCACAGTAGTGATGTCAGAATGCTGCTGTATCACAGCAGTGTTGTCAGATTGCTGCTGTATCACAGCAGTGTTGTCAGAATGCTGTTGTACCACAGTAGTGATATCAGAATGCTGCTGAACCACAGTAGTGATGTCAGAATGCTGCTGTATCACAGCAGTGTTGTCAGATTGCTGCTGTATCACAGCAGTGTTGTCAGAATGCTGTTGTAATGCAGTAGAGTTGTCAGAATGCTGCTGTACCACAGTAGTGATGTCAGAATGCTGCTGAACCACAGTAGTGATGTCAGAATGCTGCTGGACCACAGTAGTGATGTCAGAATGCTGCTGTATCACAGCAGTGTTGTCAGAATGCTGTTGTAATGCAGTAGTGATGTCAGAATGCTGTTGAACCACAGTAGTGACATCTGAATGCTGCTGTATCACAGCAGTGTTGTCAGAATGCTGCTGTACCACAGAAGTGTTGTCAGAATGCTGCTGAACTACAGTAGTGATGTCACAATGCTGCTGTACCACAGTAGTGATGTCAGAATGCTGCTGAGCCACAGACGTGATGTCAGAATGCTGCTGTATCACAGCAGTGTTGTCAGAATGCTGCTGTATCACAGTAGTGATGTCAGAATGCTGCTGTATCACAGCAGTGTTGTCAGAATGCTGCTGAACCACAGTAGTGATGTCAGAATGCTGCTCTACCACAGTAGTGATGTCAGAATGCTGCTGAACCACAGTAGTGATGTCAGAATGCTGCTGAACCACAGTAGTGATGTCAGAATGCTGCTGTATCACAGCAGTGTTATCAGAATGCTGCTGTATCACAGTAGTGATGTCAGAATGCTGCAGAACCACAGCAGTGTTGTCAGATTACTGCTGTATCACAGCAGTGTTGTCAGAATGCTGTTGTAATGCAGTAGAGTTGTCAGAATGCTTTTGTACCACAGTAGAGTTGTCAGAATGCTGTTGTACCACAGTAGTTGTCAGAATGCTGTTGTAATGCAGTAGTGATGTCAGAATGCTGCTGAACCGCAGTAGTGATGTCAGAATGCTGCTGTATCACAGCAGTGTTGTCAGATTGCTGCTGTATCACAGCAGTGTTGTCAGAATGCTGTTGTAATGCAGTAGAGTTGTCAGAATGCTGCTGTACCACAGTAGTGATGTCAGAATGCTGCTGAACCACAGTAGTGATGTCAGAATGCTGCTGAACTACAGTAGTGATGTCAGAATGCTGCTGTATCACAGCACTGTTGTCAGAATGCTGCTGTACCACAGTAGTGATGTCAGAGTGCTGCTGTATCACAGCAGTGTTGTCAGATTGCTGCTGTATCACAGCAGTGTTGTCAGAATGCTGTTGTAATGCAGTAGAGTTGTCAGAATGCTGTTGTACCACAGTAGTGATATCAGAATGCTGCTGAACCACAGTAGTGATGTCAGAATGCTGTTGTATCACAGCAGTGTTGTCAGAATGCTGTTGTAATGCAGTAGAGTTGTCAGAATGCTGCTGTACCACAGTAGTGATGTCAGAATGCTGCTGAACCACAGTAGAGATGTCAGAATGCTGCTGAACCACAGTAGTGATGTCAGAATGCTGCTGTATCACAGCAGTGTTGTCAGAATGCTGTTGTAATGCAGTAGTGATGTCAGAATGCTGCTGAACCACAGTAGTGATGTCTGAATGCTGCTGTATCACAGCAGTGTTGTCAGAATGCTGCTGTACCACAGTAGTGATGTCAGAATGCTGCTGAACCACAGTAGTGTTGTCAGAATGCTGCTGAACCACAGTAGTGATGTCACAATGCTGCTGTACCACAGTAGTGATGTCAGAATGCTGCTGAACCACAGAAGTGATGTCGGAATGCTGCTGTATCACAGCAGTGTTGTCAGAATGCTGCTGTATCACAGTAGTGATGTCAGAATGCTGCTGAACCACAGTAGTGATGTCAGAATGCTGCTGTATCACAGCAGTGTTGTCAGAATGCTGCTGAACCACAGTAGTGATGTCAGAATGCTGTTGTATCACAGCAGTGTTGTCAAAATGCTGTTGTAATGCAGTAGTGATGTCAGAATGCTGCTGAACCACAGTAGTGACGTCTGAATGCTGCTGTATCACAGCAGTGTTGTCAGAATGCTGCTGTACTGGCCCGGTGGTGCTGAGGGTTGAGGCGCTAGATGCCACACCTCGCGCTGTGCCGGCGACCCGGGTTCGGGAATGGACTCGGGGCCGGGGGTCGGTGGGGGGAGGGAGGAGGATCGAGCATCCCAATGGATGCTCTCCTGCCTCAGGGTTGGGTTACCAAGAGCGCATTGCGCTCTGCATTCCTTCCATAGCAGGTGGTAGCACCGGCAGAAGGATGGGGTGGAGGCGGCTTCTCCTGTCGGAGCCGGGGAGGGGGGACGACTCGGCGCATGAGGGTCTGCATGCGTAAGCACGCTACCACTCGGGGACGTATGTCCCTAGCGCAAGGCATCCTAGGGGAGTGGGGACATCAGGGGAGAAAACCGGAAATACCCTCCGGCAGCCCTAGATGAAGTCCGCCCTAAGTCCACCGGACCACCTACAGGACAGACCCCAATGTGCGAGGAGAGGAGGATGGGCACTCTAGGGGCAGATCCCTAAGGTAGGTACCGGGGGGACATGAGCGGACGGAAGGAGGGGGCACCGGAGGCAGTAAGGAGGGATAAAGATGAAAATAAAAAAAAAAAAAAGAATGCTGCTGTACCACAGTAGTGATGTCAGAATGCTGCTGAACCACAGTAGTGTTGTCAGAATGCTGCTGAACCACAGTAGTGATGTCACAATGCAGCTGTACCACAGTAGTGATGTCTGAATGCTGCTGAACCGCAGTAGTGATGTCAGAATGCTGCTGTATCACAGCAGTGTTGTCAGAATGCTGCTGAACCACAGTAGTGATGTCAGAATGCTGCTCTATCACAGTAGTGATGTCAGAATGCTGCTCTATCACAGTAGTGATGTCAGAATGCTGCTGAACCACAGTAGTGATATCAGAATGTGGCTGAACCACAGTAGTGATGTCAGAATGCTGCTGTATCATAGCAGTGTTGTCGGAATGCTGCTGTACCACAGCAGTGATGTCTGAATGCTGCTGAACCACAGTAGTGATGTCAGAATGCTGCTGAACCACAGTAGTGATGTCAGAATGCTGCTGTACCACAGTAGTAATGTCAGAATGCTGCTGAACCACAGTAGTGATGTCAGAATGCTGCTGAACTACAGTAGTGATGTCAGAATGCTGCTGTATCACAGCAGTGTTGTCAGAATGCTGCTGTACCACTGCAGTGTTGTCAGAATGCTGCTGAACCACAGTAGTGATGTCAGAATGCTGCTGTACCACAGTAGTGATTTCATAATGCTGTTGTATCACAGCAGTGTTATCAGAATGCTGCTGTACTGCAGTAGTGATTTCAGAATGCTGTTGTATCACAGCAGTGTTATCAGAATGCTGCTGTACTGCAGTAGTGATTTCAGAATGCTGTTGTATCAGGTACCATGTAACAACGTTGAATGAATAACGGCACCATCACTATACGGTGGCTACAAAATAATGATCAGCACAACAGCGACCAGCACTACAGCTATTGTAAAAAGGGTAAATTCCATTGTTTTGTTTTTGTGGGGGGCCCTTCCACCTACACTTCCCATTGCAGAGGGTTCACCCCCCACACCTCCCTAACTAAAATAACCATCTCTCGGGGGGCATCTCGGGGAGTGGAAGAAACTCTGGAGCCTGAGAGAAACAAGTAAAACCAACAACAAGATAAAAAAAAAACTACTAGCTGGGAACCAAACCCAGCTCCACCTGCATGACCCAGCTACTCAATAGGGTGCCTCTATAACCACCATGCTAAGCTGGCATCACGGTTTGCAGACTACAGCTGCTGCACTAAATATCACCTGTCCTCATTCCTCTTGCACTTTCCCTATTTCTGTATTCTTCTATCTTTTTCCTCCTCGTTCCTTTAACCCCTTCGCTATTTTTTATAGCGCATTATTCTTTCAGGTGCCCAATTTGAGTTGCCCATATCACAGGTTACCATTGTATCACAGTAGTGATGTCAGAATACTGCTATACCACCATAGGAGCTGACTCCATGGGTGCTTGGGTGCTCAAGCACCCACAAAGTTGACTTAAGCACCCTCAATTTTACAGTAATGATGCCGGAATACTGTTGTACTGCAGTAGTGATGTCAGGATGCTGCTGTACCACAGTAGTGATGTCAGAATGCTGTTGTACCATGGTAGTAGTGTCAGAATGCTACTGTACCACAGTAGTGATGTCGGAATGCTGTTGTACCGTGGTAGTGATGTCAGAATGCTGTTTTACCATAGTAGTGATGTCAGAATTCTGCTGTACCACAGTAGCGATGTCAGAATGCTATTGTACCATGGTAGTGATGTCAGAATTCTGCTGTATCACAGTAGTGATGTCAGAATGCTGCTGTATCACAGTAGTGATGTCAGAATGCTGCTATATCACAGTAGTGATGTCAGAATACTGTTGTACTGCAGTAGTGAAGTTAGAATTCTGCTGTACCATGGGAGTGATGTCAGAATGCTGTTGTACCATGGTAGTAGTGTCAGAATGCTACTGTACCACAGTAGTGATGTTGGAATGCTGTTGTACCATGGTAGTGATGTCAGAATTCTGTTGTTCCACAGTAGCGATGTCAGAATGCTGTTGTACCATGGTAGTGATGTCAGAATTCTGCTGTATCACAGTAGTGATGTCAGAATGCTGTTGCACCACAGTGGCTATGTCAGAGTGCTGTTGTATCACAGTAGTGAAGTTAGAATGCTGCTGTACCATGGGAGAGATGTCAGAATGCTGCTGTACCACAGTAGTGATGTCAGAATGCTGTTGTACCACAGTAGTGATGTCAGAATGTTGTTGCATCACAGTAATGATGTTAGAATGCTGCTGCTGTATCACAGTAGTGATGTCTGAATGCTGTTGTGTCAAAATAGTGATGTCTGAATGCCGTTTTACTATGGTAGGGATGTTAGAATGCTGCTGTATCACAGTAGTGACATCAGAATGCTGTAGTACTGCCAGGAGTTCAATTAATTTATTTTTTGTGGAAGTCAAATACTTCCATGAGTCAAAATCTGGAAGTCATTTCAACTTTCTGGAAGTCAAAACAATGTGAAAGCCAATATTCTAAGAAGGATCAAATTATGGATGTTAATACAAATATTAACGGTAAAATACAATGTCTTTTAGAAAAATCCATATTTTTTCAGCTTCTGTGCCTTCAGTTTTGGAAGTCATCCAGTTTTGTTTTGTACATTTGGAAGTCAATGACTTCCTCCCCCTTTATTTTGGAAGTTTTTGCCTTTTTTGTGGAGTCAAATACTCCCAAAATGGAGTTAACTGAAGCCTTGAGTACTGCAGTAGTGATGTCTGTATGCTGTTGTATCATAGTAGTGATTTCAGGATGTTATTGTGCCATAGCAGTGATATCACAATGCTGCTGTACCACAGCAGTGATGTCAGAATACAGCTGTACCACACTAGTGATGTCAGAATGCTGCTGTACTGCAGTAGTGATCTCAGAATACTGTTGTACCACAGTAGTGATCTCAGAATGCTGTTGTACCACAGCAGTGATGTCAGAATACTGTTGTACCACAGTAGTGATCTCAGAATGCTGTTGTACCACAGCAGTGATCTCAGAATACTGTTGTACCACAGTAGTGATCTCAGAATGCTGTTGTACCACAGTAGTGATCTCAGAATGCTGTTGTACCACAGTAGTGATCTCAGAATGCTGTTGTACCACAGCAGTGATGTCAGAATACTGTTGTACCACAGTACTGATGTCAATATGCTGCTGTAATACAGTAGTGATATTAGAATGCTACAAAATCAATCTCTAGACGTCCGAGAGTTTGGGAGTGGGGAGAGTGTGGGATATACCTCTACCACAGAAAACCAGCATAAAAGAGCAGTTTGGTAATATTATGTACCTGGGGCTCCTGGTGTGAAGACACCTAAATACTTTATGCAGGCTGAATTACTAACTGGTCCTGTGCACCACTTCAGCAGACTAGGACAGATAACAGGTGTTGCCAGTTCCTGACGAAGGGGTAGCACACCCCAAAACGCCGAGGCAGGTTAGAGTGTGTGGGTATGCATTTTGCATTTTTTTACACTATTGTGTATTTAATAACTTTCTTACAGCTTGTAAATATTTTTTATTTATTTCTCTCAGTAAAATATTTTTTTTCCTGATTTATTTTGTCTGGAGTGCTGGTTCTTTATTGTGATGTTACCAGTTTCATGGCTTGGTCTTATTTTACCGAGGGGAGTGGCTGAGCCATGGAATAGCTTGCTGGCAGAGGTGACAAGTGTGAAAAACATTAAAAGTGAGCGGAAATTATTTTCATGTAGTAAACTGCCCTCCCACTTTCCTCTCCATGCCAGTTATGTATTCTGATATGCTCTTGACAAATAATAATAATAAAAAAAAAATCTCGCTTTGGGGTGCCCTCAGATCTACATAGAATACCACTCCCCTCAGCAGGTATGGCTCTTTCTTTTCATATTTCTAAGGCACTCCTTGACATCACTTGCACCATTCTGTGCTGGTCATCTGAATAGTCTGGAGCGTAGTCACTGATGTCATTGAATATTCGGGTAATGTGAAAAGAGAGAGCAGCAACTGCTGAGGAGTGAGGGATTCAGGGTAGTTACAAAGGCAAACAAGAAAAGGTCACGACATAGCAGATTATTCTAACAGGAAAACAAATGGGTATCTAGAGGGTTAAAAAAATGGTTCCTGTCACCTTTTATAGCTTCAAGCATGACTAGGACAGACTTGAGGGCGTAATACTTTCTCGGGGGTGGGGTAAAGCAGTGTACGAGGTGGAGGAAGGGGGCAAAACTGCTGTCTAGACAACAGGTCTCAGGGTAGGATAGAGTAAAGCAGGGCAGACTGGATGGACCAGTGGTCTTTTACTGCTGACATTGTCTGCTTCTATTAATCTGGTGAAAATGAATGCATTACCCAGAGTGCTACATCCCCTCTAACTGCTGCACTGGCAAAATAGGGCAGGAGCTGGACGCATCATGTTCTGAATTTATTTGGCACCAAAAGAAACCTTGCATGAGCCTGGCCAGGCACAAGGGCTGCACAGCGAAGGGAGGCCTGACATTCTGACTTTCACCGTTATATGGACACTGAGATCACATCCCCAATTTAAATCCCACTACAAGACCTCCCTCACAGCTACAATTGCCTGTAATTGCCCCCCCCTTGAAGATACAATAACCCCGTCTGTGGGCAAAGCAACAGCTCTCTCCCCCGCCTCTTATTTCTGCGACACCTGGGGTCCCTCAGTGACTCTGGTACTTGTTTTAGTTATGTTAATTTAAGTTAGGCACTGCATTGCCACAAAGTCTCGGTGTACTGTGTTTGCTTGCACTAATGTCGCACTACTCATTCATTCATGTTGGCTCCCTTTGTTGTATTATCTAATGCTTTTTAACAGTGAACAGCAGTGGGAATCTGGGGGGATACTTATAAGCAAGGACTACATGAAGGGTGGGCAGCAGCTGAGACTTAGCTTTGAGCTGCATCTTGAGAAGAAAAGATAGGCTGGCTTTTGGGGCTAATCTGCTGGCAACCTTCTATGTATGTATGTATGCATGTAACAACTTACTGCACTGTGTATTCTGTGTACTAGTTTTTACCTTATGTGTGCCATCTTCATGGCCCAGGTCATGCCTGAAAATGGTCCCCAGGATAAGTGCACCTACCCGGTTAACATAAATAAATAAAAAAAATAAAATGAATGAATAAATAAATAATTTGGCTGCCCAAACGAGGTACATACAGGACTGGATATGCCAGTTAGACCTTCAATTAGAAGGTTTACCTGTGGGCATATTTATGTCCTGAGGGAGGAAGGGGGCATTCTGTGCTTTAGCTGAGAAAAGCCCATTGGTGCATTGGGTATTGTAGGCCTGAAAGGGAAAGCGAATCCTGCAGAAGGGCTTTGGCTCAGCACACACTATGTAGTGGTTTCAGAAACGTTTTAAAAAAGTTTTATATCTGTGTTAGGGCATGGTTGTTTGTGTGTCCAGACTGTGCTAGGCTGTAGAGTGTGCAGACCAGTCCATTTGAAATCAGAACCCCCCTCCCTCAGATCTTACAGGATCCGATGGACCTAGGTAGATCGGGACACTGCCGTTCAGTGTTCCGGGTCCGCCATGCTGCTTTTCTTTTGAACTTGGCTATTTTTTAACCCAGATTCTCCCCCCTCAATGTGATCAGACCACCCGCTCCCATACAATTGACCACAACAACAACAAAAAGAATTATATCACGTCGCCACCATTCTTGCTCGATCCAGTGCACGTGTGCCTCATAGGAGAGCGCGGGAACAGCAGACTAACAATCAGTGGTGACAGAGGCAGCGTGGATAGATCAGCCAATCCAGGGGTTACAATTAAAATGAGATTTTTTTAACTAACTCATGGTATTCTCCAGCCATGGATGTGAACATGAACAGGAAGAACAGCAGTGACCATACCAGCAGTGGGGGAGGTAGGCAATACTATTTGAAAAGTATTTAGCATGGCACGGTGGGTTACTGCCCATTTCTGCTGACTTTCAATGTAAAGGCACTAAGTCTGACACTCAAAATGTGCGAATATGTTGGGCACTTCGATCATGGAGCTACTTAGAAAAATACTGTGGACGTTAGTGCTGCTGCTGTTGTTTGTTACACACAGTATGTTAATTTATCATAAGAGTGGCAAGTTTAAGTCCCTTCTCCATGTGAGCAACATCTTTTTCATGTGGGATCTGGCAGTTCTGAGTGATAAAATAAATCATGAGTCCTTCATAATGTGGTAGGCTGAGAGGCATGTTAATTTATTTATTTCTTCACTGGTGTTATGGCCCACACCCTGTGGAACTCTCTACCTCGTTAGGTATGTGAGTGCCTGACCGTCGAGAGCTTTAGATCTGCTCTTAAAACTCATCTGGTTGGTATGGCATTTCCTGATTTTAATTGTTTCTTTTTAATAATTCTAGGATTTTATTGTAATTGTCTGTATTTATATGATAGTTTTTAGGATTACTTAATTGTACAAGCGCGTTGATCTTTTTGGAATTGCGCTTTCTATAAATAAAGGATTGATTGATTTTATTCACAGTCTTTGTAGTTGTTCTATCTATGATTGTGCCATCTATTTGCTTGTACTAAGGTGCATAGTGAGGTGGGTAACAGAGCAGAGGAGGCGGTAAGCCCATATATACTCCTATCCTTTATCCGTACTATGATAGGTCATGACCCTCCAGTATATATGTGTTTAACTTGGTTTTGAATTTGGTCTTGTCCCTGTGTATTATTATTTTGGTAGGCAATTTATTCCAAATATTGACTATTCGCTGAGTGAAGAAACCCTTCCTTCTATTGGTACGAAATGTTTGTGGTCTGATTTGTAAAGGATGACCCCTGGTTCCCAACATATCGTTTTTGAATTCTAGGCCTAATTCACTGATTACGTAATCCTTCTGAATAATATTATAACACAATAATGGGTCAGCTCTCATCTGTCTTGTTTCTAAGGATATTAATTTAAGATGCTTTAGACAATCGATGTAGCTGCAGTGCTTGATATTATATACCATTTTAGTTGCCTGATGTTGTACTCGTTCAATTTTGCTAATTTCTCCTTTATTAAGAGGGCACCAAACTTGACTCCTGGAATCCAAATTAGGCCTAACATATGTTCTGTATAGAGGGATAATAACTTCCTCACTTCTACTCTTAACGTTCCTTCTAACTGCCCACAATATTTGCATAACTTTAGTTATTTGAGTGGCACAGTGGTCCATAGGAGTTAAGTTATTGTTCATTATTACCCCCTAAGTCTCTTTCTTGTTTAGCTTCTCTAAGGATATTGTACCTTAATCAGTACATATGTTTAATCAGAGCTGCTTGGTTCTCTTGAGGCTGTATTGGGTGTGCCAGGGAGTACAGTTTTATTTAAGGGATTTGCCCTATAGGATGGGTGGTCTGTTTAGTTTTGGTATTGCACCACACAAATGGGACTGCATGTGTGCACTATGTAGAATGTGGCAGGGTAGGTTCCAGGCAGCATATGGAAGGATGTATGTCTGTACATACTCTGGTAGAGTGGCCACAAGCAATGCAGACAGGAGAAGAAGGGATAGTCATACAGGGCAGGGTGAGTGCAAGCAGATGGGTGGGGGTAGAGGTCTACATACTTGGATGGGTTAATGCTAGCAGATATATGGGTTGGGATGTACATATAGGGGCAGGATGGAAGCCAGCAGATGAATGGGGTTGGAGGGTTATATATGGGGAAGGGTTGTTCATACTTTATCATGGTGGATGCAAGCAGAGCAGGTAGGGCCCCCCACCTGAAGTACTGTGCACAGTTCTGGAGGCCGCACCTTAGGAAAGACATTGATAGGACTGAGATGGTGCAGAAGAGAGGCACAAACCTGATTCAGGGTCTGCATCAAATGGCATATGAGGATAGGCTGAGGGAGATCAACATGCACTCCCTTGAGCAGAGGAGGGAGAGGGGGGACATGATTGAGACATTCAGGTATCTCTAGGGCATAAATAAGGTAGGGGTACAGGAGCACCTTCAGGAGAAGAAAAGCATCAGAACTAGAGGACACGATATGAGGCTCAAGGGTGGGCGATTCAGGAGCAATGTAAGGAAGCTCTTCTTCACAGAGAAGGTGGTCGACCCATGGAATTGCCTGCCACAGGAAGTGGTGGAGGGCAAAATGGTAAATGGGTTCCAAAATGCCTGGGGCAGGCACAAAGGTATAATTTCACAGAAAGGATGGGGTAGTTACCCATATCAGGCAGACTAGATGGACCTTTCGGTCCCCTTCTGCTCTCAATTTCTATATTTCTATACATATGGGGTCAGGATGGGGTGCCTGCCTGCTGATGTGAGAGGGCAGCAGCCTTCACACTGAGACAGGGACGGTGTCAACAGATATATGGGGAAGTGGTATATAATGTTGGGGCAGGGTGGGTGTTGGAGTGGAAGGGATGTGAACAGTACTGGAGCAGAATGGGTGCCAGTTGTGGGATGTGGATCAAAGATCATCATAATTAGGGGTGGAGACTGTCAGCAGATTAAGAGGGGCTGGGGATCTGCTTATTAGGGCAGAGAGGGAACTGCAGTGATATCATGCTCCCACAAACATGGCAAGGGACAAGAGCATTCATGGATTCTCTAGGGCTGAAAAAAGGGGAAGACAGAGCAGAAGGATATATACACAATGGCGTAAAAAATACAGACAGACACTCTCAGGCTAGAAAATACTTTATTTTCTATTTTCTAATTGCATTTTGTGATTGTTTTCTGGTATTAACAGTAATTTCCTAAAGGTTCTTATTTGAATCAGAACCAATCAGAACTCATCAGGATTCTGACTCGGATCCTGGTCCTGATAATAAGGGACAGGACCTTTTTGGGGTCCGCACATCCCTACTAGGCTGAGCAAGTTCTCAGACATGACTGAGGCATCAGCGCAAAGCATTGTGGGTACCACAATGCATGCTGGGATACTCAGTCAGGCGTGCATGCAAATTCAGGAGCTCACTGGGAGTGCAGGAATATGCGTAATTGTTTTTTTATTTAGTTAGTAACAGCAAAAATAAAACTGATTTGGGGTTGTGGTGGTTGTCTTAACCCATATTATAACATGGATAGCATCCACACTACTGTTAATGAGGGCTAAGGCAGCTTTGTTGGGTTAAAACTGTGCTCTAGTCTGCCTCTGAGCAGGGTTAGAGCAACAGAACCAGATGTGTTTTAGCCAATATTTGATTTCACGCTAGAAATGAGACGGTAGTTCAGGTTATAGGTGTTTGAAAGCAATAAGGCATGACCAGGAGTTACATTCATAGTCTGTAAATCACTCCCTAGGGGTGTAATGTGGCACGAGGTACAGCTGAGTGCCATATTGCCCCTAAGTGCTAACTGACTAGTAATCTGACTCCTTGGAATGCCTTACTGCTATTAATCCTCTTCAATGTCTTTATAAGCGACATTGCAGAGGAACTGGAAGAAAAAGTATGTCTCTTTGCAGATGACACAAAGATCTGCAACAGGGTTGATACACAAGGAGGGCTGGAAAGGATGAGAAGGGACTTGGCAAGGTTGGAGGAATGGTCAGATGTATGGCAGCTTAGATTCAATGCTAGGAAGTGCAAAGTAATGCACCTGGGAAACAAAAACCCAGGGGAAGAGTACACTATGGAGGTGAGATACTTACAACAAGAAAAATGGAATGGGACCTGGGGGTAGTCATATCTGATGACCTAAAGGTGGGCAAGCAATGTGAGAGGGCAGTAAGGAGGGCTGTGGGGATACTGGGATGTATCAGAAGAGGCATCACCAGTAGAAAACAGGAAGTTGTTATCCCTCTGTACAGACAGCTGGTGAGACCCCATCTGGAGTACTGCATGCAGTTCTGAAGAACCAATCTCCACAAGGACATAGACAGGATGGAGGCAGTCCAGTGGAGGGCAACTAAAATGGTGCAGGGTCTGCACCAGAAGACATATGAAGAGAGACTTAAGGAGCTTAATATGTATACCCTCGAGGAAAGGAGTGACGGGGGGACATGATAGAAACTTTCAAGTACCTCAAGGGAATCAACAAAGTCCAAGAGGGTAGCATCTTTCAGAAAAAGAGATGTGCAAGAACAAGGGGGCGCAATTTGAAGATAGAAGGGGGACAGCAAAGAGGTAATGTGAGGAAGTATTTTTTCATGGAGAGGGTAGTGGATGCATAGAATGGCCTTCCTGTGGAGGTTGTGGACTGAAAAACAGTAGGGAATTCAAGAATACATGGGACTGACATAGTGCAGTTCTAGGGGTTGGGGTAGGAGGAAGAAGGCTGTTGGTTAACTAGGATCTTCAGCTTATCCATTAGGTAGGGAAATGGGCAGACTGGGTGGGCCAAGCGGTCCTTATCTGCCATCAAATTCTATGTTTCTGTGATGAGCATTTGTCTATGCCAAATGTTGGCATTGGCATTGGCAGTGTAGGAGTTCAAGAGTTGCATAATAGGAATGGCAGTGAAGTATTGAACTAACAGCAACCTCCACTGCCCCCAGAGACTGAAAGGCATTGGGGGCGTGCCTTTGGGTGATCGGCCATAACGCTTCAGCCATTCCACCTCACCGCACCCTGCAGACAGCAACAGGTGTCGCGGTGTGCCTTGGGGTCTTCGGCCCTTACCCTCACCCCATTCCATAAGGAAATAAGCTAAGATGGGTGCAGTATAGGAGAATGCGATGAACTTCAGGGCTGAAGACCCCAAGGCATGCTTCAATGCCAATCAATGGCTGCAGGGTGGGGGTGGAATGCTGTGAGCATTACGGCTGACACACCCAAGTCACACTCCTGACGTTGGTCAGTCTCTACAGGGTGGGGTGTTACAGTTAGAAACCCTAACACCCCCTGGTGTCTGTTGGTATTTTCACTTCAAATTTTCAACATGGGCTTTTTGGGACCCCACCTCATGAATAGTAGCACTATCATTTAATTACTCAATCCCGAAAGGTGATTTCACACAGCAGCTGTGTGATTCGGTGCCACAGGAGCGAAAACACATTTTGGGAAGGATATGAAAAATGACAGCTGTACTGTTAATGAGGAGGTGTAAAAAAATTGCAATGTTGAAAATCTGGGGTGAAAATATGAAAAATTGGTGAAGTTATGAGCATGCGTAGAAACTGCACAACACATGCCCATAATGCAATCAGATGTTTGAGAGGAAGATTTATTGTGTTAATACTGCCGCTGAGACTACTGTTATGGTTGTAAGACTGCCTCATGTGCATTCTTATGTAACCCCCCTGTGAGGGCTTACCTGTTTTGCCCAATGCTTCCCTACAGCCCCTGTCTGGCCCCTGCAGAATTTTATTTAGAGGGGGGCTGGAGGAGTTAGACCATAGAGCTGCCGACCTGTTCTTGCATTCTGGTGTGGTTACGCGGTCCATGCGTGCACACTGGGCATTCCTTTTGCATCAGTTCTTATGGCCAAACAGGCTCACTGGAATGCCCTGGTCCCCTGGGTCAGTTAATTGGGGACCAGAGACCTAAAGGAGGCACAAGAGAGGCCTCTTATTGTTTTATTAAAGGAGCGCAACTAAGGGAGTGATCCACCTCATGAATATTAATGAGGCAGGTCATGGATAATAATGAGCAAGCCTGCCTAGTGCCTGGGGGCATGGTATTCCAGTGCTAATGATAGGCAGGGAGCAAAGTAGATTTGTTAAACTATGTAGCTGGATCAAAGGGGGGGATAGGTGGCTACAAGATTGTGGGGCTACTGCTTGACAAAGATATTTGGTCTGGCTGCTTTGAGACATTAAAAGTTGGGACCATATGTAGACTGCAGTGGGAACTGTTTACCAGCAACCTTCTTGACACTTTCACCCCCAGTATCAGCTAGTCAGCTATCTAGGTGCCCAAAGACTGGTTGTGATGGCTTATGAGAAAAGGTGTGGACTAATTTCAGGCACCAAAGGACCTTTGCTAATCAATAATCGAAGTGGGCTAATGAATAGTAATATTTGTGCCTGTTGACAGGAATCATCCAGTCAGAGGGCAGAATTTTTGGGTGAAATCCCAGGGACTTTGGGCAGATCAGTCAATCTTTGCTGGGCTCCTCTCGAGTCAAGAAGGGCTCGTGCTGTGTGTGTCAAGGGAGAGGGTCTTTTCCAGGCCTTAATTTGGCAACTCGATCCAATGTTTTTGTGGAACTGAAAAGGACTTTACTCTGGGAGAGAGTGTTGTGATACTGCATCTGAATATCAAAGACTCTTGGGTGAAAAGCTCCTGGCGGTGTGAGAATCCAGTATTTTGCAGTAAGCCTGCACCACTGTGAAGAAAACCTCCTGAGGCAGTGAGAGGGGTGACTTGGAACTGTGAATGCCAGAGCAAAAGGGCACTGCTGTTTGAAGCAAAGAACTTTAATAGAAAAGGTTTGCAGGTGTCCAGTGTTTTAGGAGCCTGTGGTGTGCTGAAAGCCAGCTGTGAAAAGTGGGGTTTTGTTTTGGATACTGAAATTCAATATCCAAAAGCTATTGGAAAAGTGGAAAGCCCTGAGAACTGTTTTGCTGCACTCCGGAGCTGTTTGCTTTGTTTAAAGAAAAAGGGAATCTGAGACTGTTCACAGCTGCAATCCAGAGCCAGGCAGGGAACTTGCTAACCCCTACTAAGTGGGGCAGACTGGACTGCAGTGGGCCACGGGCACTTGCCTAAGTGCTAGTGTACTCTAAATCCATAAAGGGAGCCAGGCTATGGAGCCACTCCTGGGTCTGGGCTCTTTGTGGCCTGGCAGGCCTTGCACTTAGAGCTCTGCAATGGGCCTGGAATCAGGCTGAAGGTGACAAGCAGCCAGACCTTCAATTAAGTCAGAAGGGGACAAGCTGCTAGACTTTCAAGCAAGTCCAAGGCTGGTCTACCAAATTCTTTCTAGCCATCTGCTTGCTGCTCCCTGACAGTGATTGGTGGAACCCGAACTGCCAGAGCCTACTGTGCCAGTGACTGAACCCTCATTTCAGGACTGTGAGTACCCTGGGCTTGCCCTGACAAAAAGGGGAGTAGAGGTAATAAAACTGTTAGCATTTCGGAAAGAATTGTTTTAAGGGCCCCAACGCCGGCCAACCCATGGCACCAAGCAGGCCTGCCAAAACTCGGGTACCCAGTCAGGACATAGGGGGATTCACTGGTACTAGTGGGGGAGGGTTATTGTGTGTTTGAGCCCATGGGCTCTGTTACTTACAACGTATAACCAAAAATCTTTTTCCATTCACAGCCTTCCTGCTTCTGGTACCCCTTTCCCTAGTCCTCCCCCCTTAATAATGAAGCTGTGTTTTTGTTGTTGCAAATCCTGTGTTGTGATCAAGTTATTGATATAGCTGTTAAGTATATGTATTTTATAGTGCTGTGGTATAACGTGGTATTTAGTGTGTGGGATGGTTGGAAGGGGAGGTGGGTATTTATGGCATCCCAGGGGGTTGTACCAAGCAAACACCATCCCACTGCTTCTTTACTCTGGGTGGAGGTACCATGCTACTTTCTTACCAGTTTGGGATAGAACCTCCAAACACCACCGTAGCAGGACCCAAGCCCCTTAACCTGTGTGGTAGTCAATAGGCAGGGGTAGTAGCCCACTGGCACACGGCACCTGGGCTACACTTATGGTCTGAGAACTGCAAACCAAAGGTGACAATGTAGTGATACTAACTGTGGCACTAAATTGTGACCGTGTATGGGGACCTAACAGTCACTTTGTACAATTTAATTGTGACTCTGTGGAGAGTTCTTGCGACCACCTTGTGCCTCTAAATTGCGACAGTGTATGGAGATCTTGTGACCACTCTGCACCACTAAATTCCAACTGTGAATGAGGGCCTTGCAACTACTTTGTGCCACTAAATTGTGACTGTGTATAGATAGAAATGTTTAGTTTTAGACAGGAAAAGAACTGTTAGGACCTCCATGGGCCTATTTTCAAAGCCATCCTGTGATGAAGTATATTACATTACAATGAGTTTGAAATTATGGGGGATATGGGGTCCATGCATTCACTTTGTGCCACTAAGTTGCCATCTGTGTATGGTAATATAGGCTTAAAGGGGAACAGATATGGTAAAAGTAAAAAAGGAAAGGGGTGAGTGAAGGGGTAAGTCAGTGAACAAAACAGGCAGGAATGGGAAGGAGAAGCAGGGTAGTAGACAAGGGGAAAAGATTTGGAAAATGATGAGCATTGATACAAGGAGCCTTAGAAATCAAATTCCAGACCTGGAAATCATGACGGAGGATACTATTCTCAATTTTGAGGCTGTAACGGAGTCAAGGTGTACCGAGCACCAGAGCTGGGAAATTATACTGGACTGCGCACTGTTTGGGAGAGACAAAGCAGGGAGGAAGGGAGAAGGGATTATATTGCATGTGTGGAAGGGTATCAAGGCCACGGAGATACAGGGGCACAAAGAGGAGAATGAGGGGTGAAATTACTATGGGTCAACATGAAGGCAGGCTCTGAGTGCACTATCTGTACTGCACAGGACAAGGAGATGGATGAGGCACTTGGGGAAGCCGTCATTAGAATGGCAAATAAGGGGGAGGTGCTGCTAGTTGGTGATTTCAATCTGCCAGATGTGGATGGCAGAAGCCTTTCAACTGTGGCTTTGGGAAGGAGCAGGGCCATCCTTGACTCCCTGCAAGGGGCTTTTCTCAAGCAGTTAGTCAAAGAACCCACTAGGGACAGGACAGTGCTGGATCTGGTACATGCAAACTGGATCAGCATTGCAGACATCACAGTGGGCAGTCCCCTTGGTACCAGTGACTGCCGTACAGTACAGTTCAGCTTAAAGGTAGGAACACAGGAAAACTACACAAGGATGAGGGTTCTGGACTCAAGAGAGCAAATTTTAAAGAAATGGGCGAATGCGTCAGGAACTGCGTAAGAGGGGTGGCGAAGTGCCAGGGAGGGGTAGAGGCACAGTGGGGAAGAATAAGGGAGGACATAACTAAAGTAACCAACCTATGCATGAAGGAAGGAAGCAAAAGCAGAAAGAAAAGGAGACCATTAAGGTTCTCCAAGGATGTGGCAAGGGTGGTTAAGAAAAAAGGTTGCATTCAAGAAGTATGAGGAATGCAGTGGGAGGAGGACAGGGAGATAGAAGACAGAGGGGTGGTGTTAACAGAATTCATTCTAATGGGGGAGAATGTGAGGGGGTAGCACAGGGCTCAGTACTGGGACCAGTCTCTTCAATTTCTTTGTAGGGGACATTGCAGAAGAGCTGGAAGGGAAGGCATGATATTTTGCAGATGGTACCAAAATCTGCAGTAGGATGGACACTCTGGAAGAGGTGGAAAAAGTCTGCAGGGATCTTGGGAAACTTGAGGAATGGTCAAAAACATATCAGTTGAGGGTTCAGTGTCAAAAAGTGCAAAATAATGCACCTAGGACATAGAAACCCCAGAGCTGAGTATAGGATTGGGGGGGGGGGGGAGATTGACTCTTACTGGGCAGGAACAGGACCTAGGGGTTATTACATCTGAATATCTCAAGGTGGCAGGGCAGTGGGACAAGGCAGTGGGTAGGGCTACAGTAATGCTGGCTTATACAGAGAAGGATATCTCCAGCAGGAGGTGGTAGCTTGTGTTGCCATTACATCTTTTACTGGTGCAGTGACACCTAGAGTACTAGAGAGAGTAGAGGTGGTCCAGAGGAGGGCAACTAAAATGGTGCATGGTTTGCACAAGAAGCCATCTGAGGAGAGATTATGGGATCTCAACATGTGCACCCTGGATGAAAGGAGAGAGCGAGGGAATATGATAGAGATCTACAAATATC
Source organism: Neoceratodus forsteri (assembly GCA_016271365.2). Classification (NCBI taxonomy): domain Eukaryota; kingdom Metazoa; phylum Chordata; order Ceratodontiformes; family Ceratodontidae; genus Neoceratodus; species Neoceratodus forsteri. The sequence goes on along the minus strand of JADMNL010000026.1, from coordinate 214,414,778 downwards.
TCAAAGGGGCGAATGAGGTACAGACAGGGAACATCTTTCAAATGAGAACAAGCACCAGGGTGCATGCAATAAAGTTGGAGCTGGTGAAATTCAAAAGTGATGTGAGGAAATATTTCTTTACTGAAAGGGTAGTGAATGTCTGGAATTGACTGCCAGCAGAAATGGAGTCTAGAAAAGTGAGGGTCTTCAAGCATGCATGGGATAGACATAGGGGGTGCATTAGCTAGGATGCAGGGCAGTGGGAGGATTGACAGAGACCAGATAGGGTCCTCGGAGACAGAATAGGTATGGAAAACCTGGGCAGATTATCTGGGCTAAGCACTCCTTTTCTGCTATCAAATTCTATATCTCTTTTTTTTCACCTTTCTCCTCGACTGGACCCCTTTCGCTTTGCTACCCCCTCCAGCCCTATCACCTACCATCTCTAGGCTTACAGTCCCACTGCCTTGCAGTGCCCCATGGATACCCCCCCCATGGTGAAGCCTTCCTGGTTCTCCAGGCCTGGGAGGAGACTAGGTAATGTTTCTGGCAGTGGGCAGCCCAGTAGGCAGTGCAGAGTCTGCGTGGGAGCATGGCATCATCCAGCAATGGCCTCGGCTTTTTCTGCCCTCCTTTTCCCTTCCCCTCAGGTGACCCAAAAGCAAGGACTCAACTATTGCATGCATGCAACTGTGCCCCAGTTAGGAGTGCCCGCCCTCCCCCTTGCAGCTTTGCATAAACTTCCACCCATGGTCACCTAGCTAGCAGTGTTGTAGCAGTGCTCACAGACCTCCCTCACTGGAGGAGAAGAGTGTCCCACGGGGTGCTCAACCCTCCTCCACACAGGCGGCCCCTGAGTGACCCTATTCCATACCTGGACCCAGGTTGCTGGTGTGGTGGCAGATGAGGCTCAAACATCTCAACCTTCCACACCACTGGGCCAACTAAATTCTACGTTTCCATGTTTCTACGTCTTTGCAGGCACTTTGCGCCACTAAAGTACCACTGTATGTGTGTGGTCCTTGTGACCACGATGTGCCACTGCATGACAACTGTGTATGGGGACCTTGTGACCACTGTGTGCCACTAAACTGCACCTGTGTATGAGGTCCTTGAGACTATTTTGTGTCAGTACATTGCAACTGTATATGGGGTCCTTGTGTCCACTTTGCGCCAAAAAATGACGACAGCGTATAGGGAGCCAGCTCTTTAACAGAAACAGCAGTTTAACAAAACTAGCTTTGCACTTTTAAGGAAACTATGCTATGTGAAAGACTATTAGACCACTTAAAAGATTCAGAGGAGGTGCAGAGAGTGACTTCAAATGGAACTAAATACAAAATCTCTTGCCTTCTATGTTGAAGTTTACTTAAGATATATATGAAATCTTTGCAAAAAAAAGTTGTTAATACACCAGCTAGAGTAATTTAATGCCACAAAAGTAGGGAAATGTGGGTTAAGGTTTCCAACCTTAACTCCCAACCCCCCAAGCAGCAAAAGGAAAAAAAACATTAGGGTTTGGGGTCTCCATAGTCTTGGTGAATCAGTGGTGGGGTCTTCCTTGGGATTGTCAGCTCTAATGCTCACCCTCTCCCCCACAGCATGTAGCCCCCTGTCTGAAACAGAAGGTACAGCTCCAAGCCAATGTCTCGTAATGACGCACTCTTCAAAGGCAGAGAACTATCTGTCGTCACATGTTGCCAGCACAATTTGCTGTAGCTTTAACATGATAAAAAGAAATGAACTGTAGTTATACAAAATTTAATGCAGATGAATGACATGTGGCATGGAAAATACTTATTAGAAGTTTATATATTAAAAAAACTGGTTTTATGTTAGTCTAATACTGGAAACGTGAAACGTGAACTGTACGCTCAATGATATCTAATGATCGTTTCAGTTCCCTCTGATATGACAAAAGCACTTTAAAGAATATGGAGAGTCAGAAGGAAACATTATCTGTAGAGGCTAATGTGCACGTGCACACACACACACCAGCATTTAGTAAATAGAAGCAATCCTCCATACAGACATGCATGCATCAGTATTAAATAGCCAGAGTCAACTCCCCACACACACGCACCCCACACACATACACCCCCACACACATACACCTCTACTAATATTCTCAGGCACCCACACACATACACCTCTACTAATATTCACAGGCACCCACACACATGCACCCCACACACATACACCTCTACTAATATTCACAGGCACACACACACATACACCTCTACTAATATTCACAGGCACCCACACACATGCACCCCACACACATACACCTCTACTAATATTCACAGGCACCCACACACATGCACACCCATTCACTTGCACTCCACATATATGCACCCCTATTCATAGGCACCACACACACACACACACAACCCTATTCATATGCACCCAGCACACATGCAACCCATTCATAGGCACCCCAATTCACATGCAAGACACACACATACACACACCACCACACACACACACACCATTCACATACACCACATACACACATGCACCACTCACATTTATTTTATTTTATTCTTTGGTAACCGGGTAAGGCCCACTAGGTACAGGTGCCTGATTTCAGGGGCAATCCAGTAGCACTGGGGAGGTTAAGTGACTTGCTCAGAGTCACACAGTATGCAAGTGGAGGTTGTGGGAATCAAACCCATGTCTGGACGGTCTGCTGGATGTACCAAGCTCATTCACAACTCATTACTCCAACCTCTAGGCTATACTGCCAGCCCAATGCACCACTATTCACATGCACCACACACATATACCCCCTATTCACATGCACCCCACATACACACACACACACACACACACACATGCAGCTCTATTCCCATTCACCACATAAACACAAAAACATGTACCCCATTCACATGTTCTACACACACCTACCACCACACACACATGCACCCACACATGTATTACACACACACACACACACCATGCAACCCCCACACATGCACCCCTATTCACAGCTACCACACACACACGTGTCCCATGTCACATGCACCACACACACATGCATTCCTTTTCACATTCACCACACACTCACACACACACACACACACATGCAACCTCCCACACATGCACCCCTATTCACAGCTACCACACACATGTGCCCCATGTCACTTGCACCACACACATGCACTCCTTTTCACATGCACCACACACTCACACACACATGCAACCTCCCACACATGCACCCCTATTCACAGCTACCACACACACACGTGCCCCATGTCACATGCACCACACACACATGCATTCCTTTTCACATGCACCACACACTCACACACACATGCAGCCTCCCACACATGCACCCCATTCACAGCTACCACACACATGTGCCCCATGTCACATGCACCACACACACATGCATTCCTTTTCACATGCACCACACACACACGCACTCCTTTTCACATGCACCACACACTCACACACACATGCAACCTCCCACACATGCACCCCTATTCACAGCTACCACACACACCCGTGCCCCATGTCACATGCACCACACACACATGCATTCCTTTTCACATGCACCACACACTCACACACATGCAATCTCCCACACATGCACCCCATTCACAGCTACCACACACACATGTGCCCCATGTCACATGCACCACCACACACACATATGCAACCTCCCACACATGAACCCCTATTCTCAGCTACCACACACACACGTGCCCCATGTCACATGCACTACACACACATGCATTCCTTTTCACATGCAACCTCCCACACATGCACCTCTATTCACAGCTACCACACACACACATGTGCCCCATGTCACATGCACCACCACACACACACACACACATACACCCCTTTTTACATGCTCCACACACTCACACATGCATCCCTATTCACATGCACCACATACATACACCCACACATACACACCTATTCACATACACACACATGCATGCACCCCTATTCACATGTGCCACACACAGACACTCACACACCCCTATTCATATACACCACACACACACATCTGCACCCCATTCACATATATGCGTCTGCACCCCTATTCACGTATGCTACACACAGACACACACATGCAGCCCTATTCACATACACCCCATTCACATGTGCTACACACACACAAACACACACACACCTATTCACATGCATTGCACACAGACACACACACGCAGCCCTATCCGCATGTGCTACAGACACACACTCAGATGCACCCCTGTTCACACGCACCACACACACACTCACATACACCCCATTCACATGTACCACACACACATGCACAACCACACATACACCCCTACTTTCGTGCAAGCACATGCACCCCCACACAGACATGCACCACAACACACACATGCACCCCATTCACATGCACCACATGTACACATATACCCCCACATACACGCACTCCACAAACACATGCTTCACACACACACAACACCCCACACATGAACCCTTATTCACATGTACCATACACATATGCACCACACACACACGTGCACCACACACACACATGTACACCTATTCACATGCACCATACACACACATGTACACCTATTCACATGCACCATACACACATACACCACATCCACACATGTACCCCAGTCACATGCACCACATACACACACACACTCACTCACACATGCACCACACACACACACACACACACACCCATGCATCCACATACACATGTTATTAACTAGCTAGAGACAACTCCCCATACACAAACATGCTCCCAGTACATGTGCACCCCACACACACATACATTCATCCCTACACACACATACAAACATGCTCCCCACACACATGTGCTCCCACACACAAACATGCCCCGACACACATGCACCCCCACAATACAAACATGCATCCACATACAGTACATTCATCTCTATACACACATATAAACATGCTCCCCACACACATGTGCTCCCACACATGCACCCACACATGCATACAAACATGCCACCCACATACGCTCACCCCTACACAGAGGTTTATTTATATTAAATGTAATTTTTAGCTGTTGTAATAGAAATAGCACCTCCTGCGGTTTCTTGCTCTCTTTTTCTGCTGCTGCAGGCAACACTCCTTGATCTCCCTCCATTGTAAAGAAGCAGATGCTTAACTCCTCTTCAGCTGTGGAAGACGCTGGCTGCCTATGTACAGATCTCTTTCTCTGTGACACATAATACAGCATTTTGTTTCACATGATGCTCCTTAATGCATGAGACTCCACCTACAATCATTCCCTCTTCCTCATCATGATGAAGGACCTGCCTCCATTCCTGCCTCGTTTTCCCTTTCTGTCTCTCACTCCCTCCTTTCCTCTCCCCTCTCTTCATCCCATCCCATCTCCTTTCTTCTCTTTTTTACCTCTCTCTCTCTCTCATGTAGAGGTACACATTGTTGGAGGGGTGAAAAAGTAGCAGTGTCAGTGGCTCAACAGGTTGCATACTCACTTCCATACCTCTCAACTGTCCCTGATTTTCACGGACTTGATTTGTCTAAAAATTTTACTCTGCCCTCCTAAAATTGTGTTTCTGTGACTAAACAGTGGGGTTATAAGTACAAAATAATATCAAACATAGAAGTTACAGACTTGTTCTTTCTTAGTTGATTTTTTTAAGCCTTGTCCCTGATTTACGAGGGGAGGTTGAGAGGTATGCTCACTTCTGAGGCTAGAAGATCAGAAGGCTGTGGGTTCTATCCCCACACCAAGCTCTTGGGCTACATTCCACTACTGCCACTGTAGTGCAGCATGAGTGGGGTGCTGCACTTCTGAGGTGCTACCTTTTGGATGAGACATTAACGCGAGGTCCCGTCTCCCTAGTCTGATGGTTGTTTAGGTGGATGTTAAAGATCCCATGGCACGTCTCGAAAAAGAGTAGGGGAATTTTTTATTATAAACTTAATGACAAAACAGAAACTTGAAATTAAACAATAACATACAATTCTTTTGAAATCATAGCACCAAAAAAGGAACATATATACTGTACATATAGAACGGTCACAAAGAAAAAACATTTGCACCTGGATTCCCATCCCACACTTATAAACAAACAGGTCTTTTAGATATGTAATCAATTCTTCCCCCACATTCACTTAGTAAAAAAAAAAAAAAAAGGAAAAGAAAGTCAAAATCTATAAAGCAACCAGGAAACTAAAATATTCCTATGCCTCCAATTTATTGAACATTCCTGAGATAATAAAAGAATAACAAATCTACCATTTTCTAAAATTCTGCTCCTTTGCAAAAAATTAGCTTGATTTAACCTACAAAAAATAAAATGACAGCCCCCCCACTAAGTCCATTATAGTAGTCCCTTTAAAGTAAGCCAACACAATGAACCCCAGTATTTTACATGATCTCTAGTAGTAAGTTGTCTCCGTTCAGTTTGTTGTATCTGCTGCATCTCCTGTAAAATTGCTTGAAACAGTTCTTCTGTTGTTAATAACATTTGCTGAAGAACCCGTCTATACCTTACTTGCCGTTTAAATTTAAAACAGGCTGAGACCGCTCTTAAAGGAGAACTGCACTGAATCTTTAAGTAATTTTTACCAGTAGAAGCTGTTTTATAAATGTTGGTTCAAATACTGCTATTTTTCTGGCTATACAGACTTTTTAGCTATTCCAGTGGGTGGTTCTGTTTTACATGCTGCTAGTAAGAACCATTTTAGAACCGTATGATGTAGTTTATGTCCCTATTGGCACAATGCATCCCTGTTCTACTACAGAACTCTGTAGCTGAATGGGACATAAACTACATTACATAGTTCCAAAATGGCACTTTACATCAGAGTGTAAATCAGAAACTCCCACTGAGGTTACTAATAGGCCCATATAGATGGAACAATAACAGAATTGGAACCAGTACATAAAAACAGCTACTACCGGGAAAAATAACTGCTAGATTCAGTGCAGCTCTCCTTTAAGGAGCTAGCATTGTATATGTTCCACTTTGGTGGAAAAACATTCAAAAAAAATATTTCTGGAGTTAGCTCTGAAAAAAAGGATTTCCCCCATTTGTTGTCCAGATCCTTCCAGAAACCTTTGATAAAGGGACATTGGAAATATAAATGTTCCATTGTTTCAAAAACTAGATGACATTACAGTCTAGGGCAGTATCTTTCCTCCACACCCTTATGCCATAGGTTCCCCTTAACGTTCAGTTTCAGTGTCAGTGGCTCAGTAGACAGCACACTCACCTGTGAGGCTGGGAGATCAGAGGGCTGTGGGTTCAGTTCCCACATCTGGCACTTGGGTTAATCTCCCAATACTGACACTGTAGTGCAGCATGAGAGGGGAGCTGCACTTCTGAGGTGCCGTCTTTCGGATAAGATGTTAACACTGAGGTCCCATCTGCCTGGATTGGTGGTAGTTCAGGTGGATGTTAAAGATCACATGGCACTTATCGAAAAGAGCAGGGGAATTTCCCCGGTGTCCTGGCCAGATTTCCTTCATTCACTAAAAATACCATCAACTGCTTAATCTGGTTTAATCTCAGTTTCTTAGCATTTGTACCCCCATCACCCCTGAAAAAGGGACTTCTAGGCCCAGTGGGCTTACTAGGTCAACAAAACAAACAAATTGTGGGTGTACAGCCAAGCTACATCCCACAGTTTAGTTGGGATTCTTTTTTCTAAGAACATATTCTCTATTTGTTTACTCTCTAATTGCAGTCTACATGAGAACCCAGGGTGTATCAGATACTGTTCCACTACTATCTGCTCATAAATTTCTTTGCTGGTAGACATACTGAGTAACTTAGGAGATATTTTCCACCTGTTTAAATAGTCAAAACAAATAAAGTATTCAATTTTATTTTCCTTTTGTTTTTATGGGCAAACATTCCAAAAATCCAGTCCTGTAATATTTCTTGTATGGGTGGTTTCAACTATCCCACCCAGGTTTTGTGGGGGTGTGTTAGTACTGGTATTAGGTTTGCGAAAAGAAAGATTGTTTTAAAAAAAAAACAACACTGGGTGCACCATCCCCAGGCTCCTCCAATTTTAGGGGTAAATAAAGAATCCCTCTTTTAATGGGGGTGAGTCTGCTCCCCCAGACACAACTCAGCACCCCAGTCTCTAATTCAATCAATCAATCAATCAAAAATCTTTATTTATTCAGGCAGACATCATAATTGTTTTGGAGGTGGAAAAACACAACTTAAAGAAAAACTGAAAGTAAACATGTTTTAATCATAAAAATCTGTTTTAGTTTCCCCATTCTCCACTGATTCCATACTGCTCCCCTATTGCTATTTGCTTCTCCCAATTAAAAGTGGCCATATCCCCTTTCCCATAAAAAATACCTAATATTTTTTATTGGTGTGCGTTTCACCTGAATATTTGCCACTGTTTGCCGCTGATCAGTAGGGTTCCTTATTAATATACATCGACTCTTAGTGACATTTATCTCTGCCCCTATAGATTTTGTAAAAGCCATGAGTACAGTATTCGCTATATCCCGAGTTGCCATCCTGTGTACTAATATACATAGGTTGTCCGCGTATGAGACTGCTTTAACTGCATCACAGTTTTGGCCCTGAATCCCTATGATTTTTGGTGACTGATTTAAAATACATATTAAGGGGTCTGTGGTCAAAATATATAAAAGCAGACTTAACGGACAGCCTTGCTGCAACTCTCTCTTTAGCAAACATGTCTCCCCTAGTCTGCCATTTATATAAAGTCTAAATGAGGCTTCCTGGTAAAGTAATTTAATCCGAGGTACAAATCCTGAAGGAAAACCATAAGATTGTAAGATTAACTGTAGAAAATTGTGGGAAATGTTATCAAAGGCTTTTGCCTGGTCATAATTAATCAAATACTCTGTAGTCTGACCTAAGTTACCTGCATCAAAGACTTCTCTAAGTAGTATGAGTGCTTCGGAAATTTTCCGTCCAGACATGGAACAGAATTGTGCCTTATGTGTAAGATCTGGCAAAACATGACTAATTATTTTACCCAATAACCTTGTTAGAATTTTAAAGTCAGCATTTAATAAGGTTATCGGATGCCAATTTGTCAAATCTGCTCTGTTCCCATTTTTGTATAAGTATATTAAAAGACCTTCATACCTTGATGGTGGTAACCATGTAGAGGAAAGAAGAGCATTATATAAATTATTTCCTGTGGACAAAGTTACCATAGTGCTTGGTATAGTTCCCCAGGAAGGCCATCTGACCCCGGGGAAGTAACTTTTTGTAAATTTTTAATGACTTCTCCTGCTTCTACCATTTGGAAGGGGGAAAGGGGGGAGGTAGTGCTTTGTGTTGCTGCGCTGTTAATGTAGTCATATGGGCTGCTTTCAGCAGCAGCTCCATGTTTGTATTCCCCAGGAAAGAACAACCACTTTGAATTTGTGCTTGTTTGTGTATCTCCTTCAGGATACTCTGATGACCCTTTATCCCCTCCCCGTTTGAGGAGAGTATGCCGGATGTACATTTTTTTCTGTTCTGTTTTTACAATCTGCAAAGGGATCCACCTGCATAGAGGTACCTTTTGTTCCAAATTTTTGTTCATATTCTAAAGTTCTAAATCTGTCATATTGAAACGCGTACATCTCCTTTTTAAGCTCGTTGATTTGTGATGAGAGATAAGTTCCTGTAGAGTGCTGTAAAGATAATAAATTCTGAAACTACTTAAGTTCTTTGTATCTGTTGTTAGTATTAAATGCCTTCTGTTTTGCTCTAACTTTAAAGGAAAACAGTCAAAACAAGGGGGCTCCCGCCCCACAAAAGCTACCCTCAATTTAGCTTTACCCAGTCAAGCGGCGGTTTTCACTCTGCAACAGAGTTTATTTTCTAAAAGTCCGCGACCCAGAAGTATGGCGGGGGCGGGGGGGGGTGAGATTCCATTAACTGTAATGGTGCAGCGCCGCACCGCTCACTTCAATGCAAATGTATTGAAGCAAGCGGTGCAGTACCACACCATTACAGTTACTGGAGCCCCCCAGCATCCGCCATATGTCCAGGTCATGGACTTTTAGAAAATAAAATAAACTCTGTTGCAGTGAGAGATAACTGCCACTTTGACTGGGTAAAGCTAAACTGGAGGTAAGCCTTTCAGGGCCGGGAGCCCCCTAGTTTTGACTGTTTTCCTTTAAAAAAGGTTTGATGCAGATTTTGCTATCCTTCCATGGTCCACCACTTTATTATATTGTCATATAAACATATAACTGATAGTCGGTCATGTATTATTATAGAAAACTCAGCTGCCATTTCTTCGGCCTCTCTATGGCTAACATTCATCTTCCAAATCCCCAGGCCTATTGAGTTATCGTTATGAACTGTTAGCGGTATCCCAACTAAGCGATGGTCAGAGGATTCATTTGAAGAACACATGGCTTTGAATGTTGAAGCCTAGAAGACATAAATAAAAAAAAATCTATCCTAGAGGATAGCGTCCCTTTATAAAATGTTTGTGCTGTTTTTTTTCACTATAGTAGCATGGGCATACACCAGTCCTACTTACTTAACCATATTCCCTAAAAAGGCTACATCGCAATAAGTTTTAGTGGTAAATATACTTTTGTCTGCAGCTAACAATCTTACATTAAAATCTCCTCCCATCACTACTGCTTTAGCAATATGGAGGAAAGGCTGTATCAACTGCAAAAGAGTTATTCTGGCAGCCTTTGGGGGGCATACACATTGGTTAAATGATAAATTTGAGAGTGGTGGGAAATATCTAGCAGAAGAGCTCTGCCAGGACACATATCCACCATTTTTATGATTTTAATTTCAGACATTTTAAACCCAATTCCAAGGCCACTACAAGTATCTTCTCCTATGGTCCAGACCGATTCTTCCCACATCCAACAGCTTTGTACTTTACGTACAGTATTTCGGAAAGAGTAGTTAATCTTGTATCCTGAAAGAAAAATACATGTTGTTTAAATTGCTGTAGCACCACAAACAGTGTGGTGCATTTGATGTCTGATTTGATGCTATTAACATTTAAAGTCGCAAAGGATAAGTTCAGTTTGTGAGTGAGTGTTGTTAATTATTCTTCCATTTGACCACAGCGCTGGTTTGCCATTTTTTCTTTGCTGTTGAGGCCCTGGCAGGGCTCCCAGCCTCGCTATCCGAACTTTGATCTTTTTGAGAAGAGGAGAGGAGGCAGAGATATCAGAGTCCTCCTCCTCCATAAGTTCACCCCAAGTTTGTGACACCTCATATCTGTTTTCAGTTGGAAAATCCAGGTTTTGTGACACCTTCCTCATAGTAGGCATAGCCCGTTTCCCTTTCCTTGTACAAGCACCATCTCCTGCTCGGGGGTGTTGTGTGGGTGGAGGCATTTCCCCCTCTTCCTGATTTTGCCTGTCCATCGAGGCTAAGTTCTCTGGAGGGTTTTCTGTGGCCATTTGTGTTCTGAGTTCTCTCTGTGGTTCTTTCCTTGTGGGTTGTTCATCAGACATACGTGGGGGTGGGGGGTGGTGGACTTGCCGGTCCTTGGGTCTGTTCTGCTTGTTGGGCTCTGAAAGGTTTAGTTGCTGTGTGAATATAATAGTCCTGCTCTCCATAATCCGAGGAATTGTGTGCTGCCCACAGACATGAGCTGAATTCATGTTCTATTGAGTCACATATGTTGCATTTTTGGTGGATTTTTGCAAAAATTACTGCTGTGACCCAAAGCTCCACACAGCAGACATTTCCTTTTATCACATTCATGATTCATTTGACGTGTTTTTGACTGTGAAAATGTTGATTGCTACAGTGTAATCCCTTATGCACTTTATTGTAAGTAAACCTTGGACTGGCTGAATAATGTCTTGATTTGCTGTAAGTGTATGTCCTAGTTCTCTGCAAGCAAAGAAGCATTGCTTTATTTGTCATGAACTTGTTTTTTATGTGCTTAACCCCATTTTTAAGATATGATGTTTATGTATCACTGTTTCTGCTACCACTGTACTCACTGTATTATATGTACCTACTGTATTATAACTTGTGCCTATTGTCTGTGCCACTGTATGGCCCGGGTCGCAACTGAAAATGGTCCTTTGGATCAGTTTGCTCACCCGGTTACCAAAAACATAAATAAATAAAGTGTCCCTCTGCTCCACAATGGTAGCACATACAAGGCTGTCCTGGGTAAAACAGGATACCCCGATCCCATCCCAGGAAGAAACAATTAAGGAGATGTTCGATCCTGAAATCATTCTGTTGAAGTTGCACGTGAAATTTCAACCCCCCTATCCAGAAGCCTTCATCATCTATTATGGGTTCTGGAATCCCTTGCAGTTCACATCGTTGTTTTAACCAATAGATGATATCTGTGACATTTACACCCTCATTAAGGAAAAGTGCAGTAATTGTTTTAAATGTTGGCTTCATGAGGGGTATGGCAAAGAAGGGGGCACATAATGGAGTGTCATGTACTTTGGGATACATGGCCCAAAATCTGTCCAGTTTTTGTTGAGACAAAAAGCTAACATAGAAATTGAGATCACTAGGGGTGTGAATGAATGCATACACATCAGCCAGGCTAAACTGTAATGAATTTTTAATTAATTCTTTCCCCACAAGTGCCTGTCAGGGAAAAGATGGAGCCCTCCGCACCTTATTTTGACTACAAAATGCCTCTTGGCTGCTTCAGCTGGTTTTTGGAAAAGACTGGCATAACTCACATGGCGTGTAGGTGCAGATTCTGAGGTTGTTGCTTCTTTTGCTGTTGGATTTGGTAGGTGTGTGGTCCCGGTTGTGGGCTGACCCAACCTGCTTGTACCAGCTCTTTGTGCGAGTTCGTAATGGGAGAACCCCCGATTGGAAGAGCCCTTGGTAATTCTATTGCCACTGTATCTGCTGCTGGATTGAGAACTTGAGGAGCTGGTGAGTCTGTTGCTTGCTCACAAAAAGGTACCTCGCTTTGTAGATACATTCGAATTGTTTCAATCTCCACCACCCTTGATGTTTCCATCTGTGTAGTCCCAGGATGTTGCGCAGCTGTACCAGCTGCCTTGCTACTGTCTGAATGTCTGTGCTTGGATACTGGAGGCTCTTCAGATGGTCTCGCTTCTGACCTCTTGGGCCTTGCAGTGCTAGGATGTCCCAAAGCAGTTTCACCCGAGGATTCCGGCCAAGGTCCATATTCTACCATTTTTTCCACCCATTTAGTGGAGATATGTTTAGAAACTTGCTGACACAGTGATCTAGTTGTTCCTGGAAGAGGGATTGCCAGGTCTGGTAACCAAGTTCCTTTGGGCAACTCTATCCAACCTGCTCCATGGAGTGCTTGCTCTGGTGACCAGCCCATTTGCTGATTTTGTGATCCTGTCACCTGTAAGCTTGGGCCATCTGTTTCAGTGTCCATAAATTCATCATCGCTGTCCAGGTCAGTTTGTTGAAATTTCTTCCCTGTTAGCAACTCAGGGCTTGAAGATAGACATTTTCTTTTTTTGTTTACCTTTTAATTCTTTGTTTTCTTAAGGCATATTGTTGTTCCATTTGTTCATCATTTGAAACAATTGTTCTTTTTTCTTCTCCAGATCCCTTTGTAATTTTTGTTCTTCTTCTTCTAGCAGGTCCTCATCTATAAAGTCACTAAAACCAAATATACTGCCTTGTGTAAGGGGAGACCCCTGCTCCCTCTGCTGCTGCACAGCTCCTTCCCCTTCAGTGGATTCCTTCAGACTGGGACCCTCCATCCTGCTCAAAAGTGGGACAGCATCCCCTGCAGCAAGAGTAGGGGAATAGCCCTGGTGTCCTGGCCAAATTTTCCCCATTCACTAAAAATACTACCAACAGCTTAATCTGGTTCAGTGTCAGTTGGCATCCATCTGTATCCCCCTCCCCCAGGACGAGGTTGAAAATAGGCAGAATTGTCTAGTCCTCCTTTCCCGGTCAACAAAAATTAAATAAATAAATAAAAGTGTGAGTACAAATTTTTGGAACAGATGGGGCTGTCCTTTCCACATGGAACATTTTCAAGGAAATCATGGCATAGTCATGGTCAACATAACATAGAAATCATGTTGGAAGGGTGCAAGAGAAGCAATGCACGTACTGGAAATCTTGGACATTTTACTATTGATATGTGGCATGGGGTAGATATTTGGGAAGGTGTGTGGCTTGAGGTGTGATTTCTGGGAGTGGTATAGAAGTAAGGGTACAAATCTCTGGGAGGGTAGGGATAGATTAGCATTTTGCGGAGAGTGTCAGACAAGGCGTAAAACTTTAGAAGGTTGCTGGGGCAGGGATTCTCTTTTGGAAGGGGAACAGGGTATGAGGTATGGAGTTTGTAATGGGTAGGGGTGCAACTTTGTGGAAGGTTGCTGATTTGTGGAGCAGTGCAGTGGAGCAACAAATGTGGCGAGTCATGTGAGTTATGGGTACAAGACTTGGGTTTGGAGAGTTGTGGGCATTAATTTGAAGGTGTGCAGATGGGCACAAAGCTTGGAATGTTGGGAAGAGGTACAAATCATGTGAGGGCAAAATATACATTTTGGGAGGGGTGTGAGGGGTTAAGCTTGAAAACTCTGGGATGCATGCAGGGCAGGAGGGAAAACTCTGAATGTGTATTGCTAGGATGAGTGCAGAAATTTAGGGAGGCATAAAGATTTCTTGGAGGGGCACATAGGTACACATTTTTGGAGGGCAGCAGTGGTAAATCTAAATTTCAGGAGGTGTGTGGGAGAAAGGGTAGATTGGTACAAAGCAGACTTAGAAATTTGAGAGGGGGCTGGCCCATCAACACAGTGATAATGCTTATTGCTTGCGACACCGGTGACCTGGTTTCAGGAATAAGCCTGAGTTGTCAGAGGCCAGGCCAGGGGAAGATGGTAAAGTATCCCAGTGGATGTTTCTGTCCTCGGGAGGGTGGACTCCTGGTCTCTGCCACAGTACCACCTCTACGGTGACCACAGGTGCCAATGCAGGCTGGAGCCAGTATTAGGGAAGGGGGGACATCATTGCTCTAATGAGCATAGTATACTCTGCATGTGTTGTGCATCAAAAGGAGACTCAGCAGTGTCTGTGGGCTAAGAGAAAAAATGTGAAATATCCCAACCACGCCACCCGCCACTGGTCCCACACTGTCCACTGGGCTCTCGCTTCCTAGGCCGACACTTAACCTCTGTTGGAGGAACTGTGGTGGCCTCCAACAGCTCTTCTCATGAGGGGGTCATCCAAGGGGGAACAAGGGGTGGCAGGTAAGTCCTGGAAATGGTGGGTGATGGGGCTGGGCACAGCAGCAGACCGATGTGTGCCAGTCGGGTGACAAAGGGGCTTAAAGCACAGTAAAATTAAAGAAAAAGAAAGAAAGAAACTTGGGAGAGGTGTGTATGTTTTGGAATAGTTGCAAGGAAGGGGCAGGATGGAGGTATATACAATTTTGTGGAGTTATACATTTTGGGAGAGGTACAGGGTCACTAGTACACATTGTTAGTGTTACGGAGCCTCAGCAAAAGTGCTGGGTTACAATACTGTATAATAAACGCACAAGAAGCACATTTCCCCAGTGTGTTCCAAATCTTGTAACTCACACTTTGGAAGGTTGTGAAATATGTAACTCACTGTTTAGAATGTCAATTACAACTTTTTTCAGGTGCAGTAATCAGTGCCGTGCTCCAACCAACCAAGTCACAAAGGCTGAGTGCATGAGCTGATTTACCCCAGTCACACAGCTGTACTGAATAAGCGCACAAGCTGTTACAAAAAGTACCACCACAACATAAACGGCCACACTTTTTTTTTGAAAGGACTCTTTATCTCTCCCTACTGCCTGCTGGCCCCAACCCTTCGGGACATCCATTGAGTCATCCCCCTACCTTGCACCCACCAGGACTCACCTCTCTTCTTCCATGGAGCTTTGGTTTTCCCCACGAGTGGGGATAAGGTGGGGTCCATCGCCCTGTAATCCTACATCTCGTCAGGCCGAGATGGTGGCCCTGGAGAGTGGGGCACATCGGAGGCACGCTCTGGAAAGTCCATCTTCCTGGAGCCAGCAGGTGTTTTTCCTGTTTTCTCCCTTCCCCTACAGTGTGCAGCCCCATGACGTCAAGGCGACAAGCGCCGACGCCCGCACTGTAAAGCGGCCACTCATTCCCCTGCAATTGGGGCTTGTAGTACTCTGAGCCTCCGCTCGGATTCAGACAAGTGTTCGGCAGTGGCCGCAACCCTCTCGGAGAAGCAGCTGTCGCTGACGCCAGCCTATCTTCGGTGCCGACCCACCGGGGGACCCGAATCCGCCCCCGAACCAGGGTCGCCGGCGTGGCATCCAGCGCCTCAACCCTCAGCGCCGGCCACACTTTTAGCAAATTGAACAGAGAGGTATCTACCATGAAAACAGCAACAACAAGCAAGCATTTGTCAATGTTGAATGTTGTCTCACTGGCATTGGCATTGGTAGTGCAGGAGTTAGAGATGCATAGTAGGAATGGCAGTGAAGTATTGAACTAATGCCAACCCCACCACCACCCTGCAGAGACTGACAGGCATTGGGTGTGCCTTTGGGACGTCAGCTATAACACTCATGCCATTTTATCTCACCCTACCCTGTAGACACTGACAAGTGTCGTGGTGTGCTTTGGGGTCTTTGGGCCTTATACTTATCCCATTCCATAAGGAAATATGCTGAGATGGGTGCAGTATAGGAGAATGGGGTGAACTTTAGGGCTGAACACTGCAAGGCACATCTAGATGCCTATCACTGGCTGTAGGGTGTGGGTGGGGGTGGAATGGCGGTAGCATTACAGCTGATGATCCCAAGTAACACTCCTGATGCCTGTCAGTCTGTACAGGATGGGGTGTTACAGTTGGAAACCTTAACGCCGTAAGCATGTGTTGATATTTTCACTCCAGATTATCAACATGGGCTTTTTATGACCCCCCACCTCATGAAAAACGGCACTATCAATTTGTTAGGCGAAGGGTGATTTTGCACAGCGACTGCGCCAGTTGGCGCCACAGGTACATAAACACATTTTGGGCAGGATGTGAAAAATGACAACTATATTGTTCATGAGGAGGTGTAAAAAAATGGCAATGTTGAAAATCTGGAGTGAAAATATGAAAAATTAGTGAAGTCATGAACATGCATAGAAACTGTGCAATGCACATCCTCAACCCAATTATTTAAAGGATTTTTTTAACCACATCCCCTCATGAACAGTGGCATTGTGAATTTGTTAATCTGTCCTAAAAGTTGATTTCCCACAGCGACCACACCATTGTACGCCACAGGTGTGAAAACACATTTCGGGCAGGTTGTGAAAAATGACAGCTGTACTGTTCCTAAGGAGGTGTGAAAAAATACCAGTGTTGAAAATCTGGCATGGAAATATTGTAAATTTGTGAAGTTACAAGGGTGCATGGAAACTGCGGAATGCACGCTTGTAACACAGTCATTTTATGGATTTTCGTCACCAAATTTTCAACACGGGCATTTTAGGACCTCTGCTCATGAACAGTGTCACTGTACTGTTCATAAGGAGGTGTGGGAAAATGGCAATGTTGAAAATCTGGAGTGAAAATATTGTAGACTCACAAAGTTAAGAGCGTGTGTGGAAACTGCGCAACGCATGGTCGTAAAAAACCCTATTTATGCCATTATACAGCTTACCGGCATTTCTTGAGTTCGTGCTCGGCTTTGAAGAGTGCAGACATGTTTCGGCCCGATCAAGAGCATCGCGCTGGCCGCGAGGTAAGCATGGGGTGAGAGTGGTGGGAGGTAGGGTACGCAGAGGGTGGGTTCAGGTTAGAGGGAGCAGGACAGACCACGAGGGACCGCTTTCTGATTTACAGGTTAAAAAATAACATCGCAGGACAATTTTTTACAGGGCATTTAGCGCTGGGTGGGCTCCCAGAGTGCCACCTGAGTGTATTTTTTTTTGGGGTACTGTAGCCACCTGGGATATGGGCACCCCCCTGGCATGTAGCAAAGGGGGACAAGAGCCGTGAAGGGACTGGGCACCCCCCGCACACAACAGATGGTGGGGGACATTATGCCGATGGGGACTGGCCCCCATCTGCAAATTAAATAGGGAAGGGGGACTAAAGCAAATGGGGATTGGGCCCCCCCATCGGCAAAGAAAGACTGCCGGGGGGGAGCATGATGCCGAGGGGGATTGGGCACCTCCTCAGCAGAGACTTGAAATGGGAGGGAGGGGGCATTACGCCGACAGAGAGTGGGCTCCCCCATTGGCAAATGAAGTGTCAGGGCATGCCGACGGGATTGGGTACCCCTGAAGTCATCGCTCTGCGTGGTGGCAGTCAATGTCGCCATGTTTATTGAACTGTTTCACCAGGAAAGGCATGCCGCTGCATGACGAGCTTGGCTTTCATTGCAGCAGACCTTTCCTTAGATCTGGTGGCCATTTACATCTTGAGGGTGTCGGCACCTGCAGCTGCCTTATTGGGGAATGAGGAACGCACCTACTGATGTGTGCCCTGCATTCGCCCACAGTGATCGTGCCTCCAAATGAGCCACTACTGCAATATGTTGGCTGGCACGCACGCCCCAGACAACATAAAAAAGGCACTAACCTAAGGCAATGGATCTGTTTGGCAAACATGCTTACTAAAATATTATGTACAATTGGGTCCATATTCAGACCTGGCTAGATGCACACGCAAAATGATGCGCTGCACAAATAAAATTGGTTGACCGACTCTGGTGCCAAATTCAAACGGATTGCGTGATCCTAACAGATAGCACAATCTGTTTGAATACTGGACCCTGGATGGGCAGAGCATGGCAGGGGGTTGCTAAGTTCTGCACAGTGCATCCAGGGTGCGGGGCTGAGAACAACCCATAGAGGAATGCGTGATGCATACCTGTATGCACTGCAGCCCGCATGGGCGATGTTCAGCCCTAACATGCAAATGAGTCCATTGGGCTTGCATGGTGCAAAGGAACCATTTGCATGCCCATTATGGGCTCATTTGTATGGCTGCAGCTGGCAGAATGCACTGGGCCAGCCCCCCCAGCCTTGATCTACATAGAAATAAAGAAGTCTCCCCAATCACCCTGGTAGTCTAGTGTGAGCCCCTTCCCCAGCCCTGAATGCCATACAGTAAAATAAATCACAATCCCCTTTCCATGTGTGAGGGCCCTCCCAGCCTGAGCACAGTTCCATAAATAAAATTCCCGATCCCAGCTCCTGGTAGTCAAGTGTATCTTCCACCCGTTACCTAGTGACCCACCACCCCTCTCCCAACCTGACTGGAGTCGGCGACTGGTACAACTACTCACACCACCACCAGCCACTGGATGCACTGTGCAGTATAGTAGTATATGCCCCATTGGTTGACTGGTCACCATTGGGCATGTACTATATACTGTACAGTGCTCCTGTACAGTTCAGTCAGTCAGCAGCTGGCTGGTGTGGTGTGAGATGGGCTGTGCCAGTCACTGGTTCTGGTCGAGTTGGGGTGCAGTGGGGTGGTGGGTGCTGGCTAATGGGTGGGACCCCACTTGACTACCAGGGAACTGGGATTGGGGATTTTTATATTTATGGAAACTATGATCAGGGCTGGGAGGAGGCACTTGACTACCAGGGAACTGGGATCAGGGATTTTTTTTTTATGGGAACTGTGATTGGAGCTGGGAAGGGGGATCCCCACACTATGGAAACTGGGTTATGTCATTTATTTTACTGTATGACACTTGGTACTGGGGAGGGGGTTCCCTACACTAGGGAAATGGGGATGAGTGAATCTTAGTGATCAGAGCTGGGAAGGGGGAGGTGTACCTGACCCTAGAGTGTGACCTAGACGGGGCACCAACCTGCCTAATTTGCTTTTTTGTTTTCCCCTCACCAAAGGCAGCCCTGGACTGAGCAGTGTGTTCCTAGAACTGGGGTGATTGTGAACGGCACCAGAGAGCCTGTTGAATGGGAAAACAGCACTGGAATGCCTAATTTGCTTTTTTTCCCTCACCAACGGCAGCCCTGGTTATTTTCTGTCAATGGCGGGCACTTTCTCCTCAGCCGCTCATCGACGGTGGACCCACTTGAGAATGCAGTCGCTCGTCGATGTCCAGTATTCCTTCATTGACGAGGGCTACAGTGCATGAGAAGTGCTTGTGTGGAAGCTCCAGCTAGGAGCAGCCTTTGTGCTGGGGGCATCAAACGTGGCACCGGAGTGCTTAATCGGCACTGGGGCCATTTCCGAGGAGGAACGCTTATCGGAAAGCTCTCGCTAGGAGCAATCTTCACGCTTGGGCAACAA
This sequence comes from Neoceratodus forsteri, assembly GCA_016271365.2. Lineage (NCBI taxonomy): Eukaryota > Metazoa > Chordata > Ceratodontiformes > Ceratodontidae > Neoceratodus > Neoceratodus forsteri. The sequence goes on along the minus strand of JADMNL010000026.1, from coordinate 214,394,625 downwards.
AAATAGCAATGGAGTGCTTAATCAGTGCTGAGAGAATTCCCGAAGAAAAAACAAGAGAAAATGTAGCCCCTGGGGTTTTTTCCATCGACGACTGGCATTCTGGTATTCTTAGCCACTTGTTGACGATGGGCCTGCTCTAATCATACAGCCGCTCATCATCGAGTGCTGCGGGGCATTAGGAGAGCTAATTGGGACTAATGGAGCTCCCCTTCAGTGTTGGGAAGACCCTTCCCCCCAAAGCATGCAAAAAACAGATTCTATTATCCACTGGATTTAGTGCAATTCATGCAATTCTGGACAGCTACAACACCATATCCAGTATCTTGCCCTTAAAGGGACAGCAGCAATTCCAGCAGCTTCAGCACCTTAGCCAGTACTCCTCCTGGGGGGAGGGAGTACCCTGATTGAAAAGGGGGAAAATGAGCATTGGGGCATGGCCTTAGATACACCTTTCAGGGACAATCAATGCCAGAGACGCAGGAGGTTTTTGCTCCCGCTTTGGACCACCTTTGCTGGATTGCTTTGCCTAACTGGGGAGCAGGCAACACGGCAAATGTTGAGGACTCTAAGGAGGCTCCTTTCTCGGCTCTGACTGGTAGCCAACAACCAGGTCTGAGAGGGCAGCGTTCACCAGGAGACACAGCAATCCGCACCCCCCCCTTGCTGACCGGCAGACCCTGCATGCTTCACTGGGGGTTCACCAGGGGGGGAGACCTCATAAGAAGGAGGACCTCGAGCAGTTGCCCCCACATCCCATGGTCTCGAGGTGGATCTAGGGGGCACTAATAAGTAAGTACAAATTTATTTATACAGAATTTTTTGCCATTAGGGTTCAAAGAATCCCTATTTACAAAGGCAAACCTGTTTATACAAAGTTTAAGTTACAAGAGTTACAATACTCATGATTACAGTCATACAATACATATCATTCTTACTTGACTAATACACATACCATTCATACAATTACATAACAACATAAAAGATCTCAGTCAATTACAACATCTTATACGCAAACAACTCATGTAATGTTATTTAAAAATACTACCTATTACATAGACATCTAAAACACAGCTCATGTTTTACTGCTGTTTTATACTCTGAAGTGGATAAATTTAAATCTCTAAGAGAAGGGGGGAGTCCATTCCAACTGGTAGAAACCTTATATTGTAAGGTCATACTACTGAAACTATTTTTAATTTTTGGACTCAAAAGATCTCTAGCTCTGATTTCTGTAAATTCAGTCCATGATCTGGTTTTAGGAGGTTTCCTGCCAAATAATGTTGTGATCTATTTTTAAGTAATCCTTGTATCTGGTTTAACCAGATTCCCTTAGCCCGCTGATGTAGTGAATTCCAACCTAATTCAGTATACATTGCACGATGATGAGTAACTATATCACATTTCAATACAAATCTTGCTATTTTATTATAAAGTACTTCCAAATTTCGTAACTGCTTTTTAGAGTTATGCCTATAAATGTGACTCCTATAATCTATCACTGGTAATATTAATTGATTTGCTATATTCGATCGCATTTCTTTTGTTAAACAATTTGATATACGTCTCATTACCCATAATTTTGAATTTGTTTTCTTAATTAGTTCTGTTACATGTTGTTCAAAACTTAATTTTTGGTCAATTTGAATACTCAGATATTTATATACTTGGGTTTGCCCTAAACATGTTTCCTTCCTGAGTCTTAATTGTTATTTTTGGAATTGTTTTATTTTTCCTCTCTATACCAAAACACATTGTTTGTGTCTTTTTACTATTTATCAAAAGCCCAAGTGATGAAAAGAGATTTTGCATGGCTAAAAATTCACCTTGTAATTTTTGTTCTATTTCTCCTGAATTCCTTCTTGCCGCTATCAAGACTGTGTCATCCGCATAAAGTCTGACTTGTGAACTTTTTATGTGTTTTGGTAAATCATTCAAATAAACCAAAAACAAGAGTGGTCCCAGGATCGAACCCTGGGGTACCCCTCTTGTCACAAGACCCAAACCAGACTTATGACCATTTAAGATTACAAATTGAGATCTCTTATTTAAATATGATCTAAACCAATTGCAGGGTTCTTCCTCCACGCCCATTTGTTTCAGTTTTTTTACTAAAATACAGTGATTCACCAAATCAAATGCCTTTGATAGTTCCACGTAAGCCGCACCCACAGACCTCCCCTCCTCCAATAGAGTAGCAATTAAATCTAGAAAGTCCATGGGCAGGATATTCAAAAGGGTTGCGCAATGCGCAATAGGGTTGCACCAGCACAAGTCAGAAAATGCGCCATTCTGCGATATTCAGCAGGAGGCAGTTGCGCCACTGAAAACATGCTGAGCAACAAGCGCAATGATAATGAAGGCATGCGCGCAGCTTGAAGGGGTGGAACCATGCATAAAATATGGTCACGATGTTCAAAGACTTTCATAATGCACAACAGTGGAGCAGAGCGAAGTTGCATACAGCGGAAATGAGCCAAAATAAAAGGAGCAAGGAAGAGGCGAAGAACGCTACAGGGCAGCCACATGAGGCAGGGAGAGAGAGAGAGACAGAGAAGAGGGAGAAAGAGGGCAGGCCAGGGAAACAAAACCACAGAATAGGGGCAAGGGAAGGTGTGTGGGGCCACAGAGTGCAGAGGCCAGTAGGTGTACCCGGTGCAGTGGAGGTAGCAGTCAGGACAGCGCGGAAAACAAAGCAACAACAGCTGGGGGGGAGCACAAGCCAGGGACATGGACAGTGCCACCTTCCACATGGAAGCTGTAATGAGGGGGGTGAGAAGACATGCTGCACGGGGACGTGGCCATGGAAGGGCCCGTCGGCGGTATGCCCCCAACAGGCAGTACCGAGCCCGCACCAGCTTTGAGCTGTACACTGATGTCGAGATTGTGGGCTGGTACCACCTGAACAGGACAATACTGAGGCGGCTCTGTGAGCTGTGCAATGATGTGATGCAGGCACCCACACGACGGAGTCATGCTCTGTCAGTGGAGACAGAGGTAACAGCCTGCATGTGCTTGCTCGCCATGGGTACCTTCCAGAGACCAACAGGGGACACCACAGGCATAACACAGTCGGCCACGTCACGCATCCTCACCCAATTCCTCAGCGCACTGCTGCCACATGCTGCGGAGGACATCCATTTCCCCAGCACGCCGGCGGGGCACACAGCAAACATACAGGAGTTCCACAGGGTAGCATGTATGCCTGGCATGCTAGGGGCGATAGACTGCACCCATGTGGCCATTCGCACACCACCTGGCCCCAATGGGGCCACCTACATGAATCAGAAGGGATATGCCAGTGTCAACTGCCAGGTGGTGTGTGATGCCAGTGGGCGCATCATCAATGTCTGTGCCACGCACCCTGGGGGAGTACATGATTCCTTCATCTGGTACCAGTCGGCACTGTGCCATCGATTCGAGAGTGGGGACATCCCCACAGGTCATCTAGTGGGTGAGTATGCATGTAGAACTGACAAATTGTGGGCAAGGGGGGGTAAGCCAGAGGTGCCATGGGTGTGGCACACAGGATTTGGGGCAGTCTGAGCCTGAACGAGACACTAACCTCCACTATCTCCACACAGGTGACAGTGGATGCCCACTACATCCCTGGCTGCTCACACCCTACCGGCGGCTCACGACCCCATCGCAGCAACACTTCAATGAGGCACATGCTACCACACGCAACATCATTGAGTGGGTGTTTGGGATGCTGAAGGCGCGTTTCCGTTGCCTGGACACCTCTGGCGGTGCCCTACAGTATAGCCCCTCAAAGGCCTGTGGGATATTCCTGGCCTGTTGTATCCAGCACAACATGGCCAAAGACTGTGGGATAGCCGTACAGGTCGAAGAGGGGGACAGCGATGGGGACGACGGTGACGATGAGGATGGGCACCCCCCCTTGGCTGATGGGACCCGCGACTGATCCGGCTGGTCCAGCTGCACCGGGACACCATCACAGAGGAGCACTTCAGCCAACACAGGTAAGTCATGGGGCCATGTGCAACCACCAGTGGCTAGGGCACAACCCACGTACACACATGGAAACACACCAGGGGTGCATGCTGGCAAGGGATGTGGCAGGGCACAGAAGCATACACATACAACCAGGGAGGGGTGAACAGTAACATGCCACATGGACGGACACACAGACACGCACATACAATAGGCACAAAGTGCACAGGGGTCAGGTGCAAAACAGAGCCGGAACACAAACACTAGCAACACACATGTCCACAGGCCACCACGTCCACTGACTGTCTATGTGCGTGTGTCAGATGCTGGACACCATCGCACTTTGGTGTACAGCGCAATGCAGGCATCATCATGCACACGTACCTGTGGACAGCAGTCGGGAGGGTGTGCAGGTGGACCGTGTGTCTGCGTGTAGGGCTGGGCACCCACCGGTGCACTGCTCACCAAAACACACAATGCACACAGGGCAGCACCAGACAGTGCCCACACTGGGAGAGAGGTCAGTCTTGCGGCACAGTGCCACGTCCACCTCGGATGCATGGGTGGCCCCGCCGAGATCCAGCAGCACTGGCCGGCTGAGTACAGGCCTCATGGGGTGGCACCGATGGTCCACCAGGGGTTCCACTGCGCAAATGCGACCGTGCCTGCACAGGTGTCTGCAGCACACCGAACATACCTGCACCAGGAGTGCTCGGGATGCCCACAGCTGAACCCGGCGTCGACAGGGTGTGTGTCGTACGACGCCGAGAATGGGGAGTGGATGGCGAACTGCGCGGTGTGAGCGACACATGGGCACCTGACTGTGTGCCCATTGTGGCCATGACAGGGACCAACGCCTGTGTTTGCCTGTCAATGGCAGCGGTCACATCCTCCCACAAATGGTCAATCCGTGACAGGATCCTATCGGTGTCCCTGCTGTGTCGCTCCTCGACCCACTCCAGAGCCACACACAGTGCCTCCACGGACATTGCAAGCCACATCTGCTGCTGTACTGATGCCTGCAGTAGGTGGGTGTGCTCGTCAAAGAGGTCGTCTGCCACCTCGGCAACCTGTCCCTCAGGGTATGGAAGGGCCTAATATTCAGCACCCCTTGAGGGTGGGCGCTGCTCACCAGGACCAGGTATGGGCAAGTCCACAGGCGGTGCACAGACGCCACCGCTGAACCCTGAACTCCCAGTCCCGGTGGGTGACTGCTGCTGCTGCCCCTCTGCCTGCTGTGCCCAAGGGATCGGTTGTTCCGCTGCTGTGGCTGCAACAGTGCCGCTGACATGACCAGCTATGGGTGCTGCCCCACCGGTGCTGACAGGCACAGCCTGGGACTGTGCTGACATGCTGGCACACACGTCGGAAGCAGCCAGGTCCATGGGCGTGAGCTGGCCTGCTGTGTGTCCATTCCGTGACACACACATGTCACTGCCCATAATGGTCGTTGCATCATCAATAGTGCAGGTCTGTGCCACAGCCACAGCATGCTGGCATCCTTGGACGCCAGACCGCTGAGACACAGGAAGGGCCTCCCCCACACCTGTCTCAACGACATCAGTGTTGACAGCCAGGCGGATCCACTATTGCAATGCTCGCAGGCTACCTGCGGAGGTGGATGGTCCCTCCCCCAACTCCAGATGACTGTCCGCAGTGGACAGGCCCTCCACCGCTGACACCTGCAGATGCACAGGATCTGTAACAGAAAATAAGGACACGTTAGTGCATGTGATCTACCCTCCCCCCCGACAGACCATGACGTACCATGCAGTGATGGGCTACCACCTGTCTGGAAGCCACCTCCTGGAGCGCCCTCAATGGCACTGCGCTGCATGCTTGAAGCAAGCCTGTCCTCTGCTGGAGTCAGCTGCACCATCTCCGGCTGGCCCCCGCCTGTTGCAGCATGTGCCACCCTGATGGCAGCCCCCTTCTCCTTCACCCTCCTCCTGTCGGTACCCATCTTCTTCTTACACTCCTGCACAGAGCGCTGGTGGCTGCCATGCAGGTTGACAGCACGTACCACCCCCTCCCATGCAGCAGCATGGGCCTGAGGGGTGTCCCGCCGTCCACTGAGCAGTGGCTCCTGATCGATGTAGGCCTCGAAGAGTGCCTCCGTCTCGGTCTTGGTGAAATTGGGCCTCCTCTTCCGCCCACCATCGTCCTCCTCACCCAGTCCTCGCTCGGTCATTATTCAGCCTGTATGGATGACAGTGGTTACCTGTGACTGTGCAGTACAAAGCAAGTCCCTGATACCACAGTCCAGAACACCACACAGCATGCAACTCACCAATATACTGCAGTAACCGAATATGGCCACTGCAGAACAGTGTCGCATTTTTATAGCGCAATCCATGCAAATTAGGTGTGGAGCAACTTTAATGAGATGCAGATCACGCTGCTGTGCCATTGCATGGCTGATCGAATGATTTGCATATGACGGCTGAATATCGCGCTTTTGCACTTTGCACAGTTGTGTTGAATGTGCTGAGCCAATGGCGCAGTTCTGTGGCCTGCGTAGTATGCCGCACTGCGCATGCCCAGGTAGCTTACACAGGTGTCTGCCATGCTGATGACGTGCTGTGCACGGTAGGCAATTCAGGGCACAGCCACCATTGTGCCAGTGGTGCTATGGCGAGGGTCACTACGTGGCGCTGTGGCACAACTGTGCAATAGTTCACTGTGGTAATGGCACACAGGCAACCAATCACGCTAGATCCAGAGACGTCCGATGGCGCTGTGTGTGGCCTTGCGCCAGAGACCCATGACCCTGTGCCCGACCTTTGCCCCCTTGGCGCTATACGTCTGGCATGGCTGCACCTCTATCGCGCTGTTCGGTGACAGCGCGATAGGGAATGGCGGCGATGTACCGCGCAGCACTTCCACATGGGGTTGCCGCTCTGCAGAGCACCATATTACCTACTATAGCATTAGAGATGGCACGCAGGAGAGCCCCTCAGTGGAGTGCCCTTCAGCTGGCCAACCTTGTGGCCATTGTGGAGCCACACTATGGCCCACTGTTTGGTGAGGAGCCACTGGACAGGGCCAGAACCCAAGTTTGCCAAGAGGTGGCCACTAACCTGGAGGTGGCCACTGGCCGCAGGAGAATGGCTGAACAGTGCAGGCACCGGTATGGGGACCTTAGACGGAGGGAGCCGGAGCTACTCGCACGTCTGCGGTCGCGTGCCAGGAGGGGCGTGGTGCCTCATCCAGGTGGGTGATACGCCTACACACTTGTATGGTCCATATGGGTAACACTGTCTTATGTGTCCAGCACATAGGGAGGGATAGTCTAGGGTTGGCTGTGGCAGTGTTTACAGGGTATGGGGTGGGTGGGTCTGGCTGGGTGGGTGGGCACACACATTGGGGCAGGGGGAATATGCTTTGGGTTTGTACTGATGTGTTTCTCACCTTTTGTCTCCCACAGGCGTGGCTGAGCAGAGGAGGATGTTGGAGCGGCAGCAGAGGGCGGAGGACGCTGCACAGGGGCATGTCGGGGACCAACCTCAACGCCATCAACATCCCGATGAGGGTGAGTGCCATGACACCATGATTGCTATTGCATGCTGTGTGACAGGGTGGGAAGCAGGGCATGTCCACCATCCATGGACACCACTGCCATGCACGCGACATGTGACAGTCAGCATTGTCCAGTGGCACTGCATGTCTGGGAGTGCGTCAATGGTGGTCCATGCATGCACTGAGCACATGGCTGTGGCACTGCCTGCCCACCGCATAGCCACGTTACTGTACAGCCTTGGTTGTGCTGTGCTGGACATGGGCGGTGGGTGTGTGCAGTGGTACACATGGCTGTTGCTGCCTGGTTGGGCATGTCTTGTGGACACGGTCACTGTGGGTGGGCGCACACCATCACAGGAGTGTGGCACATGGCTGTATGCCATGCATAATGGGTGGACTGCAGGGGGATGGACAGTCACACCCATTGACTCTGATCCCTTGTTCTAGGTGTGCGGATACTCCTGCGAATACAGCAGGCCATCCAGGAGCTTCTGCTGGTGGCACAAGAGTCCCTCACCATTCTAAGGGATCTTCAGCAGCATGGGGTGAGGAGGAGGAGGCAGCCCAGGCAACAGCCCCATGCAGCAGAGGACCAGGCTGGCCGCTAGTGACTGAGAGACCTGCATCCGACCTCCCCCCTTGGACCAACCCTCACACCCCACCTTCCCTCTCCCATATGACCCCCACCTTGTTCCTGTCCCTCCACCCCATGTTTGTACATAGTTGTAAATAGTTGTTGTTGTTATATCTTTGAATACAGATATCTTGATATGAATACTGTGGTGGTCTCTGATTTGCAGCTGGCTATAGGTGCTCAGTTGCAGTGGTGTGCATGGCATCTGGAGTGGTTCAGTCATGGGTATGTGTGTGTGTGCGTGGGGAAGTGTCTCTGGTGTGGGAGTGGCTATCAGTCGGTATCTGTGGTGTGTGTGTTGTTCTCTGTGCATTGCATTACTGTGTGCAGTGGTCCATAGTGCCTGCTCTGTGTCCATTGTGCCCCTGTCAACCAGTCCTTGGCCTGTGCAGCTGACACCCTTGCATGTCTGTGGCCTGCGAGGTCTGCTGGCTTGTCAGTGGTGGATGTCCCTGCAGGTCATCCACTGTGACCGTCACAATGCTGGGTTGCTTCCTGTCAGTGGTGTGGTGCCTGTTTGCCTCGGGTGACACTGTGGCCTCCGCAGTTGCTGTCCCACCTCCATGCTGTGGCTTGTGTGTGTTGCAGGGGCTGTGCACCACTATCTGTGACTTGTGCTCCAGGCATATGCTGGTGGCGTACAGGGCCACAGTTCATGCACAGGGTGGGTGTCACCCCTGTGCCATGGAGGACTGCAGGCTGTGTGTGTACAGTTTTCATGGTCCCACACTGGGGGCTTGGTTGTCACACTACTGCGTCCCTGTGTTAGTGTCCCCATGGGTATGGGTGTGTGTTTGCCTCTGCACTGTGTTGCATCTGGTGTGCTACATGCTTCCATGCACCACTGTGGGTGTCTGTGCTGGCTGCTGTGGCTCGTGGTGGGTCGGGCTGTGACACTTGTCTACTGTGCAGGGTGCTGTATCAATGGCGGTCGTGTCAGGGGCACACCCTTTCCCGTGTGGGGTACCTCTTGTGCCGACACATGTTCGGGTCTCTCAGATGTGCCTCAGGGGATGTGCATGTTGTCACTGTGTCTGCCGTTGTTGCATTGTCGGTGCTGCCACCCACTGCTGGGTGCCTGCATGGTGGGTCTGGCTTGTATGGTTCTGTGGTACACAAGGTTGCAGTGTGGCAGTGGGGTGGTGGTATGCATGGGATCTCGCAGTGGTGGTCACTGCTCATGGGGGGTGTCTTGGGGTCACGGTACAGAGTGTGCTGTGCACGGGGGGGGGCTTCTGTGCCATGGGGTGGTCCTCTCTCCTTGTGTGGCAGTCTCAGCTTGCCGGTGGGTGTGATGGGGCACCATGGTCCAGCTGTGCTTTGTTTGCTTGTCCCCATGGGCCGGTGGATATTCCAGCCCTCCACCAGTTGTGCTGTGCTTGGGGTGTGGGGGTGCATTGTCAGTTCTGCAGTGTGTTCCTGTGCCCATCTGTGGCATGGGTGGTGGGCCCCTACCTACCTCCCTGGTTATGCAGTTATATTGCTCTGCTGCTGGGGGGCTCCCTGCTTGCACTATGGCGCCTCTGGGCTGCTCAGCTGGGCAGCCCTTGTTGCGCCATAGCGCATCATATCTGCTCAGCTTCCCCTTCCTAGTTGCGCTATGGCTCAAATTGTGCGATATTCAGACATTGGCTGTTGGCTCAATTTGGCTTGCTTCTTTTTTGAATATCGGGTCTATTGCGCATGAGTGCAGTGGACTTGTGCTTGCTCCTGCTATTGCGCACTTTTTGGGTGCAGTTTGAATATCCAGCCCCATGAGTGCAGTAGCTGTGGACCTACCCTGTCTAAAGCCTGATTGAAACGGAGTTATTTTCTGGTATTTTTCAAGATATTCCATTAACTGCCCATGAACAATTTTTTCCAGAATTTTGGAAACTGTTGACAATAGTGCTATTGGTCGATAATTTGAAGCGGCCATTGAATCACTCCCCCTTATTAATTGGAATAATTTTTGCCTGCTTCCCAATTGGTGGAAACAATCCCTCCCTGAGACTTCAGTTGAAAATATCCCTCAAGATAGGTAATATTTCTTGGACAGCTTCCTTTAGAAGTCTATTTTCAATCTTGTCAGGACCACAAGCCTTATTTATCTTTAAGTTATTTATTATTTTTTGTACCTCTAAATTTGTCACTACTTTAAATCGAAACTTTGGTACATAATTTTCCTGAAGATTTTCAGATTCTATATTTTGGTCCACATTCTGGGCATTTTTTGTTTTAGTTACGGTTCCCAAATTCAAATCAGGAAGTTCAATAAAGTAATTATTCAGTATCTCTGCAGCACTATCTGCTTCAAATACAGTTCCATTTTGGCTAAGTTTTATCTCTGTTTGATTTCTAACAGGGTTTGTAAGTTTTTTATTAAGGACCAATATTTTTTTGGGTCTGTTGTTTCTTTAATCCTTTGTTTATAATAGGGTGCTTTCAATTTCCTTAATTCCTGAACCATTCTATGTCTTGTTTTTTTAAAACTATCCCATACTTCTGATTTCAAGGTTTTATTTGCTTTTTTCCAAAGCTGATTCTTTGCCTTGATTAACTTCTTTATAATTGGGATTACCCATGGCAAGTGATTTTGTTTTTGAACAACTTTTTTCCAAGGAGCAAATTGATCACATGCCTCAATAAACATTAATGTAAATTCCTGTACAGCTAAGTTCAGGTCAGGAATTAGGAATATTATGTGCCATCGTAAACCCTGCAGATAATTCCTAAATAACAGCTTATTAAACTTTATGTAACTTCTTTTATACTCTGTTAGAACTTTAATAGTTGGAGCTACTTTAGTTTCCAAGGTAATAATACATTTTATTACATTATGATCCCCCAAATTGGGTTCCCCAACCCCTTTATTTACTACAGTCAATTCAGGGGATATAAAACACAAATCCAATACACTTCCTTTACTTGTTAATTTTCCTTTCCTTGTAGGAGTATCAATTATCTGTACCAAGTTTAAACATTTCATAGAATTTTCCAAGACCCGACCCCTGGGACATCCCCAGGCAGCATTAAAATCACCCATCAAAATTGCATTTGTTTGGTCTATACATTCCATTATAATATGTGAAAATTTCTCAAAATGTATACCATTTATCTTAGGTGGAGAATAAACAGCACCCACAATCAGGTTAATTGTATGAATTTTTAACAACAGGCATTCTATTCCTTCTATGTTCCCAGTATAAATAATCTTAGAAGGACCTAAACTGTGTCTAGTGTAAATTAAGCCCCCGTGACCCATGATCCTGTCTATAAAATTAAAAATGCTTGAGTTCAATTTCAGGTTGAAGGATTTCCTTTTTTAGCCAAGTTTCAGTTAAAATGGCTATATCTGGTTTTTCCAATTCAACCCATGCTCTAAGGAGGTCCATTTTATTAATTAAACTTCTAGCATTATCCAATACCAACTTAATGGTCCCACCCTCAGGTCCTGGGTTCATTTCTACGTCCCCACAAAGAACTAAATATATCAAAAACATCTGGTTTGTTGAAGAGAAACTTCTACAAGAGACTAACTGGTGAGTATTCTGAATCTGCTGTCTAACCAATTTAAAGGGATTTCTCCCTCTGATCAATTTATTTGTTCTTAATTGGCCCATTCTAGGCTGACAAAGATTCAGGTATACACCAGTTCAATTCCCTGGAGAATCAGATGTAACTGAATCATAAATTTGTAATAAACAAGTAATTCCCACCAACAATCCCATCAGTTTAATCAAAAAGCTCTTCATTTTATTACTTGATTATTATGACTTAATTTGGAAAAAACACTAGACTTATTACCCTTTTATAGAACTCACTACAAATATATTAACTTTATCATATATACTAGACTTTGTCACACCTTAAACTTTGTACTCTAAGACCCAGCTATTCAAACTGCACCAGGCTGTGGTGCAAGCTTGGGCACAGCGCAATTTGGCTGCGCAGGGGCATTGACTGGGCGATATTCAACGGAGCTGCACCATGGCACAGCATCATTGAATATCGCACCCTGGCCACCTGCAGTGTGCATGGTGCAGTGGCACTGCGCCCAAGCAAGTGGCCAGAGTGGAGCAGGGGGATGCGCTAGCGCAAGTTTCATAGCGCTATGCACAGCAACTGTGATATTTAAAAGTGCACATGCAAATGGGGCCATAATGTATGCAAGGCGCAAAAGAGGCCATTTGCATGTCATTATGGTCCCATTTGCATGCAGGTGCACCGATCCCCGGCAACTTGCACCTGCACCCTGCCAGGCAGCAGCCGTCGGGGACCGACGCCCCCTGCACAGTGCGGCAGTGTGCCCCACAGCTCGATCGCGGGCTTCAGTATAAATAAAAATAATCCAATATCCGTGGTGGTCCAGTGGACCGCTGTCTGCCCGATCGCGGGCATGTGTAATAATAAAAAGTATTCTGTCCAATATCCCTGGTGGTCTAGCGGGAACCCCCCAACCCACCCACTGAGCCCCACCGCCCTGCTCCCCCCTCCATCGGCCGGCTGTCGTAGCACCCACCCACCTGCTGCAGCTACCCGCCGACTGACACCGTAGGGGGTTGACATATTATTGGTCTACAGCATGAGTCAATGGCATGCAGCCGTGAGCATTATCATATTCCAGATATGTGAATGAATCCATTCACATATCTGAATGTGTAGAGGTATTGAGCACACCCATTGGCTCACGCTGTGGACCATCGGGCGACAGCCCTACCTATGGTGTCAGTCGGCGGCGGCGGACGGCAGGCGGGTGGTGCGCCACCCACCGCTGACCGGGGAGCGGGGTGGGGCTCAGTGGTGGGTGGAAGGGGTACCGCTTAGACCACCAGAGATATTGGACAGAATACTTTTTATTATTACAAATGCCCGCGATCGGGCAGATAGCGGTCCACTGGACCACCAGGGATATTGGACAGAATACTTTTTTTTATTATAAATGCCCGCGATCAGGCAGACAGCGGTCCACTGGACCACCAGGGATATTGGACAGAATACTTTTTTTTATTACAAATGCCCGCGACCAGGCAGACAGCGGTCCACTGGACTACCAGGGATATTGGACAGAATACTTTTTTTATTACAAATGCCCGCAATCGGGCAGACAGTGGTCCACTGGACCACCAGGGATATAGGGGTTTTTTATTTACAAATGCCCGCTATCAGGCATACGCCGGCCAGTAGCCGACTGGCGACTACAGGTGGCAGCCGCCGTTGCACCCTGCAATGCGGCAGCTCACCTGTGGGTGGCCATCCCTTGTTCCTTTTTTTTGATCAACTTTGTGCTGGCGCAGGTAGGGTGCCAGCATGTATGGCTCTGCACATCCCGGCTGAATATCAGGCTGTACAGAGTATGCACCGGCACGCCTCCTGCGCCTGCATGCATAACTGATGCGCTCCGGCGCATCGGGATTTGTGCCGCGCACTTTTCCCTTTTGAATATCGAGCCGGGGCGCATCAGTGGCCATGCGCAACCCTTTTGAATATCTGGGCCTAAAATACTCTGTGACCTTTAAACAGTTTAAAAGTTAACTGTGTCTATAAACCAAACAATCTCAGAGCGGTGAGTAAGAGTATCTGGGAGCATTCCCCGGGCTCTTCAGACTCCATCCCTCCCCCCCAATCAGAGTGGGGGAGCCAGGGGGGTCAGCATTATCAGACTCTGCGACTCATTGCCCAGAACCTCTGTCCTGGAGGGCCTAGTCATTTTCATCCCAGGTCATACTCGAGTTTTACCTAACATCTTTCCCGGGGCTCCCACCCAGCCGAAACGGGCTCTGCCTGGCAGCTGCCACCTGCCACCAAACTGGCCATGGCCTCCCTCCTCCTTCAGTCATAGAGAATCTGTGATAGGAGGAATGGCAAGGTTAAAAACATGCCTATCCAGTGGCCCGGCAGCTCTCTAGGCTTCTCAGTTGGACAAGAAGGAAGCTGAAAAGTGGTTTGGCTGCCCCACGATTGACCCTCTGATTTCAAACCTAACCAAGTTATTTTTCATCAACTGCAGTTAACTGGTTTGGCTGAGGATTATAAAGCAGATGTACAGAAGGAGGCAGTTAAGTGCGCCGCTCTGTCCATGTTTGGTAAAACCTGGGCTCGCTACAACCTCTGGCTTCTGGCCTAGCAAGCAGTCGCCTTTTCATATCAAGAAGCCGAGGCCAATCCGGGTCCTCAGACTCCAGGTGTATTCTTTGTTACCAAGGTTACAATAAGGGTCAGACCACTACTTCTCATGGTAGAAGAGCATGCTATCAAGGCCCATCCTTGAGTAGGGCCAGACATTTAAACATGTTCTCGAGGAAGGGGTTCAGCCAGGCCGGACAGAGGGGTCCAAGACATTACCAGCATGGGTTACTTAATACAAACCCACACTACCTCATCTATGGAAACCCATCCACCACCTCATCTATGGAAACCCATCTAAAGGACAGATGATGCAGATCAGTCCAGGCCCTCTGCAAGCACTGCTAATTTCACCCACTGACATCAATTGAGGAGGTGTCTCCCTATTTTTCATCTTGCCAAACTGCACAGAGGGATTCAGGCCAGTCCAGGAACTAAAATTCCTGAATAGCTTTTGTCTGCAGCAGACCCTTCAAGGTGGAAACCTTGTCTTCACTCACCAGGGAGTCAAAAAGATTTTCCAGCATCCATCACCCTGTAAGATGCCTCCTTGCATATGCCCATTCAAAAGCTACACAGGCACAATCTCAGGTTCATGGTGGGGGAGCAGTACTTCCAATTCAGAACTCTGCCATTTGGGTTTTTTCCTTGGACCTACAGATATTATTGAAGGTGCTAGTGGCGGTCATACTCCAAGAGACGCCACAGCTCATCTAAACAGTACAAGGAGTGGTGGAGGTAGTCCAGTGCCTGTCGGCACATGGATTCTCATCAGTTGGAGAAAAGGCTACCTATCTCCAAGCCAGACCTTGGTCCTTCTGGGGGCAGACTTCACAACACAAGCCAGTGAGACCTTTTCTCCGGAAACTAAATTTTAAGGGAGCTGCTAAAGCTCATCAAGGAGTTTCACATTGCCCCTCAACTGCATGCGTCTTTTTTCAGGTAGCTATTGGGGACAGCTTAATCCCTCCCTCCAACAAGGGTCTCGGAGGACAGAGGGCTTGAAGGATCTCAGGTTGGGCCATCTATACAAAATCAGAATAATGACCAATGCAAGCCTCAGGAGCTGGGGGACCCACCTGCATCAGCAGTCAGCACAAGGCAGGTGGTCGTGGTTAAAAACTAGGTACATCTAAAAGTTCTCGAGATAAGAGAAGTATGCCTTGCCCTGAGGCCTCTGAACAGCAACTTCTTAATTAGGATGGACTGTTTCCAACTGACAGCCTGAAAGGGCAGCAGTATGCTTTGCCCTAAGGTACTATAAACAGCAATTCCTCAATCAGGATAGACTGATTCCAGCTGACAATCTGACAGTGTTGGCATACATCAACCATCAGGGCAGCACAAGAACCTCAAAAAAGGCCAAGGGAGTCCCTTCTTTTTCAGTTGGCTGAACACATCTGAGAGAGGTACATGCAGGACAGGAAAATGCCACAGTAGACGGGCTCACTCACAAGGCTGTTCTACCAGGGGAATAGGAGCTGAAGGGCAGTGCCTCCCACATCCTAACAGAATAGTGGGGGCAATCCTCTGATAAATCTTTTCACCTGCTGGCGGAAACAAGGGAATGCAATTCTACTCCCTGGCCAAGGTCGAACCAGCGGTGGCTCAGGACACCTTTTCCCTAGTCTGGGTTCAGTTTGGTCTCCTGTATGTCTTTCTCCCATTACCGCTTCTATCAAGTCATTCACAAAGTGGTTCGGGACAGGACAGTCATAGCACCGCTTCTATCAAGAGTCCTTCACAAAGTGGTTTGTGACAGGATAGTCATGATTCTGGTCTACCCCTTATGGTTTTTCTGCATTTAGTTCCCGATTATCATTCATCTGTCAAGGTGATCATGTCTAACATTCAGTTTAGCCTGGACATTCTCCATCAAGGTCCAGCTTGGCATCCCATCTAACAACTTGTCCCTCTAGGCCTGGAGATTGAGAGGAAAAACTTTCAAGGAGCTAGGCTACACAGCTCCGTTGGTTGGCATGATGGGGAACTCATATTTTCTCTTCTTCCTCCAAAGCGTATTATTGAATCTGGAGAAAACTTTGGTTCTGGTTTCATTCAAACCACGTATAGAACTATCCAATATAATCACATGATCTACTGCAGTTCCTTTCAGAAGGATGCTATCCAATATAATCTCCTGTTCTACTGCAGTTCCTTTCAGATAGATGGATAAAGGACTCAACCAGCCACCTTACAAGTGAAGGTTTTGGCACCGGGTGCACTCTTGTGAATGGATTCAGAGGAATCATTGGATTCATATACCCATGTCTGTAGGTTTCTAAAGACAGCAACATTAAGATGCCTTCCAACCCACCAAAGCTACCATCTTGGAGTCTTAATCTGGTTCTCAAGGATGTGGCCAAGGCCCCCCTTAGAGCCGATCAAGAAGATACCCATCACGCCTCTCAAAATAAAGGTCAGCTTTTTTCTCATAGCCATTGCTTCTGTTGGGAGAATCAGCAGACTTAGAAGAATTGCTTACCCAAGAGCCATACACTGTTTCACATCAGGCGTGAACAGTTCCAGGTTTTTTGCTAAGGGTATGCCTCCATTACATTACAAGCAAGGGTTCATGCTTCCTTCCTTCTGCCCACCATTCAAGCAATAAGGAAGGGGAATTGCATCCACTAGACTTGGGAGGGGTGATAGAAACTAGAGACATGAAGGTTGAGGGCCGATGGGGACCATGAGACCCACCCATTCTGATCCTGACGGAAATGTATGTTAAGAGAGAAGAAGCTATTCGTAAACATTAAGTTCGTTCATGTCAGCTACAGGCCAAAATTATGGGTAACAAGGATTCAAAAGGCTCTATAGCCAAACTACTTCTTTCAGCCACTTCCATCCTTGTGATCAGGCCAGAGTAACTTGCCTGGCCCAGGGAGAGCCCACTCCACCAGAGCTATGGCCCCTTGTGGGCGTACTTCAGAGAAGCATTGACAGCACAGTTATGCAGAGAGACCACTTGATAATTCATTCACACATTTGCAAAATTTTATTCACTGGAAGTGATGCCTTCGTAGGAGGTATCCTTTGACCACAGAATGCTTCAAGCGGTGGTGAATCCTTAAGGGCTCCTGACATTCATCCCACCCGCGAGATTTGTGGATGTACTGCTTTTGTATATCCCAGGAGTAAGGAAGCCCAGAGACCAGCTTAGGAGAGAGAAATCAAAATTTAAATACCTGTAAAATTTTCTTTCTCTTGACAGCTGGCCTCCCGGTTTCGGATTCCCTCCCAGAATGTATATAGTTGGCTGGCCTCTTGGCCATATATGCCTTAAAATTCTTATTTTCTGTTTCCAAGTTCCTGTAGTGTTGCCACATTGGACTGCTTTAGGAAGAACTGAGGGAGACAGGAGGTGGAGGGCTGGATGTCCCCTGCTGCAGATGTCTGATTCCTGCCCATTGATCAGTATCAGGAGGTACAGCCCAGGAGTAAGGAAGCCCAGAGACCAGCTGTTGGGGAAAAAAAATTTACAGGTATTTAAATTTCAATTTACCTTATTGTAAAGGACAGCTGCCACATGCCCTCGATGCTTTACTCCCAAAGAGCTTCGTGAAGGGGTGTGGTTGTGATAAGGTAATGCTATTTTTGTTTTAATAATTGTAGTTATCGATTTTTTTTGTGCTATATGTACGGCTGTGTATTTGCAGTTTAGAATTTGTGGGGTCATTCTACCCACACCTGCCCCAGCTGTGACTCGATGACATTTGCACAATAAAAGTTTCTGTACTTTATTAAAAAAAAAGTCCTGATATAGTTTTCTTTTCACAAAAATATTTTTCTGACATTCTTTGAGTCATCCTCTGTGTGTTTGTAATTACTGTATTTCAAACAGCTTTTATAGCTAATTTTGCAATTAATAACTCAAGACAGCTGGCCCGGTGGTGCCGAGGGCTGAGGCATCCACCTGACCTCGCGCCACACTGGCAACCCAGGTTAGGGAGTGAACTCCGAGAGCTGGGGGTCAGCCAGGGAGAAGAGAATGTCGCATCTGGAGGACTGCTCTTCTCTCCTGGGGAGGGTGAGTTGTGCACTCCGGCATACCAGCAGCTCCCGGTGGTGACTGGGAGCACTGCAGACTTGAAGTCACCCAGAAGGGGGAGAGGCAATGGCGGAAGTCCTGCAGGTGGGTAGATGCCATTGCACGTCCGCACCACATGGGGACCCACACCAGAAAGTAGGAAAAACCCCAGCACCCGGGATGGCGAAGATGGGCCCAGAGAGTCGGCTCCCATGCCCAACACCGGACCACTCCCAAACAAGCCTCTGATATCCTCCTTGCTCTGCCTGCTGTCTAGTTCATAGACAGAGCACCAGGTAAGGAGGTGGCGGCCCTGCCTCGGGGTGTGTGGAAGCCGGGGGGGGGGTCAGTGGGCTGGAGCACAGGAGAGGGCTCCAGAGTGGAGGACTGATCTGGGGGAGTCTCAGACTAGGCAGGAGAAACGCCAGCTCTCCTGGGTGCATGTTGCAGAGAGATCCTATGGGGCTGGTGATCGGAGGAAAAAATAACTTCTAAAGTCATTAAAGATGGTTACCCCTAGCAATTTTTAAAACTCTCTTCTGCTGAGGTTACCTGTTGAACGTACATGCTAGATTCCGACTGTATATGTATTACTGTGGTGCTGCCACATGTTTCTGTTGGTAAACAGTAAAACACTGTGCCAAGATATTACATTTTTTCGTGGTGGGCATGTCATAGGCACAGGAACATTTTTTAAAAAATCCAGTAACTTAGTTTAGTAATGAAAGAAAAGAAAAAAATTTATATTTTTTTTCCAGAAAAATATTATTGCTGAAAAAAAAAAACTGCATGGTGTCTAACAAACATTGCTGATATTGAATGAGTTGTAGAAGGTGGCAGTTACCGGGTGACTGCCTGGAAGTATAGCCTAGAGGCTAGAGTAATGAATGAGCTTGGTACATCCAGCAGACCTGGGTTTGATTCCCACAACTTCTACTTGCATACCGTGTGACTCTGAGCAAGTCACTTAACCACCCCACTGCTCCTGAGTCACCCCTGTAAATGGGCTTTGTGGCCCAGTGGGCCTTATCTGTTTACCAAAAAGGATAAAAAAAAATGCCCCCAATTATTTAAATATAGGTTATGCTTGTCTATGTCAGTATCTCGTGCTAGTCCAGAGAATGCATCTGCACTACCATGTTAGTCTGATGCTTTGCACTACAGGTTATATGAAGATGCAGCTACAATCAGTGATAATCTCTGGAACCTGCTGCAGCTGCTGTCAGTCATGCGAGATGAAGCTAGAGTGGATTGGTGGCATTTGCCTGGCCCGACTTGTGAAGGCCAGAAGAGCTGATCCGCACACCCCTACTTGTAATGATGTGGTCTACGAATGTTGCCTTAAAAGAAACTCATGGACGTGACATGTTGCAGCTCATGAGGGAATCCTGGGAGCAAAATTTCAAATACAATGGCTAAATCAAGAAATTTATTTATTTATTTATTTATTTAGTTTTTGTTAACCGGGTAAGTGCACTAGCCAGCAAGTGACTGTTTTCAGGCACGACCCGGGAGGTAAAATTACAGAACATAACGATACAGTAAGGATAACGAAAATACATGATGCACAGAAATACAGGAAGATACATATGGCAGGATACAATGCATGACAAAGGAAAATACAAGGCAAAATACATTTCAAGGACATTTTCCATTGAGCTACACATAAAGTGCATTGAAGGACCTAGGAAAGGGAGAGGATAGGTGTAGGGTAAGCCAGAAACAAGATGGAAAATGACAAAAGGGGGAAGGTGAGGAGGTGAGGAAAGGATAGAGGGGAGGATAGAGGGGCAAGGGGCCAAAACGGGGGGGGGGGGCTAAAGAAATGGCTAAGAATATAAGGACAGAGAGGCGGTGGCAGGAATAGGGAGGTAAGAGGGAGTAGAGGAGGGATGGCCGGGAGAGGGGAGGGAGGGGAGTGAGGGTTAAAAGAAAGCCGGCAAATACGGCAGCGGCGATACAAGGTTCCAACCTGCGGTCGAGTCGTTGGAGCCGAAAGACGGCAAGCGGAGAAAGGTGACAGGTGGTTACGCAAAAGACGGCAACAGCGGCAAAAGGTAGCAGAATGCATGGGCTGGTGGAACTGGTAGACTGCAGGGCAAGGGTGATGATGCCGTAAGAGGAGGAGAGAAGTTAAAGAGTACGGCAGAAGGAAAAAGGTAACAACGCCAAGCCGAGCCAGTGGAACCGAGAGATGGCAGGGCAGGGAAGAAGAGGTCGGTAAGAGAGGTAAGTTTATGGCAAGTGGAGGTAATAGGAACAATGCTCAGCTGGGAGGGTGGGACTGAGCGAATGGGCAGGGGTGACTCAGGAGGAGGTAAAGGCGAGGCAAGCAAGCAGAGAAAGGAAGGGGAGGCAGAGGGGAGGGGAAAGGAGAGTGCAGGAGATGGTCGGGGAAGAGAGGAGCAGGGAGTTGAGTGAAGAAGGCTGAGAGGTGAGGAGAAGAGAACAGGATCAAGGGAAGCCAAGTGGTGGCCGGAAGTAAACAACAACTTGTAAATGGCAAAAGCTAATATTTGGCATACAGTCAAACAGATTCAAGCAGCAATTATAGTAAAACACCACATAAAACAACCATTGGGAAAGGCACAAGTGCTAGCAATAAGGAAGTGGGGAAAACAGGTTAAGAGCAAGGGGATCAGGTAGGATACTGAGTCATAAGAATTTTTTTTTTGTTGCATTTAACTTTTTATTGCTTTTAGCTTTAATTTCTCCTTTGGGCATGGCGCACATCTTAGAAAATGCAGAGCAGAATACAGCAGTGACAGAATTATTGATGCCCCATAGGGGTTTACCCCCACACAAAAGAAGGTTGTCCATTTAATAGGACAACCTAGGTTGTCACTGGCCCTCGGAGATTAACTGGAGCGAGGTTTCCAAGCAGGCAAGGGGTGGGTTTTAAGGGATGCAAGGGAGGAGTTTGGGTTTTAAGGGCCAGGAGGGGTGGGGTTATGAGGTCAAAGGCTAGGTGAGGTCACAGGGAAGGGGGGGCTAGGGCAGGTGAGCTGGCAACTGACCATTGGAGGAGTAGGTAGGTAGGCAGGGAAGGGGACAAGGGGGGTAGATAAAGGGCTGCAGAGAGAGAGGGATCTCCCTCTTCTGCAGCTACTTCAAGAGATTTATCTTGCAAAGGACTACAAACTCAGTTTGAGTAGAATTGTACTCAGGAGGTAAGTGTGGCAGGCCCAGGCCTCAGGGCAGAGGCTGGTCAGAGTACTGGATTGCCTAGACACTGAGGTAACCAGCAGATGAAGCAACTGTGTAACTGATGTCAGATATTTTTCATGGACTTAAGATTATAACTCTCTCTGCTGTTTTCTGCAAAAAATGTTTTGGTTTGTATCTGATGTGTGAGTTGTGGCCCAGAGACGTGGCAAGGACCCGAGGTGGTGTCCAGAGGGTAAGGTATCTGTTGTGCAGGTTGGTTTGTTTAGACAAAAAAAAAAAAAGAGGAGCGGTTTAAATCCTGTGCTGCATTTGCCTCAGCTGCTTAAGCCGCTGGAAACGCGGCGGGGACGAGGGCTCCAAACAAGTGGCTGGGCCTAGGTGGGTCACTACGGGCCATCCCTGATTTGCCACGTGGTCCTCAGGGGGTTGAGAGTGCGGCCTGTGTCACATAGCAGCTACTACTTGGCTTTAGCCACGGAGCTGAACTGTTCAGCGAGCAGCGCGGCGGCCCCTTTTCCACTTGTTTCAGAGGATTTCAAAATTGCAGAGGACTAGAGAGAGGCATGTGGCCTCTCTCCATGGGGCAACATGGCGTGGGCCTGGTTGATCGTGGGAAGGATGGCCAGTAGCACGGGCATTGCGCCAGCTCCAGTTTTCTGTTGGGTGGGCTGGGACACCTAGCGAGGAGCCGGGACAAGAAATGGAGCGATGGGCCACATTGCTGGCTTTTTGTAGTCTGGGGGGGGTTTCCAATGCAGTTTACAGGGATCCAGCACAGAGAGTGAGAGAGCTGGCAAGAGTGGAAAATGCTGAGTGGGTTTAGGGTGGATTTTCACATAGTTTCAGGGCCTGTTGGACAGAAGGAGGCCTCCAGGTGGAACAAAAGAGGGCCTCCACTTTAAACTCTGGGGACTAGGCATCTGGTGGGCGGGGTGTATGGGGGGGTTGTCTTAATGTATGGTCGGTCTGGCCTCGGGGAAGGGGCAATGGCACACCGACAGGAAGGAGTAAAAGTGCACACATGGGTTGGGGAACAATGGTGCATGGAGGTTCTCAGGCAAGGCGAGTGGATAGGTGGGAAGCAGACCTTGGTCCACAGCAAGCTGCCCCTTTTGTCACACACTCAGAGGGGAGGGGGGACTAGGCAAGCAACCCTGTGCACTGGGGTCGAGTCATGACGGGTCATGCTGCCACGGGAGGCAGCTCCAAGGGGAGGCTGGGAGGCAGGCAGGCCGTAGGATAAGTGGCAGGGTGGCCACTAATCCAAAACAAAAATAAATAAAGAAGGGGAATAAAACTGGAAGGAGTCATGTTTTCTGGTGATGGGGCCCAGGGCCCAGGCCAGGACAGCCATGTGGGGAGCTACCATTTTGGTGGGGTTTGGATTGGGAGGGCGGGCGGCCATTTTAGTCACCTGCCAAGCTAGAGAGTGGGTTGTAGCTGGGCTACCTTGGAAATAAATAAACAATCAATAAGGGAATACCAAAAAAAAAAAAAGGGACAGGCATAATAATAAAGGGGATATATACGGGAAAGGAGTGCAAGAAGGCTGCTTCGAGAAGCGCAGTAGTGTAGGGGGACCGGCTCCACCTAGGTGCGACAATGGAGGGTTAGGGATTGCAGGCCAGGGTGAGGCAGACTATACCCTAGCAAAAAAAAAAATATATGGATATTGGAGTTGTAAAATAAGAAAGGAATGTGAAGGGGTGGGCAATGCGGGGGAGGGTTTTCAAAAAAAAAAAGAAAAAAGAGGAAAGGGAGCAAAGAACACTGTCTGACATATGGCATTGCAGTTTCAGGATGGCCTTCAAGAAGGCAGCCACCCCAAAGCGCAAGGCCAGCGAGGTGCTGGCACAGAAAGCTGCCCAGCTAATGGAACAAGCCCGGGCCATCATTAAAGAGTCCAGGGAAGCAGAGGAGAAGGAAAGGCAGGTGGACAAGAGGAAGACCCCACTGCCCTAGAAGCAGCCACCGAAGAAGATGGTGACCAGGAGCAGCCCAGAGGACAAGGGCGAACCACAGGCACAAGAGGGTAAGGTGCCAACAGTGGACTTGTCGGTCGAGGGGAGCCTCAAGGATCACTTAGCAGGTCTGATGGACAAAAAAGTCGAAAAAGGTTGGGAGGAGGTAGATAAGGCATAGCAGGAACTGAAAGCAGAGAATAAAGGGGAGGAGAAAGAGGAACAAGGGGCGGGAGCTGGGGCTAACAAGGGGGCTATGGGTGGCACCTAGGATGATACTGGAAGACCATGTGTCACAAGCTCTCAAAGAGAAAATCTGGAAAGGGGAATACATAGATATGTTTGCCCTGATAGAGAAAGATACTGCAAAAAAGTCTGAACAGAAAGAGTCAGTGGGTAATTCGGAGATGGCGGTGGCATTGGCCATCACGGGTAAGGCCAGTGAGAAGGTCAGCTACAAGGGTAAGACATTTGGAGCATGGATGGAAGGGTTCACGCATTTTAGCACCATCATGCTTCAAAAGAAGCTGGAGTTGGTGGTGCCTTTGACGACCTACTCAGCCATAATACAGGATGGTTATAGGGTTAAGGGCAGTTATGGTTGGCTCATCTACAATGAGAAACTTAGACAGAGGATGGCATCGCACAGCGATGTCTGGTGGGATGTCACCCTGTCCAAGTGGTGGATAGGAACCCTCTCAGTGCAGGGGGGGAGTGCCAGTGAGGGGAGGAAGGGAACTGGAGCATCCACAACCAAGGCTTACTGGGCATACAACAAAGCGAATTGCACCTGTCCCAGCCATAAATTCAAGCAAGCCTGTTCCGGTTGCGGGGGAACCACCCAGTTACCCATTGCAGGACACAAAGGGACAAAGGGAGAGCACAGGCCCAGGGACAGTCCTTTCGGGGAGAACATGGGGGACCGGGGGGGGATTTAATGGGCAAGAGCACAATTACAGGTGGTAGAACGGGAGAGGGTGGCATGGGGGAGATAAAGGGTCACAGGTGGCAGGGGGATTGGTGGGACACCTTTCAGAAGGTGGCATCCCCCATAAAGTTAGGGGTTTTGGAAAAGTGGACAGAGGCTTACCCAAATCACGAAGCTAGGGACATGCTTAGGGAGGGTTTCAAGGGAAGTTTTCACTTACATTTCATGGGCACAAGAAAAAACACGAGATCCAAGAACCTGGCATCTATAAAAGGGAAGGAGGATATCATGGAGAGAAAGATTAGGAAGGAATTGGAGGCTGGTAGGGTGGCGGGGCCTTTTCATGCCCCACCTTTCGCTGATTTTAGGGTGTCCCATTTGGGCATAGTTCCAAAAAAGGCACCTGGGAAATATTGTTTAATTCACCACCTATCCTGTCTCAAGGGATACTCGGCAAATGATTACACTACACTGGAGAGGAGCACAGTGGTTTATGCTATGCTAGACCAGATGGTGGACGCTATCAGGGACAGAAAAAGTGTCTGGCTGGCTAAGACTGACATAGAGTCAGCTTTCCGGCTTCTACCGGTGAGGCAGGAGGATTGGGAATTGCTAGGTTTTCAGTTCCAGAGGCAGTACTACTTTGACAAGGCCATGCCCATGGGGTGTTCGGTGGCCTGCACCACGTTTGAGGCCTTTAGTACCTGGCTTCAGTGGGCCTTAGTAGTTAGACATGGTAAGGAATCAGTGGTCCACTACTTGGACATTTTTCTATTCATTTGCGAGGGGGAGGAGGAGGAGACACTGAGCATGCTATGGGGTCTCAGGGACATGTACAAGGAGTTAGGGGTACCATTAGCAGGGGACAACACAAAGAGGCCCAGTGAGAGGCTGGAATTTCTAGGCATTGAGCTCAACATTGAGCAGGAGTGTTTCCGGCTTCTGAAAGGCAAAAGTGGCCAAGCTTTTAGAGCTTATCAAAGGGGTAAGGGGTAAGCAGAGAGTACAACTAAAGGTAGTTTAACAGGTGCTCGGCCACATGAACTTTGCCTGCAAGGTGATAGCACCAGGGAGGGTGTTCACCAGAAGGTTGGATAGGGCTATCACAAAAGCCAAACTCTCGCACCATTGGGTGGACACCAACGCTGGGGTCAAGGACGACCTGCTCACCTGGGAAAATTTCCTGGGTGAGTACAATGGGGTCACCTTCAGCAGGACAGGTGGGAGGAAAATGGGAAACTGGAGCTGTATGCAGATACAGCTGGGGGGATGGCATGGGTGCATATTTTCAGGGCAACTGGATCTCAGAGAAATGGCCAGAATGCTGGGTTGCATTGGGGCTGACAAGGGACATCACGTTCTTCCTCGAGGCTTTTCCCATATGGGTGGCCATAGTGGTTTGGGGGGAGAACCTCCGGAACAAAAGGGTTTTGTTTAGATGTGGTAACTTAGCAGTTGTTTCAGTCATCAACAGACAGTTTGGGTCCACTGAAGCAGTCTTACAAGTGGCCAGAAGGTTGATGTGGGAGGGGCTGAGGCTTAACACGTTCTTCAGGACAAAGCATGTGGAGGGGGCCAAGAATGAAATAACTGACAGCCTCTCCCATTTGCAGTTGGACAGGTTTCGGTCTCGTGCCGCGAGGGTAGCTGCATGGAGAACCCTGGTGCCTCCTTGCCTCTGGGAGATTGGATGGACTGAGCCCAGCTCCTCTTCCAGAATGCCTGTGCCCCTAACACCTTGAGGGCATACAAGAGGGCATGGTGGAGTTTCCAGGATTTCTGAGGGAGGGTTGGGGTGGAGGTAGGTGGTCCAGTTACAGAGTTACAAGTTATTAGGTACATGGTGGACAGGTGGGAATCTGGCATGGCGGGTGCCACTATTGGCATACACCTAGCAGGGATCGGCATGGTCTGTCAGTTGCAAGGGTGGGGTACTCCCACCAGGGACCTTGTGGTCCGGCACATACAGCAAGGTTGGGTGAGGCTGCAGGGCCAAAAAAATAGATGAGCGTAAACCAATTTGCGGGGCCATGCTAGGTAGGTTGCTGGGCAGCCTGATCCATGTGTGTTCTTCTGCATGAGGCCATGCTGTTTGCAGCTGTATATCTGATTATGCAGCAAAGGGCTTTTAGGGTCAGTGAGGTGGGTGCCAAAGGCAAGAACGACCATGGGGGTGGCCTGCAGGAGCAGGACGTCTCCTGGTTGGATGAAGCAGTCTGGGTATGGCTCAGGTGATCCAAAACCGACCAGAAGGGCAAGGGTGTGTGGGTGATACTGAAATGGGGGGGCCGGGGAATAGTGGTCTGGGGATAGTAGACACCATAAGGAAGTACATGAGGTTGAGACCCCAGGGAGGCAGATTTTTTTTGGCATGGGAATGGGGACCTTGTCACCACCTCCCAGGTCACTGCAGTGCTAAGAAAAGGGGATAGCCTTCATAGGTTGAGGACCTGAAGAGATTTGCATCACACTCCTTTAGGATTGGGGCCACTTCGGAGATGGCCAACTATGGGGGCCACCTCTTCGTGGGTGCAGCAGGTGGGAAGATGGAGGTCACAGGCATATAAGAGATACATCAGAAAGTGACAGCTAACCATGTTCATTTTTGTTCCAGGAGACAAGCAGCGCAGCAGGATTGTGTAGCTTATCGGACATTCATTCTTCCATGGGGCAGAGCTGTGGGCAGTGGCAACAAGGGGTGGACGGCAATTGGGACAGGACCCAAACAAGACTCTGATTAAATGGCATGGGAAAAGGGGACTTGGCTGGAGGCAAATGTTGCCATTTATTGATGGAAAATGGAAAAAATGGCCCACACCGGACTTAATTATTGTACACACAGGGGGTAATGGCCTGGGTAAAACCCCATGGGTGGCCCTGATATGGAAGATTTTGAATGATTTTGTGATTATGAAGGCTTGGTGGCCACAGGTACAATTGGGATGGCCAGAGATTATTTCCAGGAGAAAATGGGGGCAAGCCAAGGACGCACTTGCCATGAAGAGGGCTCGTAAAACAGTCAACAGGAAACTGGTGGCATGGGCCAGAGGGTCTAGGGGACTATACATTAGGCACAGTTTAATTTCCTGTGACACATCGGGGTATGTATGGTTCATATTTTGGAAGTGGGGAACTCAGTGCTTATTAATGGGGATATTCGGGAGGTGATCGGGAAATGGCAGGGGGGGTTGGGGGATGTTTGGCTAGTTTTTAATGGGGAAAGCCCATGGGCCGACCAGGGGACAGTCAAAGACTAGTGGGTAAAAGGGTGCTCAACTGGAAGGAGGTACGGCTGGGTAGGGGAGGGCTCCTCATGGGGCAGTCACCTGGGGGAGCAGGGCTGGGGAGCAGGTGGGGGACACGTGAAGCATCCAGAGCCTCTGGGATTGGGTGGTGTACAAATAACATTAGCTTTGCCTTGTCTTGCCTACCCCTTTCTTCCATATTGTCCCCCAACCTCCATCAACAGTAGCATGTCCAGTTATGAACTATGGGAAGCAAGACCCCTTGGAATACCTCCTGTGCAAGGACTGGTAACCCAGATCAGAACTGGGGATGGGAAGGGGCACATCTTATTGACTGCTGGGAACAAGGGAATGGAGGGAGCCATGTGAGATGAAAATGCTGAGTAAGGCTAGATGCTAGGCCATCATTACAGCCTCATGCTAATCACTTCATGACTCCATGTCGCATGTCAGCATGGGAGGGGCTTTCCTGAAGAGGGGTTCAATTGCTGCTATGTAACTCCCTCCCACTAGACCTTCAGAGGTGATCAGATAGTGGGGGGGGGTGGAGTTCACTACCTCCATGGAGATGGTCTGACCCTTCCGACTGCACCTCTCCTCTTGGCTGCCAATTAGCACATCCCACGTTTTGGGAATCAAAGCCTAATTTCCCAATTTTCCATATGAAAAGCCGACACGTAGACTGTTGAGCCACCAAAATGAGAACAAGCCCAGTCTGCTATGGTATGGGTCCTTTAATGCTGGTGTACAGAGCCTTTGCTTTCACTGTTTCCATTGTTGCTTCTCTGTGCCAAACTGACATTAACCAATGGATTTTGTAATGTGGCTTGCTCTGTGGGTGTGCTAAGCAAAAGACATATTGGTTAAAACTTACCACATGACCATGGTTTAGTTTCCTAATAAACCATACTTGCTGTAATAATTCCCTCATTCACCACCAAAACTGAAATGAGGCACTTCATGTTTGTTCAAGTGTAGTTCCCATGGCAGCCCAACTGATGGCTATAAAACAGTGCTTTGCTGCTAGCATTGTTTCACAGCCATCTGTTGGCCTGCCAAGAGAACTGCAGGAACAAAACATGAAGATCTACCCTAGTTAGGTCCCATCATGCAATGCAACCCATATCTTGAAATACACACAGATGAAAATTGAAGTATGTAGCATCAATCCTGACAGTAAATTAGGAGGAAAAGTACCATATTAATAAATGCAAAGTTAATGGGCTAGATGTTCAGAAGAGTTTTGCAATGTGCAATCGACTTGCGTTAGCACAGTCACATAAATGTGCCCCCGAGCCACAATCAACCAGCGTGAATGCGCAGCGCAAGCTGCGCAACAGTAAGGCATGCGACACAAGTACATGGGGGCGTGCCCATGAATATGCTGCGCAATGGCATATTCAGCCGAAACACACAGCGCAACTGAGGAGCAAATCAGAGAATGCACCACACAGACTTGAGCACATTAAACTAGGCTCAAACACACACACAACAGATGCGCAAGCCAGTGGAGAATAGGCCATGGGCACAGGACCATTCATTTTGGTAGAGGTGATGAGGGATGTGAGGAGGAGGGAGGAACCTAAATGTGGCAGAGGAAGGGCCCAACGGTGGTATGCCTAAAGCAGACAGTATTGTGCCCAGCTCACATTTGAGGACTACAGGGAACCGCTGGCATATCCCAGTTGGCCACGTCCCACCTCCTCACACAGGTCCTCAACACTCTGCTGCCACATGCTTTGGAGTACATAAGATTCCCAAGCACACAGGCAGAGTGTACAGCAAACATGCAGGGATTCCACAGGGTGGCACACATGCCTGGCGTGATTGGTGTCATTGACTGCACCCATGTGGCCATACGCACACCACCTGGCTTGAAAAGGGTGGTATATAACAGAAAGGGCTACCCCTCTGTCTACTGCCAGGTGGTGTGCAATGCCACTGGGCACATCATCAATGTATGCACCATACACCCTGGGAGTACACATGATGCATTCATATGGCACCAGTCTATCCTGTGCCAGCGGTTTGAGAGTGGGGTGATCCCCATGGGGTACCTACTGAGTGAGCAGGACATGGGATGAGGTGACAGAGAGGCCATGCAGGGGTGTACAGGGCCAAGGCAGACATGGATTGGGGGTTGGGGATGTGCAGCTTAGGGGGTGGACATGGGAACAGGCAATGCCAGGTGTTAACCAGCATATGTGTTTCCCCCACAGGCAACAGTGCATACCCCCCCGGCCCTGGCTGCTCACCCCCATCTGGCAACCATCCAATGCTGCAGAGGAGTGGTACAAGGCACACATCGCAACATGCAACATCATAGAGTGAGTCTTTGGCATGCTCAAGATGTGATTCCATTGCCTAGATAGATCTGGTGGTGCCCTACAGTGCAGCCCTGCGAAAGCCTGTGGCAAATTCCTGGCCTGCTACATGCTGCACAACATGGCCATTGACTGTGGGATAGCTGTCCAGGTGGATGAAGGCAACAGCAGCGATGAGGATGGGGAGGACAAGCCGGACGGGGGTGTGCAGCCACCCATGGAGAGGAGGGACCCCAGGCTGGCAGTCCGTGCCAGAAGGCACCAAGACACCATTGTAGAAGAGCACTATGGGAACTGCAGATAAGTACCATACATGGCATCCATGCACGCACGGGACACCACAGACACAGACAGACATGCACGGCCACATAGGGAGGCATGAAGGGACATGGGCACCCACACAGCACGGAAACCCATAGAGCACACACAGACACATGCCCACACCACAGTGGAGCAGCACCCACCCATGTGCCCTGCACTGGACACACAGGCAGCTGTACCCTGGTTGGCACATGTACCACTACTGCCACAGGTTGCACAGCAGGCCACAGTGGGGCTGGTGGGACACACAGACAGGTGTGGTAGGTGATGTGGCAACACATACAGAAGTACAGCAGGCTGTGGCATGGATCAGAGGGTATGTGCCAGCACACAAGCAAGGCCAGCACAGTGCTGCTCTCTTCACGTCCATGCCACAAGGTCCAGCAGCACTGCCTGCACACATGGTAGATGTGCCGCAGGCCACACGTATGCGACAGCACATGCACAGGGGTGCACCCAGCCAAGTGTATAGCAGCCCACAGCAGTGGGTAACAGGATGGGGCAGCACACCCAGGAGGCCTACCATGTGGTGCCACGGCTACATGGGTGGCCACACCCAGACTGTGTGGCAGGCAGTGGCTGCTCAAGAGCCACTGATGGTGTCATCAATACACTGATGGGTGTAGAGGCCTGAGAATGTGACCGGGTCCTCATGGGTGTTTAGAGACTGGCAAACAGACTACTGCCGGGTGTGTCAGGGATGGGCATGTCAGTGCTTGGTATCAGCCTTGCTGAGGTCACCAGTTGCTGTGACCGTGGTGTTGACGTGGTACTACAGGGAGTCTGGCAGCAATGGTCCCAGCAGTGCGGTCCAGCAATGTGGTCATGGCCTCCTGCAGCTGCCAGAGCTCACCAATCAGCTGAGCATGTCCAATGTCCTCTCACTCAGCCAGCTGATGCATCTCCACCCACAGTGCGCGTATTTCTACCCCGAGCATTGCCTGATTGTCCACGGATACCTGCAACAACCTGGTGTGCTCATCCAGCCTGTCAGTGTCTGGTGCATCATAGGGTTGCCGCTGGCGGGGTGGCGGCATGCCGTGCAACATCCCTCATCTAGGAACACTGCACAGGTGACTGTGCAGGTGGTGAGGATTGAGTGGGTGCTCCGATGGTGGCCCATGTAGGGTGCTGCACAGTGGTCCCCGCAGCCTGCTGGGCCTGCCCTGTGGCACCAGCGCACACACCAGCACCCTGGCCATGGCCGGCACCAGCAGTAGCACCACATGCCACTATGTGGTCATGGGCTGATGGTGCTTTTGTGGGTGCCATACCACCTGTGCTGGCATTCACCGTATGTGTAGAAATCTGTCCCTGGGGCGGTGCGACTATTCTGGTGCTGCCCATGATCATGGTCATGTCATAATCACTGTCAGAGGTGTCCCCCCCCCCCTGTGTTGCAGGTGCAAGCACCGTTAAGACATCTGTGAGCAGGAGGTCAGCCAGTGGGTCATCATCACCCAGTCCCAGGAACTCCACCAGCCCTATACTACTATGGCACCCATGGTCTGTGTCCTGAATGCTGGATGACGTAGATGGCACAGCCTCTTCAGGTCCCACATCACCGGGCTCATCCCACACCCCTGAGGCATAATGGAGCTGGAAGACAGAATGAGCGGTATCAGAGTTGACGGTGGCACAGTGCATGCTGTGCCATGTACAGTGCGATCAAGGTATGTACATCACTGATGTGCCAGCCCACACCAACGGACAGCTGTGCAGCACTGCACGACTGGGTGGCCATGCCACAGGCATTGCACAGGTCATGCTGACCATAGTGCGTAGCCACGGCACACAGCTGGAAGGCATGGCCCACCCCACCATGGCTCCCTCAGGGCAATGATCCATGCAGTGTGTTCTGCAGCAGCTTGTGACTACAGTGGCACTGCCTGCGCCGGCACCTACCACTGTGCAAGCAGAACCGTAGGCATATATGGAGCAATGCACACCCTGAACACCACCCACACTCCAAAGCACATTGTCCAGGCAGCTGTCTCACTGCACACGGGATCTATGGCCATGCACAGTGTGCCCATGGATGGCATGCACCACACCATGCCACACAGGTCATGGGTATGCATCACAGCTGCATTCACCCTGGCACGCTGGTGGCATGCACATGCCCCCACCCCACAACGGCCACCTACATACTCACAGTGCTGTGACGGGCTGCCACCTATCTGGAATACCCCATCTGGGACACCCTCAAAGGCTGCATGGCTGATGATGGCCACCACAAGCTCCTCCCCCGATGTTAGGATGGGTGCCGTAGCTGGTCCACCACCCATCCTAGTGCGTGCCGCCCTGATGGCAGAAACCTTTTCCTTTATGTGCCTCCTGTCAGTGCCCATCTTCTTTTTGCACTCCTGTGTGCTGTGGTTGTGTTGGCCATGAGCATTGACATAAGTGACTACCTACTACCACCCAGTGGCACGGTCCTGCATGGTCTCAGTGGCCCCACTCAGTAGTTCCTCCCTCTTCAGGTAGGTCTCAAACATGGTCTGCTGTTCATCTTTCATGAAGTTTTGCCTGCACTTTCATGCAGGCATCTGTTCCTCAGCTCCCTAAAAAAACACATTCTCTCTCTCTCCGCACCACTGCCAGTGTAACTGATAATCCTCCTCTCAGGCCCAGCCACCCCCAGAGTCGCCCTAGGATGGCCCTGACAATGTCTTCTCTTAGACAACACCCACTAGCCCAGATCCCAGCCTATGGGTCTCACTGACTATTCTCAAGCAGACCTAAGAGCCACCACTGGGGCTTCACTGTCCATACCAATGTTTACTACTCTGATTGTTGGTACTGCTGAACTGTATCAATGCATGGTACCATTACCCATAGCCACAAACTGTATAGGACAGCTTCATCTCTGGTCAGAGTATACTGCTATTCGACAATGCCCCTGTGGCTGCACTTGCTCTGTAACTGTGCCATTTGTGTCTTCATTCAATGCCCTAGCTACTACATGTATAGGTCAACAGCCACCGTAGCTACTGTATGTAATTATTTAGTCTAAGCTGTGCTTGCTATACTTCTGTCCTGCCTCATTGTATGTACGATCGTGTTGATGTGGAGCCTTTGTAAATGAGTCTGACTCAAAGGGTTGTAATTCCTGTGATGTGTTAAATAAATAAATAACTCTGACATGTTGCGACCTGTGGAGAGTCAGGCAGTGCTCCGATGAGCAGCACAGAAGCACTCCATGACATACTGCAGCACTGATCCCCAGCACAACAGTAACAGTATACAACACAGTGTGGAGAAACTTACCTCAATGGCTGCAGTACCTGTCAGTGACCTGTGCTGTGTTGTGGCGCCTTTATGGCTCAACCCATGCAAATAAGCCCCTGTGCAATTGGTAATGATATGCTAATGTGCGCGACTGTGCATGGCATTGGCTTATGAGGCTATATGCATACACTGGCTGAATATTACGGAATTGCTCCTTGCACAATGGACCATGTGGTGTGCAACATGACTGCACCGGAGCACTCTGCTGGTGCACTTCTGGCCCATGTGCGATGCAAATATGCGCACCTGCCATATGCATCAGCGGCAGACCACCTTCCTGTGTGGTGTACTGTGCGGCCGATTGCGCTGCACATGCATGTCCTATGGCACATGCATCCGTGGGTGTGTGCCCCACATGCAGCATGGATGCGCTGTTATGTCAGACTGTGCAGCTGTGCCACTGTGCCATGTCAGTAACTGTGCAAGGGCTGTCACTGCACCATTGACGTGTGGCCTGTGTGGCGCTGCATGCCCTTTGCAGCATGGTGGCTCTGACGCTCGACATGTACGTGGGTCACAGATGTGACCCCAAACTCCCGCCTGCACTTCTGGTGTTGCGCATGTGCGGCACTGCACGATAGGCCACAGTTGTGCATTTGTATTGTGCATCTACATGCTGTACAATCATGGCCTGTGTTTTCCTGTCGCGCATGTGGCACAGCACTGCTACATGTGCTTCCAGTGCATGCCACATTGCCCTGCACTACCAGTGCTCTGTGCAGCTACTATGGCACAGTTGGCTGGACAGGTTACATGGGCCAGAAATTGGTTGGCGGTAGAGATGGCCAACCTGGTGGCTTTAGTGGAACCCCTAGTGGACCAGCTGTTTGGGGCAGGGGATCTGAACATGGCATCGTCACAGGTGTGGAACCGTGTGGCAGAGGGCCTTGAGAGGCATATGGGTGTTGCCTATATGGGGGAGCAGTGTTGCCACCATTATGGTGACCTGCGGTGCTGTGACCCAGAGCAGCTGAGGAGGCTGCAGGACCTTGCCCACCATGGGTCCTCCCACAACCCGGTAGGTGTCTCTATGCATTGTGCATGCTGCCATCATCCAGTATTTATGCTATTGAGTGTGCTGCCTGTGCATCTACACCTGCACCTGCACGGGGGGGGGGGGCCAGCACTGGTGGGTGGTGTGTGTCCGGTGGTGCAGCACCACGTGCCCCGTGTGTTGCATGGCACCAGGGGCACCAACAACGTACACCACACATGGGATGGGGTCCCTGCTCAGGCTGTGGCAGTGCTGTGTGCTGTGTCTGACCTGTGGGGGGGATGTTCATGGCATGCCACTCCTGTCCCTTTCTGTCTATGTTTCATCCACAAGGCTGGTGGAATGCAAGGGTCAGGGAAGACGCCGCTCAAGGGAACCAGTGCCATGATGGTGCTGCTGCAGCAGGGCCAGTGAAACACAAGGCAGGTGAGTGTGTGCAGCATGGTTCACTTAGCATTGCAGGGCCTGGGATGGGTGGGGCCGGTACAACTCCAGGGCAGTGCTGCCATGCAGGGCTATGGCATGTGTTGGCGCACTGGCTCCACTGCCTGTGTTGGAGGGCAGCGTGTGTGGCAGGTCCATGTGTGGGGCTCTGTGTGGTAGCATCCTGTTGCTGTCACTGGTGGGGTGTGTGTGTCCCATGGTGTGCACCTGCTGCTGCTGGGTGGCTCTTCTATTGACCATGGGGGCATTGCTCCATCACTGTGCGGGCCTGTGCACAGGAGTGGGTACATGGCACTCTCTGGCATGCCACCTGGTATGTATGTCAGA
Organism: Neoceratodus forsteri; assembly: GCA_016271365.2. NCBI lineage: Eukaryota > Metazoa > Chordata > Ceratodontiformes > Ceratodontidae > Neoceratodus > Neoceratodus forsteri. Next base: position 214,359,383 of record JADMNL010000026.1, on the reverse strand, counting down.
TGCAGCTAGGTCTGCTTTGGCTGTTCACTGTGCATGTGCCATTGGTGGCTCCATCCATGGGAGGGCACCGCAGCTGTTCTGTGCACACACAACCCCGGGGGGAGGGCTTCTGCTGTGTGGGGCCTGACACTTAGTGGCTGTTCTGTGTTCCCCTTTCATAGGTAATCCTGGACTAGGTGGAGGACAGTGGTGGGTTGGTGTCCTTGATGGGGGTCTACTGTAGCTCCAGCGCCTGATACTAAGGCTCATTATGTGAATGGCAGTGCACATCTGACTCGGCCAGTAACACTTGGTGACCACATGGGAGCTGGTCTCGGAGGTGTGTAGGATGCACCTCACATTTAGACAGCTACGGTGTTAGCCAGTGGACTTTGTTCTTCCTATTCTTTCCTCCCTCCCCTGCCCTCCACCCATCTGGACTGTTGTTTGTGTTCCTTTGTTCACCCAGCATTGTCCCCTGCCCATTCTACTTTTTGCCCTTCATTCTGTTCCATCGTGTGTTGTCCCCTTCCCTGTTTTTGTGTTTGCCCTGTTGGCACCACTGTTTCTGTTTATGATTTTCTGTTGTGATTTGTAGTAAAGTGTGTTCTACCTTTTGCATGTCTGTTTCTGTGTCTCCTTCACTTGCATGCTGCAGCACTGTGCTGCTGTTGTTCATTGCTGTTGTTTGGCAGGTCCCTGCCCATGCACGTGTTGTCCCCGCTGTGCAGTTCTGTTGTGTGCACAGTGGCCTGTGTGCCACGTCCCTCTGTGTCACAGGCCCTTGGGTGTGGGCTGTGCACCTCCTTTGTGCTTGGTACAGTGCCGTGCCATGTGTCCCTGTTTGCTTGTGCTGGCCTGTTCACCCCAGCCATGGTGCCCTTCCCAGTGCTGGTGTGCTGTGCGGTGCTGTGTCCTGTTTCCATGTGTGTCTGCATGACATGTGCATCATGCAGCCTGGCGCATGTGTGGCTGTGGCACACTGTACATGCATGGTGCCTTCACACAGTGGCTGCGGCATCTTCCCATCCCATGTTGACTGTCAGGACAATGGTCATGGGGTGGCCAGGTCCTGCAGCCGTACTGGGTATGTGCTGCTTTGTCACATTGGTCACTAGGGTCTGTGTGGGCACCAGGTGTTGTCCATGGCACTTTGGCCCTGTGCCTGTCCTGTGCCTCTTGCCCACTGTCCCCTTGTTGTTTGCCCCTGCCTTGCTGCTGTGCCCTTGTGCAGCCCTGCCTGTGTTCACTTGTGCATGGTGGGCCTTGCTCCACCTGCTAGTTTCAGCATGCACCCTTGCTCCTGTGCAGTCCAGGTTGCTCCGGCGCATGTCTGGTTTTATAATGGTGCATTTGTGCTATTTTCAGTGTGTTTTACGCATGCGCATGTCTGTGGTGCATCCACTAAATATGGAATAGTTTTCCCATGGTACACCTGGGTTGCACTGCGCAACCCATTACGCACGTTCATGGTGCACTTTTGAATATCTAGGCCCATATGTATAGAATTACTGGTTGAAAATCATTCTGTTTCTACTCACGATATTGCAGTTATCAGCAACATTTTCTGTGTCACTACCCAGTTCAAACCTGATTTTTCCATTGCAATACAGGTGTTTAAAACAAAGTCACTGTGTCTGTGTATTATTGCTAGAATGTAAAATGTTTTTATGCATTCGTCATGTTACAAACACATTAAGCCACTCCACCACATGGTTCTACTGTAGAATTAATCCATGCCTGGGTGGTTGGAGGCCCCCCCAGCATGGATTAATTGCCCAGTAGAACCATGCTGTGGAGTGGCTCAATGCTTACTCGCAAGTTACTGTATCCGGGTCACACTAGGGAAAATGGGTTTTCAAACCCAACCACTTGAATGAGCTGTCATATGGAAATCCAACAGAGGGTGTTAAACAGAGTGCGGTTCCCAATTGCCTGGACATAAGATGCAACACAAGGTGTGGTTAAAGATGATTCTGGATAATTTTTTAAAAAACAGTTGTTATTGCAAAAAATGCAGAGTGGTGATAAGAAATATAGAGTGATGGTAACGATATAGAGTATGTGCTGTTTTACAGATTTCCTGCTGTACTCTGTTGCACAAGGCACAAAGTCCATAGTCTCAGTAACAAGTAAGCATTAATTCACACAGCATGGCTCTACTGTAGAATTAATCCATGCCGAGGGAGAGGGGGTTGGGCCGAGTGCCTCCAACCACCCAGGCGTGGATTAATTCTACAGTAGAGCTACGCTGTGCAGTGGATTAATGCACTTGTAACATGGCAAGTGCAGAAACAGGGAGTTATGCTTGATAAGAGATTATAACATGACATCCTATATTAGCAAGTGTAACCCCCCTGCAAATGGGGGTTCCCAAAAGACTTCCAGGAGCTTGCTTGAATGCTCCAAGCCTGAATGGTGTTTGGCATTTAAGCCATTTATCAGTGAGTGTTTTTAGAGCCTCTGGTACTGTCTCTTTAAGAGCTGTCTGCTTGCAGACATAATTAGTTTGTATGGGGGAGTGTGCTTCTCTGAGTACCACTCAGCTGCTGCCAATTCACTTCATTTTTGCAGTCACTAGGAGTGCAAAGGAACCTATCTGAAAGATGTAACTGTTTGCCAGAAATTATTTAGAGTAATAATGAAATTACAGTTTGTCTAACCTTGCTTTCTTTGCAGTCAGAACTGTGTCTGCTAGTTCCCTATTCTAGTTTTGAACTGCTGAACTGGACCAATCAGTGTGGGTAAGCTAGTTTAAAATGATGCCTTGACGAATCAGAACTTGACTCATAATCTGAGCCAGCCACAAGAGGATTGTATGGGCAGGACTCTGGGAGATGTAGTTTAGACTTCAGTGCCTTTTGGACCAACAGCAGCAGTCTATTGTGAGTGACAGCCAATCCAGTCAAGAACTGGGAGGAACTCAAAGGAAGTGCCTGGCCTCTGTCAGTTGGAGTTCAGTTGAGCTTTGGCAGTGAAGAAGGAAGGAGCCCTGTCTTTTTCAGTGTGCAGTTTTAGTCAAAAACGTGTGTAAGGCCCAGAGTTCCGTCTGCAGCTTGTAACAGCTTGTTAGGACTGAATCCGTCCCTGTGAAAAGAATCAAAGGATCTCTGAAGAGTAGAAACCAGGCTCACCCCTGTAGAAGACTGGAAGAATTGCTGAAAATTGCACCGGTCTGTCAGGAACTGAATCTGCTGTGTGTTCTCCCGGTATTGTGCAGTAATTGCGATCGGGATACAGATGCAGCCTGCCTGGTATAGTACTTTCTTTTATATGGATGTGTGAAGAGGTTTGTGTACCTCAAGTGAGCCCTGCTGACATTGAAGGACCCTATCTTATTTGGAGGTCGTGAGTACTAATTCAGGGTTGCTCCTGTTGAATTGCCACATTAAATCCAAATGGAATTACTGTACTGCTGACTGTTTAATTCTCCTTTTCTCTGTGTGAAAGGGCCCCTACCAGCTGCCACGGTTTGGACTAAGCCACTAGGGCTTGGGTACCCTGGGACAGTAACTGATAGGGATAGGCCTGTGCACAGAGCCAAGGTAGATTATTAGAGTGATAAGCTAATTAACCTGATTTCCTCTGTCCTTGTTATATCCCCCAATAAATCAGAGCTGCTTGTTTCAGCAAAGTTATACTGCCTGAGGTATTTGTCTATGTTAAAGTACTGTACTGTGATTGTTGCACTGTATCTCATTTCACAGGAGGTCCCAGTGCCGGAACCAGACCTTGGGGTAAGTGTATACTGTGAAGGTAATTTGATATATTGTGTGGGCCACAGGTGGAAGAAAGGGGTTGCAGTGTCCCAGAGGGCTGTGACCAAGTTAGTTTAACTATTGCAAACCCTGACCTCTGGGTGGAGGCACCGCCTTGATCCAGGCCCCTCAACCTGTTAGTGGCAAATCAGGCAGGGGTAGTAGCCCCTGGGATAGCGCCATCTAGGGGTTACATCTTGGAGGCTCACCGCTGGGATTGTGTGTCCTCTAGTGGCCATATTTACGTAACCACTGTTAAGAAAAATGGGTACCCGACAGAAGTGGCTGTGCACCGCTGGTGGAGGGTGTACTGGGGAGGAGTCGACCCCAAAATGCTATGCTTATCCTGACATCCCCCTGGGTATCAATACGGACACTGTGCAGGGAGTATTTTTCCAAGGTGGAAGGTTTACAAAACCCTGTGGTGGTGGGTCGGCATGCTAATCTGCTCACCCACACTTTCCTGGCCCCTAGTAGAGTTTAATGATCCCATAGATAGCTCCAAAGTGCCACAGACCATTACCTCAGAGGGAGCCCTCACTGCTTGGAGAGTGATAACTATGACAGTAAAGACCTGGGAATCAGCCCCACCACTATCTGAAACTTTTGAGGAGAAATTTGCTGAATGGTTGCTGGAGAGGGAAAACTGTGGAGGACTTGAAGAAACTATTCTTTCCACCTGGGGTGTCCTCCCCAACACCCTCTCCTGCTCCAGTGCCCGTAATGGTGGCTGAACCAATGCAGACTCTATTTCTGCACCTGCCATTAGTCACCACTTCACCGAAGGTTGAGGATCTTCTGGCACTCCTCCCCACTCCCCAAGGGAGGACTGACTGGGAGACCTGATAGACTATGTTGCCCCTCAAGTGCTAGAATGGCAATGCTCGAAGGTGAAAGCGAAAGAGGGTTAGTGAGAGCCTCGAGGTCCTGCCCTGGCTACCATCCGTGCTAAACGGGCCAGTAACCCTGAAGCGACTGCACAGGCCTATCTTGAGGCCTTGGAGTATCGTGTATGGGAGCCCAGATTCTGATGAGGGACCTATGGTGGAGAGTAAGAGATGCACAACAGTACCAAGGAGTTATGGTCTGTGTATGTATCTCGCTGGGAAAATTGTTGCAAGAATGCCTCAGAAAAGGTAGTTTGCTAGCGATTGAACTGGACCTAACCAGGCTGGACAGGATCCTTAAGTCTGCCCTTCTCTCAGAACTGCTGTTGCTTCAGTTACACCTGGCAGATCGACTGGAATCCCCACCTCCTATGATGAGTTAATGAGAGAAATTGAGAGTTGAGAAAGACTACCTCGGGAGGGACCTGCACCAATAGCTGCTGCTACGAACCGAAGTGACTGAGGGTGACCCATCAAGTGAAGTTCAGGGGCAGAGGTTGGCAGTCAATGAGTGCTCTGACAAGGAAAAAGATATGTCACAATGGAAGAACTGTTGAAGATCCGAGAATTCAAAACAGTCCTTTATAAGAAGGCCATCTACAAGTACAGGCCTGACCTATATCCGACTGCATACCATATGGGGTGGGGGCACCACCACCATGTATCTCCTGCTGATAACAGCCCGAACCTCGATTCTCGACTATGGAAGTGGAGAAAACTGACGAGATGTCTCCAAATGCTTATCACGCTCCAGACAGAGATGGCACCAAGGTTTCCAGTTAGTAATACCCCCACCCTGGCTCCCAGTGTGGCGCCCGCCAGCTCAAACTCCAGAAAGTATGTTTTGCTATAATTGTGGGAAAGATGGGCACATGAAAAGGGAATGCCAGTCCCCAAAAGACACTGACAAAGTTGCATATAGGCTACAAGGAGAGCTCGAGAAGAAATCAGTGGTTAAGAGGTGCACGACATGATCCCAGTGAGGGCACCAAAATGCTAATTCACGCCCTTTGTGGCAAGGTCTGTTGCCCAGGCCCCCACTACCGCTCTCCAGACTGGTCCAGAATAGTGGGTCCCTCCATGGAGACCACTGTAAAGGTGGAACGGAGTGTCTACAAGAGCTTATTAGACAGTGGCTCTCAAGTGACAATTATGTTCCAAGATTGGTATCAGAAGCATTTGTCAGACATACCTTACAACCATTAGAAGGACTGCATGTATGGGGGTTAAGTGAGAAGGCCTACCCCTATTCCGGGTATATCCGAATTTGGCTGTCTTTTCCCCACCGTGGCTGGAGTGGCCGAACAAGTAGAGACCTAGCCTTAGTGTGTCCCCCCACTGGACTGTATGATGGTGTCCCTTTGTTGATTGGAACAAATGCTCATGTTCGGAAGGCTGGCACAGTTGTGTTGTGAAAACAGGGATCAAAGACTAGTAGAGCTTTTAAGAGTTCCGCATTAATTAAGAAGGCCTATGAGGCACAGAGATGCTGAAAAACAGAACCAGAGGAACCGGTTGAATTGTATGGAAGAAGGATCCTGAGTCTCTGATCCTGGCGCCAAATGCCCAGTGACCTTACAGGAGAGGTCCAATACAGAAAGGATGTTAAGAATAAAATATTAATGTTGGATGCACCAGGCGATGGAAATTGCCAGAGGGACTGCTGGTCGTTTAGTATTTTGCCTGCTAGAGCCCATGCTATGCCAGAAGGGTAATGGTCCAAGTTCATAATGTGTCTGAAAGACATTCGAGTAAACAGAGGTTGCATCCTGGCTAATGTGCATTGTGCAGACACTGCAGTGCTACCCAGCAGCAAGAGTTCAAGGAAGAATGACAGAGTAACGCCTGACTTGTTTGATTTCCGCTGACTTCCGCTGCCAGCTGAATGGAAAGTGAAGATCAGTGAGAAGCTTGCCCAGAGAGACCAGGTGTTTCTTTAAAGGAATGGGATGTTGGATGCGTGCAAGGAGCTGAGCACAATATCCGCTGCATGACGAAAGACCATTTCGTGAGAGGTCTCACGCCTGGCACCTGCTGACATAGATGATGTGAGACGCATCTGCAAGAGATGTTAGCTGCTGTGGTGTAATACAAGAACTAGAAGCTCTTATGTTTCCCCATTGTGGTAGTGAGGAAAAGAATGGAACAGTAAGGATGTGTGTGGATTATCGCACCTTAAAACCGTGGACTATCCCTGATCAGTACACAATGCCCCAGATTCAGGATGCTTTGACTGCCTAAACGGGAGCAAGTGGTTCTCTGTGCTGGATCTCCGTAGTGGGTACTATCAGATCCCGATGGCCCCAGAGGACCGTGAAAGACAGCCTTTATCTGTCCGGCTATTTCTATGAATTCATGAGGATGCCTCAAGGATTTCAGGTGCCCAGCCACTTTTCAACGATTGATGGGCGTGCAGTGGGGGACATGAACTTACTAGAGTGCCTGGTATACCTAGATGATGTTATTGTGTTTGGCAGCTCACTGGAGGAACATGAGAGCAGATTATTTAAGGTATTGGACCGACTGGAGGACTTTTGGCCTTAAACTGTCCATTGATAAGTGTCAATTTTTTCAAACATCAGTAAAGTATGTGGGACCATAGTATCCACCGAGGAATAGAGATCCACCATGGCAAAGTTGAGGCCTTGACCACCTGGCCACAGCCCAAAATCTAAAAAGAACTGCAAAGATTCCTGGATTTGTGGTTATTATCGGGCTTCATCAAGGACTATTCAAGAGTGATCCGCCTTTTACTTAACCTTACTCAAGGGTATCCTCAACCCACAAAAATACTCAAAGTCAGCATCCTCAAGACTGAAAGAGTGTATTTTCATCCGAGTGAAGTATTTGGGGCCCGCTGACCCTGATTGTGAGACTGCTTTCATGAGATCATATATCAACTTACCCATGCTCCAGTGCTGGCCTATGCCGATCCAAGAAAACCTTACGTCCCTGCACACTGATGCTAGCTTGCAAGGGTTGGGGCTGTGTTGTACCAAGATACCAGAATGGCCTGAGACCAGTGGCCTTTGCCAGTAGAAGCCTGACCCCATCCGAAAAGAACTATCCTGTACATAAGTTAGAGTTCTTAGTTTTGAAGTGGGCTATTGTTGACCAATTCATGAGTACTTTGTATAGGGGCTAAAATACTAGTAAAACTGACAATAATCCTTTGACCTATGTGCAGACCTCAGCTGTTGGATGCCACTGGCCATAGGTGGGTTTCTGCATTATCTATATATGACTATGCTCGAATACCGAGCAGGTCTGAACCACATAGATGCTGATGCTCTCTCCGGAGGCCTGTTCCCCAGAATGATTGGGTCCGACTGGCAGAACCTGACACTGCGCACTCTGCCGGAAGTTTGACAGGGAGGAACAATGTCCACGGACGAGTGGACTGCATGGTGGATTGCTTGGGAGCCTCTGAGAATTGCATACCTGCTGTTGCTGCTACTTTCTGCAATAGACATTGGTGCACTGCCTCAGCTGGACAATGATATATTCATGGCTAACTCGCATCCCATGATCAAAGCAGCTTTAGAAGCCCTCTATGCAGGAAAAGATGTGTCCAAATTACGCCCACTGATTTGAGAACTGCACTGTTATACAAAGAAGGTCCTAAGTTGAAGCTGATCAATAAACTGTTATACAGAGAAACAGTAGACAGAGGGGACAAGTAGACAACAACAACTAGTGCTGCCCACTGCCTTTCGAGACTCAGTATTGAGGTCCTTGCACAACCACATGGGGCACCTTGGTATAGACAGAACACTTGACTTGGTGAGATCCAGATTCTATTGGCCTAAGATGGGGGCTGATGTGGAGCAACACATTCGAACTTGTAGTCGCTAGTTTACAGAGGAAAGTTTTGCCCCAGAGGGCTGCCCCTTGTTAACATAACCACCAGTGCACCCATGGAGCTGGTCTGTATTGATTTCTAAGTTTGGAGTCAGATCAAAGAAATATCAGTAATGTGCTGGTGGTCACTGGACCATTTCACGAGATATGCCCAAGCTTTCCCACCAAAGACCAGAAAGCATCCACTGTAGCCAAAGTATTTTAGAAAACTTTTTGTTCACTATGGGGCTCCACAAAGAATCCATTCTGATCAAGGGAGAGACTTTGAGAGTCGTCTGATCAAAGAGATGCTTTCTCTGTGGGGAGTGCCAAAGTCCAGAACCACTCCTTACCTACTCCCCAGGGGGGACCCACAGCCTGAACGCTTCAACCGTGACTTTGCTAGACATGCTAGGGCACCTGCACCCAAAGGACAAGCCTCAGATGGAGCCAACAAATTAGCACCCTGGTACATGCTTATAACTGCACCAAAGTGATGCCACTGGATTCTCCCCTACCTGATGTTTGGAAGAGAAGCTCGACTACCAGTAGATGTGTGTTTTGGGGTCTCTCCGATGGGGTTCAAGCTGACAACTATTTACAGTATGTGCAAAAGTTAAAGGCCCAGCTAACTCATGCGTACCAACTGGCTCAAACCATGGCTGCCAAAAGAAATCTGGCCAACAAAGAAAGGTATGATAAAAGGTGAAAGCACAGGAACTCCAGGAGGGAGATCGGTATTACAGAAATCTGGACTGCATGGCAAGTACAAGATTGCTGACAGATGGCACCATCTCCTCACATTGTAGTGGGCAAACTGGATGATCCACAGTGTACAAAGTAAGGCCTGAGAATAATTCAAAGATGTAAAACAATGCATAGAAATCATTTACTGCCCATTGGACAAATCTTAATTGAGTCTGAGCCCTAGAAGATGCCCCTCTGGACCAGTGACTAGAGCTGCTGCTAAGAAAAGATCAAGAAAGTCTGCACCTACAGAAGCAAAGTTAAAGTGTTCCCTCCACAAGTCCCAGTTGAGCATGACTGTCAGTCTATATCGGAAGAAAGTGAGAGTGACTTGAATACTATCCTCTTACGAACTGAGTCAATTGTTTCGGGCAATCCCTAGTCAATACTGAGACAAAGCTGGGCCTTCTGGACTGTCTAAGCCTAGCTTCATCCCTGGAGCCATGCTTCTAGAAAGTGAAGTGCAAAAGCATCAGATCAGATGAAATGGAATCATTGTGCATGGTTGAACTGTTTGAGCTTTCAGGAGGAAAATGATAGATTGGGGCAGACTGGTGATACACCGAACAAGAAGAGTATTTGAGTGCCCTGACAGTCCACTGCCAGTGTCCGAAAGCTCCATGCGAGCCAAATGTTATGGACTCAGAAACTGTAACTCCTGGAGCTGAAAGTGCCCCAGGTTCTAGCCTCTCTACCCCATGGAGACTCCTCGACAAGTGAGGACAATGCTGAAAATGAGGCTCAGAGTGCAGAGACTATAACAGTTCCCCTAGAAAGACTGGTCGAGCTGTAAAGCCTGTGGTGCACCTCAGTTATGATTCACTTGGAGGCCTGTGGACTTGCCTCTCAATGTTGTCCATAAAGGAGTGTATGGTCCCCGAGGCTCATTGCCCAGGCAGGCATCAGTGCTAACTCCAAGTTACTTGTGTTGCCCTCTTCGTATGGTGCCCTTGCCCCATCCAGCCCCAAGGTAACTGATAGGAAGGGCCCCTCTTCAGGTTTCATGTACAAGAGGTAATAACTTGAGTTATGGTACAATGTGTATGTAATACTGTGTAAAGAGTGGCGATACTGCAATGTTTCAGAAATGTGTTCTTGGTAAAATGATATATTGACTGATGATTACATGTGCGAGCCTAATGCAAATGTATATGGTTGCAGTTGAAACTTGTAGAATGCTTGCTTGCCGACGGATCGCTAAGCTTCCCAGGCCAGGAAGGTGTAACCCCTGCAAATGGGGGTTCCCAAAGACTTCCAGGAGCTTGCTTGAATGCTCCAAGCCTGAATGGTGTTTGGCATTTAAGCCATTTATCAGTGAGTGTTTTAGAGCCTCTGGTACTGTCTCTTTAAGAGCTGTCTGCTTGCAGACATAATTATGTATGGGGGACTGTATTTGCTTCTCTGAGTACCACTCGAGCTGCTGCTAATTCACTTCATTTTGCAGTCACTAGGGTGCAAAGGAACCTATCTGAAAGATGTAACTGTTTGCAGAAATTATTTAGAGTAATAATGAAATTCAGGTTTGTCTAACCTGCTTTCTTTGCAGTCAGAACTGTGTCTGCTAGTTCCCATTCTAGTTTTGAACTGCTGAACTGGACCAATCAGTGTGGGTTAAGCTAGCTTAAAATGATGCCTTGACGAATCAGAACTTGACTCATAATCTGAGCCAGCCACAAGAGGATTGTATGGGCAGTGACTTGGAGATGTAGTTTTAGACTTCAGTGCCTTTTGGACCAACAGCAGCAGTCTATTGTGAGTGACAGCCAATCCAGTCAAGAACTGGGAGGAACTCAAAGGAAGTGCCGGTTTCGTCAGTTGGAGTTCAGTTGAGCTTTGCAGTGAAGAAGGAAGGACCCTGTGCTTTTCAGTGTGCAGTTTTAGTCAAAAAAGTGTAAGGCCCAGAGTTCGGGTCTGCAGCTTGTGTAACAGCTTGTTAGGACTGAACTGCCCTGTGAAAAGAATCAAAGGATCTCTGAAGAGTAGAAACCAGGCTCACCCTGTAGAAGACTGGAAGAATTGCTGAAAATTGCACTCGGTCTGTCAGGAACTGAATCTGCTGTGTTCTCCCGGGTATTGTGCAGTAATTGCGATCGGGATACAGATGCAGCCTGCCTGGTATAGTACTTTCTTTTATATGGATGTGTGAAGAGGTTTGTGTACCTCAAGTGAGCCCTGCTGACATTGAAGGACCCTATCTTATTTGGAGGTCGTGAGTACTAATTCAGGGTTGCTCCCTGTTGAATTGCCACATTAAATCCAAATGGAATTACTGTACTGTTGACTGTTTAATTCTCCTTTCTCTGTGTGAAAGGGCCCTACCAGCTGCCACGGTTTGGACTAGCCACTAGGGCTTGGGTACCCAGGGACAGTAACTGATAGGATAGGCCTGTGCACAGAGCCATAGGTAGATTATTAAGTGATAAGCTAATTAACCTGATTTCCTGTCCTTGTTATATCCCCCTAAATAAATCAGAGCTGCTTGTTTCAGCAAAGTTATACTGCCTGAGGTATTTGTCTATGTTAAAGTACTGTACTGTGATTGTTGCACTGTATCTCATTTCACAGGAGGTCCCAGTGCCGGAACCAGACCTGGGGCAAGTGTATACTGTGGAAGGTAATTCTGATATTGTGTGGGCCACTAGTGGGAAGAAGGGGGTTGCAGTGTCCCAGAGGGCTGTGACCAAGTTAGTTTAACTATTGCAAACCCTGACCTCTGGGTGGAGGCACCCGCCATTGGATCCAGGCCCCTCAACCTGTTAGTGGCAAATCAGGCAGGGGTAGTAGCCCCTGGGATAGCGCCATCTAGGGGTTACACAAGTACAATAAAACACTGACACAGAGACAAACACAAGGTAGTCAGAACGTTGAATGTTACAAGCTCTGTTTATCATTTGTCTCACTTAAGTTTCCTGTAACAACCACAAGGTGGTGGTATAACATACTCTAATGTAGTTTTTGATCACAAACACAACAGGGTTGAGGTAAAAAATACTGAGTGGTGACCCACCCTGCTGAAATAATGAATGGGGGGGGGGGCACTGCCATGTTGCATGGTCCTGTCCTGAAGATCAGTGATGTCTATAGGGGGAGCAGCTTCCTTGGAGAGAGGTTCTATACCTCCCCTAAGGAATGCACTAGCAAATAGGCAGGAAGGAGGGGTGGAAGAACAATGGGGACTAATCAAATCTGCCATCACAAAGGCAACAAGCCTTTGTGTGAAGCAAATAAAACAAAATGATGTAAGAAACCACTATGGTTCTCAAAGGAGGTGGCAGGGAAGGTTCGAGAGAAAAAGAAAGCACTCAGGAAGCACAAGGAATCACAGAAGGAGCAGGACAGAGAACTGTATCAGTTAAAGCAAAAGGAAGCTGGGAAGACAGTCAGAACAGCAAAGGCCCAAGCTGAGGAAAAGATAGCCAACTCAGTTAAGAAGGGGGATAAAACCTTTTATAGGTACATCAGGGAGCAAAGGAAGACCAAGGAGGGATAGTAAGGCTTAATAAAGGGAGGGAGGGAGGGTGGGCAGAGGGTGACTGTGAAAAGGCAGAGATACTAAACAAATATTTTTGCTCAGTAGTCACAAATGAAGGGGGGGGGGGTACCTAAACCAAACAATAGAAACACTCTGGATACGGGAGTTGATACCTGCCCATTCACAGAAGAAAGGGTTCCAAAAGAACTCTTAAAACTGAAGCTGGACAAAGCAATGGGGCCTGATGGGATTCATCCCAGAATTCTAAAAGAACTAAGAGTAGAACTAGTGACACCACTGACTACCCTCTTTAACAAATCATGGGAGGATGGGGTGGTACCCAAGGACTGGAGGAGGGCAGATGTGATTCCATTTCACAGAAGTGGGAGCAGAGCAGAAGCAGGAAACTACAGACCTGTTAGTTTAACCTCAGTGATAGGGAAAATAAGGAACACTTCTGAAGGAAAGAATTGTCAAGTACTTAGAGGCCAGAGGGGCACAGGACCCAAGGCAGCATGGATTCACAGCAGGAAGGTCATGTCAGACGAATCTAATAGATTTATTTGACTGGGTGACCAAAGTAGTACATCAGGGAGGGACTGTGGACATGGCCTACCTAGACTTTAGCAAGGCATTTGACACAATTCCACACAAAAGATTAATATACAAGTTAGCCAGCCTGGGAGTGGATCCCAAGATGGTAGCCTGGGTAAAGAATTGGCTGGAGAGCAGGACACAGAGGGTAATAGTAAACAGAGTCAACGGTGAAGAAAGGGGGTTACTAGTGGGGTACTGCAGGGTTCAGTACTAGGACCGGGCCTCTTCAATGTCTTTATAAGCGACATTACAGAGGGACAGGAAGGAAAAGTATGTCTCTTTGCAGATGACCCAAAGATGTGCAACAGAGTTGATACACAAGGTGGGGTGAAAAGGATGAGAAGGGACTTCGCAAGGTTGGAGAAATGGTCAAATGTATGGTAGCTTAGATTCAATGCTAAGAAGTGCAAGGTAATGCACCTGGGAAACAAAAACCCAAGGGGAAGAGTACACAATTGGGGGTAGGATACTAACAACAACAAAAATGGAAAGGGATCTGGGGTGGTCATATCAGATGACCTAAAGGTGGGCAAGCAATGTGAGAGGGCAGTAAGGAGGGCTGGGGCAATACTGGGATACATAGGGAGAGGCATCGCCAGTAGAAAAAAGGAAGTTGTTATCCCTCTGTACAGACAGCTGGTGAGACCCCATCTGGAGTACTGCGTGCAGTTCTGGAGACCAAATCTCGCAAAGACATAAACAGGATGGAGGCAGTCCAGAGGAGGGCATCTAAAATGGTGCATGGTCTGCACCGGAAGACATATGAAGAGAGACTTAAGGAGCTTAATATGTATAGCCTCGAGGAAGGGAGGGAGGGGGAGACATGATAGAAACTTTCAAGTACCTTAAGGGAATCAACAAAGTCCAAGAGGGTAGCATCTTTCAAAAAAAGAGGTGTGCAAGAACAAGAGGGCACAATCTGAAGATAGAGGGGACGGCTCAGAAGTAATTTAAGGAAGTATTTTTTCACAGAGAGGGTTGTGGATGCATGGAATGGCCTTCCGGAGGAGGTTGTGGAGTCAAAAACAGTGGTGGAATTCAAGAATGCATGGGTCAGACATAAGGCAATTCTAGGGGTTGGGGGTAGGAAGAAGTAGGCTGCTGGTTAACTAGGATCTGCAGCTTATCCATTAGGTAGGGAAATGGGCAGACTGGGTGGGCCAAGTGGTCCTTATCTGCCATCAAATTCTATGTTTCTATGTTTCCCTCCTTTTCCCGAACAAACTGCTACCTCGACAAAGCCTTCACATCTGGCTGCTTTACTTTAAGCACTTTGATTGTCTGTTACTCATAGTATTCTATTGTTTCCATATTTTACCTGGTGATATGTTCTCTGAGTGATCCTTTAATGTGCCCATGTCTATGTTTTTTTTTGTTTTGTAATGAATTATTAATCTCCATTGTACTATCTTGTGCTTCTGCTGACATGGAACCTTTGAAAAAGAGCTCTTTGCTCAAAGATTATCTCCAAAATATGAAATAAATAAATAAATGAGAGAGGGACTACATGGAGTGGGCAGTACTACAACGTGTTGGGCTGCAGTAGTGCAATATTGTGACATTATGGCGGAAGAGAACAAATGCTGTAAGGAGTTGGGACAAAAGGGCGACTAACCCTTCAACGGTGACAGCAAAACTCTCCAGAATGCAGACACAGCAAAGGGACATTTGTGATCTGTATCAGAGCAAAACACCATCAGACAAGTAGCGGAGAGTGTTCTTATTGCACAGCTAATCATACCTGTCTGGAAGGGCATGAGCTAAAGCAAATAAGAAAGAGTTCTCTGCTGTGGGTCAGGATGCCAGGGCTATTAGGGCCACCAGAGCCGCTGGCATCAGAAGGGTCAGAGGAGAGGTTTTAGGATTCAGTATCTATACAACAAGACAGTTTAATGGTCTCAAAACAGATTACTTAGCCAGAGGGATTTCTTCCTTATTTCTTCTTAATCTTTTTTTTTTTGCCTGTACCCCCACCATGACATTGCCTAGCCTGCCTGGTCGTTATTCTGTTCCATAGAATCACCATACCATATACAGCAGGGTGATCCCATGCTGTTGCATGACACAGCAATGACAAGGGGCTTCACGACATGCCAGTGGAAGCTTTCAAGCATGATCAGTCAAGCAGACTTCATTAACCCATGCTGCAGACCTTTCTCGTAGCTCTACAACCAGCAATGTCATGATAACATGATATGATAATATAGCACGATAAATCTCAATCATCATAATTCATTGTTGTAAAAAAAAAATTATAAAATAGGTAGGGAACATACTGCATCCTGACTGGCTAGGACCTGTGCATTGAGAGAGCATGACAGGTAAAAAAGTGCTGTCAATCAGGGTAAAGCACACTAACAATATCAATGCCTTTTAAAAAAAAAAGTCCTGGTCACCATTATAAACATGGCTGCCTGACACTTTTACTCAGCAAAAAAGCACCTAGGCCCTAAAAATTAAATTACCTCAAAATAAAACAAACTGATTGTGAAGCATAGAGAATTAGCAACCAGATGTGGGATGCCACTCTGCAGAAAATGAAGATTGCAGCACACAAGAACAGGAGTCCATCTAACATGTGGATAAAAGAAAAGTTTCCTTTTAGTTAAGGGGTTACAGTTACAGCCCCTGAGACCAGGGTGCAATGATCAGTTGAGAAAGTTAAAATGTGTTGTTTCAAAAAAAAAAAAAAAAAGTAAACTTAGGCTGCTGACAGAATTTGAATGTATAGGACATTTAAATGGATATATCCAACCGTGGCAGAGCAAGGGTTAAGGAGTGCTAAAATGTATGGGATCCAGCCTCATTCATTAGTATTCCACTCTACAGTTTGTAAGTTCAACTTAGGACCTCAAGGGGAATTATGGGAATGAGGTGTCAGGCATTTTGTCAGTAGGTCAGTGGAATCAGCACTGATGTGCATGTATCCTCCTCTGATAACTAAATGAATAAACAAAGTATACAGTACAACTCAAACAATGCGGATCACTATTTAGACGCTACCAATATTACACTGTAACAGTGATGTAACAAGCCAAGACCTTGGGGGAACCCTCAGGGGAAAAAACCCTCTAGGCAAAGTGCAATGCAACAAAACGTTGCTTTTCTTCAGCAACAAACATGGGTGAGAAACATCCCATCTATTTAATGTATGGCTAGGCAGATGCTTGACAGCTGTGGAGAGATTACTTTTTATGTTGTCTTGCATGCAAGCGCAAACAACATATTATGGTAGCTTGGAGTAGAAGGTTTTGGAGGTGCAGTTGTTTTGTGGTCAATGGTGCCACTGCTTTTTCAGGCTGGGCTCTGTGGCACCAATGAAATGGCATGCTGTCTGTGACAGCGCTGCAAAAGCGTGCCACCAACTTGAAACTATTTCGCTGCTGCAATGAGGGAGTAACCCGTCATTGCAGGGCGTGCCTTGCCTGATGTAACATTTCAATACACATGGTGGTGGCTGTCGCTGTCCACCTCTCACAGTCCCACCTGAAAGCCAATGTCGGGGGTGCCCAATCCCCCTGTTGGCATGCCCCCTCCCCAGTTCATTTGCCCATGGGGGAGCCCAATCCCCGTCAGCATAATGTCCCCCTATTTTAATTTGTCTGCCAAGGGGGGGTGTCCAATCCCCTTCAGCATCATGCACCTCCCCAAACACAGACACGTTTTCTGTGCCAACGAGGGGCCCAGTCCCCACCAGCTTCAGTCCCCCCCTCCCAAAAAAACACAGGTGGCACACTGGGAGCCCACCCCAGTGTGTCAAGAGAAATCTGTAAAAAAAAACAACTTCCACCTGATGTCTTTTGGGTTTTTTTTAACCTGTAAAAGAGTAAACGGTCCCCCGTTGTCTCCGGTGCCCCCACTTCCCTGCACCCCCTTCACCCCGTACTTACCTTCGGAGCCTGGTGCGACGATCTTCAGTGGAGCGGGAACACATCTGCACTCTTCAAAGCAGACCGTGAACTGAAGAAAATGCTGGTAAGCTTTATAATGGCAACAATGGGGGGGGCGGTTCAGCTTAGGTGGATATCGCTGCTATTTTTGTGACTTTTGGCTCCAGATTTTCAACATGGGGTTCTTGGACCCCACCTCATGAACTCAGTCACTGTCATGCCGTTATTTGGTCCTGAAAGGTGATTTCATGGTCACTGCGTGGAATCACCTTTCAGGACTGATTAATGAAACAAAAGTGTGACTGTTCATGAGGTGGGCTTCCAAAAAGCCTATGTTGCAAATTTGGTGAAAGAATTCCAAAAAATGACTGTGTTACGAGCATGCATTGCAGTTTCCATGCACTCTCGTAAGTTTGAGAATTTTTGATATTTTCACTGCAGATTTTCAACATTTCCATTTTTTCACACCTCCTTATGAACAGTACAGCTGTCATATTTTACATCCTGCCAGAAATGTACTTTCGCACATCTGGCGCACAATGGCGCGGTTGGTGTGGGAAATCAATGTTCAGGACAGATTAAGAAAATCACAGTGACACTGTTCATGAGTGGAGGTCCCAAAATGCCTGTGTTGAAAATTTGGTGACAAAAGTCCACAAAATGACTATGTTATGAGCGTGCATTGCACAGTTTCCTTGCACGCTCAAAACTTTGAGAATGTTTAATATTTTCACTCTAGATTTTCAACATTGCCATTTTTGCACACCTCCTTATGAACAGCATAGCTGTCATTTTTCGCATCCTACCCGAAATGTTTTCACACATCTGGCGCACAATGGTGTGGTCGCTGTGGGAAATCAATGTTCAGGACAGATTAAGAAAATCATAGTGACACTGTTCATGAGCAGAGGTCCCAAAATGCCTATGCTGAAAATTTGGTGAAAGAATTCCACAAAATGAATGTGTTACGAGCGTGCATTGTGCAGTTTCCACACGTGCTTGTAACCTCGAGGATTTTTAATACAGTATTTTCACTCCAGATTTTCAACATTGCCATTTCTTTACACCTCCTTGTGAATGGTACAGCTGTCATTTTTCACATCCTGCCCGAAATGTGTTTTCGCACATCTGGCACAGAATGGTGCACTCCTTGGGGGAAATCATTGTTCAGGGAAGATTAACAAAATCACAGTGCCACTGTTCATGAGTGGAGGTCCCAAATGCTTTCAAGAGGTGAGGTCACAAAAAGGCCATGTTGAAAATTTGGAATGCAAATATCAACATGCTCCCGGGGCGTTAGGGTTTCTAATGATAACATCCCACCCTGTAGAGACTGACAGATGTCAGGGGTGTGCCTTTAGATTGTCAGCTGTAATGCTCATACCATTCCACTCTCACCCTCACCCTGCAGCCAGTGACAGTCATCAAGGTGTGCCTTGGACTTTTCGGCCCCACAGTTCACCCCATTCTCCTATACTGCACCCATCTCAATGTATTTCCTTATGGAATGGGGTGAGTGTAAGACCCGATGACCACAAGGCACAACGCAACACTTGTCAGAGTCTTCAGGGTAGGGTGAGGTGAAATGGCATGAGCATTATTGCCGACGACCCAAAGGCACACCTCAATGCCTGTCAGTCTCTGCAGGGTGGTGTGGGGTTGACGTTGGTTCCATACTTCACTGCCATTCCTATTATGCATCTAACTCCTGCACTACCAATGCCAACACCAGCAAGACAACATTTGGCATTCACAAATGCTTCTTTACTAGTTACTTTTATCAAAAGAAAAGACCTGCTTTTAATACAAGTTGGCTTTTTTTTGAGTCTACCCATTTTATAAGCACAATAAAACACTTCAGGGTGTTATGCTGGCACGATGCACTACCAGGGATGGTGTCTCACAATGCCCCTGGGCATGCATTATAACAGCACAATAAACACCTCACTGTGTCTTATTGCTTACACATTGCATTACTGTACAGCAAAATATACTCTGATATACCGTGATAAACCATCTTGACTTTATTTTATCTGCTGGTCAGATCACCTGTCCCTCTCAAGGTACTGCCATGATTCCTGATTTCCCACCTTCCCAAATCAGATTCTTATTTTCTAGATGTTAGAAATGCTACATATTATTGTGATTTTATATATATATATATATATATATATATATAAATGTATATATGTATTACAACTATTCTGATATTACAAATGTGATGTTGTGACAGCTCTACCTACAGCACATCCACCCTGCTGTACATGAGGAGCAGAGAATATAATATGGTTCCTCAGCATGTCCAAGGCACTTCAAGACAAGCAGTGGGACGTGCTTGGGCCATGGGCAGTCGTCACACTCTCAAGTGTTATCCTACTGTCCCACCAGGGCCCTCCAGACTTCCTCCAGCTGAGGGGTGGGAGTTAGGATCAGTGAATGAATTTTGTTCTTTTATAGGGAAGGAGAAAAAGCTACCCCCCCAACCCAACCACAGCACTGGGGGAAACAAGTGATCTCAGTCTGACTTGTCCTTCCCCAGCACCATTGTGTGATTGTGAACTGTACTACAGGGTCAAGGGATACTGCACTCTCACTTCCCAACCAGTTGCTCAGTTCATGACTGTAGACTTGGATGACCATGTCACATGACTTTCATGTGTTTCACAGCTAACACTTGTAAAAGTTGCCAGAAGTAGCGCCTTTTTATGTTTGCTTGCGTGCATGCGCAAGAAACATTTTGTGGCAGCTTAGGAGAGAAGTGGGTTGTGGAGGTGCAGCACTGTGGCGGCCAATGCCAGCACTGCATTTGTGGGCTTGACAGTGTTCAACCAATGCAGGCCCACTGTCCTGATGATACTGGTTCTCCAGAAGTGCCACCAACTTGAAACAATTTGTCCACCACAGTAAGGGGCCACCTTGTCATTGCAGTGTCAGCCATTCAGCTGCAATGAGGGAGCGACCCATCATTGCAGGGCGATACTTTGCCTGGTGTAACATTTCCATGAACATGGCACCTATTGCCATCTGCCTCAGAGCCCCATGAAAGCTGATGGGGGTGCCCAATCCCCCTGTCGGCATACCCCCGACCCAGTTCATTTGCCGACGGGGGAGCCCAATCCCTGTTGGCATAATGTCCCCCCATTTGTTGTGTGCTGAGGGGGTGCCCAATCCCCCTCAGCATCATGCCCCCCTAAAACAGTCTTTCTTTGCTGATGGGGGGCCCAATCCCCATCGGCTTCAGTCCCCCTTCACCCAAAACACAGGTGGCATACTGGGAGCCCACCCCAGTGTGACCGAAGCAAGCCTGCAAAAAAAAAAAAAACCTTCCCACAACATCTTTTGTTTATTTTGTTGTCCCTGAAACCAAGAAAATAGTCCCTCGTGGTGTCTCATGCCCCTTCCCTAACCTGCAGCCACCCTCTGCGCACCCCACTTCCCCACACACACCCTCACCCCATACTTACCTCTGGAGCCCGGTGCGACGATCTTCAGTGGACCAGGAACATGTTTGCACTCTTCAAAGCTGACCGTGAACCGAAGAAATGCCGGTAAGCTGTATAATGGCATAAATAGGGTTTTTTTCAAATTATGTGGACATCTCAGCCATTGTTTTGACTTCTGGCATAACATTTTAAACAAGGGGTTATTGGGTCCCCTCCTCATGAATTCAGTCACTGTCATGGCGTTACTCTGTCCCAAAAGGTGATTTTGCTGTCACTGCGCAGAATCACCTTTCAGGACTGATTAGCGAAATGACAGTGCCACTGTTCAGGAGGTGGGCTCTCTCAAAGCCTATGTTGCAAATTTGTTGAACAAAATCCAAAAAATGACTGTTTTACAATTGTGCACTGTGCAGTTTCCACGCACACTCGTAACTTCGCAAATCTGTAATATTTTCACTCCAGATTTTCAACATTGGCATTTTTTCAGACCTCCTTGTGAACAGTACAGCTGTCATTTTTCACATCATGGCTGAAATGTGTTTTCACACTTCTGGTGCAGAGTAGCGTGGTTGCTGTGGGAAATCAGTTTTAGGGACAGATTAAGAAAATCACAGTGACTGTTCATGAGCAGAGGTCCTAAAATGCCTATGTTGAAAATTTGGTGATGAAAGTACATAAAATGACTGTGTTACGAGCAAGCGTTGCTCAGTTTCCATGCACCCTCATAACCATTCACAAAGTTGTAATATTTTCACTCCAGATTTTCCACATTGGCATTTTTTCACACCTCCTTATGAACAGTACAGCTGTCATTTTTCACATCCTAGCTGAAATGTGTTTTTGCACTTCCGGCGCAGAATAGCACGGTTGCTGTGGGAAATCAGCATTTGGGACAGATTAAGAAAATCACAGTGACTCTGTTCACGAGCAGAGGTCCTAAAATGCCTATGTTGAAAATTTAGTGACTAATGTCCATAAAATAACTGTGTTATGAGCATGCGTTATACAGTTTCCACGCATCCTAGTAACTTCACAAATTTGTAATATTTTCACTCCAGATTTTCAACATTGGCATTTTTCAGACCTCCTTATGAACAGTACAGCTGTCATTTTTCACATCCTGGCCGAAATGTGTTTCCGAACTTTTGGCACACAATAGCCATCGCTGTGGGAAGTCAGTGTTTGGGACAGATTAAGAAAATCACAGTGACACTGTTCATGAGCAGAGGTGCTAAAATGCCTATGTTTAAAATTTTGTGACAAAAGTCTATAAAATTACTGTTATGAGCTTATGTTGCGCAGTTTCCACGCACCCTCGTAATTTTGCGCATTTGTAATATTTTCACTCCAGATTTTCAACATTGGCATTTTTTAACACCTCCTTATGACCAGTACAGCTGTCATTTTTCATATCCTGGCTGAAATATGCTTATACACATCTGGCACAGAATAGCAAGGTCGCTGTGGGAAATCAATGTCCGGGACAGATCAAGAAAATCATAGTGACAGTGTTCATGAGCAGAGGTCACAAAATGCCTATGTTGAAAATTTGGTGAAATAATTCCACTAAATGACTGTGTTACATGCATGCGTTGCATAGTTTCCATGTATGTGCGGAAGATCGAGCATTTTTAATATTTTCACTACAGATTTTCAACATTGGCATTTTTTCAGACCTCCTTGTGAACAGTACAGCTGTCATTTTTCACATCATGGCTGAAATGTGTTTTCACACTTCTGGTGCAGAGTAGCGTGGTTGCTATGGGAAATCAGTTTTTGGGACAGATTAAGAAAATCACAGTGACTGTTCATGAGCAGAGGTCCTAAAATGCCTATGTTGAAAATTTGGTGATGAAAGTCCATAAAATGACTGTGTTACGAGCAAGCGTTGCTCAGTTTCCATATACCCTCGTAACCATTCGTAAATTTGTAATATTTTCACTCCAGATTTTCCACATTGGCATTTTTTCAGACCTCCTTATGAACAGTACAGCTGTCATTTTTCACATCCTAGCTGAAATGTGTTTTTGCACTTCCAGTGCAGAATAGTGCGGTCGCTGTGGGAAATCAGCGTTTGGGACAGATTAAGAAAATCACAGTGACTCTGTTCACGAGCAGAGGTCCTAAAATGCCTATGTTGAAAATTTGGTGACAAATGTCCATAAAATAACTGTGTTATGAGCATGCGTTATACAGTTTCCACGCATCCTAGTAACTTCACAAATTTGTAATATTTTCACTCCAGATTTTCAACATTGGCATTTTTTTCAGACCTCCTTATGAACAGTACAGCTGTCATTTTTCACATCCTGGCCGAAATGTGTTTTCGAACTTTTGGCACACAATAGCGCCGTCGCTGTGGGAAGTCAGTGTTTGGGACAGATTAAGAAAATCACAGTGACACTGTTCATGAGCAGAGGTGCTAAAATGCCTATGTTTAAAATTTTGTGACAAAAGTCTATAAAATGACTGTTATGAGCGTATGTTGCGCAGTTTCCACGCACCCTCGTAATTTTACGCATTTGTAATATTTTCACTCCAGATTTACAACATTGGCATTTTTTAACACCTCCTTATGACCAGTACAGCTGTCATTTTTCATATCCTGGCTGAAATATACTTACACACATCTGGCACAGAATAGCAAGGTCACTGTGGGAAATCAATGTTCGGGACAGATCAAGAAAATCATAGTGACAGTGTTCATGAGCAGAGGTCACAAAATACCTATGTTGAAAATTTGGTGAAATAATTCCACTAAATGACTGTGTTATGTGCATGCGTTGCACAGTTTCCATGTACGCGTGGAAGATCGAGCATTTTTAATATTTTCACTACAGATTTTCAACATTGCCATCTCTTCACACCTCCCTATGCATAGTACAGCTGTCATTCTTCACATCCTGTCCAATCTGTGTTTTCTTACATCTGGCACAGAATGGCATGGAAGCTTTGGGAACTCAAAGTTCTGGACACATTAACAAAATCACGGTGCCACTGTTCATGAGAAGAGGTCCCAAATGCTTTTATGAAGTGGGGGTCACAAAAAGGCCATGTTGAAAATCTGTAGTGCAAATACCAACAAATGCCCAGGGCATTAGGGTTTCTAACCATAACGTCCCACCCTGTTCAGACTGAACATCGGGGTGTGCCTTTGGATTGCCAACTGTAATGCTCATGCCATTCCACCCCCACCCTGCAGCCAGTGAGAGGCATCGAGGTGTGCCTTGGACTCTTCGGCCCCGGAGTTCACCCCATTCTCCTATACTGCACCCATTTCAACTTATGTCCTTATGGAATGGGGTGACTGCAAAGCTGAACACCCCAAGGCTCACCTCAACACTTGTCGGTGTCTGCAGGATAGGGTGAGGTGAAATGGCATGAACGTTATGGGTGATGACCCAAACGCATACCCCAATGCCTGTCCATCTCTGCAGGGTGGAGGTGGGGTTCGCATGACGTTCAATACTTCACTGCCATTCCTATTCTGCATCTGTTTAACCCCTGCATTTCCAATGCAAATACCAGCAAGCAAACATTTGGCATTGACAAACGCTTGTTGTAAATGGGGTGAAACAGTATGTTATCTAAGGTAAGAGTAAATATATTCTAAAAAAGTACAATATGAACAAGCCACCAGTGTTTTTTTACTGTTACTTATTACAGGTAATTTAATTTAAAGGATGTTGCAGTGATCAGCATACCAGTATTTTGTTAAAGGATTCTTAATAGAATGACAAGAGGGATGGATAGAGAGGTATACACATACATGCACATACCGAGAGATGGACCTATGGATGGAGCTATGGATGCATGTGATGGACAGTTGGATGGATGTATGGAAGAACAGATGAATGAATGGGTAAATGGATAATTGGATGGATGGATGGATGGGCAGGTGAATGGAAAGATGAATGAACTGCTAGATGGCTGGATAATTAAAGGGTACCTGAACAAGCAACTTTTTAAAACTGCAAACTCCAAAATGCGTTTACATTTATGCTAAAACTGCATTTATGTAAATAACATAAATGCAGTGTCATAGCTTTGGAAAAATGTAAACATCAGCCTTTTAGTTTAAAAAAACAGCCTTGCCTGCTCCCTAAAATGTCTGCCAAGTGTGTTAAGTGACGACATCATTGGAGCCAGAGGCAGAGACCCACATGGCTCCCTATAGTGCTAACTAGTTCGTCTTTCCCTCTTTGTTTTGAATTGTTTGACCAGAATGATCAACGCCATGTGTCAACATGTGGATTATTTTGATCAGTACACATGTTAGGCTATGGTTTTGTTAGTTTGTTTTTACTTTAACTTGCTGAAATTATTTTGTAATCCAGATGACTTTCTCTTTGGCAAGCCGCAGTGCAGTACAACACTTCAAATACCTGATGATCTAGTGGTTATGTGACGTCCTGAAATTTGTAGCGAAGTACTAGTCTGGTCCAATTCCAAAGCTCATGCTTTCTTGATAATCCACAAATAAGCTTCTCTTGTAGTCTTTTTCCACGTGAACCTCCTGCACCTTGCCTGGCTTCTGTTGAACATCCCACCATCCATACTCTGTCCTTAGTACTGCCTGGGGCCGCATTTGAGCTTGCGGTCTCATGGAGAGAATTATCACACCTCAGATTATAATCTTGTACCTCAGAGAGTTGTGCACAATTAAATCAATATGTTTCATCAGCTGCCACTGTTAAAAAATGCCTCCCAAATCACTCTCCAGTCCACTTTCTCAATGAGCTTATCTGCTTGGACCAAGAGAAAAGGCAGCTACAAAGGCTGCCTGCTGGGAAGTAGGCTCTCTGGCTACCCCTTCCCCTCCAAAAAGCAAGAGAGGAGGAAGGCTGCCTGCTGGGAGGGAGGCTCTCTGGCTACCCCTCCTCCCTGTAGGAAGCAAAAAGAGAAAGGCTGAGCTGCTGGGGGAGAGAGAGAGCAGGAGGTTTCCCTGAGGGGACTGGGGCTAACTGACTGGACTGGAAGGGACAGTTAAAGTGAGCCTCGGGCTTTAGGGACTGCTACACATAGGGGCCCCTAAATTTCAGCCAGGGGAGAGCCTTGGAAGCTGGGTGGCCACTAGCCCAGGTCTGGCTGAGGGGAAGCTGATCCACCCTGTGTCTTCAGTGTGAATCCATTGCTGCAGTAGAGACCAGAAAGATAGACAGACTAACAGGCCTGCCTGGTGAATACTGTATACAAAGGCCCTCGGGTGAAGCTGGAAAGGCCAGGCAGGTGAAGAACAGTCCCTCCTCTGCCCTACGTGCATATCCTTGAATCAGGGAGACCAACACCCAAGACTCCAAGACTGCCCCTTTGCCCCAAGAAAACATACAGTTGATTTTTTAGCCCCCCCCCCCATCTTGTTCTGTTTCCATATTATATTTATTTTTTTGCTTTTGTTTTGTGGTTGTTTGTGGTTAATTTGGTGGGTCATTTTTCCAACTGGGTCGAGACCAGAATAATGGCTTTCCAGGATGTAGAAGACTGGTGTGACTTTGAGGGTTTTAACCCCCATAGGATGCTGCTAGTGCACAACATGGCAGTAGGGCAGAAAAAAGAGGACATCCTAGATATCTTGAAGGGGACTCTGCCTGACTGTGGGGCGTTAAAGATTCAGCAGGAAGTGATAGACCGGGTTAAGGGGTGCAAGGATGTAACAGTGGAGGAAGGGAAGGACTTGGGTCCCATGGAAGTACCCCCCAAAGTCACCTCTGATACATCACAAGAGACCTGTGTCTTGCTGAAAAAGGGGATGGCCTGTGACCTGCCCTCAGGGGAGCCAGGTCCTTCGGGCCCCCTGAGCGAGGAGTGGATGTATGTTGAATCCCGTTTAGGAGAATGGCTTAAGGAGGAAGGGAAGACCCTGTATGATCTCTGGACCCTGCTCCTGGGAGGCGGGGCACTCCCGATGACACCGCTGGGTGGTCTGACCCTCTATATGGAGATGGCCCATGAGCAGTACAAGCAGCTCTGTACCTTCTCCAGGGCCATCCCGATGCCCGCGGGGGTGCGGGGGAGGATGATTTCCACTCCTGGAGCAGGCAGGCCACTCAGATGATTCAGATATGGGGGTGTTCTAAGAAGGAAAAATGCAAGCGAGTATTGGAAAGCCTCTGGGGTATGGCGCTGGATGTGATCCGGTCCTTGCGGGCCAGTCAGCCCAACTGCACTCCCCATGAATACCTGGATGTCCTGCGGAGCACTTTTGGGGTGGTCAAGAAGAGGGAGACGGTGCTGGGCCAGCTGTTGGGCACCATGCAGTGTACTTATGAGAAACTGTCCCAGTATATCACCCGGGTGGAGACCATAATGTGCAAGCTTGCTGAGGCTGGGCACGACCCCTGTCGATGGTGGCACAGATGCAGCTCGAGCAGATCCAGTGGTGGGTGGTGCACTCACACCTGACGGTGGTCACCCTCGGGCTGCAGAACAGGAAAGGTGATCCTCCCACATTCAAGCAGCTGTTGGATGAGGTGAAAGAAGAGGAAGCCCAAGAGGAGGTGGGAGCCCCGCTGATGGTGCTCACTGCCAGCAGTGCCTCCCTGCGGCCCCAAGTCCCACCCCCACCCAAACCGGCTAGGTCACCGGACTTGGGGCCGGTCTTGCAGGAGGTCCAGGGCATGAAGGACCTGGTATGGACCGTGCAGCTGGCTATGGAATCCCTCCCTTTCCCTGGCAAGGTGGCACCTGACTCACGGCAAACACCACCCACCTACCCTGCCCCCCCGGCTCGGGTCTCAACGGTCCTTGAGGCCCCAGGATGGGTGGTTCTGCTGCAAATGTGGGAAGGATGGTCATACATAGTGAGGCTGCCTCATGGAGGAGAACCTGCAGCTGGTGGCTGAGAAATACCAGGAGCAGGAAAACTTCAATGGAGACCTGTAATGGAGTGACCCTCACCCACGAAATGCCCCTACTCCACTTTTTGGACTGAACCTCCAAATTAGGGTGTGCCGATGGGCCCTATTGGTCCTCGAGCAGACCCTGAGGTCTTGGTGGAGGGGGTGACCTGTTCCGCGTTACTGGATAGCGGGTCCCAGGTCACCATCATCCACTGGCCTTTTTATGACCAACACCTAACACACCTACCTCTCCTACCCCTGTCTGGATTGTCCCTGTGGGGTATAGACAGCATGGATTACCTGTATGATGGGTATTTTGTGGTCAGCAATTCCTTCCCAACAAGGGGGGACGAGATCCCACCTGCTATAGAATTCCTCGCGTTGGTCTGCCCTGAGCCAAAGAGCATGTCTGACACCCCGGTGCTTACTGGGACCAATGCCAATATGTTTGAGTGGTTGGCCAAGATGTGCTCTGACCGGGGTGGGATAGGTTAGCTTGCTAGCCTTTCAGTTAAAGTTGCCATGAAAAGGGTGGGGCTTGAGGTGACGAGTGACCCTATTGGGGCTGACAGAGGCAGGGTCAGAGTGATCTGATGGATGGATGGGGGAGGCTAACCCCCCCCCGGGTGCAGAATGCCACGTGGTGGGCATCGCTCAGTTCGACCAATCCCCCCAGGGGCTGCTTTCATATTCGATGCCCCCCCTCTGGGTAGCTTGCAGTATGGGTTGTTGGTCTAGCAAGGAGTGCTGCCTTCCCAAAACAGTTACCGTGCCTGGTGAGTTACTGCAAGGGTTCAGAACGAGTCCAAAATGCCAGTGACCATCCAGAGGGGTTGTGTGTTGGCCACTATCTTTAGGTGTGATGCAGCCATGTCTGTCATCCCTGGAGAAGACTTTGGAGGCTTCCCTATCACTGACAGTTACAGGAAGAGTCTGAGCCACAAGTTGGCGAAGCGCTGGAAAGGTTTTCTCTTTGCATGAGTAGGACACGGGTTGTGTCACTGGGGAAGAACACCATATCTGGCTGACAGACGACCACCCATTCAGGGAATGGTCATGGAGGTTAGCACCTGTGGATGTGGAGGATGTTCGGAAACACCTGCTGGAGTTGCTGAATGCCGAGGTCATCACGGAATCCTGGAGCCCGTATGCTTCCCTCATTGTGGTGGCCCAGAAGAAGAGTGGAGCTGTGAGGATGTACATCGACTACAGATCGCTAAACAAGCAGACTATCCCAGTCCAGTACATGGTACCCAGAGTGGAGGATGCGCTGGGCAGCTTGTCGGGGAGCAAGTGGTTCTCCATGCTGGATCTCTGGAGTGGGTACTACCAGTTACCCATGGCAGAGGGGGACAAAGACAAGACCGCTTTTATATGCCCACTGAGGTTCTACCAGTTCGAGCATATGCCCCAGGGCATATCTGGAGCCCTGGCCACCTCCCAGTGCTTGATGGAAAGGGCTGTGAGAGACATGAACTTGCTCAAGGTCATAGTTTATCTGGATGAACTCATCATCTTTGGGCAGACCCTGGAAGAACATGATACCCAGATGATGAAGGTCCTGGACCAAATGGTGGAGTTCGACTTACAAGTCTCCATCGACAAATGTCAGTTCTGTCAGCCTGCGGTTAAGTATGTTGGGCACATCATCTCAGCCAAAGGGGTGCAAACAGACCCAGCTAAAGTGGAGGCCCTCCAATCATGGCCCTGGCCCATCCATTTGCACACCTTGCAGTCCTGCTTGGGGTTCTGCAGGTACTATCATCAGTTCATGAAGGATTACTCCTTGGTGGTACATCCTCTGAATGACCTGATGCAAGGTTACCCTCCGGTGAACCAGAAGAAGGGACAAACCTCTCGTAAGGGGTACC
The DNA here is from genome assembly GCA_016271365.2 of Neoceratodus forsteri. NCBI lineage: Eukaryota > Metazoa > Chordata > Ceratodontiformes > Ceratodontidae > Neoceratodus > Neoceratodus forsteri. The sequence continues at coordinate 214,330,060 of JADMNL010000026.1, read as the reverse complement.
TGTGTATTTGGGAAACTTTTGGGGACCGACAGACTCCAGAGTGTGAGGATGCCTTCAGGGAAATCATCTGGAGACTGGGGGAGACCCCTGTTCTCACATTTGCAGACCCTCTTAAGCCCTATGTCCTGCACACAGATGCCAGTTTGAGTGGGCTGGGCGCCGTCTGTGCCAGGAGTATCCTGAGGGGTTCTGCCCTGTGGCTTTTGCTAGCCGTGGCCTGACTTCCTTCGAGAGGAATTACCTAGTTCACAAGCTGGAGTTCTTGGCATTAAAGTGGGCAGTGATGGAAAAGTTCCATGAGTATCTGTATGGGGTCCCATTCACCGTGCACATTGGCAACAACCCCCTGACATATGTCACCACCACGGCGAAGTTGGACGCGGCAGGGCACTGATGGCTGTCAGCTCTCTCCACATACAGTTTCAGTCTGGAGTATTTGAGAGGACAAGTCAACGTGGATGCAGACACCTTGTCCCGACCCCCAACCCCCTGGCCCAGGTTGGACTGACCCTGGTTCAAGCACTCTGCTCGCTGCTGGAGCCCCCTCCTGACACCGTCACATGTGCCACCCGAAGTATAAAGGTACTGGGAGCCCCCCCCCGAAGCTATCCTGCCTGCTTATCTAAATTTCACAGGCCTAGATCTCCGATCCCTGCCTCAGCCTAGTAAGTCTGACCTGCAGCATGAGCAGGCTTCTGACCCTGGCATACGAGACCTTCTTCAGGCTATTGTGGAGGGGAAATCCCCCTGGCAGGCACAGAGAAGTCACCCTGATGCCCACTGAATGCTAAGGGAGTGGGATAAGCTGGTCCTGCAGGATGGATTGCTGCTGCATGCAGTGCAGGACAAGCACCATTCAGCCCAATCTAAGCAGTAGTTGGTGTTGCCTGCGGTATACCGTGGGGCTGTCCTCAAGTCCCTACATGATGATATGGGGCACTTGGGCTATGACTGCACCCTAGATGTGTGAAGGGCCAGGTTCTAGTGGCCCAGGATGAAAGCAGACGTGGAGAGCCTCTGCAAGCGCTGCCTGCGGTGCATCCAGCGAAAGATCTTGCCCGGACGGGCCACTCCTCTGGTCAACATCAGCACAAATGGGCCCCTGGAGTGGGTGTGCATGGATTTTCTTTCCTCGGAACCCGACAGAAAAAACATGGCCAATATACTGGTCATCATGGATCACTACACCCGGTACGTGCAGGCTTTCCCCACAAAAGACCAGAAGGCAGGCACTGTGGTTAAGGTCCTGCAACAGTATGTCCAGCATTACTGCCTCCCCAAAAGAATACACTCTGACCAGGGCCGGAACTTTGAGAGCCATATGGTGAGGGAGTTTCTGTTGTCCTATGGCATACAGAAATCCTACACAACCCCTTACCACCCCAAGGGGGATCCACAGCCCAAACGCTTCAACAGCATATTGTTGAACATGTTGGGTGCCCTGGACCCTGTAGACAAAGCCAACTGGAGTCAAAAGGTCGGTCAATTGGTGCACACGTACAACTGTACGAAAAATGATGCGACTCAGTGCTTTCTCTTTTACCTCATGTTTGAGCATGAGGCCCAGCTGCCAGTGGACCTTTGCTTCAGGGAATCTGCTGATGGGACCTCCCATAAGTCGTACCTTGAGTATACCAGCCAGCTAAGGGAACAGCTCCAGGCAGCGTACAAGCTCACTTCTGAAGCGGCAGCTCATAACTGTCAGGGGAACAAAAGGAGATATGATGCCAGAGTATGGAGTCAGGAGCTGGGAGTGGGGGACAGGGTCTTCCTGCGTAATCTGGGACTCCAGGGGATGCACAAGATCCAGGAGTGGTGGGCCCCGGACAGTTACCTTGCGGTGGAAAAACTGTCTAGCCATCCACTGTATCATATAAAGCAGGAGCATGGTCATGGGCTCTAGAAAATGCTGCACCAGAATTATTTGCTCCCCATTGGAGAGATTGTGCCAAACCCTGCCCCAGGATCTGACCCGCTGGCAGCAAGATGGCCCGTAACCCGGGGGAAGCATAAGCAGAGGGGGCTGACCTTTTTCTCCCCTCTTGGCCACTCCACCGGGGGTGCCGATGCTGATTCCCTGCCACTCCAGGAAGAGTCGAGAGGCCACTCAAGCAATGAGAGCGAGGAGGGGGACTCTGCCTGCTCTCAGTGGGGGATGGATCTGGACAGTCCCTCCCCCCAGTGGGAGTGGTACTGCTGAAACTCTGCCCCTTCCATGAGTACCAGCCACCCAGATCCTGTGTACTAGTTAAACTCAGAGGCCCGGCCCACTGCTCCTGTGTCAGGGCTTAATCTAGGTAGTGTTTTGGGTAGTCAGGAAGGCCACCTGGCATGCCCTCCTCCACCAGACAGTGAGTTAGCTACAGCCTCTGCCCCTGATCTAACCCCATTTAGTGTAGAGGTACTGGGTCAGCCCCGGAGGGGGAGGGAATGGTAGATTCTAGGGACATAGATATGTTGTTCATCCACACTGTCTGGCAGGTTCCTTGCCGCTTTAAATCTTGCCGGAAGGTCTTCAAGCTGGCTCCTCCCACCCACCCGGGTGGTAAAACTCTCAGCTCTGCCCCATGATGCCAGATCTTCCTTACCGCTTGGAAGCTCAGGTTCCCTCCTTAACGCTCTGCGTATAGGACTAGTTCCTAATTCTTGATTTTCAAAATTAAAAGTTTTGCTAAACAGACTTGGTCTTCTCTCATCGGCTCGATGGACAACATCGACTCCCGGTTTCAGAGATGCCCTTGCGGGCAGAAGATGCCGGACGCATCCGCACTCACGTCGTTTACGCTGGGCCTTGAGCGACCCGCGGGCCTGCGACCTGTGCTCTTCCTTTTAGGCCTACGTCCTCGAAGACCGTGCTGCCCGTTTACAACTAGGGCATCCCGAGAAGAGATTTCCTCCGGTTAAGTCAAAAGAGGCCTGGTCGGCGGTGTCCATGGCGGCGGGCTCGGCGGATCAGCTCGAGCAAATGATCGCCCTCGAAGAGGAGGCGGCGCGGGCCACTTCTACCTCGGCTGTGGCATTTGTCCCGCTTTCTCTCGGTGCCTCTTATTCGGCTTCTTTTAAGGAGCTTTGTCTGACCCTCTCGACAAAAGGTGAGGGTCCAACTCTTCTGGACCGCTTTCTCGGTCCAAAAGAAGACAAGAGTAAGTCTCACCTCGTCGACTCTTGGGAGCGGGAAAGATCCCTTTCCCTAGTTGCGGCCGCCGACTGGTCGACCTCGGCTCGGCCACTGGTTTCACGGTGTCCCCGTCAGGCCAGTTGACCGAGACTCCCGTCGATGCGGTCGAGATTTTTCTCGACCCGTTGGACGGGTTGTCGGCTGGAGAAGCTGAGAATCCCCTCTCCCCGGTTCCCCCGGTGGGAGTTGAGGATCCCGTTGGCTCGTCTGTGCCTCCGGTTCCAGAGCCTTGGTGGAATCGTCCGAACCGAGGGGAGTGCCGATTCCCGACACCTCCCCGCACCGTCCTCGGCCTAGCTGAGGTTCTCGGTCTCGGTCTTGGACGTCTTCACGGTCCAGCCGATCCCGCCATCATAGGTGGTCTCAGTCTCGGCACCGCGGCAAGCGGCGCCGCCGCTCTTTCTCTTCCTCCTCCTTGGACGAGGGGAGGCTTCGACGCAAGTTGCATCGGAGGTATGAGGAACTCATGTGGCAACAGCTCCTTCTGACCGGGAATAAGCCGACGCCGTCGTCTTCCCCGGCCATTAAGTGGCTGTCACCGGAGCGGCCGAGACAACCCCCTCATTTTAGCTGAGGAGCCTGTTCCCAGGCCGGTTGTTCGGCCAATTCCAGCTGCCCCACCGATTTCAGTGGAACCTCTGCCTCCACAGCCATTAGTTGGGGCTCCGACCAAAAATTCTCGGTCGGCTCAGGGACTGCCCCATAGGCTGTCTGTCACCCTCACTTCCAATAGACCTCGGCAGGTGGAGGGTGGCTCAGGTCCGAGGCAGCTCTTTGAGGACTCTTCCGAGTCTGAGGATGATTCCTCCCTTTTCTCCAAGCGAATGGACTTGGAGTCCTCAGGAGGACAGTCAGTGGACGATAGCCCTTCGTTCTTCCTAGGATTACTTCGGCTCATCTCAGAGTCCACCGGGATGAAGCTTGAACCCGTTTCTAAATGAGCCAGGTATCCCCTCATGGAGATTCTGGACCGAGGGGATTCCCCTAAGGAGGCCTTTCCGGTGGCCGAGGCCATAGTGGGTCCGGCCTTGGAGCTCTGGCAGTGCCCTGCTTCCTGTCCTGCGCCTTCGGCCAGGATGGCCAGGAAGTATGCGGTCCCTACCGGTTCCCTGTCCGGTTTTTCGGAACACCCCTCGCTGAGGGGTTGGTTACCGACAGCGTTTTCCGTGTGCCGGGAATGCTAGGGATGTGGACAAACCTTCCGACAAGAAGCCCAAGAAATTGGACTATGCCGGGTGAAAAGTCTATGCTGCGTCCTCTCTCGGCCTTCGCCAGGCCAGTTCGGCCATCCTCATGGCACATTTTTCTCATGCCCTGTTGGGCTCCCTGGATGAGGTCGTCCCTCATCTTCCCGCGGATCTGCAGACTACAGTCAGGCAGGTGCGGGACCAGGGCAGGGCAGTGGCCAAACAGCAGCTCCAGACTGCTTTAGATATTGGGGACTCATGTGCCAGGTCTGTGGCAGCCGCAGTGGCTATGCGTCGGCAGGCTTGGCTGAAGATATCCACCTTTACTTCGGATACCCAGCACAAGTTGGCGGATGTTCCCTTATTGGGGACTGACCTCTTCAGCCCTGGGGTGGAAGGTCACCTGCAGAGGATCGAGAAGTCCAATGCTACCTTGGACTCGGTCTCTTCCGCTCAGAAGGACAAAGGCCACAAACCACAGCCTAAGCCCTTTCGTCCTTCTGCGCCCGGCGCATCCGGCCCAGCAACGTCAGGGCCAGCAGGCTCGGGCTTGGCATCCCAAACCCAAGCCCGGAGCTTCCTCCAACAGGAAGCAGGGAGGTAAAGGCCCAGGAGGTCCCTCGGCCGGTCCCTCCTCCAAGCCTGCCCAGTGACGGGCTGAGGGGTGTCGCCCCCAACCCCGTTACCTCACCCCAGGTTCCCCCCGTGGGGGGACGGCTCCAGCACTTCCTTTCCGCCTGGTCCATTATTACCACGGACAGGTGGGTACTGGAGGTGGTGGGAAAAGGCCTGCCTCTAGAATTCGAGCAGGCTCCGCCCTTCAGAGCCGTCGCACCTCGGGGGGCCTCGGGGTCCGCAGCCTCACTGTCGGCTCGTCGGGCCGACATTGCTCTCCTCCTCCAAAAGGAGGTGATCAGGGAGGTAGCGGACCCTCCCTCAGACCCGGGGTTTGTGTCCAGGTACTTCCTGGTTCTGAAATGGATGGGGGGCTGGCGCCCCATTCTCGACCTACATGACCTGAACAAGTTCCTAAGGTCTCGAACCTTCAGGATGGTCACTCTGGCTCAGATAATACCATCCCTGGAACACGGCATGTGGTTCTGCTCTCTGGACCTGCAGGACGCATTCTTTTACGTCCCTATCCATCCATCACATTGGAGATTCCTTCACTTTCGAGCGGAGAGATCCCGCTTCGAGTTCCGAGCCATGCCCTTCAGCCTGTCTCCAGCTCCCAGGGTCTTCACCAAATGCATTGCAGTGGTGACAGCTTTCCTGCGGCGCCGAGGGGTCCAGGTGTACCCTTACCTGGACGATTGGCTGATAGCAGCCCCTCCAGACAGGAGGTGGAGCGGTCCAGAGATCTGGCCCTCCAGGTTTGCTCTCAAGTCGGCCTTCTCATCAACGAGGCCAAGTCGGAACTTGAGCCGAAGCAGGTGATTCTGTTTATCAGGGCAGAGCTCGACTCTCTTCAAGCCAGAGCACGGCTCCCAGCGGACAGGGCCGAGGTTCTTACCTCCTTTGCCCAATCATTTCTGGTTGGGCAATTGCGCCCTGCCCGGGACTTCCTGTGCCTCCTGGGTCTCATGGCGGCCTGTACCAGCATGGTCCGTTGGGCACGCTGGCACATGCGCCCCCTTCAGTGGGGACTGGCCAGCTAGTGGTCACAGCGCTGCGATCCATTGGACCAGCTAGTGATGGTGACCCAGGAGATGTGGAATGCTCTCCAGTGGTGGACCGTTCCATCTCATCTGCAGGAGGGCATCCCGTTTGTCCGCCCCGAGCCGATGGTCTCTCTATCGACCGATGCCTCTCTGATGGGTTGGGGTGCCCATCTGGGGGAACACCGTGCGCATGGCCTCTGGTCCCCGCGGGAGTCCCGATGCCACATCAACCTGCTGGAGCTCTGAGCGGTCTGCCTAGCTCTCACCACCTTTGCTCCATTTCTCCGGGGTCAAGTGGTCCGAGTCCAGACGGACAATACCACGACCATGTACTACCTAAACCGCCAGGGCGGGACGCGTTCCATGCTTCTTTGCAAGGAAGCTCTCTGCATTTGGTCACTCATGCGCAGCCTGGAGGCGGATCTCCTAGCCATTCATGTGGCAGGAGCCTCCAACACCCTGGCCAATGCCCTGAGCCGGATAGGGGCTGCATCTCATGAGTGGTCTCTCCTGCCGGAGGTAGTACAAGATCTGTTCTCCCACTGGGGCACACCTCAGGTGGACCTGTTTGCCTCCAGGGAGGCGAAGCTGAGGCTGTTTCATGCCCGTCCCCCTCAGCAGGGCTCGCTGCAGGGGGATGCCTTCTCGAGGCTGTGGACCCCGGGCCTCTTCTACGCCTCTCCCCCATTTCCCTTGATTCACAAGGTGCTTCTCAAAGCAAGGAGGGACAAGGCACAGGTGATCCTGATAGCCCCATACTGGCCCCGCCAGTTCTGGTACCCAGATCTCCTCAGCCTCGGCTCCAGGCTCCCGAGGCAGCTTCCAGCTCGCCCGGACCTGCTCTCAGTCAATCAGGGGAAGGTGTTCCATCCGGACCTTCAATCCCTGCACCTGATGGCCTGGTTCCTGAGCGGCTAGAGTTCCAGGCTTTGGGTCTTTCCGACGAGGTCCTCAATGTTGTTGAGGCGTCCCTTAAGGAGTCGACCAGGAAATGCTATGCCTTCAAATGGAAGAGATTTTCCATTTGGTGTCAGGGCAAGGGCTTGGACCCTTCCTCCTGTCCTTTGGCAAGCATCTTGGACTATTTATGGTCCCTTTCTAGTCAAGGGCTTAGGCCGACGACCCTAAGGGTGCACCTGGCAGCCATCTCTGCTTACCAGGCGCGGGCCGGGGAGCAGTCGGTGGCGCAGGAGAAGGTGGTCTGGCACTTTTTCAAAGGCCTTGATCACATTTCCCCTCCAGTGTGAGAACCTCCACCTCCATGGGATTTACTGCTGGTACTGGCTAAGCTCATGGGAAAGCCATTCGAACCAATGCACAGGTGTGAACTCTCTCATCTGTCATGGAAGACCGCCTTCTTGGTGGCTATCACGTCAGCCAGAAGGATGGGAGAACTCCAGGCGCTCTGCATTGAGTCTCCTTACCTGGTCTTCCACAGGGACAAGGTTGTCCTGTGCCCCCACCCGAAATTCCTTCCGAAGGTGGTGTCAGAGTTTCACCTTAACCAGATGTTGACTCTGCTGGTGTTCTACCCCAATTACACCTCGGAGGCCGAATACAGGCTCCATACTTTGGACCCTAGAAGGGCGCTCGCTTATTATAAGGAGCGCACGGCTGAAATTCGGGGAGAGGTTCGCCAGCTGTTTGTCACCTATGCTGAAGCCACACCTGGCAGACCTGCAGCCAAGTGGACGATAAGCAGGTAGGTCACCTCCTGCATAGATCTCTGCTACAAGTTGGCGGGCATGGAGCCTCCCAGAGGGATAAGAGCTCATTCTACCCATCATACTGCTGCTACCTGGAAGTCAGCACACACCTTCATCACCCATTACCACATCGACCTTGAGTCACGCCGGGATGCTGGTTTTGGGGCCTCAGTTCTCCAGTCTCTATTCCCTAAGTAGGGTGTGTGCGCCTTGCCTCCCTCCTCCCAGAGAACTGCTAGGAGTCTGCCAGACAGTGTGGATGAACAACATATCCATGTCCCTAGAAATACAGGTTACTCACCTGTAACAGGAGTTCTAGGAATGGTATATTGTTCATCCTACAACCCTCCGACCTCCATGGCTTCGGCCTTTAACCTGAGCTTCCAGTGGCTAGATCTGGCATCATGGGGCGGAGCCGAGAGTTTACCACCCGGTGGGTGAGAGGAGCCAGCTTGAAGACCTTCCGGCAAGATTTAAAGCGGCAAGGAACCTGCCAGACAGTGTGGATGAACAACATATACCATTCCTAGAACTCCTGTTACAGGTGAGTAACCTGTATTTTTGACCCTACAGGACAAACTGCACTGGGACATAATAATAAGTAAACAATAGTGTCTGACATTATATTCTGTCGCTCTCTGAGTTGGACCCCAGGTTGGAATCTTTAGTGGAGGGCTGCAGCCCCCCTGTAACAAGGTTGGGGGCAGAGCCTCCCACAGAACAATAAATAAAAAGAAATTGCGCAATGCGATTGTGCCCCATGGTATTCTGTCGTGTGACATTATGACTTCGTGCCAGACAAACCACCCCCACTGACTTGGTCCCCTTACCCAATGATGCCCTGCCTCGAATATCGGGCCAGCCTCCCAGGCCCACTGTAAAGCTCACGTACGACACCAGAGGATGAGTCCACAAACCTGCTAATCAATGTCCTCCTCAAGCCCGTGGTGCCTGTTCTCTATACTCCAATTTGTTGCCCTAGGGAGGCAGTAGGGAACTGTGGGTGCACACCCTCTATTACCTGTATATAGTCCATTATTGTGGCTGGACTTTGTACAGGCCTATCTGGGAATACGATTATTGTTGGTGCTAGTTAGAAACCAGGTTTCTAGCTAGAAAAGTGCATACTACTGTCATGGGTTCCTAAAAAGGATAAAAGGTGTTTGTTGGGATGCAAAGTTTCCAGCCAGGGGAGTGTGTAAGCCCCCCAAAATGAGCTTACCTGCTGGGATCAAGAGAAAAGGCAGCTACAAAGGCTGCCTGCTGGGAAGTAGGCTCTCTGGCTACCCCGCCCCCCTCCAAAAAGGAAGAGAGGAGGAAGGCTTCCTGCTGGGAGGGAGGCTCTCTGGCTACCCCTCCCCCCTGCAGGAAGCAAAAAGAGGAGAAAGGCTGAGCTACTGGGGAGAAAGAGAGAGCAGGAGGTTTCCCTGAGGGGACTGGGGCTGACTAATGGGACTGGAAAAGACAGTTAAAGTGAGCCTTGGGCTTTAGGGACTGCTCCATGCAGGGGCACTTAAATTCCAGTGAGGGGAGAGCCCTGGAAGCTGGGTGGTCACTAGTCCAGGTCTGGCTGAGGAGAAGCTGATCCGCCCTGTGACTTCTTTGTGAATTCACTGCTGCAGTAGAGATCAGAGAGCTAGAAGGAGGAACAGGCCTGCCTTTTGAATACTGTACACAGAGGCCCCTGGACGAAGCTGGAAAGGACAAGCAGGTGAAGGACAGTGCTTCCTAAACCCTCCATGCATATCCTTGAATCAAGGTGACCATAACCCTCCTGGGGAAGCCGTGAGTACCCTGAGCTGCAGCTCTAGGGATACTTTGTTTGCATCAGCTAAGAGGGTTGGGGAAGAGCTCCACCCCCAATGACAGACTGATTTTCTTTGAACTTGTGTTGCTCTGCAAGGGTCCCAATGAGAGACTGCAGGCCTGCAACTGAGAACAGTGACATACCCACCATCTGGGATTGTTCTGGGTGCACCCAGGGGAGGGGGGAGAGCTCTTTACTGTGTTGTGTGCATATTTTTATGGAGGCTCATGGGAGTAGCCCTCACCTCCTCGGTCTAAGGTTATTTTAAATAAATGAGGGATTACTGTTTGCCATATTACATAAGTGTTTGTGTTTTGCTGTTCTCGGTATTATGAGGTGGGGGAATTGATCTAACTGTGCCAATGGGGTCCATCATTAGAGGGATATATCATTGTTCCTGTGGGTTGGTAACCTGTCTTGCCCACAGGAGGCCGCACAATTGCCCTAGGTGGAGGCACCAAGTCACCATTAGAGATCTGGCCAGGACTCAGGCCTGGCCCCTTGGGGAGTTATGGTGAGGGTTGCGGGGCAGCCCAGGTGAGTGTGACAAGAGGGGTTGTTATACTGTATTTATGTAACTAACATAAATGCAGTTCCATAGCATTTGAAACATGTAAACATCAGCCTTTCAGTTTCAAAAAACAGCCTTGCCTGCTCCCTAAAATGTCTGCCAAGTGTGTTAAGTGATGACATCATTGGAGCCAGAGGCAGAGACCCACATGGCTCCCTATAGTGCTAACTAGTTCTTCTTTTCCCCATTGTTTCACCAGAATGATCAACACCATCTGTCAACATGTGGATTATTTTGATCAGTACACATGTTAGGCTATGGTTTTGTTAGTTTGTTTTTACTTTAACTTGCTGAAATTGTTTTGCAATCCAGCTGGCTTTCTCTTTGGCAAGCGTAGTGCAGTACAACACTTCAAATACCTGATGATCTAGTGGTTATGTGACGTCCTGAAATTTGTAGCGAAGTACTGATCTGGCCCAATTCTAAAACTCAGGCTTTCTTGATAATCCACAAAGCTTCTCTTGTAGTCTTTTTCCACATGAACCTCCTGCACCTTGCCTGGCTTCTGTTGAACACCACACCATCCATACTCTGTCCTTAGTACTGCCTGGGGCCGCATTTGAGCTTCTGGTCTCATGAAGAGAATTATCACACCTCAGATTATAATCTTGTACCTCAGAGAGTTGTGCATACCTAAATCAATATGCTTCATCAGCTGGTACTGTTAAAATATGCCTCCCAAATCACTCTCCAGTCCACTTTCTCAATGTTTGACTTCTGCTCCCACAGTAAACATTGAGTGGATCACCACCCTTCTGCACAGTGAAGGCAGTATATACAGTCCCCCTGTTGTGTTTTTTCCCCAACTCATTAACCAACAACTGAGTCTTCCTGGAGGGCCAAGCAATAAGCATCAAGACACACCAGAAAAACTGCTATTCATGTCCTCATAAGGGCTGTACTTACTATGGATAACAATATTTTTAGCAGGAGAGTCATACTAATGCCTTGAATGAATCCATCCAACTTCCAGAGTCAGTCTACTCCTTTACCTGTGATCTACAGAACCCTGCAGGACAGTTCTCGGCAGTTCTTCTCCAGTACTTTTCTGTGTCCTACTCCACAATGCAAGTTGGCTGGCTACCACCCTTCTAAATCTTGAATGAGCTATACACAGCTCCCTCGATACTGTTCCAACAAATGTCAACATCCCCCTTCCCACCCGAGGGTAATCTCTCTGCACTGAATTCAAGTTACAATATAGGTACAACCCTGCCACACTTGAGTATTTGTCATCACTGGCTGCTCTCATCCACAGTCAGGTAGTGATCATGGTGCTGGCAGCCCCACACCTCAGATCTCACAATGATCTGCTCAACTTCCCCTGTCTTCCCCTAACCTGAATTTAGCTCTACCCTGTTGGAATGGCCTCTTCAGTCCCTCTCTGGCATTCATTCTTCTCACCTGCTCCCCTCACCAAAAACTGGTAAGCTCACTACCCTTCCGCATCATGAATGTGGATAGGACAGTTTCCTGTGTTATTTTTACATATTAATAAACATGATCTTCTGGTAAGCCAGGATGATAGCAGAAAGACACAAGGGGAAAAATAGGCTTTCTTACCCATATAAGGTCTACGTTACCAATGATTAGGCACTATTAAATAATGTGCATATGATGCACACACCCATCATTTAATAGTGCCTAATCAAAGATAGCCTAGATCTTTTAAAGCTAGGAAAACCCATCTTTCCCCCTGTGCCCTGCTGCTATCAGCCTGACTTACTGGAAATATTTGTTTATTTTTGATATGTCAGAAAACCTGGGGACTGTACTACCTGCATTCATGATACAGAAGTGTGATGAGCTCACCAGTTTTTGGTGTGGGGAGGAGGAGTGAATAATGAATACCAGAAGGGAACTGAGAAGGCCACTCCTGCAAGGTACTGCTATATTCAGGTAAGGGGAAGACAGAAGGGGAGAAATATGAGCAGATCACTGTGAAGTATAAGATGTGGGGCTGCCAGCACCATGATCACTACCTGACCCCATTGTCCTGGACAACATTCTCCTTCCCATGAAACCAGTTCATGCAATTGTCTAAGGTTGTGTGTGCATATTAATGTGTGAATTGGCTGCCACTACATGTTCAGTCACTTCACTACCAGTCTAACATTGCTTGTAAAGTACTTTGAGATACAATGTGTATGAAAAGCACTATATAAATGCTGATTCTTATTATTATTATTTCCCATGGAAAAAGAAGACAAGACAAGCATGTTTTTGATTTCCAAGAAAATATGAACTCTGGCATTGAACTACACAAGAACTTTGCTCCAAACAAGTGGTGGATCTAGGGGGTGGTGAAGGGTGTGGCTGCACCCTCCCTCCCCCCATTGTAACTTACTTGTTTGCTGCTGCTGCATTTCACTTTGTTGAAGAAGTCTGATTTATTGATTGTACAAATGTTTACATTCTAAACTATGGATTACATTTGTAGGTTCTGTCATAAACATACTAAAAAAGAATAATAACAGACAATGTAAAGGTTTAATAAAAATGTTAGAAAGTGCATATCAAGTATGCACACCACCCCAGCACCCCCTATTGTAACATTCTGGATCCTCCATAACCACTAGACCACCAGGTTATTTAAGAAGAAGAATCAAGAAGAATCAGCATTTATATAGCACTTTTCATACATCCAAAGCGCTTTACAAGCAATGCTAGACTGGTAGTGAAGTGATTGAATGTGTTAAGATGTGTACTGCACTGTGGTTTGCCAAAGAGAAAGTCAGTTGGATTAAAACACAATTTCAGTACATTAAAGTAAACAAAATTAACAGAACCATAGCCTAACATGTGTATTGATCACAATAGTGCACATGGTTTTGACCATTTTGATGAAACAATTCTAAACAAAGGGAAAAAGAAAACTAGTTAGCACTATAGAGAGACATATAGCACTCTGACTCTGGCTCCAGTGATGCCATCACTTAACACATTTGGCAGCCATTTTAGGAAGCAGATAAGGCAGGTTGTTTTTTAATTTGAAAACTGGTTTTAAATTTTTCAAATGCTTTAGAACCACATTTAGGTACATTATATAAATGTAGTTTTAGCATTAATGTATACAGCAGCCTTCTTTAGTCCCTATGAAGTCAGATTTTTGAACAGTTTGTTGTCAAACTGTTGTTTAGGTATCCTTTAAATGAATGGATGGTTCATTGGTTGGTTGGTTGAATGAATGAATGGGCAAATGAATAGACGAATGGATGGATGCATGAATGAAAACATTGCTTGATAGCTGGGTAGATGAATGGATAATTAAATTGATAGATGTTTGGTTGGTTGGATGGATGGATGGATTGGTGGTCAAATGGATGGATGGATGGTCAAATGGATGTATGTATGACTGGGTGGATGGATGAAAGGATGAATGAATGGATAGGTAAATGACTGAACTAGCAGATGGTTGGACAGATCATTTAATGGATGATGGATGGATTAATGGATGGATGGGTGGATGGATAGACAGATATAAAGACAGATAGATAGTGAGGTAGAAAGATGGATCAATGAATCGATGAACTCTGTGTCAGATTACCAATCCCCTGTACCTTTTCTTATGAATGTGGAGACGGTCCTATCAAAAACAATGTCTGGAATACTGCTGTGGTTGGCAGTGGGGTTGATCTTCATCATATCAAAGGAGGTATGAGAAACAATTTTTTTCACAACCTCTAGTGGCAGATCTTTCTCCAGGAACCTCATCACTTTTAGCACCGCCTGCTCAAGATCCTGCAGAACAGGGAAACATTTAAAAATCTTCAGACAACCTACATTTTCTAAGCAAGAAGGAGGGTCCACTGTGAGCCAGAAAGCTCATATATTGCAAATTACACCTCACTCCAACAAATGATATTGTTCATTTTGCAAACAAAGAGTTAAGCTAAATCCAGCAGGAATCCAAGCATTCTTGGTAACAGCTCCTTCCACTTGAATGCATTATGATACAATTTGCATACAGCCCCCCCTAAGAAGCGTAAAGACAGAACTAAAAACAACTGCCTTCAAACAGGCCTTTCTGTAATACAGCACCATATGCCAATTCACTTGTCTTGCTTTCACTAATTGCTTTATATAGTGCTGGATCCAAGATTTTACAATGGGGATGCTGGGGTGATGTGCATACTTGATGTGCACTTAAAAAAAAAAAATCCTGTATATTGTTTGCTATTATCTTTTTCATTACATTTTTGATAGAAAAAACAAATGTAATCTATAGTTTTGAATGTATATTTTCTTACAATCAATATATTAGACCTCTTCAACAAAGCGAAATGCAGCAGCAACAAGTTAGTAAGTTACAATGGAGGGTGCAGCTGCCCCCTTGCTCCCCCTAGATCCACTACTGTAATGGAGGCAGTATAGCCTAGAGGGTTAAAACACCAAACTGTGAATCTGGAGATCCACCAGACCTGGATTTGAAAGCCACAACTGCCGCTTGCTTACTGTGTGACTCTGAGCAAGTCTCTTAACCTCCCTGTGCTCTTGGGATGCACTCAGAAATAAGCTATGGATCAGTGAGCCTTTCCTGGCCAAAAATTCTGAAACAAACACACACACACAGTCACTGTACCAAAATGACAAAACAAATCTTTTAAACTGTGAAATGACTGCGTGGCCGGTGGGGGGGGGGCGTCTGTTGGATGGATCCAGTAATCACTAGAACTGCTCAGTGAGTGCTGCTGTCATCATGATGGAAATGTACCCTTGCCTCCCAGGGGCAGGTGGCCATAGAGTGATGCTCAGCTAGCGACTCCTAGGGGTGGCTTTGTGAGGTGCTGTTTGTGATGTCGGTGACAGCACATTACCTGGCACCCACCTGGTCAGTCAGGAGGCAGCATGCTTTCAAAGGTGTGGTGGGCTGGCCCTAATAACAGGGTGGAAAAAAATCCCTCATTGGCAGCAGTATGGTGAACCAGGTCAATAGCTCCCCATGCCCACAGAGCACAGGAATTGCTGTACCCTTCACCATCACCATGTTAGATGCTGTGAAAATGTCCATCTTCTCAGTACATTCAGGGACGTGGCGGGGGGGAGGAACTCCACCACTGGGAGTAAGTTGGGTTTGTGATGCACAAAGTGGAAAGCAGTGTCTGCACTGGGGGGGCTCCAAATCAGTAGTAGAGGCTCCATGTGGGATGCAGCAAGGAGAACCAGAACCTAAGGGAGGCAATAAACAGAATAATAAAATATCTATGTATTCCTCAGACAGCCACATATCCGCCAAGTCTTACCTCTTTCATGTCCTCGTAGAACAGGAACAGGATCTGGTGTTTGTCCTTCTGTGCCCACCATCCCTTCACGTGGTCGTACCAGGATCCCCAGCCCACTGGAGGAGCAAGAGAGGGAGAAGAGTTGAAGCTTATGACCAGGAAACAGAAAAATATTTCTATCTGTGTCTCCCATCATTCTATCATCAGTGTCATCTTCACCAACTTTTCAGCATCTCACACCTGCCCAGGAGGGAAATGACACCAAATTCAGGGCTAGTTTTGGATTTTGCAGCGGAATTTTGGGAAATTGGAAAGAATCTGCAGTGCTTCTTTTGGTGGCACCAGCAGAGTTGACTGTGACCCCTGCGTGGAAGACTCTAGGTCTGTGGAGCTCTGGCAGTGCTGTAGTGCAGAGACAGGGTACCCAAGCTCCAGGTGGGATTGTGGTATCCTTCTGCTGCAACAGCACCTCTTCTGGGTATAAGGGAAGCCTTGCCAACATCATTGATGTCGATGGCCCTGCTCCACAGGCACGTACTGTGAATGCACAGATGTATGCTGTCATGAGCGGGACTAAAACTGTGGGTACCCAGGAAAACAAATGGTGTGGTGTATACTGAAATAAGTCACATGGCAGCTGCACACAGTGGTATATGTTGCTCTAAGAGCAGCAGTATTCATTTTCAGAAATTGATTGTTCCAAAAATCAAAAACACAAAGCAAAGTGCATCAGCCTGGAGAGTTGCCAAATGCTCTGATACGCCCAGATGAAGGCCTTCTTGGCCGAAGAACTAGGATGTCTGTTGACTCTCCAGACTGCTGCACTTTGGTATGTGCTTTGTTTTTTTATGGATTTAATTAACCTTATAAGGAAGTACTCCAGGAGGAGAAAGCCACACAATTTAAAAAAGACAACCTGCAACTGAGCTCACAAGATTATCTCTTAGTAAATTAAAATTACGTCTACAAGACCAAGCCAAACAACAAAACATGCAATTAGTTATGGAACACTGGACTTCAGAGTGGATTTCTTTAACTAAAAAAAAAGCCATAAATTAGAATTTTATCTAACACCTCACCTTTCATCAAAAGATAGAAAATTATTCATGCATTATCATTTTGAGCTATGCAAAAGTAACTTCTTGAAAGTAAAATACTCAGAAGCTATGACCCTATCTGCGGCCTGTGATTGATGAATGATGATGAAGGAAAACCTGAAACATGGGCTGATAATATGCCTCAAATGGTATCCCATCAAGTCCATGGATCTGAAAAAGCGTGGTAAAAAATCACACTGTGATAGCCACGCACGAGGAAACGGCAAAAGTATGGCTATACAACCTAGCACATTTCATTTACTTCATTATCTAAATATATATATACATTAGGAGGGCATGGCTTGGCTCCTAGTGAGATGGCTGCCTGATGTGAGCGCTCCGTATATCGGGGATAATTTTAGAGAGAGAGCTCCATGCTTCAACTCGAATTAAACTGATTAGTAGCCTAGAAGATATCGGGAAGGATTTGGCTAGCTGGTTATACTAAGAAACTTTGGCTCACAAGTCTGATCGAGGCCTCAAAGGCTAGGGCACTCGATCATGTCGAAACGGAGCGGCCCTGGGAAGGTCGCAGGACACAACAGACCCAGGATATGTTTGCCACCCTATTGAAACAAATGGCCAAGATGACATTGGCAGCGAATAACACGACGGCGGCAATCAATAGGCTTGAATCCCGACTTGATACAACTGAGCAAAAAACAAAAGAGAACGCTATTGCACTGGAAGATCTTTCTGCTACAATAAGGGATCAAGAGAGGTCAATCCAGGCTTTGCAGGCTAAAGTTGACGATATGGAAAATCGAAGCTGGCGTAACAATCTGCGGCTGTTAGGGTTCCCCGAAGGTGTAGAGCAAGGAAACCCTATTGAATTTCTCTACGATACCCTCCCTGATCTATTGAAGCACAATCTCCCTCCTGGTTTTACAATCGAGCGAGCACACAGAACACTCGCTCCCAAGCCAAACCCGTGACAGGCCTAGACTCCTGCGTTACGTGATTTTAAATTTTTACACAAGGAATGGGCTACATCTCGAGCCCGTGAGCTTGGAGCTCTTTACTGGTGAGGGCACAAAATAATGATGTTTCAGGACTAATCTCGAGACCTGGCGGCTCGCCAGAAAGAATACTCTGAAGCCAGGCGTATAATGCATGAAAAAGGTATTAAATTTTCACTTCGCTACCTTGCGACCATGCGTCTAGAAGAGAATGGGTCTCTTCTCTCGTTTGCCATCCCGAGCAGTTTGTCTGAGTATCTTAACAAGAAATGGCCAGTGAATGTCAATGGGGATAAGGCTCAAATGGACCCTGCTGTACCAGTGGAGTGTCACAGATATAGTATATCGCTAGATGGCGTTTTCACCTCTACACCATGTCCAAATGGCTTCCAGTTTCAGGGCCAGAGTACACCACTCCCTGCAAGAACACGGAAACGTCAACAAAATGAGAATCATCCCAAGAGAATCCATCCTATTGATCGAGCAGGGAACGTCTCTGAATTGACTCTTAACCCGATGTCTTCACCAGTTGGCTGCGATTCCCAATTCCTCTCCCCCAACAGATATGCACCACTCCCCTCTATCTCTCAAGTTGAATTTCCAGACTACCCTGAAGAGGAGATTCTGCAGGAGGTTTCAAAGGCTGAATCCCCCATTTGTGGACTTGCTCCAGCTGTGCCCCTACTTAAGAACAAGAGCTGCATATAAACAGTCTCGTGGGTAACAGTTTAAATCACCGTGCTCACCAGCCTTCAACCATCATGGAAACTCTGCCACCCCTGGATGCACAGGACCATTGTTAGATAAGTGCTCATGTTTGTACTGTGTATCAGTGGGCGGTTATGAGGACTGAGTGGGAGAAACAATATGTGTTGGCATTCCCTTTTTTAAATGTCACCCCTTTGTGCTAACCGGTCCTCCCATGCTCTCATGGTGCTAGCTGGGGTATTATATAGTGCTGAGTCTAATATATGATTGCCCTGACTATACCCTTAACAGTAATATGTACCGGGGATTTCCGGTCTCTATGAAGGGCTTGGGGGGGGTGGTTGTGAGAAGCTCTGGTTGCTAAGTGTATCTCTCTCTGTATTTTTTTTTTGTCTGGCCCTGGGAAATATGGCTCTGCTCCACTAAGGATTGCTCCAAGTTAATTTCAATAGGTGGAGTGGAGAATTCCCTCCCTTTACGGACACTGCAGCGAACTATGGGATCATTAAGTTATCCAGTTTGTTAATCCGACCGGACTGCTGCTAGAGGAACCGTACGTGGGGCTATCCAAAAGAGATCACTTACAGTCACTCATAAGGTCCCCTTGGAAAGTAGTCACTCATATGGGGCAGCAAAGCCCTCATTAGCTTACAAGTCCACCACCTTTTTTCATGTGAAGCGATGTGACCTGAGAAGGTTTTGACTTCTCGGCCTGAGACACCGCTTTTCTCCAATGTGCAAAGTAGCGCACCACATGTAAATAGTTTAAGTTTGTTAGTATCTGTTATTTTTCAGACTATACTCACAATTTTGCAGAACAGGTGTGAGGTGTTAAGCACTAGCAAACTCTGTCCTATGCTTGTAGGGTTGCAGATTGGATCTGGGGAAACGACACGATGGCTGGCCGACCTTACCCCTACTCCTCTCCCCAAAATATTTTTTTATAATCATCCTTATGGGTGATATCTCCTTTAATACTTGGAATGTAAGAGGGTTAAATTCCCCTTCCAAAAGGAAGTAGGTATTTACACATCTAAAAAGGCTTAAAACCCAGGTTGCCTTTGTGCAAGAAACTAAACTTGCTGAGAAAGATTGTAAATACTTGATTAGGGATTGGGTAGGTTTGGAGTTGCATTCCTGCATGTCCACTAAAAAAAGAGATGTAGCAATCCTGCTCCACAAGTCACTGCCCTGGGCTGTGGTAAAGAGGAAGGCAGACTCTCAGGGGCATTGGGTAATAGCCTTGCTTGACACCCCCAATGGCCATCTCCTGGTAGTAAACATTTATACCCCAAATGTGGACGACCCTTTTTTTCTGGATCTGAACTCTAAATTAGGCACAATGGTAGAGCAAGATACACCTTTCATCTTCGGGGGGGATTTTAATCTCACTTTAGTCCGTATGTTAGATAGAAGTGATCTAGGCAAGGAAACACACACTCGGGGGGCTCGGGTCGTTCAGCACCTAAGTTCTGAGTACCAGCTGGTGGACATCTGGCGCTTAGTGCACCCGCCTGTCCGGGACTACTCCTATTATTACGGGGCTCACAGCACTTATAGTAGTTTAGGCTACTGGCTTATTTCCCATACCCTCACAGGCTTAGTCATGGACTCTTTTATTCTTCCTGTGGTAATTTCGAACCATGCGCCAGTAGAAATGATTATCTCTTGGGGTCCTTCAATCCGAAGATCTTCCTCCTGGAGACTGGATCCGCTACTCCTGCGGGATCCCAATTTTGTAAAATGGGCTAAATCAGAAACCATAAATTTTCTTAGGGAGAACCCTATCGAAGACACCTCAGCCCAAAACACCTGGGAGGCTTATAAAGCTACCATGCGTGGGAAGATTATACGGTATGCCTCTCACAGGAGGAAAAATAGGGAAGGGGAATTGGCACAATTGGAAGGTGACCTGCTTAGTGCTGAAAAGACTCTTAAGGCACAATCTCACCCATCTTCTCAGTCACTGTGGGGACGACGGGTCCTTGCCATAAGGACCAGGTTAAACGAACTTATTTCCAGAAAGGCTGATTTGGCACTTATCAGATTAAAACACTCTTATTGGGAGGGTGGGGAAAAAAAGTGGGAAAATGTTGGCATACCAACTGTGGAGACAACAAGAGAATAGGTACATGGGGGGCTGAAAGACCCAGTCACAGGGATAGTGAAAACAAAACCACAGGAGGTGAATGACATAATGACTGCATTTTACTCTCAACTATGTAAGTCAACCAGAACCAATCCCTGTCCGGCTATGTCATCATTCTTAGACAAGGTGATGCTCCCGTAGCTGTCCCCAGTGCAGTGTGCCGCTCTGGAGGAACTCCTAACTCATACAGAGGTTGCGACCTCCCTGATGGCATTAAAAAAAGGGAAGGCCCCTGGTAGTGACGGGTTCCCTGTGGACTTTCTGTAACTAGTATCCCCTCTGATTTCTCCCCTGCTTTGTAAGGTCTTTAAAGAGACCAAGGAAAAAGGTATATTGCCCCTTATACTTAGGGAGGCTATCATTACAGTTCTTCCCAAAAAAGATAACTAGCCGCCTCTTCAGGAGGTTTATCAGCCCATATCCCTGATAAATTTAGACAGTAAGGTCTATGCTAAAGTGTTAGCTGACAGATTGGCCCCGATTTTACCATCCCTGATTCATCCATCGCAGGTTGGCTTTGTAAAAGGTAGATACAGTACCGACCATATTAGAACACTTATTAATCTCATTCATATAGCGAGCCAGGATATATCAACGCCGTCAGTTGCTGTAGCCATCAATTTTGAAAAAGCATTCAACTCCTTGGAGTGGGACTACTTGCAGAAAGTTTTGCCCCACATGGGTTTTGGACTGCACTTCAGAGCGGCTGTCTCCTCCATATACACATCTCCCCTTGCAAAAGTCCTTACCAATTCGGTTTTATCTGAACCATTTCTTCTACACAGAGGCACAAGACAAGGGTGTCCTCTCTCCCCTCTTTTGTTCGTCATTGCTATTGAGCCATTAGCAGCTGCAATTAGACAGAACACGCGCATCACTGGTATTGGTAGGGGGCAAGTTCATGTTTCTACCCTACTGTATGCTGATAATTTGATGGTAATGCTAGGAGACGTCAATGAGTCCTTACCCCAACTTCTAGTTATCCTGGACTCCTCCTTATCAATTTCAGGGTTAAAGGTAAATCAATCTAAAACGGAAGTACTCCCTCTTAATTCGCATTGCCACTCCCACTTTGTGGCACAGTTAGGATTAAAATGGTCACAACATACAATCAAGTATTTGGGAATTAAGATTGGGATTAACCTAGTGAAATGGTGGGATAACAACCTGTGCCCCCTACTGTCCAAATGCAAGCTTGAACTGTAGCGAATAAACAAGCTTCATTTAACTATGGCAGGCAAGATAGCCGCTTTTAAGATGTCCCTTGCCCCCAAATTTTTTTCTTTACTGGCTCATATTCCCCTATTTCTCCCAGCTCACTGGCTTAGGAAAAGTGACGTGATGATTTGCTCCTTCTTATGGGGTTCAGATAGACCTCGTTTCAGCAGAAACCAACTTCAGGCTCACCCTCAGCAGGGGGGATGGGATCTCCCATGGATTGAAGGCTATAAGCTAGCTTTTCAAGGTGCACAAACATTGAAATGGTTCCACCCCTATAATACTGAATCCCCTTAGTGGCTAATGCTCGAGCAGACTTATTGTAATAGCCCTACTGCAGTCTCCTTTTTCTGCTCCCCCCCTCATCAGGAGTATCTATCGCATCCCACTATTGGCTCCCCAATCAGATATTGGAGGCTTCAACATAAAAAAATAAGTCTCCCAGTTCTTCCCATTATGTATATGCCTATATGGGGCAACCCTAGCATAACCATCGGTGGTTCCATGGTGGTTTGGCCCTCTTGGCAAGAGAAAGGGATTACATTCCTTCAAGACATATTGGGGCCTAATTCCCTGGTGGTGGATACATATCAGAATTTGCAGTCTAGATGGAATCTGGATAAATCAGATTTCTGGAAATATCTGCAATTGCGTGATAGTCTTAGACCTCTTTTACATCAGGGTAATGCCTCTTTAGCCCGTAATTCACATTTAAAAGGGTGGTTTCACTTACCTAACAAAGTTGCAGCCACTCTATGCAGCAGTGAGGGACTCGCTACCTTCCTCCAATATAAAATCTAAGTCAAAATGGGAAAAAGCATTAAATATACAAATATCAGACTTACAGTGGAAACAGTGCTGGCAGGTCAGGTTCAAGATTCATAAAGATACCCAGAGTAGACTCATTCATAATAAAATTTTGCACTCTTGGTACAGGACACCTGTAATATTAAAGAAAATGAAAGTCCTTGTACATGATACTTGTTGGTGATGCCTCCAGCCTGGTGGTGATCTATATCATATTCTCTGGCAATGCCCTCGGATATATGGTCTTTGGGAGAAAGTGTTACACAAGGCTAGCCTGATACTTCACTGCCAGGTCCCTGCTAACCCTGCTCTTATGCTGTTGGGTCTGAGGTCTGGTGCCCCCCTCCTCAACCATCAGGAATTTAGATGGCTAATGCTACTTAGTATGCAGGTAAAACGGGCAACCCTGCAAAACTGGCAAAGTACTGTTTCGCCTGGTTTCAGTGAGATTATAGCATCACTTTCTTCTGTATACGAGATGGATAGGCGGTCACACATGTCTACTGGGAAGATGGAACTCCTGTCTCTCTGTTGGGCCCCTTTTATGGCATATTTGTCAGCCAGAGCTGGTATCGGATGACATGTCTCCTCATATCTAACTGCCACCACTCAACGTCTGAACTGAATGTTATCTATGTCTAGTACATTTATGATTCTACTGATATAATGTTACAGAGTGTTAGTGACTTGCATTGTTGTTTACGTCTGAAATGATACAAGTTGTACATAGTTTACCCTCAAGTTGTAATGTTTACTTTGTGGGTATAGTATAAGTTAATGATCTGTATCGGTATACTTAGTACAGGTTATATCATGGAGTCCGAGTAATGATACCTAGCACACCTAGTCAACATATATAGAATGCACTTTACTGCTGTATTGTACAATAGCTGGGCCCCACAGCGGTAGTAGCTACTTTATTTATATTACTTTGTTTACTTTGTGGTCTACTTCACTGAGAGGGTGGTGGAGCCATGGAATGCACTGCCTAAGGGGCTGGTGGAGGTAGAGACGGTGGAGGGGTTCAAGAGGGGCTGGGACAGGTACAGGGGAAGGATTCTGGAAGCAAAATCCAATGCAGCAAGAATATCTGGAACTGGGAAGGGAGAAGCCAGAGAAGGCGAGGGGGGCAGCAAGGTCAGCACCCAGGGTGGGGGCTGACCAATTGAGCAGACTCGAAAGACCGTTAGGCCTATTCTGCTGGCATTTTAGTATGTTAGTATGTCTCTCTCCCCCAGACGCAGTGTAAGAAGCAGCCATGAGCAGGTGTAACTATTATATTCTATGAAGCCTTGTCTTCTATGTGGTGATACCTCCGTATGGTTGCGTACGCTGGGAAAAGTAAGGTAGGTGCATTTATCTATCTTGTTTATTTGGTGTGGTTCTGGTTCAGGATGTCCATAGGTATACTCGGTATATACCCTAGGGGGTTCCCCTCTTTATCTTTTTTATATTCTGTTATTTTTGTTTGTTGTTTGTCCTTTGGTTATTTATGAAACTAGTGTAGCACATTAACACAAGGGTACAATGCAGGAAGTTATCTATCTTTCACACTTAATAGTGTACACAAAGTAGACGTGTTTGAAGGGACACTATGACTGTTCCGTGTATAATGTTAAGGATAATGTCCTGCAGTCACCTCGTATGGTATCCTGTTATAAGAACCTTACTGTACCTGAAAGTTGTATGTTTTTTTCTTTTGGAAAACAATAAAACATTTACCTGTAAATATATACATTAGATCTATGGGGTGTCAACTATATACAGTATTTTGATAATAAGGTAAAAAAAATGTGCTAGGTTGTATATTTATAATGGTGCCGTTTTTGACCATGCTTTTTTAGATGGTGCAGATGTTGTGGTTTTTGACCATGCTTTTTTGAATGGCGTGGTTTGACACAGAAACACAGAACTTGACTGCAGATAAGGACCTCTTGGCCCACCTAGTCTGCCATATTTTCGCTACCTACAGTACCACCACAGACCCTACTCGATCTCTGCCCCCCCCTTGCCTTATTTCTAAGGTCCCCTTGTGTCTATTCCATGCATGCTTGAATCCTGTTACCATTTTAGCACCCACTACCTCTGCTGGGAGGCTGTTCCAGGCATTCACTACCCTTCCATGAAGAAGCATTTCCTCACATCCGCTCTGAGCTCCCCCCATCCAGCTTCATAGCGTGACCCCTTGTCCTCAAGCATCTTTTTCTATTTAAAATGCTACCTTCATGTACCTTATTAATACCTGTGAGGCATTTGAATGTTTCTTTTCATGTCCCCCCTTTCCCTCCTTTCCTCTAGAGAGTACATATTTAATTCCTTGAGTCTTTCCTCAAAGGACTTTGATGCAGATCCTGCACCATTTTGGGTGCCCTCTTCTGTACTATGTCCACCTTATCTATGTTTTTCTGGAGACTGGCCCTCCAGAACTGGACACAGTACTTGAAGTGAGGCCTCACCATCGATTTATAAAGGGGTAACAGGACATTTTTGTCATTTTGATGTGGAACTGCCCCAAATATAATTTCCAAAGAAACATTTTATTTTTTCATTTTATTTATTTAAACTGGTAAACAGATTGGTAGGAAATGCCATTTTTCACAGTGATCAGTAAACATAAATAACATATACACCTACACAAATTAAGAAATGTTATTGAAAACATGAGCATGCTGAACCATTCATGAAAAAGGTGCACAATTTAGATCTGAATACAGTCAATTTTTCACACCCCAAGGCAGATTCTGGCAGATCATTAACACAACTGACAGTTTTGTTTTTAAAAGCTCTTTGTCCAAAGGAGGATGTTGTAGGAAAAACACAAGTCTTTTTTGTGTTTTGCTGAAAAATTTGTTAGTACAGTGCTTCCTCACTATATCAGATCTCTCTCTATAGCGAAGACCTGGTTGTTATGAACACCGCCTGTGGCTCACGTCATTAACTGCTCATCATATTAGGCTCATTTTGTGTACCGCGCCACCATTACTCCTCCCAGCCACTTCTCTCTATCTTCTAAAGGTCAAAACAGTAGCAGCTCACTCACTCATAGAAACATAGAATTTGACGGCAGATAAGGACCGCTTGGCCCACCCAGTCTGCCCATTTCCCTACCTGATGGATAAGCTGCAGATCCTAGTTAACCAGCAGCCTACTTCTTCCTACCCCAACCCCCTAGAATTTCCTTATGACTGTCCCATGCATGCTTGAATTCCACCACTGTTTTTGACTCCACAACCTCCTCCGGAAGGCCGTTCCATGCATCCACAACCCTCTCTGTGAAAAAATACTTCTAAATTACCTCTTGAGCCGCCTCTTCTATCTTCAAATTGTGTCCCCTTGTTCTTGCACACCTCTTTTTTGAAAGATGCTACCCTATTGGACTTTGTTGATTCCCTTGAGATACTTGAAAGTTTCTATCATGTCCCCCCTCTCCCTCCTTTCCTCAAGGCTATACATATTAAGCTCCTTAAGTCTCTCTTCATATGTCTTCCGGTGCAGACCCTGCACCATTTTAGTTGCCCTTCTCTGGACAGCTTCCATCCTGTCTATGTCTTTGCGGAGATTGGGTCCCCAGAACTGCACGCAGTACTCCAGATGTGGTCTCACCAGCTGTCTGTACAGAGGGATAATAACTTCTTGTTTTCTACTGGTGATGCCTCTCCCTATGCATCCCAGTATCCCACCAGCCCTCCTTGCTGCCCTCTCACATTGCTTGCCCACCTTTAGGTCATCTGATATGACTACCCCCAGGTCCCTTTCCATTTTTGTTGTTGTTAGTATCTCACCCCCATTGTGTACTCTTCCCCTGGGTTTTTGTTTCCCAGGTGCATTACCTTGCACTTCTTAGCATTGAATCTAAGCTGCCATACATTTGACCATTCCTCTAACCTTACTAAGTCCCTTCTCATCCTTTCCACCCCACCTTGTGCATCAACTCTGTTGCAGATCTTTGTGTCATCTGCAAAGAGACATACTTTTCCTTCCAGTTCCTCTGCAATGTCGCTGAGTAAAGACTTAAGAGGACCGTCCTAATACTGAACCCTGCGGTACCCCACTACTAACCCCCCTTTTTTCAGAGTGGACTCCATTTACTATTACTCTCTGTGTCCTATTCTCCAGCCAATTCTTTACCCAGGCTGTCATCTTGGGACCCACTCCCAGGCTGGCTAACTTGTATATTAATCTTTTGTGTGGGACTGTGTCAAATGCCTTGCTAAAGTCTAGGTAGGCCATGTCCACAGCCCCTCCCTGATCAACTACTTTGGTCACCCAGTCAAAGAAATCTATCAGATTTGTCTGGCATGACCTTCCGCTGTGAATCCATGCTGCCTTGGGTCCTGTGCCCTCTGGCCTCTAGATACTCAACAATTCTTTCCTTCAAGTGATTCCATCATTTTCCTACCACTGAGGTTAAACTAACAGGTCTGTAGTTTCCTGCTTCTGCCTTGCTCCCACTTTTGTGAAGGGGAATCACATCTGCCCTCCTCCAGTCCTCAAGTACCACCCCATCCTCCCATGATTTGTTAAAGAGGGTAGTCAGTGGTGTCACTAGTTCTACCCTTAGTTCTTTTAGAATTCTGGGATGAATCCCATCAGGCCCCATTGCTTTGTCCACCTTCAGTTTTAGGAGCTCTTTCAGAACCCTTTCTTCTGTAAATGGGCTGGTATCAACTTCTGTATCCAGAGTGTTTCTACTGTTTGTTTTAGGTACCTCCCTCTTCCTTTGTAAATACTGAGCAAAATATTTGTTTAGTATCTCTGCCTTTTCACAGTCACCCTCTGCCCACCCTCCCTCCCTCCCTTTATTAAGCCTTACTATCCCTCCTTGGTCTTCCTTCACTCCTGATGTACCTATAAAGGTTTTATCCCCTTCTTAACTGAGTTGGCTATCTTTTCCTTGGTTTGGGCCTTTTCTGTTCTGACTGCCTTTCCAGCTTCCTTTTGCTTTAACGATACAGTTCTCTGTCCTGTTCCTTCTGTGATTCCTTGTACTTCCTGAATGCTTTCTTTTTCTTGAACCTTCACTGCCACTTCCTTTGAGAACCATAGTGGTTTCTTACCTCGTTCATTTTGTTTATTTGCTTTACACAAGGCTTGTTACCTCTGTGATGGCAGTTTTTATTATTCCCCATTGTTCTTCCACCCCTCCTTCCTGCCCATTTTCTAGTGCATTCCTTGGGCACTCACCCATTTTGGCAAAGTCAGCCCTCCTAAAATCCAGTACCTTTGTCTTTGTATGGCTTGACTCTATTGCTGTGTTTATTGTGAACCATACTGTTCGATGGTCGCTAGTTCCCAGATGGCTACCCACTTCTACATCTGTGATCCTCTTCATCTCCATTTGAGAGAACCAGGTCTAAGATTGCCCTCTCTCGAGTGGGCTCCAATACTATTTGTCTAAGGCATGCCCCTGTAGGGCATCTAGGAATAACCCACTCTTAGAGTGGCTGCTGCAACTGCACTCCAGTTAACATCTGGCATATTCAGATCACCCATCAGCAATATCTCCCCTTTATCTGCCATTCTAAGTATACTTTCTATCATTTCCTTGTCCATTTCCTCCCCCTGAGAGGGGGGTCTGTATACAACCCCTGTGCGGATTGTGGTGCCATTGCCTGCCTCCAAATTGACCCACAGTGCTTCTTCTCCTCCTTGCTTACCCTTTTGTTCTGTTGCTTTGATTTCTTCTCTTATGTAGAGAGCTACTCCTCCTCCTCTTTTACCCTCCCTGTCCCTCCTGTAGATAGTGTATCCTGGTATGTTTCGTCCCAGTCATGGTTCTGTGTGTACCATGTTTCTGTGACTGCCACGATATCCAGATCTTCCTCCTCCATCAAGGCCACTAATTCAGGAAGCTTGTTACCCAGACTACGGGCATTGGTACTCATTGCTCTCCATTTTTGATAGGCTTTACCTTCTGTACAGCATCCCCCACTGACCTTTCTACCTTGGTCTTTTCTCATTTAGTACCCTGTTTTGTAGGGAAGGCTGGGATTTTCCTGCTGCTTATCAGTGCCTCCCCTTGACTAGTTTAAAGGCTTGCCAATGTAGCATTTAAACTGATTGCCCAAAAGACTTGTTCCCTTCCTGGACAGATGTAGACCATCCTGCCAGTATAGGCTGGCGTCCCTCCAGGTGGAACCCCAGTCCCCAATGAAGCCAAACCCCTGTGCTCCACACCATTTTTTCAACCATTTGTTAAACTGCATGGTGCAAAGTACCCTCGCCTCACCCATGCCACTGACAGACAGCACCTCTGAGAAGGATACTGTGTGTGCTACTTGTCTTAAGCCCCTACCCAACTCTACAAAGTCCTTCTGCACACTCTTCCTCATTCATCCTCTGTGTCAGTCAGGAGTTATTATTAAGCCTGCTTTACTACTCAGAACCACCAGTCCGCTGATCGCAGCCACACACTTTCCCTCCCCTGGTCCTCCATGCTGATCACTTTGCATTTTTGGCAGGAGAAATGACGACATTGGAGTTTGTTTTCAGCATGAAAGGGCATGTGTTACCTCTGTATATGTGAGTCAGGGAGGTGAACCTGAAAAAAGCAGGTGAGTAGCAGGTGTGAGGCACAATCTGCTCTGTAATTGCACCCACAGAAACCCGATTCTAAACTTCAGTAAATAACTAAAGGTTTTAAATAAAGTATTAAATGAACTTTTCTCTACCTCCTGTACCCTAAATTCATGTGAAGTGGGTTTTGAAGTGGGTGAGAGGCAAGCTGGCAGATAGCGCTGGCACTACACCACACTGTATTTCTTAAAAACAATTCTGTTACAGAATGTGGCATTAAACCTAGCACTATTGTATGCAGAAAAATCAAAGCTTTATAGCTGAAACAATCCCTAAGGGACAAACAACCTAGTTCCAGAAGAGAGCACAATGGTGAACCAGTCTACCCAATCCGGTTGCACATCTGCAAATAGAATTATATAACATACTCAGTCTACTGAAAAGCTTTTCACTCACAGAAAAATACAAAAGACTTCCATATTAAGTTTAGGTAACAAAAGACTAGTGGCTAATAGTTTATGTGCGTGGTACTAAAAACTGGTTTGGCCTCTGCAACATACCAAGCCACTTGTGTAATGTTTTTGTTAGCTGATGTATATGAGTTTCAAATGTGAACAGAAATTATCTAAATGAAAACCCAGATAACAAAAAATGTCCACCCTTTCAATTAAATTACCTCCTAAGTCAAAAAACTGGAAATCTTGAGGAAAAGAGCTATTGGAATGAGAAAGACATTTATAGATTTTTTTTTTTTTAGAATTTAAAAGAAGTTTATGCAACAAAAAAAATTATGCATATTGTAAAAATCATTTTGAGCCGGCCCAGTGGCGTGGAGGGTTGAGGCAGCATTGCCTTACATACTGCCATGCTGGCGACCCATGTTCATGGTGCGAGCGGGCCGGCTGGGGAGGGAGAGGATCGAGCTTCGGAAGGACAGCTCTCCTCTCCCGGGGAGGGGTGGGGATGGAGTCTGTTGCTCATCTGACCCCTAGCAGTGTCTGGGGGACAGTGCAACAAACCCACACAAGGGGGGACAGAGCTGAGCTAGACACCCAGTGTCCCACGTATGGAAGACTGCACGGCTTGGCCATTGGTGTCATTGCATGGCTTGGCCCTGCACTCAGGTGCAGGACAAAACGGAGGTGAAAAGAAGACAACTGGCAGGATGAAGCTGGTCTCCCCACTGCACCAGATCAGCTGGCACCTCAACTTGGCAAAAGGCAATAGCCGGCGAGTAGCCTGGTGGGAGTGATGGGGGGGCAGTGGAAGGGGGCCGGTTGGCAGGACATAAACAAAGCACAAAAAAATTCATTTTGAAGTGTTTTTATACGTTTGAGTACATCTTTATCAGAACCAAATATAACTGTCATTCACATATAAAATTAACCTTGCGGAAGAGCACACCAAGGGTATTGTGTTCAAAAACAAAGAAAACAATAAGGGGCCCAAAATAGACCACTGGGGTACACCGCATTTAATCACCTTGATCTCTGCGTGTATACCCTTTATTACTGTACAGTGTGTTTCCCCATGCAAATGCCCTTTATACCAGGACACAGTACTCTCCAAGAAACAGTGCTATTGTTGGTCACTGAATCTTTGAAATTATCCGTATAGGCTTCAGAATAACCAAAGAAATCATTACAAATTTAGAAATTTCCATGGGGGGATTAATTAGTTCACCATTGTGCTCAGTTACTGTACATGATGTGTTTTTACTTCTTCCTCATGTTTGCCATACTTTTCTTAAAATGATTCAGCTGCTGGTGTAACCCCCTTGCAAATGGGGGTTCCTAACATGCCTTATGCCTGGTTGGTAATCGGTATAAAGCCGCCTAAATGGGGACCTGGTGAGTGCTCTTTTCGGGCCTCCATATTCTGTCCCTTTAAGGGCTGCCTGTTGCAGTCAGAGTTAGTTGAAATGGGAGGGGGTTTGAGTGTTGCTATGCTTCCGCTGCCTTGTGAATAATCGCTCCGTTTCTGCCATCGCTAATTGCGCAGAGGAGCTTGTTAGAAGATGTGCTTGTTTGCTGACTATCTATTAAGTAGTAATGATATTGTAGTTGTTCTAATCTGCCTTCCTTTGCAGCCAGGACTGTTTTGACTGTCTCCCCCATTTTGGTCCAGAACTGCTGAATTGGATCATCAGTACCTCGGGACCCTACAGAGTCGGCTGACCAAGAGAGGAACTGTTTGTATTTGGGAAAGGCATTATGGGCTATGGCGCTTTTTCACACCAATGAGAGGCAGAGGAAGTGACTGGCAGGCTCAACCAGCCAATTGGATCGGGTCGCGCCCGAATGGAGAGGAGTGCCCCAAGCTGTGGAGAGGGAGATGCGTTGTGGCTAGTGAGGAGTGAGGAGCTGTGTGCTTCTGCGCTGCAGAGTGTTCGCGCGGGAAGCGCGTGAAGGCCTGAAGCGGCCGTTGTGTGTTGTCAGCTCCAGTGGATGAAACCCATCGGCGGGTGGTCAGAGGAGGCTGTGCTCTGTACAGCTACCCACCAGGCTCGACCTGAAGGAGGACTGGACTGGAGAAAATTGCTGAATTGCGCTCGGTCCAAAGACAAGTGAAAGCTGCCGTTTGCAGTATCTCAGTGATGGTGAGTTTGTGGGAGCATTGGAAGCAGCTGCCTGGTGTGGTACCCCTCTGTTGCTGTTTACCATATAAATGTGTGAGGAGGCTTGTGTAGCTCAAGTAAATCCTGCTGCCATTAAAGGACTTTTGCCTGTTACTGTTTACCATATAAATGTGTGAGGAGGCTTGTGTAGCTCAAGTAAATCCTGCTGCCATTAAAGGACTTTTGCCTGTTGCTGTTTACCATATAAATGTGTGAGGAGGCTTGTGTAGCTCAAGTAAATCCTGCTGCCATTAAAAGGACTTTTGCCTGTTGCTGTTTACCATATAAATGTGTGAGGAGGCTTGTGTAGCTCAAGTAAATCCTGCTGCCATTAAAGGACTTTGCCTGTTGCTGTTTACCATATAAATGTGTGAGGAGCTCAAGTTAAATCCTGCTGCCCTTAAAGGACTTTGCCTGTTGCAGTTTGTCATATAAATGTGTGAGAGTCTCATGGAGCTCAAAGAGTAGCCCTGCTGGCGTTGAAGGACCCTATCTTGTTTGGAGGTCGTAGTACTAATTCAGGGTAGCTCCCTGTTGAATTGCCACATTGAATCCAAATGGAATTACTGTACTGCTGACTGTTTAACTAATTTTTCTTTTCTCTGTGTGACGGGCCCTACCAGCTGCCACGGTTTGGACTAGCCACTAGGGCTTGGGTACCCAGGGACAATAACTGGTAGGGATAGGCCTGTGCACAGAGCCATAGGTAGATGAGTATAGTGATAAGTTAATCAACTTGATTCCCCCTGTCCTTGTTGTTTTCCCCCTGAATAAATCAGATTGTTTTGTACAGCTACATCCTGGCTATTGTGTACATTAATGGTGAACTGCTGCTTGGTGATTGCAACATAACTGTGCCTTACTTTACAGGGGGTCCCCGAAGGGAGCTGGATTATATTTTCCATAGGGTAAGTGTACTGGGGAACAGAGAATTGTTTCACAATTGTGTGAGAATTGCTGGTACCCCGTGGGAGTCATTAGTGGGACAAAACAGGGGTTGCAGTAGCCCAGAGGGCTGTAACCAAGGTAGTCTTACTTGGGCTAACCCCGACCTCTGGGTGTAGGCACCCGTCCACAGATCTGGGCCCCTTACCCTGCCTCAGAGGGGGCAGACAGGGGTAGTAGCCCTAAGGGTAGCGCCCCCTAGGGGTTACACTTATTTTTGTAATAGTTGATCTTAGCTGGTCTACATGCTGACTTGCATTAATTTTTATGTTTGCTTGCACGCATGTGCAAGAAACATAGTGCCATCATCTGAGTTTTTCAGAGGTGTGTCAGCATCTTCCAATTCATTCAGTGTGTTTGCAGGCGTGGTCACAGTTCTCCAATCACTGCTGAAGCTGTCTATGACAGCAATTGAAAATGCAGTGGCATACAGTTGAAAGAGGGAGCTACGCTTCAGTGAGCAGCTCTCCCCACACACACACACAGATCAACTGTGTCGATTGCCTGATAGGATGGTGTAGTTTTGTCTAGCTTAGAGAGACAAGCCACACATCATTACTTTAATAAACTGTTCCCTGCCAAAGCAGGACCACCAAAATGTGTGGGTGCCTAACAGTCCTTACACACGCCAGCTCTCCAAAGCACACCTTCATGGACTCCATGGGTTCTAATCCTCCAGAAAAAAAAAACCTCAGCATTTGATGTAAAACTCAGACTTCGTTGTATGTGTAATTCCAAGCATTTTCTCTTACTAGACTCTGTCAATGTGAACTCCGCGCTAAAACCTATGCAACGAATCCTATATACTGTACTACCTGCAGCTGAAGCTAAAAGAACAGCCAGGAATGCAATAAAGGAGAACATACTGCTATGCATTTCAGCAGCAGTCAGTGGGGAGGTTTTCATGACTGAAGCACTTTAATGCACCTTTTAGTGCTGTCATATACACACCCTGTGTGTAATTCACTAAACTGCACACTTAGTCTGGTAATGCAGCTTCAAAATATTTTTTTTTTCTCTGAATTGCCGTGAGCTGGCATTTAGATAGAATCACACAGCTCTTTCTCAAATCAGATGCTCAATGAAGTCACATCACCTTGTGACCCTAAACATCTTAGGGCTGGACATGTGCCCTAACAAAATAGCGAAAACTAGGTATAGAAAAAGAAAACACAAATTCAACCGTAGCTCACAATCGAATCCACCCTTTTCTCTGGTGAATCTGAAGCTGCCTAACAGCCCACCCCTGGGTGCTCATGCACTCCCTCCACCCGCGACATATGGCGTCGAGGGTGGTGTTGCATTTATTTCATAATTTCCTGATCTGTTGCTGCCACCATACTGATACAGTAATACTTTTATGGCTCGAAAACTGCTTGACATTAGCTGAATTATAAATGGCATCCTTGTTTGGCCGCTGTAGTGCGGAATATGGTGGTGCTCAAATTTTAAGCCACGTATTACATGCAGATATGTTGTTATTGACTCATGTCACTTACCATTTTATACATCTATTGATTTTTTCAATTCACTTTTGCTGACAAATGTTGATCGCAGGGATTCTGGTGTCACAATTCAGTTCAGCGACGTGTAACATCTTAGTGCAGATGCTAAGTAACTGTTTCAAAATGCTGAAAAAGTTAACAGTCATGAAAATGCATGAACTTCTTTCTTCAGTGTCTGGAGATGTAGTGGTGTTATTGGCAATGTCCCTTTGCTCCAGATCTATCAGTGAGATGTCTATTCTGTGCAATGGACAGTGGCTGAATGTAATCAGCTGACAGTTTTCATTTCATTATCAACAGATAAATATTCAGGGCTTTGCAAATGCAACTTTGTTGGTAGCACAGTTTCATGCCCCCAAGTGTCTCATCAGTTAGTGGTTATATCTTAACCGATGATCACAAAAAGTATGAAAAAGATTTGCCGCTGAGTAATGTAAATGCCAATCCACCTAAGCACCTTTAGGCTGCAAACATAATTTGAATGTATAGGGATTCTGGACCGGTGTATCACTCCATGGCACAGCAATGGTTAATAAGTTTAAGCACATTCTCAGGACATTGTTTCCACTTGCCCCCTCTCCACTCGATCCTGGTCACCTGAAATAAACCTGACATTTTAGTATCTGTTTTACATCTTGGCTCAGTTAGGCAATCAACGCTGTAAGAACATAAATGGACATATAAATGGGGACTATAAGAACATGGTCACCTGAAATAAAACTGACATTTTAGTATCTGTTTTACATCTTGGCTCAGTTAGGCAATCAGCGCTGTAAGAACATAAATGGACATATAAATGGGGACTATAAGAACATGCCGTGGGTGCTTGTGCCTTAGTCCAGCTGTGCAACATCAGCCTGAAGCTCAGATAGAGCTTACTGTCTACCACTTTGTTCACCCCCCCATGTACCTGTACCATTTCACATCCTCCCTTGCCTTAGTCCAGCTGTGCTGCATCAGCCTGAAGCTCTGGTAGGGCTTACTGTCTACCACTTTGTTCACCCCGCCATATGTATCGCTGTTCTACATCAGCCTGAAGCTCTGGTAGGGCTTACTGTCTACCACTTTGTTCACCCCCATGTACCTGCACCATTTCACATCCTCCCTTGATCTACAGTGAGTGGATCCGTCATTCATACATCACATATGCACGCACAAAAAAAACCCCCAAAAAACTGGTCTTCAAAAATTAAGATACATTTATTATGTTTGTTATGTTTGCTTGCACGCATGTGCAAGAAACATAGTGCCATCATCCGAGATTTCGGAGGTGTGTCACGCGCTCTTCCAATTCAATCAGTGTGTTGGCAGGCATGGCCCCTGTAAGCCAATGCTTGGTGGAGCTGTCTGTGACAAGTTCCAAAATGCAGTGGCATACAGTTCAAAGGGGGATCTACGCTTCAGTGAGCAGTGATAAGATATTGCTTGCTCATGCACAGCTCCCCCCACACACACACGCACACGCAGGCGTGTGCGCCGCATTCACGCACACACTGTATAGCCGACGGGGGTGCCCAATCCCCCGTCGGCTGTGCTGCTCCCCCACCCCCAAAGTTTCTAAATGCCACGCTGGGTGCCCACTCAGCGTGGCAACTCATGATATAGCGCGGGGTGCCCAATCCCCGTCGGCTCCACTATCCTAACCCCTGAGTACTGGGTGCCACGCTGGGAGCCCACCCCAGCGTGGCAATCGATGTTTGGTGACGGGGTGCCCAATCCCCATCGGCTGAATGCCCCAACCGCCCTTGTGCCACGCTGGGAGCCCACCCCAGTGTGGCAAACGCCCCAGGCCGGCATTGGAAACAAAAGAACACTCCAGAAAGAAAAACGGTCCCACGTAGTCTCCCTGGCCCCTACCACAACCCGCACCCACCCACTGCGGACCCTGCCTCCCCACCCCCCTCACCCTATACTACCTCCGGACCTCGGCGCCGACGATCTTCGTGGACTGGGAACATGTCTGCACTCTTCAAAGCCGACCGCGAACTGAGGAAATGCCGGAAGCTGTATAATGGGCTAGATAGGGGTTTTCAGCTTGCTGCATATCTCAGGCATTTCTTGAATTTTTGCACCAAATTTTCAACATGGGGTTTTGGGACCCTTTCTCATGAGTGATGTCACTGTCATGGTGTTATTCGGGCCTGAAGGGTGATTTCACAGTCACTGCGCAAAATCACCTTTCGGGACCGATTAATGAAATGACACTGCCAGTGTTCATAAGGTGGGCTCTCAAAAAGCCTATTAAAAATTTCAAAAAATGACTGTTTTACGAGCATGCGTTGCGCAGTTCCTACGCACGCTCGTAAGTTCGCAAATTTTCAATTTTTTCACTCCAGATTTTCAACATTGCCATTTTACCACACTTTCTTATAAGTAGTACAGCTGTCATTTCTCACATCTCACCCAAAACATGTTTCTGCCCATGTAGCGCACAATGGCTTATAGTCGATAGTCTAAATCAATGTACGGGACAAATTAAGAAAATCACAGTGACACTGTTCATGAGCAGAGGTCTTAAAATGGCCTATGTTGAAAATTTGGTGAAAAATTCAAAAATGACTGTTTACGAGCGTGCGTTATGCAGTTCCTATGTCCGCTCGTAAGTTTGCAAATTTTCAATATTTACACTACAGATTTTCAACATTGCCATTTTACCACACCTCCTTATGAGCAGTATGGCTGTCATTTTTCACATCTTGCCCAAAATGTGTTTCCGCCCATGTAGCGCACAATGGCGCAGTCGGTGTGCAAAATCAATGTATGGGACAAATTAAGAAAATCACAGCAACACTGTTCATGAGCAGAGGTCTTAAAATGACTATGTTGAAAATTTGGTGAAAAAATTCCTACAAATGACTGTTTTACAGAGTGCATTGCGCAGTTCCTATGCATGCTTTCGTAAGTTTGCAATTTAATATTTTCACTCAGATTTTCAACATTGCCATTTTATTACACTTCATATGAACAGTACAGCTGCCATTTTCATATGTTCTTCTAAATGTGTTTCGCACATGAAGCGCATAATGGTGCTCTCGGTGCAAAAGCAATGTTTAGGACAGATTAAGAAAATCACAGTTACACTGTTCATGAGCAGAGGTCTTAAAATGGCTATGTTGAAAATTTGGTGACAAAAGTCCATAAAATGACTGTGTTACGAGTGAGCATTGCGCAGTTTCCATGCACCCTCGTAAGTTCATGACTTTGTAATATTTTCAGTCCAGATTTTCACCAGTGGCATTTTTCTACACTTCCTTATGAACAGTACAGCTGTCATTTTTCACAACATGGCTGAAGTGTGTTTTCACACTTTCAGTGCAGAGATGCGTGGTCGCTGTGGGAAATCATTGTTCGGCACAGATAAAGAAAATCACAGTGACACTGTTCATGATCGGAGGCACCAAAATGCCTGAGTTGATAATCTGCTGTAAAAAATCCCCAACCTAATTATATTACGGGTGTATTGCACAGTTTCTATGTGCGCCGTGACTTCACCATTTTTAAATATTTTTACTGCAGATTTGCAACATTGTCTATTTTACACCTCCCCATGAACAGTACAGCTGTCATTTTTACATCCTGTTCGAATGTTTTGCACCTGTGGTGCTAAATGCCGTAGTCACTGTGCATAAGCAGCTTTCGGCTAACAAACTGATATTCCCCCTGTTCATGAGGTGGGGTCACAAAAAACATGTTGAAAATCTGGAGTGAAAATACCAACGAATGCCTGAGGTATTAGGGTTTCCAACCATAACGCCCAACCCTGTAGAGAATGACAGGCATCAGCGGTGTGACTTGGGATTCTTGCCTGTGATGCTTATACCATTACTCACCCTGCAGCCAGTGAGAGGCATCGAGGTATGCCTTAGACTCTCCGGCCCCAAAGTTCACCCCCATTCTCTCCCATATCGCACCCATCTCACCCCATTTTCTAATGAAACAGCGAGTAAGGGCCAAAGACCCTCAAGGAACACTGTGACACTTGTCAGTGTCTGCAGGGTGGGTGTGGTGAAATGGCATGGCCGTTATGCCTGACGACCCAAACGCACACCCCAATGCCTGTCACTCTCTGCAGGGTGGTGGTGGGGTTGGCTTCAGTTCAGTACTTCACTGCCATACCTATTACGCAGCTCTGTAACTTCTACACTACCACTGCCAATGCCAGCAAGCAAACATTCGGCATTGACAAATGCTTGTTTAACTGTTTATGCACTAATAGGGTCGTAGCATCCTGATTTGTATCTATACTCGTTCCAAATTTTGTTTCTCCTTCTCGGCATTTCTACCAATTTTTTTGTCATCCACTCATTCCTGATACCCTAAACCCTCCTTTTTTTCTTTCTGGGAAAACTGTATTACAAATTTCAGTGAAAACTGAGCAAAATTTAGTGTATACCAAATAAATGCCTTCAATATTGTTAAGAAAGGCCAATCAGCATTGTAAATTTCTTATAAGAACATGTCAGCTAGTTCCAGATACATTTTACGGCTGGTTACTTAACTGAACGTGTCTATTTCCATAATTGGAAGGCTGGGCCTGTAGATCAATGAACAAGCAGCCAGCCACTCCCACTTCCTGAGCTATATAAGCAGTTCCTCTCAGCCTCACTGTGAAGCACTTTTTTTTTGCTGGCCGGAGGCTCTGTCTGTCTGTTTGTCCTTTGCAGCTAGCTGGGGCCTACCCTGGGGCCTGCCCCCCCCGGCTGCTTCTGTTTGTCTCTGCTGGACTCTGCTTTTGTTCCCCTTCTTGTTGTTTGTATTTGCCTCAGGCAGCATGCTTCTTTCCATTTTTCTCCTTGTTTTCTGTTTGCGTGTTTTTTTGTTTTAGGCCTTGTTTTCTATTTTCGGGTTTCTGTGTTTGCTTTTGTTTTGGGGGTTGTTTCTAAGACTGCTGGCATACTGCTACTCCAGAACTCATACTATTGCTTTCAGTTACTCACAACTCTCAATTTACTTGCAGTGCAACTGCAACCATTATCTGTGTGTTTCAGCTCAACCATGGCTGCTTCCATGTTGCATACTCAGTTGTTTTCACCTGACTCAGGCTTACTCTGAGCCTCAGCTATGCAGCCCAACCATACGCTTAACTCATTCTACTTACCTCATTGCAATGCCTGGTGTTAGCTGCCTTCAGAGCTTTGTGCCTCCTTATTTTATGTTTATTGCAGTTTTACAAATCAGTATACTCATGCAGATGTCGCTTCTCTGTTTCTACACCTATTATCCTCTGAAGTCAGCTGGGGCTACTGATGATGCTGTACCTTAGTTTAATGATGCTGTACCTTAGTGTAATCACAGCAGCACACAGCAGCGCACAGCAGCACACAGCAGTGCACAGCGGTGCACAGCAGCACACAATGCATAGCTACGACTCACTCTGACCCCTAGCGATGTAGCTCAGTCATGCCCTTTCAATTCATTCTGTTACCTCATTGCTGCAGTTCATTGCACTGCCTAGTGACAGCTGCTTTAGAGCATTATGCCTCCTTTATTTTATGTTTATTGTAGTTTACAGCTCCATGTACTCAATATTTATTTATTTATTTATTGGAACATCAGTTTAACAACCTTTGAGCCAGAGGCTCATTTACAAAGGTACCTCGTCACAGAGAGGACAAAACAGTGCAGGAAAACAAAGAACCAGGCAGGCAAAACATCTGAGAACAATTAGGAAGCAGCCAGAAAATGCAGGCATTTGTCAAACACAGTATACAAACTGGTTTACATGTGCACTTTACAGAATAGACAATATACAGTAGTTACATGGAGATTGATTCAGTGGGCAGAATAAAGGTAAGGCTGGGTGGGAGACATCAGAAGAGGAGGGTGGGGAAGATAGTAGCAAGTAAAGGTAGAGCTGGACAGAAGGTCAGAAAGCGGCTCAGTGAGCCTTGTCTGGGAGGATAGGAGGAGGCTTAGAAGCAGGTACAGCTGCGTGTTGAGAGCAGGTAATTTCTAAGACTAGTTTTGAAGTACGATAATGAGGCGGCATCAGTGACTCCGGCAGGGAGGGCGTTATACCAACAGGGGGCTCTGTAGGGGTAAGCCCTTTGACCTTGTGAGGTTCTTGCCCTCGGTATAACCAGTGCAGTTTTGCGGGATATGCGGGTATGCACTGTAAGTCAAGTCAAGTCATATTTATTTATAAAGCGCCTTTCGAAACCAAGGCGCTGTACAGAAATAGATAAAACAGTAAAATCCAAACATATAAACAACTATAACTAAAGAGAATAAGCCAAATTAAAAAGATATGTCTTTAAAGCAATTTTAAAACTATCAATGGTTGGGCATTCTCTTAACCAGCGAGGTAGAGAGTTCCACAGGGTTGGAGCCGAGAAGGCAAAGGCATGAGATCCCGATAACTTCAATCGAACCCATGGAATCTCCAGCAATCCCTTGCTGGTGGAACGGAGAGGATGGAAGGGGCAGTAGGGAATCAGAAGATCTTTCAGGTAACTGGGTTCCTGGTTGTATAGGGCTTTAAAGGTTAGTAAACCAACCTTAAAGGTGATCCGCCATCGAACAGGCAGCCAGTGCAGTTCGCGAAGCACAGGCGTAATATGACTGGTTCTAAGAGTCCCAGTCAAAAGCCTGGCTGCAGCGTTCTGCACCAGCTGAAGGTGGCGGATATCAACCTCTAGTAGCCCTAGGTAGAGGGAATTGCAGTAGTCCAGACGAGTAGTGACAAAGGCGTGGACCAAAGTTGGAAGGTCCTCCTGGGGAATCAGATGTTTCACCCGGGTGATATTCCTCAGATGGTAGAAAGAGGATTTGACAACCGCTGACACCTGAGATTTCAGGGTCAGACCATCATCAAAAATGCCGCCCAGATTTCGCACTCTGTCGAGAGGTAGAGAGCGTACATCACCAAGTAATAAACCTGATGACTGCCCAACACCCAAACCCACCCCAGGACGGCCTGGATCCACAACCAGTACCTCAGTCTTATCCAGATTGAGCCTCAGCCAGCTCGAACTCATCCAAATTCTGATCTCATCCAGGCAGCTATTAAGTACAAAGAGTGCATCACTCTGGTCGGGGAGAAAGGACAGATACAGCTGAGTATCATCTGCATAGCAGTGAAAACTCAGACTGTATCGCCTGATGATTTCTCCCAATGGCAGCATATACACTGCAAACAACATGGGAGCTAAAATGGAGCTTCTGTGGTACCCCACAAGGCAGGGAGAAAGTGTCAGAGGAATAGATTCTGGTGACAACTCTCTGAAACCTACCAGTGAGGTAAGAACGAAACCAATTGTGGACTGTACCAGACAGCCCACAAAAGACCCGCAGTCGCTCCAGTAGCACCCCATGGTCTACAGTGTCAAATGCAGCAGACAGATCGAGAAGGACCAGAATGGTATAAGCCTTTTGATCTCTGGCCATTAGGAGGTCGCTCAATACCCTAATAAGGGCAGTCTCAGTACTATGCCTTTTCCTGAAACCAGATTGGAGAATATCATAGACAATATGAGATGTAAGATGATCATCCAATTGCAACGCAACTGCCTTTTCAATAACCTTACCAACAAATGACAGGTTAGAGATAGGCCGGTAGTTAGCTAGACAGTCTGGGTCCAAGGAGGGTTTTTTTAGGAGTGGTCGAACTACTGCCTCCTTAAGGGGGTCAGGAAAAAAAACCCTCTCCAAGGATTTCCAGATAATTTCAGCAAGGATTGGGTAGATAGCTTCTACACAACCTACTAACAGTGGAGTAGGACCCGGATCCAAACTACAACTAGTTGGTCGCATCGTTTGGATGATCTTCACAATGTCCATGAATTCCGGGCGGCGAAAGTCTAACCAGACAGACCAAGGACAAGACACCACCAGTCGCCCACCGCAATCCCCCAGAGAGTTGCAGACCGATGCCGGACCTGATGCTGGCAACCTTATCTGAAAAAGCGAGCGAACTCTCGCATCTAAGCTGAGAGAAGGTTCTAGGCTGAAGACAGACTGGATTGCACAGTCTGTCCACAGTCCGGAAAAGCTGAGCCGGTCGATTTTTTGCAGCAGAAATCTCTCTGGACAGGAATTCTGCCTTCTTACGAGTGATTTCTGATTGGTAGCTATCATAATGGGCCAGCAATCTAAGCTTGTCAGCATCAAGGCCTGATTTCCGCCAGGCTCTCTCCAGCCTTCGGCCTACTCACCTTAATTCCTTCAAGGAACCATCAAACCATGGACTCCTTGGACAGATGGTGAGAGGCCGAACACGAACAGGTGCAATATTGTCCAGAGCATCTCCCACAGCCTTATTATAGGCTAATACAAGACCATCTGGACTCATGCATTCACCTGACAGACTCAATAGGTCCAGCACCGCCGTTAGGTCATTGGGGCCAATACCCCTTAAAGGGCAGTACTGGACCATCTCCGTAGGGGCAGACCTATTAGAGGGGGCCCTGAAACTGAACCTTATGGTGTAATGGTCCAACCAACTGACTGGTTCCACCCCCAAATCAGTGATCTCCATACCCAAGAGAAAGACCAGATCTAATGAATGACCCCCTATATGGGTAGAGGAGGTAACAACCTGTGTCAGGCCCAGTGTATTCATCAACTGGAGGAGATTTTGACCAAAATGAGATAGTTCATCGTCGACCCAGGCGTTGAAGTCGCCCAGGAGTATTAATCTGGGAAATCTCAACACCAGGTCGACAATGAAGTCTGCAATCTCCTGTAGGAATTCGCCACCATCACCTGGTGGACGGTAGACGAGGAGAATCCCACAGCCTGCACCCTCACCCAGGATATATTCAAAAGATCTGGTGTTTCCCCGTGGCACATCCACAAGGCCCAGTTCAGATTTAAACAAAATGGCCACACCTCCGCCCCTACGATCCAGCCTTGGATGGTGTATCACCGAGAACCCAGCTGGAGTTGCCAAGGCCAATATAGGGCCTGGATTTTCATCCAGCCAAGTCTCGGTGATGCAAGTCAGATCAGATGAATCAACAAGATCAGCGATAATAGCTGTCTTGTTCTTAATTGATCTGGCATTGCACAACACCGCCAAGGTGGGATGAGCTGTCGAGGAAGACCTCGGTATCTGTCTGATTTCTTCGGGACTCTTGGGTATGGGGACAAGATAAGAGTGACCTCTATCCTGACCCCATTTCGCCCCAGGACATCTTCTGGACCCTAAAACCTCAATCCGCCCCCCCTTCCTGTCCCCCACAAGGCCCAGCATTCCATCTTTGTCCTCGCCTCTACAGAATGCCCAATGCTCAACACCTAAAATAGGTGTCAGATGACAGTGGTGGGCACTCAAAAGGATGTAGTTCCCTGAGCCTAGTGGGGGAATAGTGCCCAACCGTCATTAATCAAATCAAAACAACAATCTATAAATAACACACTCTGTAAATAACACACTCTCCTCCCCCTCTCTCACTGAGGGGAGGCAAATAAAACAAGATATAACCAAAATAATAAAATAAAAATAAAATAAAACAAATAATCTTAAAACACAGTAGAATATACCACTGATTATTAAAATAGGTTTGTATTTTAAACAATGCAGCACCTCTCACGTGCGACAATGCAACAGACATTATATAATCTTCCAATACCGTCTCTCACATGGCAGGGAACCAGTTAAATAAATCAAATTTATAATCATACAAATTAAAATAACTAAGTGTACACCACTCTCACTACCCTCAGTCCAAGAGTTAGTAAGAGACAGAGAAAGCGGTTCTCCAGCAGTCCAAAAATGAGTAAATCCGGATAAATCCAAAAAATTCTCAGCAGGTAAATCCAGTGACAAATGTTCAAAAACGAACCAAACAAGGGAGCCTCAGGGTGTCCGACGAATCCTCCAGCAGCTGCTCTTCAAGACCAACAGTACAAACCATTAGTTGTCCAAAAAGAAGCAAAATACTTCACGGAGGCAGAAAATAAATTTCTTCATGGAGTAATATCCCCACCCAGTCAACGACCTGTGGCTACAACCATCTCATAAGTCAGCCCAAACAGCTGACCCTGAGGCAGCTTAGAAGAAGCCCTGTTCCCCCCCAGCTCCCTGGGAAGCACCCAAGGCAACTCCTGCCCGGTCGGAGACCAGAAGGTGGACAACACTCCCCACAAATTCCAAAGCAGTACTCCGCACCAACAATTCCACCAGGAATCCCAACAAAAGCTTGTTCGTATAAACGAGCCCGCCGATGCAGCAAAGAAGCGAACAGTCTGCAATTTCAGCAAAAAACCTCCTGACAAGATCCCCGGGTCCGATCAGCAAATCCTCAGCAGTTACTGTAGGGTTAGCATGGTGGATAGTGGTTGACAGACCCGGTGGGGATAGCCCAAGGAGAGATTTTTTTGTTAGGAGGCAGGTTTGGTATTTGAGGCGCTCATCTAGGTTGAGTAGATTAGCCATGGTGTAAAGATGGCAAGTGTGGGTTAGACTAGGAGCCCCAGTTATGAGCCTGCAGGCCTTGTTTAAGGTGAGGTGGATCTTGTTCAGGGCAGTCTGGTCTGCTGCACCATACACAGGTAGGCCATAATCTACTAGAGATAGAACAGAGGATGTGACTGCAAGTCGGAGGGCATCCGTGGGGAGGCAGTTTTTGTGACGATAGAGGATACCCAGCCGAGAGTTAGAGGCTGAGGCAAGGGCAGAGATGTGGGCATGAAAAGAGAGGGCAGGGTCAAAGGTTATACCTAGGTATTTATAAGAGTGAACTAGCTCAATAGGGAGTTTAGAGGTGGAGTGGACTGCGAGAGGATAGTTACTGGATTTATTTTGGGGGTGGGCAAAGAGCATGGTTTTAATTTTCTTTAGATTAATTATGAGCCTGTGCTCAGTAAACCAGGCTTCTGCGTCATTGTAGGATTCCTGCAGAGAATCCTGAAGTGAGATGGGATTATGGTCGGAGGCAAAGAGTACAGCATCATCTGCGTAAAGAAGGATTTTTCCAGTGCATACACTGGGCAGGAAGTTGAGAAAAAGGTA
This sequence comes from Neoceratodus forsteri, assembly GCA_016271365.2. Taxonomy (NCBI): domain Eukaryota; kingdom Metazoa; phylum Chordata; order Ceratodontiformes; family Ceratodontidae; genus Neoceratodus; species Neoceratodus forsteri. The sequence continues at coordinate 214,285,253 of JADMNL010000026.1, read as the reverse complement.
AAATACAGATGCTGCTTCTATGTTTAGACACCCTGTTATACTCTGAGGTCAGCTTAAATGCCTGCTGAGGCTATTAAACTAGCTTTAATATCTGCTTGTGGTTCTCGGCCCTTCCATAACTTTCTTGTTTGTCCTACAGCTGGGACTGGGAAGTGTTTAGGGAGTTGTGGCCCCATATGGCTAATTATTTCTGTTTTGCATCTGCCTTCACCACTGAAAATCCTCAAGAGTATTTGTCACCTTGATTTGGCTTTACATGCCTGGCTGGCTTGCCCCACTGTTCGGTGCTGTTTCATTGCTTCTACATTATGCAGACCTATGTGCAGGTCCACTTATTACTACTCTGTTACTGACCTACATACAGGTCCATGCTTGCTTATGCAATCATTGCTTTCTGCCACTGACATCCCCTCGGTTTCAGCCTCTGGGATTCAGCTGCACTCAATTCTACATTCGACCTTGCAAGATCTCAACACTCCCTGCTCATTACGATCTCAGCACACCAGTGCTCAATCAGCTCGCCAGCTTCTCAGCTCTCAATCTAATTCTGGGGCATGCCAACCATTCTGTTCTGGTGCAGGGTTCCTGCAGCCGATGGTCTCACTCTGCATTTAGTCCGCATCTTGAGAGTGTCCAACTTGGGGTGGGATCCTTCTCACCTGTCCCATAGCTGGGAATGTCCTTACCCCGGGATTGGCTTTAGCTGCCTACTATGCAAAAGCAGCTCCTGGTGTTGAATTAAGATTAGCTGTGAAGGGTGGTTACTCCGATCTCCTTTGGCGCTAGTGTTCCACTATAATGGTTATCCATTGGATTTTGTGGTTTCCCTAGCAAGGCACCTTGTGAACAAATGAACATACGAAATTTGCCAGCAGATAAACGTCTAGAGGTCTCTCAAGTCTGCTCAAATGTGCAGCTAGCATCCCTTATTCTGCAGCTGCCCCTGCCTTCCACCTTCCCCTTCATTGACCCTCCCCCTTGTCCTGTCCCATCCCCTTTTGAAGCAGTCAGCTGTTCTACTGGATATCACTTCTGCAGGTAACACATTCCACCCAGCCACCACCCTCTCTGTAAAAAAGTGTCTCCTCATCTCCCTCCTGAACCTTCCTCCCTCCAGTCTCATATCATGGTCCCTGATGTCCCTCCCCTCCCTTACGTTGAACAGCCCCTCTGTACCTGTCTTGTTTATTCCTTTCATGTACTTAAAGGTTTCAATCATGTCCCCCCGTCCCTCCTCTCCTCTAGCGAGTACATGTTCAACTCCCTCAGCCTCCTCTTGTATGATAAGTCCCTCAGCCCCTTGATCATCTTTGTCACCCTGCGCTGCACCCACTCCAGTAACTTAATGTCCCTCTTCAGATACGGGTGCCAGTAAGCATGCAGTACTCCAGGTGTGGTCTAACTAATGACCTATACAGTGGCAGAATCACCTCCTCCCTCCTCGAGGATATACCCCTTGCAATACAACCCAGCATTTTGTTGGCCTTTGCAGCTGCCTTCCTACATTGTGCCAAGTTGTTCATTGACCCTGTAATGAGCACCCCAGATCCTTCTCCTCCTCTGTCTGGGCTAGCTGCACTCCCCCCAGCTGTTAACTCCTCCTTGGGTTCTTCATCCCAAAATGCAGCACCTTGCACTTTTTGGCATTAAAGCCCAGTTGCCAGGTGTCTGACCAGGTTTCAAGCTTTGCCAGAACATCCTGCAACCCCTGCCATCCCCCTAGGTCATCCACCACTGCTCCTACCTTGGTATCATCAGCAAACAGACTGATCTTGCTCTTGATGTCCAATGATATGTCTGCAATGAATATCCCAAACAACACTGGTCCCAACACCGAGCCCTGTGGAACACCACTCATCACTACCCTCGGGTGTGAGAGCTCCCCACCCACCACCACCCCCCTCTGTTGCCTTCCCTGAAGCCAGTTTCCTACCCATCTCACCAGCTTTGCACCTTCCCCTGTGCCTACTAACTTACTTCCCAGCCTTCCATGTGGCACCGAGTCGAATGCCATACTGAAGTCCAGATACAGGGCATCCACTGCATGGCCCCTGTCCAGTTGCCTAGTTACCCAGTCATAGAACTCCACCAGGTTGGTTTGGCAGCATCTGCCCCGTATGAAGCCATGCTGTCTGCTGTCCTGTAGTCCTTTGGCCTCTAGAAGGGCCACCAGCCTTTCCTTCAGGATAATCTCCATTAGCTTACCCACGATGGATGTGAGGCTCACTGGTCTGTAGTTTCCCGGTTCATTCTTGGGGCCACTCTTGTGGAGGGGCACCACATGAGCCATCCTCCAGTCATGAGGTACATTCCCTGAATGTAGTGAGGCATTAAATAGGTCTGCCAAAGGTCCTGCAAGGACCTCTGCCAGCTCCTTCAGTACCCTGGGTGGATGCCATCTGGGCCTGGCGCCTTATCCACCCTCAGTGCCTTCAAACCCTCCCAAACTCTGCCTCCATGATTTCCCATCTGTCACCCCTCCCTGCTTTCTGCCATTTATCCCCTTGTGTCACCCTCCTCTTCTTTAGTAAATACTGAGCAGAAGTACTGATTTAGTGCTTCTGCCTTATCACACCCTGCTTCCACCCAACCCCTCCTTCCTAATCCTTACTATGTGGTCCTTATAGCCCTTTTCTCCTGATGTACCTAAAGAAGTCCTTCTCCCCTTCTTAATGCCTTGTGCCAGCCTGAGTTCCGAGATGCCTTGGCTCCCCTTACTGCCCTTATCACCTCCTTCTGATTCCATCAAGCACTCTCCTGTCCTCCCTTCTCCCTGTTTTCTTGTACTTCCTAAAGGCAGCTCTTTTCCTCCTTACCTTTTCCATGACCTCCTTGCTCAACCAGCTCGGTTTCTTAGCCCTAGCCTCCTTGCTCTGGGCCTTGCAGCAGGTTTTGATTGCCTCCACTGTCCCCAGCTTTATGAGCTCCCACCTCTGGTTAGTGTCCATACTAGATTGAATTCTGGCCAGGTACCCTTTTACCACTTCCCCCATCCTCCCAAAGTTGGCCCTCCTGAAGTTAAGCACTCTTGTGCCAGATTCCACTCCTTCCTTGCCCATATCCAGTGTGAGCCATACTGAGTGGTGGTCACTCCCTGACAGTGGTTCCTCCACTGTACGTTCTCTCACAAAGTCCCCATTTGCCAGCACAAGGTCAAGGGTGTTCCCTAACCTGGTTGGTTCATTGACCATTTGCAGCAGGAAGCTGTCCTGGAAGGCATCCAGCAGTACCTGCTCCCTTCTGTTTCTGGTTGTACCTTCACCGCATTCTCCCTGCGATTGCCTCTGGTTCACTTGGCTTGAGTTTAGGGTGAGTAGGCCAGGTGAGTGCCTCAGCAGTTGTTGCCTCCATCTTCTGCCTTGGTTGTCTATTCGTGCTGCAGAGAACGCTCACAACCTTTCACAGCGTTCCCGCTAGAGGGGTTTGAGTGAGAGCCTTCTTCCAAATTGGAATATTTTCTACCTCCCTTTAATTGGGTTTTCCAATTGTAGCTGCAGAGCCGTCACTAAATAAACTATCCTAAGCCTGGAGGGAAGGCAACCTAGGCCTTAGATCCCCAGAGATTTCCCCCTCATAGGTTTTTTTTTCTCCTCCGTTGCCTCAGGTCATAACTGTTAGTTAGCATTGTAGTGTCTCCTAGTTTCTTTAGGTAGGTTCTGTTGTTGGATGGAGGTGGAGGACATCCTGCCATTCCCTCTCTCCTTAGAGGATCCCCTCATTCTCAAAGCAGACCATCAGAATCATGCTATGAAAACCTGGGCATTTCATTACATTATCAAACTGTCTATGCTTCTCTACTACTTCGTTACAGTTACTGCTCCTATGTCACAGTTCCTGCTTGCTCATATGTGTCGTGTCACCTCATTCTTTGGGATATGATTGTACTACATTTCTTTTGGGGATTCCTAAGGTGCCTTTAGCCATGGTAATTGTTCCGTGGCACCTCTAGGGGTGGAACCCTCTCCGAGGGTTCCTTGCCTTTTGTATCCCTACAGGGTGGTAATTCCTCTGGAATAGAAAGTGCGAATGGCCAAAACCAAACTAACACAGCTGCACAAACATAACACTATACTGGCTCCACAGGACATTGAATTAGAAGGCTGGACCTGTAGTTCAATAAACAAGCAGCCAGCCACTCCCACTTCCTGAGCTATATAAGCAGTTCCTCTCAGCCTCATTGTGAAGCACTTTTTCTTTGCCCCTCCATCCTCCCCTCCTCCTCCAGTGGCAGCACTTCTCTCCTTAGGGGGATTCCTAAGGTGCCATTAGCCACAGGAATCATCCCATTGCACCTCTAGGGGTGGAATCCTCTCTGAGAGTTCCTTGCCTTTTGTACCCCTACAGGGTGGTAATTCCTCTGGAACAGAGAGTGCGAATGGCCAAAACCAAACTAACACAGTTGTACAAGCATAACACTATACTGGCTGCGCAGGACATTGAACTACCATACGTTAAACATTCTTTGCAGAATATCAGTGAATCCAGAGCTGGTGAACTTTAATTGACTGGAAGTGCTCCATTGTTTGATTATAGGAAAAAACAAGAAGAGAATGCCTTACTGTTTCCAGAGAGGAAGCGCTGGAAGTATTCCTCCCAGGTGCCGGGGTCTGGCTGTGTTCTGCACATGAGCTCAAAATGGTAGTAGGAGACAAGGTTGTCTTTGGCATTTCGAGCTACATAGATCACCTAGACAAGAGAAAGACAGGTACAATGATGTGAGTATCTAACATCAGCTGCAGGGTGGTGGGAGGCACTCTACAGTAAACTGTACAGAGCCTGAGTGTAGTGAGTGTCATCCAGGAGTTTTGTCCCATTAAGCTCACCCCAGGGACTGCTCACACACAAGGGCTTCACTGCATGTGTACACATGCTATTGCATATATTCATGCGGAGTTGGTGAGTGCCCCCCCCTTTGCTACTCCAAACTGCACTGCCACCTGTAGATACCAAGGTGGCAGTGTTTGGTCAGAGATAGGTAGCCACCCCCAGTGGCCCTTGTTCTTTCTCAAACCTTGGCTGTTGGCATTGCGAGTGTCAGCCTTGCTGCTGAACATGTGGGCTGGTCTATTAGTAGAGTGTAAATAATTGCATTTTTTTTGGGGGGGGGACTGTTCTTGCATTGAATTGGTTCATGGGTGTGGTGATCCTGTGTGGAGGTGGGTAGGTGCTGCAGTCCTACGAGTGGCACTATACTTGACACTTGACCCACTTTAGCCTTTCTCTGAGGGGAGGCACCACACAAGAAATTCAACCTTAACTATGACCCTGCCCCATCAGGCATCATTCACCCAGGCCCCACAGCCTTTTTTGAGTTCATAAGGCAGGGGTAGTGATTGATCCCCATGGCGACCTGGTCATGCACTTTTTCAAATTTTGCAAATGATGCACAGATGCACATGTACACCTCGGTGCCTGTAGGCTAAATAATGGCCAATGATTTATAAAGTGAAACTCTGCAGTCAACACTTCTGCTGTAATGCATAGTGCATTGCTGTACTGCACAGGCTCACTGACTGCTGAACTAGGAAGTAAGATGGATGTACCTTACAGTTCTGCTCCCAAAAGGACTTGGGTATCAGCTGGAAGAGGAGGTGGGTCTTCATCACCCTAGGGGGTGACATTGCTGCAAGCCGCTGCACTCCTGCAAGAGGAAAAAAAAAAATTTGTCGAGTCATGGAATGAATTTACCTTCTACAAATTAGACTGTACCGGGGCTCCCCAGTGGCTGTGCTGCTATGCAGCAACCTGGGTCCTGGAACAGACATGGCAAACTGTTTTGGGGAGAGGTCATGAGTTGCAGCAGCTGCTGTCTGGCAGTGTGCTCTGCTTGTGGAGGATTGACAGTGGATTTTGCCACAGCGACACCCTGTGGAGGGCCAGGGAGCTTGCACCCCCACAGTGCTTTGCAAATGCACTGTGCCAAAATGGCTCTTGCTCCCACCCATAATCTTTTACATTAGAACTCTGCACAGTAGTATGAATTACAGGGTCACCACTCCCAGAGTTTATCTGCTCTGGCTGCTTGTCTACCCCTGAAATCCTAATCCTGGCTCAATGTGCTTTTCCAGGGCAACAATTTTTAATTTAAAAAAATCAATAACTAAATAAATTAATAAAAAAAATACATTAATGAATAAAATAAATTAAAAAATATAGAATTAAATAAATTGAAAAATAAAAATAAAAACATGTTAAAAATTAATTGAATAAATTAAATGAATAAATTAAATAATTAAGTCAAGTTAAGATGGATATTTTAAAAAATTAAATTAAGTAACTAATTAATTAAATACATAAATAATAAATGAACAAAATATGAACTCTAATTGGGCTGTGATCCTGTTTTCATGTTATGATGGTAAACGAGGAACAATAAATACAGAAATTCAAAAAAATAATAGATAGTTTTCAAGTTCTGAAGGCAATATGTCCTTATTGAACTTGCCACATGATGCCCTTGGTGGTACATAAATTTTCTATCACCCATATATTCGTCTAATTTCTGTTTAAAAATACACGTAGTCTCACTATCAATTACTGTACATGTCTCGGCAATTCATTCCAGCTCTTAACTATTCCTTGGGTAAAGAAGTCCAATCGTTTTTTTAGTCATATTTATTTCTCTTTTTAATCTATATTGATGTAATCTGTTTTTTTTCTGTTGTTCCTCACATCTTTTAATTCCTATATTTTCCATTAGTTATTTATCTTTAGTTGCCCTATATCCTAAACACAAATCCCCTCTTAATTGTCTATATTCAATGGAATATAGCCCCAGGTTTTGTAGTCTGTTACCATATGTCATGCTTTGCCTACCTCTTACTTTTTTGTTATTTTTCTCTGTACTCCTTCTTTCAATTTTGTACTCTGTACCTTAGTTGGTGCAGAAAATTGGGAAAAATATTTGATATGTGGGCGCACCAGACTAGTATAAAGTGGTAGAATCACCTCCTTATCTCTACTTTTAATATTAGACATGATACATCCCAGTATTTTATGACATTTTTTAACTGATTGTTTAATATGTATGTCAGGAGTGAGTCAGTGATAGTTATTCCCAAGTCCCTTTCCTCAGTAGTTATCTCCAGTATTTGATTATTTAATTTATATACAGTACATACTAAGGATTCCTTGCACCAAAGTGCATCACTTTACATTTTGATGTATTAAACACCATTTTATTTATTTTGGTCCAATCTAGGAGTCGGTCTAAGTTTTCTAATTTTCCACCACCAGAGTTATTCTGTACTAGACCCCCAAGTTTGCAGTTGTCTGTGTACTTACGTATCCATGCATTAGAGGTAGTTTGTAATGTATTTTCAAGTATATTGAAAAGAGTTGGACCCAGGACAGAGCCCTGGGGAACCCCACTCTTAACCTTTCCCCACTCAGACTGATATCCCCTCACAATCACCTTCTGCTTTCTATCTTTCAGCCATGATGTAATCCATTCTATTATGCGATCCTGTAATTTAATATGATGTAGTTGTTCAATAAGCCTTTTATGTGATACCTTATTGAAAGCCTTGGCAAAATCCAGGTATATTACATCAACCGGCACTCCCCTGTCCAAGGCTTCACTCACTGGCTCAAAAAAATGTATCAAGTTTGTGAGACATGACCTACCCCTAGTGAATCCATGCTGTGAAATATCGTATATCTGTTCTTTTTCCGTATGGTCCAAAATCCTACGTTGAATGATTCTTTCCAATATCTTACCTAAAACTGAAGTTAAACTTATTGGACCATAATTATTTACCTCAGTCTTCATTCCTGACTTATATATTGGAGTTATATAAACCTGTCCCCATTCAGGTATTATTTTACCATTTTTTAAGGAAAGATTATAAAGATATCTAATTGGTCCCACTAATTTGTGTATCAATTCCTGTATGAATTTCATGTGTAACCCATCTGGTCCAGGGGATGTATTTGATTATAGTCACTGTACTATATCTATAATTTCTTTTTCTTTAATGGGTATATACTCTTCATGTGTAGTTTTGTTTATACTCTCCAATAGTTCCTTAGATTCATAGACACTCAAAAAGTATTTATTAAATTCTGTTGCCATTTCTTTCTCATCTGTTAATGTTTTTTGTAATGTAACAATAGGCCCTAGGCTCTTTTGTTTCCCCCTTAATGTCCCTATATAGTTAAAGAATTTTTTTTTATTATCATTTGTCTTACTTACCAAGTCCCTTTCTGTTGTACGTTTTGCTTCTCTAATTGTTGTTTTTAATTGTTTAATACATTGTTTTAGCTTTGTATTTGTAAGACAAGATGGTATCTTCCTTTGTTTGCATTGGAGTCTTCTCTTTCTTTTTATTAGCTTTCCTATTGACCTATTCCACCAGGGAGCACGTCTTTTGTTATTAGGGTACTTTATTATCACTGGCACCCATGTATTAATACAATATTCCAGTTGTTGTTTTATAATATCCCAGATTGTTATTAAGTCCTTATTCCGAAAGTCCCTTTTCCAGTCCCAGCTAGACAGATGTTCTTTAATTTTATTATAATTTGCCTTTTGATAATTGTTAATTACTGTTTTTCCAGTAGTTTGTGATATATATTCCTTGTAAGAAAACTCAATCAAAGCATGATCACTATCTCCTAATGGCACTTGATAACTGATGTTATTGATATTTTGACTACAGTTAGTTAAAATTAAGTCAGGAACATTATTAGCCCTAGTTGGCTCTATAACTAGCTGGTCAAGGTTGTTTTTAATAGTAAAATCTATAAATAAATTGTTCACATAGTTACTGCTATCTAATCTATCCCAATTAATGTTAGGGAAATTAAAATCTCCCACAATTATAGTATTATCACTATAATTATGTGATTCAAGTTGTTTTATAAATTGTTCAGTGGCTTCAATCTTTTGTCTAGGTGGCCTATAGCCTAGTACTAATGTGAGATTTTTTTTGTCCAGTTTAATCTGAACCCAGACAATTTCTGTATCATCCTTTATTGTTTTCTTTATTTCACATGCCTTTAACTCATCATTAATATAGAAAACAAATCCACCTCCCCTGCAGTCTTTTCTATTCTTGTATATTTTTGTGTAGCCTTTTATATCTGTTCCCCAGTCAGTGTCACTAAACCAAGATTCTGTCACTCCACATATATCTACGCTATTATTGTATAGTAGGTAGGTAAGCAATATATTTATGAAATGTCTTGTCTTAATCATGGATTCTGAAACTGGTCATATGACAGTGCATTGATTTCATAATACTGTACAGTTCATAGTTTGCTTTTTATTTGATTTTAAAACTATTTTATAAGTGCTATAACCCACTCCAGGGCATGGGGTTCTGCAGGATGAATGCTTTTCACAGGCAGCTGAAAACACTTGGCTGTTGGCCTTGTGTCACACATCTCACCAGGGGCATGCTTTAATTCTATACAACACCATCATGCATTGCAGGTAATTGCGTTTGTAACAGAATCTGAACTGTGTATACAAATTGTTTTTTGTTTTGTTTGTTTATTTGAGAGTTGCTCTGGGGTCATCTGGGGTTCTTTAATGAAAATGACTTTAGTAGTTAAAAAACTGGACCTCCAAATTCAAATTTTTGGGGAATGTTGTTGAATGTTCTGCTGATGCCAGCTGTGAATATGTTTGATGGAAACTGAAAAATCTCTTTAAATAAAAATATTTTTTGATGATCAAGATATATGGCACCCAGTTCCCAGCTGCAATTTCATTGGCCACAAAATGGGGTGCTGACCCATTAAACTGCTATGGTCTGAATGTTATATTTGGCTCCCAGTAGAAATATTCTAATTTAAATGAGGCATTCTAGCTGTTAGTGTGTGCAGGCAGGGTTGTGCAGAGTAAAGGCACACACTACCGCCTCATGCATGTACACACATGAGCCAGTACATACGATACATGTCCCCTGCCCACCCACCCCATAACCTAGGGTCACTTGTGGCCTCATGAGAAAATCCCCTGTAATGTTTCCCACATCATTTCCCCTATTAGTCCAGTGGGCCCCCAATCCAAACCCAGTATGCCAAAATTCCAGGTAGTCTTGTGGGTCCCCTTCGCTAGTCCCGCTCAATTGCATGCACCCATTACATTTCCAGTCCCTCACTGATCTCAGTCTTTCACTGTGACTGCAGAAAGTGTGCAGTAGTCTGACACCTCCCATTGCCAGAAAATTTTGGTCTGTGGTAGGGAGCATTGCAAAACTGTTGTGCTTGCTGGGCTGGCAATGGTGGGTGCTGTGACTAGCACCGAGTGCCATTTACATGTCTACCCCACCTCTTTCCATAAACCAGTGCACTCTGACGTGCTCTGGGGTGGAAGGGCACCTCAACTTAATGGCTAGCCTAAAAGCTGATTGGCTAAAACAATGTTAGACCCATGATGATGTCTCAGTATATCATCGTGGGTCAGAACTAGTTACCAAGATGTGCCATAGCCCACCACTAGTGGGCCATGTAATAATCCAAGTAATGCGCTCTGGGGTGGAATATATGATATCATGGATTTCATTACTTCTCAGGTGGCTGAAGGCACTCAGCTGCACCTCATGGCTCACAATGCACACAAGGAGGGACCATATTGCATGATATACCACACCCTGTCATGCATTATTTATGAGCCAGTACATATACGATACAAGTCCCTGGCCCTCCAAAAACTCTCAAAATGATTTACAGAATGATGTCATACAAGGGAGTTGTCAATGTTTTACATACAGCAACAAGGAATTCTGAGTAATTTATAAAGTTAACTTACCTGTTCCTTACTCAGAGGTAGTGGTGACTGCAGTATAGCATCTAATATGTAGATATACATAGCAAGGCATTGTGGGTATAATATGCTGTTTTCAGATTTCCTTACTGTGAGGTGCAGCCTCATATTTCTGTAGTGGCTTAAACAATATAAGCTCTCATATGTTTATTTTCAAAACAAGGCATTGTGCATACTGTATCTAGCTGACAAGATTTTTTTTCCAAGTGATGTATTCTCCTATTTCTGCAGTGAGCACAGAACTATAATAGCCTGTATACTAATTTACATAGTGAGGCATTGTGGGTACAGTAAATAGCAAATTTTTCTATCTAAAATTAAAAACTGACAGTGTCCTTTTAATAACTTTGTTTCCCTTGCATGATGTCATAGTTTGGGGTTGCAGCACTAAGAAAAAAAAGGGTCAGGGTATGCAAATGAAGCAGAGCACAGAAATAAAAGGATTTTTTTTCATGGAAAACAGCACTTTTTGGCAGTTTGAATGGTAGGAGACTGATTCACAACTCCTACAAGGTTAATACTCCCATTTGTTATGGCAAACTTGCATAAGTCACTTTAAGGGATAACATATAGCAGGCTGGGCAGTAACTGGTATGTAAGGAATAACCCACAAGGGAGCCATGGATTACTGGGGAATTAATCACGGCTGGGTGGGGAGTGTCGCACGAGTGCCGATAACCACCCAGCCATGGATTAATTCCCCAGTAACCCACAGCTCCTGAGTGGGTTAATCCACTTACAACATGGTCAGGGAAAATAGGGACTGTGCGGTTAGACAAGCGAGAACACAATACCATTGTCCCTGGCCATGTTATTCCAGACATATGAAACTTGCGCTTGATGCACCACACTGGAAAGAGTACTCACACTTCAGCACACAGTGCATGGCCACGGCATTCACTTTTACAACTGATCTGACACACTGAAGCCAGGACTGTACTAACTTGAGGAGCAAAATGGCGAGGATCGTGGGGTAAGAAACATAGACTTTGATGGCAGATAAGGACCGCTTGGCCCACCTAGTCTGCCCATTTCTCTACCTATGGGATAAGCTGCAGACCTAGTTAACCAACAGCCTACTTCTTCCTACCCCCCACCAGAATAGAAACATGGACTTTGTCGGCAGATAACAAGTGCCCTTGGGGAGGCAGGAGTAAGGAGGGACGGGTTGGGATCTAAAAGTATGGAGGGAGGGTAGCAGGAGTCAGGCTCAAAGGACACAGGACCTGTTTACAATGTGCAGCTGGTATGTAACAGTAATGACTCGAGGAGCAACACAGTATGCAGGGAGAGTTAGCTACTTACCAGGTCTCAGGGAGAGAGGAGTCAGGTAGCTAGACTGTGGAGGTATGGGTAGCAGCAGTCAAGGAGATACCGTGGCCAGAAAAAATGGACCGGGGACATAGCATGGGAAATGAGGGCTTTAAAATCAGATACACGGGACCGCAGGGAGGGCTACAGGGAGTTGGGTATCTACATTATGGAGGGACGGGAAGTAGGAGTCGGGGTGATACCATGGCAAGGGCTGAGGTGTGTCTTGGCTGTGAGGGGAGGAACAGCAAGAGTACAAGGACACGGGGAGACAGACAGTCATGGACAGACTGAATATGTGGGACACTCAATGTCTGAGAGCAGTGGCCACCCTGCTACTACAGCATCAGCTGGGAAAATGTGTGAGCCGTGGCTAAATTCTCACAGCAATGGCAACAGTTACATGTCGCAACTGCTGTGTGTCCACTGTCAAGGGAGCAAGGGGAAGGGTACGAGGACTGGGGGAGCCGCTGAAACATTTAGTGACAGTATGCTTAGCTGTGACAGACCCTCTCTCCAGTCACTGTGGACTTGGTTCCCGGAGTTCCGCTGGGAGGGTGGGTGGGAAGGGCCACAATCAACACAGACAGACACACACCCACTAGTCAGCAGTGGCTGCTGAGGGTGCTGCAACAGGAGCCATGGATTAATTGAGAATTGATCCACGGTCACCTGATGGCTCCTGATGAATGGGAGCAGTCCATTTTACCTGGCCATGTTGTAAAAAGGAATAATGCATACCTTGTGTGGTTGTCAGGTATGAGGCATAGCTGAGTGCCACAATTGCCTAAGAAGTGCATTATTTCCATTATGTGACTGCACACCCTGGAGTGTGTTATCGCACTTATAAAATGGGACTTTATAAGTAACAAAAATGTAACTGAGGTCAGGTGTGTGGTTGTCAGAAATGAATCAATGGTCATGTGACATGTTTTGATCAATGAAGTTACAGGATTTTCATGGCTTATAGTACAGTACTTAAATAATCCATACCACCCTGCTGAGAGACTGTTCTCTTCTCTACTAACTGTACCTGAAAGCAGGGGCTTTGGCATCACAAATTCCATGAAAGGGATCCGCTGGTGAGTTGGGGCTCGCTGACATTTCTCCAGGTCACGCTCATTGAGGATCATGTCCACAATCTCCTCTACCCACGTGGTACCTGAGTGAAAGAAACAAAGATCCCATTAATGGGGGGAATGGGGTACCATATGACCTAGCGGACTATGCAAGAATAGTGAGCAATGATGGAAATACGAGTGCTTGTCTGACAGACAGACTGCTTGTCTGAAATTACTTGCATACTGCATCCACTTGGCATACTTTTTGGTATAAATTAAAAAAAGTCATAAAACTTGAGTTGTAAAACTGAAGAAGAGTCAGAGGCTGGGGGGGGGGGCTCATCTCAGTCTTACTCATACTGAATGGATTGACAAGGTCGAACAGCTGGAGATGTTTTATCCAGTGTCCACCAGCAGGACACGGTGTCATGTCCTGAAGCTCAGAGATGGTAAATTCAGGGCTAAAGTAACCAACCCCCCACCATGGGAAGGGGCCTGCCACAGGCCATTAAGAGCCTGATCCACAAAGGCATTGCAGATACACCCAGATCATGCATATCTGGGGTGCCTTGATCCATATTGTCAGGTTCTGGCATGGCTGCATGTATTCACAAACCACGGACCCCCAGAAGCTATACAGAGGGGCCAGGGTGGGTCTAGAGGAGATGCTGTACCAGACCCCAGTCATCTAGTCAGATGTCTTGGGTCAGCTGTCTACAGGAACCCTGGCTTTGCATGCTGCGGGGGTTGTTGGGATGCAACAGTCCTCCAAGAACTGCTGTAACACCATCGGAACAGATAACAATTTACATATGTCACCAACCAGTACCAGTACAGCCCCAACCCACAGTGCAGGCTCTGAAGGCTGTAGGCTGCTGGAGGGGTAGGTGATCAAGCCCTGAGGATGATACTGTGGCCATGCAGGGGGAAGACAGTGCCTGCTACTGCCTACTGCAGTCCTTAGGGCTGCATAGCCACTGCCCCCTCTGCCAGCTCTCTGCAATGCAGAAAATGTTCTAAGAATGGAGAGCATGCCCACCACCAACCTAGTCGTGCATTGAAGCAGTGGCGGTGAGGGATTGGGTGCAGATGGGGCACATGCTATGGGGCTGGGGATGTACAGAGGGCTATGCATATGCAGATTGGGACCTGTGTGCACCACACGGCCATGCAAGCATCTCACCGTGGGTGCTGTTTAAACTATGTACCCGGCCCTAAGTTAGTAAAACATGGAGGGACAATGGGCGTAGGGCTTGAAGGGCACCCATCACCACACAGTCTTGATAACATGTATGCTCACACAGTAACAGAGTCAAGCAGAAAGGCAGAATTATTTGGCACCAGGCTTCATACTCTTGGGAACATATCAATAAGAGATACCAGCTCTGAAGAGACTGAGATGGATCACAAATTCATTTTGTCTTCCTCTTCCGCGCACAAAAACTATAATGGCAAGATGGCACTATTCAGGAACTAAGTGATTACAGAACTTTCTGTGGCACTACAGCATACCACTTGGCCTTTAGATAGGGAGTGAGACCCCCATGAGGAAGAGGCAGTGGGCCACCAAAGTGATGGAGGGATTAGCTTTAAGACTCGTCTGTAATAAACAGGCCCCTTTACACCTTTACAGATGTCTGTCTCTGGAGTGTGCTGAGGTTTTGTGCCTTGTAAGTGATGCGGATTCCCAACCACTCAGTAGCATGACATTCCACGAATGGGCATTGCGTCTTTGTGTTTGAATTTTCTGTCCCTAGATTATAAACTGGTGGCCAGGACAGTTTTCAGACTATATGACATAGTTTCTCTCTTTGTTGGCTTTTCATTGTTGTTACAAATAACTCTGCAGCCCAGCCTGTCTGCCCATTTCCCTGTTTGGCTCCCTGCCTTGCCTAATGCTGGGCAGGATTTAAAGGGACAACACCCCTAGTGTCTGATCATACCCCCCCTTCCCAGGTATCCCTTCCTTTCTTCTGCATATGGGTTTCACTAGATCCTTATATCTGCCCCACTCATGTTTAAACATGGTTACCATCTTGGCTTCAGTCACCTCCCTGAGCAATCAATTCCATTCGACTGACACCCATTCCATGAAGACATTGTGCACATCCCCCATGAATGCCTTCTACATGTTTCCACCTGTTCCTTCATGTCCTTTCTGACCCCCTACAAGTTTCCACCCATGCAAGTTTCTACCTCTACCTTTCTAACCCACCCCACAAGTTTCCACACGTGCAAGTTTCTACCTGCACCTTTTGAAACTCCCAAGAAAGCTTCCCCAGTGCCCTTGTACAATTCCAGAATCCCACCACAACTTTCCACCCATGCCCTCATGCCCTTCCTAAATTCCCTATGTTTCCACATGTCTCTTCCTGAATTCCTCCTCACAAGTTTCCCCCCTCTACCCTGGTGCCTGTCCTGAATGCCCCCCCCCCCGCTGCTTTCACCCATGTCCTTTACACTAGAGATGAGTGAATACTGAGGCCCAATGAACACTTAAAACAGAGGTGCTTTAGACTGCCCCAGTTACTTTGGATGATACCTGATTTGGGGTAAGTGGCAATAAGCAGGTCATCAGGGAAAGCCTGGAATTTCTTCACTTCATCCCATCCATGCTGCATGGGTTCTGGGAATGGCACCCCATCCAGCAAGACCAACTTTGTCCGCCTGATGGAATCCACTGGAATATCCTTCACAGACATGTCTGTTGTATATGAGAAGAGGCAGAATATGAAGGACTGCGCCACCTAGTAGTGAAAGCAGTAAACAACAGTCAAAGCAGTGCTGAGTAACGTAGCATCAGGGGTTCAGTTAATTTATTTTTAGTGGAAGTCTAAAACTTCCATGAGTTGAAATATGGAAGTCATTCCAATTTTTTTTAAGTTACAATACTTCCAGGATCCCATTTTTGGAAGGTAATATTCTAGGAAGGACCAATTTATGGATATTAATGTAATATACTAGTGGTAAAATAGTTTCTTTCAGGAAAATACATCATTTCTGACTTCCATGCCTGCAATTTTGGAAGTCATCTAATGTTTGTCTTTACACATGGAAGTCAATGACTTCTTACCCCTTTACTTTGGAAGTTTTTGCCTTATTTTTGGAAGTCAAATACTCCAAAATGGAGTTAACTGAACCCCTGAGTAGCATAGAAACATTTATTTATTTAGTTTTTGTTGACCAGGTAAGCGCACTAGACAAATTCTGCCTATTTTCAGACTTACAATGTTTTGGCAGATAAGGACCGCTTGGCCCATCCAGTCTCCATATGTTCCCCTACCTACAGTATCACCACAAGCCCTGTGTGACTTCCAGCTTTTTCCTCCACCCTTCATTCATTTCCCCTAAGATTTGCCTAGGCCTATCCTAAGCTTTCTTGAACCCTTCCTCTGTTTTTGCCCCAACTACCTTGGCTGGTAGGCTGTTCCAGGAACCCACCACTATTTTTGTGAAGAAGTACTTGCTCTCAACTCTCCAGAATTTAGAACATAGAAACATAGACAAAGATGGCAGAAGAAGATCAGGGGTTCCATCCAGTATGTCCGAGTTCCCTATAAGCCCTGGAACCTATTGCTCCTCCAGGGTACTATTCCTCCCTGTCCTCCCACCATTCTTCTCCTTGAGTCTGTCGCTCCGAGCAACTCCTATACCCTTTATTCTATCCCAGCCCTGCTTGAATCCCCTGTTTTCACACCCACCTCCTCGACTGATAGACTGTTCCATGGCTCCACCACCCTTTCTGTAAAGTAGTGCGTCCTCACAACCCACATGAGCCTCCCTCCTGTTATTTTCCACTCATGTCTATGAGACCATCAGTTAGTGTTCTGACTAAGACTACGAGTTAGCGTTCAGGCTAATCTACTCCCCTCCAGTTTCATATCATGCCCTCTTGCTCTTGAACACATTTTTTCTAAAAATACTCCCATCCTGTGCCTTATTTATCCCCTTTAGGTATTTATCGGTCTCTATCATATCCCCCTCCCAATCTCTCTTCCAGGGTGTACATATTGAGTTCAATCAGTCTCCCCTCATAGGGCTTCTGATGTGGACCCTACACCATTTTAGTTGCCCTCCTCTGGTCCACCTCCACTCTGTCTATATCCTTTTGTAGATGTTCTCTCCAGAACTGTGCTCCCCAGAACTGTACGCAGTATTCCAGATAAGGTCTCACCAGCCACCTATACAGAAGCAACACCACTTCCCTCTTTCTGCTGGTGATCCCTCTCCCTATGTAACCCAGCATCCCACTAGCCTTCCTAACTACCTTGTCACATTGCCTGGCTACGTTTAGGTCATCCAAGATGATTACACCCAGGTCTCTCCTGCTTAGTTGTCATCAGTAACACTCCCCCCATTTTGTAATCTGCCCTGAGTTTCTGTGCTCCATTTTTGCACTTCTTTGCATTGAAACCTAGTTGCCATACCCTTGACCACTCCTTGAGTTTTCTCAGGTCTCTGTTCATTCTTTGCATCCCCTCCCCCCTCCCCGGAGTGTCCGCCCTATTGCAGATTTTGGTATGGTGTATGGGAGAGGGGTACTATTAATGGAGTCAGTTGAATCCCAGTGCTGTTGTACCACCGATGTGATGAAAAAGTGTTCTTGTACCATCTTGAGTACATCACATCGGTGGTACAACAACATCGAACGTCTTTGCGCATGCGCATTCCACAAAGCTCTGCAGTTCAGGGAACGACAACAGCAGTGAATGCTGGCCCCGAAGGAGAGCAGCGCCAATCAATTCAGCCTAAGCAAGGACACATTCCCAATTTACTGTTGCCCATAGAACAGAAGGCACATTTAGATTTATTTATTTAAAAAAAAATTTATTCCATAACAGCGGGGACTGGGAACAGAGTGGGGCTTGTTCTTGGGATTGGGGGGGGGGCAAATCTGAAACAGCAGTGCAATGCTTATGAAGTGCCCCGATGTTTAACTGTTGCCCATGCACTATAAAAGACAATGGATGGGCAACAGTAAACAACACTGAGTTCACTTCTCAAGGTTTCATGACAAAGGTAAACCTCTCAAGCTTCGCTCTTGAGGTTTACTTAGTTGTCATGACAACCTCTCAAAGAGAACACAGTGTTGTTGTTCACTGTTGCCCATCCAGTATCCTCTATATCATCTGCAAGGAGGCAGACCTTCCCCTCCAACTTCTCTGCAATGTCATTTATAACTATATTAAAGAGGACCAGTCACAGCACTGATCCCTGAGGCACCCCGCTGGTCACCATCCCCTATTCAGAGTGAGCTCCATTTACCACCACCCCCTGTTTCCTATCCCCTAACCAATTCCTTCCCCAGTTTACCACCTTTGGATCCACTCCTAAGCTTCCCAGCTTATTTCATATTCTCCTATGGTGTTGAATGCCTTACTGAAATCTAGGTACGCCACATCCACTGCACAACCCTGATCTAATTTCTTAGTCACCAATCAAACAAAAAAATCTATCAGATTCACTTGACATGATCCCCTCTCTTCCATGAACCCATGCTGTCTCTGGTCTTGTAGCCTATTGATTCAAGATATTCCACTATCCTCTCCTTCAGCAGTGATTCCATTAACTCCCCCACTGAAGTCAGACTGACTGGCCTATAATTTCCAGCCACCTCCCTGCTACCACTTTTTACGTTTGATGTACCTGGGCTCCAAATGTTTTGGGATGAATGAAATGGGATGGGGGGGGGGTCACTGCCGAGTCCACTGCAGTTTCAAATAGCAAGGGCTCGGCAGTCTACACCAATGCCCACGCACTGTAGTCCTGACACAACTCTCTGCTCGGTGGGCATAAACTTAGTGTACGACAAAGGACTGAAGACGCTGCAATCAGAGAGAGTTTTGGTTCTTTGATCTGCATGAAGACAGGCCGCAAACAGCTGATCGTCTTTCAAAATAAGTTACTAGCTGCACACTGGAAGTTTGCTACTGACATCACTGGAGTGCAGCTGTTGTATGAGGCCCTGCAACAACGAAAAACATCCATCAATGTCTGTTGCTGGTGCCCCTGTAACTCTTTCCCCCACCTGACCCTCCCTCTCAGCACCCCCCCCCACAACATAACACTGACACTGCGGGTGCCCATTCCCCCAGTGTACACCTTGTAGAGTTTTTTTTTAAATATTGTGTATGGCCTGAAACAAAGAAAACCGTCCATTGATGTCTTTTGCTGACACCCCTGTAACCGTTCCAAATACGACCCTCCCTCCCTCTCAGCACCCACCAACTGACCCCCCCCACCCCGCAACAAACATAACATTGACACTGGGGGTGCTCAATCCTCCAGTGTCATCACCTCATGATTTTTTTATTATTTTATTTATATATGTAACTGTTCTCCCCCACCCGAACCTCCCTCTCAGCACCCACCCATCCAACAAATGTTACACTGACACTGGGGGTGCCCAATTCCCCAGTGTCATTTTTATTTTATTTATATAAATATATGGCCTCTGATAAAGAAAACTGCCCATCGATGTCTGGTACCCTGCAACTGTTCTCCTCCCACCACCAAACCCTCCCTCTCAGCACCCACTACCCCACCCCCATAAATGTGACTCTGACACTGGGGTGCCCAATCCCCCAGTGTCATCACCTGGAATATAAAAACCATCCCTCATCGTTTTTTTAACCCTGTAAAATAGAAACTCAACCATCGATGTCTGTTGAGCTGTTACTTCCCCCACCCGACCGTACCACTCAGCACCCACCACCTCACACTCCACCAAGTCCTTACTTACTCACCGGGAGTCTGACACCGTAATCTTCTCTGAACTGCCAGACCATGAACTGAGGAAATCAGGTATGCAGTTCAATGTATTTCAGATGGGTTTTTGAACTTAGTGGCATAACTTGGCCATTTTTTTATATTTTTTTATTTTTGCCCCAAATTTTCAACATGCCTTGTTTGGGACCCCATCTCCTGGATGAGATGTGTTTTTGCACCACTGGTGTGAAATGACATTTCAGCCAATATACTATAAATAGTACATGTTATGTCTATAAGGCGGAATCCTAAAACAAGTAACTTCAAACTTTGGGGTCGAAATTGCAAAAAACAAATTGTTTACCAAGAATCAAATGTTCGGCATTGACAAATGCTTGTTTAAAAATTAACTATGTCTGGCCCCCTGCATTCCTCTGAAACCACACTTGTTTCCAGTGAGCTGTTGCAAAGGACTGTCAGAGGTGCAGCCAGTTGGAGACCTCTAGTGGTGGGCTGATGGGTAGCAGTTATACAAAAGTCGAAGGAACTCTCTAACCTTCCAGCTATGGGGGACATTCCTTTAGCAGAATGGTTAGAGCTGCTGCCTTCAGAACTCATTCAGTCCTACACTGGGATTGGGCTCATACCAAAAACTCTGGCACCAGTGTGCAGTACTATGGGGGATGCAGGACTGTCAGGGTGTGCCGTCTTTTGAATGCAACATTAAACTGAAATTCCTTCTGCCCATAGAAACAGAAAATGTCGGCAGAAAAAGACCATTGGTCCATCCAGTCTGCCCTGTTTTACCCAATCTACCCCAGGATCTAATGTCTACTCAGGATTATTGCCCTCACTTCATCTCCTTGCCCCTCTGCCCTACTGTTTTCCCATGTGTAACCATTGGTCCATCCAGTCTGCCCTGGTTACTCTATCCTATCCTGGGACTGACCTAATGTCTATTCAGGGTTATTGCCCTCGCCTCCTCCACTTGCCCGCTGCCATAATGCTTTCCCCTGTGTAACTATTAAGTCTTTTTACTTGGTCTCAGACATGTCTGTAACCATTAATGGTTCTTGCACTCACCACCTCTGCTGGTAGGCTATTCCACAGCTCAACCACTCTCTCAGTAAAATAAAACTTTTTCACATCCCTCCTGAATCCCTCCCTGCCGGCTTCCACTCATCTCTCCATTTTCTTGATTCGCCATTCCTGCTGAGTATTTCCTCACAATCTACCTTGTTCAGGAATGTGAAGGTCTCTACCATATCATCCCTCTCTTGTCTGGTCTACAGTGACTCAGCGAGTACATGTTCAGTGCATTAAGCTGATCCTCATAGGGTCTGCCCTGCTGGCCCTGAATCATTTTGGTTACCCTACGCTGTACTGTCTACAGCCTGTGTCTGTCTTTCCTTAGGTGAGGGCTCCAGAACCGGGCACAGGATTCCACATGTAGCCTCACCAGTGATCCACAGAGAGGCAGTATCACCTCCTTCCTACTAATGTCGGTCCCCCTCCTGATACATTCCCACGCCCTGGTTGCCTTGCTGTAGGTCTTGTTGCATTGGCTAGATTATTTAAGGAAGTCACTTATGATGACTCCTGGGTCCCTCCCCTCAGAGGTAATGTCCAACTTAACTTCTCCCATCCAATATTCCTTCCTGGGGGTTTTGTTCCCCATGTGTATCACCTTGCACTTTTTGGGGTTGAATTTCAACTGTCAAGCCTTGCACTGACTCTTTAATTGTTGCAGGTCCCTCTGCAGCTCTCAAACTGCTTCGTCACTGTCTACCCTGCCACAGAGCTTAGTGTCATCTGTGAAGAGACACATCTTGCCCCGTATTTCTTCTCATGTCACTGATGAGCAAGCTGAAAAGGACCAACCCCAGGACTGAACCATAGAGATCCTATATATTAAAGCTAGAGGGGACATCACATGGAGTGCTAGTGGTATTTGTGCTGCCATAGACAAGTAGCCTATAATATGCCCATATGGATAATATGATCTCTATGGACCAAACCCTGTGGCATCTCTGGTGCTGTCCTAGTGGGTGTCCAGGTGCAAGTGAAGAACCCAAGATACTTTTCGTAAGAGTAGGGGATTTTCCCCAGTCTTCTGACCAACATTTCCTTTCATATAAAACTAGTTCATGCTGTGATGCTTGTAAAGCTGGTTCTGATTACTCTATGATTTTTGTAATATAAAAATGTGTTATTGAGTGTCTCTCATGAGACATGCTGAGACAGCCTGTGGGATGACCCCCCACCCAGGTCTCAACTACAAGCTGTTAACCTAAAAGCCAGGAGATAATTACAGGCTAAAAGAGACACAAATTAAGGATCTCCTTTTTATCTGGCTTAATTGGAGCTGCCAGCTGCTAGGATGAAAATCATAAACATTTATGACATTTAGAGGAAGAAACCAGGTTATGTCACTTAGGTGCTAAGTCATAAATGCTCCTTTGATGTCTGTGAAGGGCAAAAGGTCATACTAGATCAAAGGGTTATGGAGAAGTGAGTTTTTTGCTGATGTCACCTATTTAATTTACCTTCTGAAT
This sequence comes from Neoceratodus forsteri, assembly GCA_016271365.2. NCBI lineage: Eukaryota > Metazoa > Chordata > Ceratodontiformes > Ceratodontidae > Neoceratodus > Neoceratodus forsteri. Next base: position 214,262,844 of record JADMNL010000026.1, on the reverse strand, counting down.
GATAAGACATCCTGTTTTGTATACTTTTTATATTCTGACAGGGAGGAGCTAGGTGACCTCATGCAAAGAGGTTGGCAAAGCCAGTTTTAAACAGTATTCTCTTTTCCACTTAGACACATTCAAGTTTGGACTCTGAAGAAGAAACATCTACTTTAGATAGACAAGTCTAATTGTCTGGTGGTAGGAATTAATTTGCTCTTTTTAAACCTTGTTCTTTTTTAAGTGATTGAATGCTTTTGTGCTATATTGTTCTGTATTTACATTTCACATATTTTTATCTATTTTAAAGTAAGCCTCTATTTTAAGAGACTACTTAGTGTGCCTTTGAAATTCTTTCTTTGACAAGTGAAGCCTATATGGTTAAAGCTGACATTGTGCATAGCTTACTGGTAATACCAAACTGAGAAAAGGTAAGAGTTTATCTGAGGTCTTTTCATAGCATTTTAAGGGTTAATTTTGTACACCTGGTTAGGTGCCCATAGGTGAAATATATCTGGCTCCCTGAAGAGCAGAATTATCTGAGCCTGTACATTGAGTACGCTAGCAAGAGGATCATAGTTTGAATCCCTCCAGAACTTGAGACCAAAGGTTGATTCGAACCCACGAAACAGACAGGAGGGTTACCCTGTTTCTGTTCTTGTTCACAATACTGTACTTGGAAGTTGGCACTGTGGGAGCAGAGGGCCTGACCTGCTGAGTGGGCTTGTGACACATGCAACTGTCTAAGGATGTGAGTAGGTGTTGATGTGCGAAATGGCTGCCATTACACATTCAGGCACTTCTCTACCAGTCTCTCACTGCTTGTAAGTCACTGTGGGATACATTGTGTATGAAAAGTACTATATACATGCTAATCCTTCTTTTCTTCATCATGGTCCCAGGCTTAATTCCCTACAAAGGAATTCCCTACAAAGGCCCTCTGCATCTGCCTCCAGTGGGGGGAGGGGATCAGACATAACACTTTCTCCCCTCCTGCTGGCCTGCAGTGCAAGCCGAGGCTTGGGATGTGAATGAGTTCTGTGCAAAATGATTATTATGTTATATGTACATAAGGATGCATATTACGGGAAATGTACCGTACATATGAAATTCACTTTTTCATAACATTTTATCACTGATCTAGCTTATGCCTTAGTCACTCTTATTCAGTGGACCAAAAAAGTGAAATGAACCAGAACTCTGTGACAGCATCCACACCGACTACGAGGAGAGAAGGACTTTCACTGAATTTGGGGGCATTCATGGATTTTGTGTTTGGTGTACATCTAGTTAAACATTTGTCCCCTTGAGTGGCTAAAACAAAACCCAAAAAAGTAATTCTTTTTTACACAAGAAACCATGTTCGCTGAATCTTTTTTTTTATTTACCACCACATTTCTCCAAAGGGTGTGAACATAAAAAAAATCCTACAGAAAATCCACACATTTTGCTGGTGGAAAAAAACTGCCACTAATACATTGCAAGCTCCAGTTGTCAACATGACATAGAGATCCCCAGATACTGCGGAATTGCCAATTGTCTCTGCTATTTATGTCTTTTATCTAATATTTTAATATATAATTTTTCTTTACTCCAAATCACTCTTTTTTAATTCAACATGGTTTTCCCACAGTAGAGAAAAAATTACTATTTTTATTTGAAGTAATTTTTTTCTTTTCCCTTTTGCTACTTAGAAGATTTTGTACCTGACAATACAAGATCAGCTACTGAATGTTAGCAGTTTGCAGCGACAGCAGCAATGTAGAGAAATGATCAGACGAGAGTGACAGCTCCCCACCAACCCTCTCCAGTGCCATTTATCAGTACGTGTAGCTGACAGACAAATGCGCTTGGAGGAAAAATTGTTATTAGCAAAAAATGAATACATTTAAAAGAGAAAACTCAAACAACACAAACATCCTTTAATGGGTATTATTGCACGAAAATAATTATCATGTTTTCTTTAAGCCTGAATGTTATAATACTGGCTAAATTATAAGTGATCTCTAAACTTGGAGCTAATTAATATTAGCTGCAGCACTAGTTTGGCTGGTCAGTGTGTCAGCTAAAGTACTAACTGAGCTGTTTAAAGCAGAAGTACACATCAAGGTGAAACATTTTTACATTAATCCTTTTACTCAATTTTTGCGTCTTTGTTCTCCTGTCTTGTCAAATACCATGTTATACCCATTCTGAGTCTGCTTTAGAATTTTTTACCTTTGACGTACGATTGCCATCCCCAGGTTCTCATCAGTAGTCTCTACTGCTGTTTAACACTCAGCATCCCATGATGTCAAGAAGCTGTGTCTGTTGCCTCCTAGTTCATCTCAATCACACAAAGCAATGATATTAAACAATGAGATTTCAACAACTGCTGAGGATATTGATGAAAACCCAAGGGAAGACTATAATAAAAGGAGTACATGTTTTAATCATTTCAAATGCCAAGAACAATGCTAACACATACTCAGAATGGAAAAAAGGGACATTGTGCAAGACACAACAAGAGAAATCTAAAATATAATAAAAAGTTACAAGTCAAAATTTTCACCATAACATGCACTGCTGCTTAAACCATAGCTACAATACTAGTTAAGCTGGAGAATGCTATTTTCATTAACAGTTTAACTAGTCATTGCTAGCTACAATATCAGATGAGTTGTTTAATGCCCCCCACAATATTAGATCAGCTAGTCGATTAATGTTAGTCACAGTACTAGTTGAGCACCAGTTGAGCTGTTAATTGTTACCTACAATACTAGTTTAGCAGGTTATAAAAGCTATAGTACTAGTTTCATTGGTAAAATGTTAGCTACTGTACAGTACTAGTTGAGCTGGGTGCTGCTAGTTGCAGAATTATATTTGTGCTCCGACCCTCCTTCTTTGCCCATCACCCAGTAAATCAAGGAAGAAAAAAACTCGTCCAGTAGTGCCAGATGTTCATTTTAAGAACTGTTTCAGACCTGCTTTTCCCCTAAATACATTATGCTTGCCAGCATCAAATGAAGAGTCCTTTATAAATGAAAACAAAATCTCTCAACACTTACAGTACCTCACTCAGCGGTTCTCCCTTTGCAAGTTGTCCCGTATTATTATATAAGTGACAGTGTGTCTATCAGTTTTAAACACACACTGCACAATCAGTTTGATCTTAGATTGAGAATCACTCCTCTTCCTCCCCATGGGGGTGGAATTTCAGCAGAAAATAAACCCCTGAAATTACAGGCATTTTTTTTACTTATCTGTAATCAAAAGAAAACCTCCTCTTGTCTGGGGACTGGGAAATGAAGACAATCTAATTCAAATAGCCTACTGCTGCTAGCAAATAGTGTTTGAGTCTTAAAGCATCAATGCAATGAAAAATGTTTTTCTAAAAAGCTAGTTTCAGCTACAGTTAATAAAAATATGAGCATACCTGTCAAATCTGCTTTTCCAAGTATCTCCTATGCTGTGCACTATGAGGTGTTTCTTTTTTTTCTTTCTCGATCCTAACCCTTGCCAGGTCTACAAACTTGGCACGGGGTCATAATGTCACAAGACATTATGCTGTAGCAATATACTGCATTGCCAATACATCGTGATATATTGCAAATGACATAATTCTTGTTTTTTCGGGGGGCTCTGCCTCCCGTACCCCCCATTGAGGGGGGTTGCACCCAAAACCCCAACCAATAAAACTAATTCGGGGGGGGGGCTAACACTTAATATCACACAAGATGCAAAAAAAGAAAAAGTTCCATGCATCTGGGACCGGGAATCAAAACCTGGTCCCAGACGCACTGCTTGCCTCCCTTGCTGCCAGTGGCTCATCCCATTGAGCCATGGCAGCTGCTTGGCAGACCCCTGTCCCAGCAGGGTTCTTATCCTGCACTGGGAAGAGTGAGAGCGTGCGCTACTGTGCATTCTTCCTTTCGTAGTTTTGTACCCTCTCGCTCTTACCTACCGTGCTGTTCCTACCTCGCAGTCATGTCATGTGCTGTACAGCGTGCAACATTTTGAGCCAGAAGGTAAGCCAAAATGTGATGCCCAATTTTTTTCTTGACAAAAAACTGAATTGAAACATTTATAAAATACCTCAAGTGCAGGGTACTGGAACTCAGTGATACCCTTGAACCAGCAATCCTTGCACAAACATTATGGTCAAGAAACACACCATAAGGTCATATCAGTAATATGAAACATTGTTTTTGCCTATTGTCTTAACTGTGACAGGTACTGTATAACACGGGTTTGAATCCCCACTTCGGCCAGGGTACCAATATGTAAGGGACAGGCTAATTTAATGCAAAGCTGTAGTTATGAGTCACAGGCTGTCTCTGTTAACGTACTTGTATGATGTATCTGCTGTTTGCTTTGTTATGCAAAACTGAATGAACATATGAAACAAAAAAAACAGAACATTTTATCACCAAATAAAACTGGAAGATGCCTGAAATTTCTAAATTCATTTCGATACAGAACTTTGTAACAAAATTAATTTAGAAATTCATCATGGTACCGATACATAAATGGTAGACTAATTTATATACATGCTGGTGTGTGGAATGGCAAAGCTGTAGTTATGGGTCACATGCTGCACCTGTATGATGTCCGTTCTCCGTTTCTCTGGGTTGTTAAAATTGATTAGAAAATGGGCTTTTTATTTGCTGGGTTCTGATTGGCTAGCACCCCTGCCAGGGGGGTACATTAACTTTCAATAGACGCCCAGCAAATAAAAAGTGCCAGTCACCTGACCCCCATCAGCAACGTAACTAATATCATAGTGTCAACCCTGTTTGCTAATTGGCCCAAACACGACAACTCAATTCAAAATAGCCGCCAGTTTTTTGTCTCGCTAAGCGAGACATAGTGCTACCCAGTCATACTACCACATTGCGGGCAACTGAGCTCTTTTCTGGTATTATTTCTTTACAGTTTTTTTTTTCAATATTATAACAGTACCTCCAGTATTTCACAATTGAACTCGCTCTCCTTCCTTCATTGTCCAGTCGGCCACCTGCCCACTCACTCCTGAAATCGTTCCTTGTCTTCATGGCTACCAGACGACACACAGCCACCACCAGCGAGAGAAACGCCTCCCCTCCACAGCCTGCCTTATTTTTATGTAAAATAATATATATAAAAAAAAGTAGCCATCAATCAAAAAGAGAACTTGAATTACAAAAAGAAAGCTGTGACAACGATCAGTTAACAGAACTGCCTCCTGCCACTCTTTTTTGGACCATGAAGCGAGAGACTCCACACAGCAGCTGAACTAAGAAATGCTGCTTCTCTTGACTTCCTTTCACACACACCCTACCTCCGAGAAGCACATCACAACTATCAAAACTAAAATGTCTCAATGTGCTTAACTTCCACCACCCTAAAATGCCTCGATGTTCTCAACTGCCAGCACCCAAAATATTTCACTTACACTTTACCAGTCGCCAATCGAGCACTCCACTAATGGCTTTTGTATCTCCATTCATCATCATTATCCCTCGTTTTCACTAAAAGAACTTAGAATAAATAAATAAATGGGGTCCAAAAGAAAAAAGAAGCACACTAATTAGCTAGGGAGGTGGCCTGAAGCACATTAGCAAACATTACAGCACCCTCTACTGCCAGGAGGGACTACTTTTCCAAGAAAGAACAAACAATTGAACTGTAGTCGTTTTTTTATAGAATTACTTAACTTTTTTTGTAATCCTATACAAAATGACACTGTGCCCATTTTTTAAGCGCAATAATACCCTCCAGGGTGGGTGGTATGGGCAATACCGGACCTTCAAGGGGCTGTAAGTCCCTCTGCCTGCAGCGTCGGACCTCATTACGCCCCTGGGCGGTCCGTTATTGCCCAATACCGCCCACCCTGTTGGGTATTATTGCTTGCTTGCTTAAGAACTTACCCCGCTGTGTTCACAGCACAGCTCCTGCTGCAGTCAATAAAGTCCAAACAGCAGCAGCCCCACAACCCAAACATCAGTTCTCACAAGGTCCCAGGGTGCAAATCATTTATTCCACCCAGTGGCTTCAAATATAGAACCCATGGCAGGTACTACCTGCAGACCATAGCTATGTGCTGAGACATCACCATGCTGAAAGTAGGTGTTAGCTAATCAGGTTTCAGGATCTGATTCCTCTTTTAGTTAATAATATTTCTGGATCAGTTGCCATCTTGCAGACATTAAAGCTATACAGTAGGATGCTTTTGCTCCACTAAGCACAACTGATAAGAAGTCCCCTTTATATCAGCAAAACAATTTAGATCTTGTGTTTTTTAAATATATTCTCATTTCCACATAGCTGATGTTCTATGTCTGACTGCTTGCCTCTGTTACTTGCCCTATTCTTGGTGCTCTTCGCATCACACTCAGTTGCACCTCAACAAACCACCTCCACAAAGCATGCTATAGACTTCATACTCCCTCTACTTGTGCCGGAATAGGAACCTAAGGGAAGGTGGGGGTACAAAACTAGTGTAAAACAAAACAGCAACAAAAAATGTGTTTCCAAAAAGATAGTTTCAATGACAATTAATAAAAATATTGTCATACTTGTCCAATCTACTTTTCTAGGTACGTCCTATGCTGCGCACCCGTGTGTTTTTTTATTTTCTTAATCCTAACCCTTGCCAGGTCTATAACGTTATTTTTAAACCAGCTGTGGCAGCCATTCTTTTTCTCTTCAGAAAAACAAAACAAAATTAAAACATTTATAACATACTCAGATTCTGGTGGAATGAGAAAAATTACCACCAAGTAAAACTGGAAGATGCCTGGAAACCTTTAGAGTGAAAAAAGGGTCATATGTTTTGCCCAGTTTCGTTGCATTCCTGGTTTAACTGAGAAAGTCACTACTTTATACCTGGTGACAAGCAGTCTTGAATCAGCCCCCCCCCAATTACCTCTTCCATCTCCTGCAAAAAGCTAGGAAGTCAGCATACTGCCTTAGATATCTTGAGGTGATACGTACTGATCCTATGGATTAAGCATGCTAGACTTATTCTACTTTGAAATGTTATGGTTTATGCTATATTAGAGTGACGTATTTTCTTCTTCCCTATTCCAGGCTCCTATGATGTATACGCAGACCTTGTATAATGCAAAGTCCAATAAAAACAAATTTAAGGAGAAAAAAAAAAGAATATTGTTTTCCACTTGATATCAGTTTGTCAGCTACTGATCTTTAAAATACCTCAATGCAGTACAATACCTTGTCTTACATAACTAATTATTATTCTACACACGCACATATACACACACACATAGATACACCAAAAAAATCTGAGGGCCGGTACAGTGTGGGGGTTCTATGTGATAATAATGAGTGCCGAATGGCAACTCGCATCATCGCAACGTCAAGCGGCGAAAACAATTTTGCCACCCCTGACATCCTCGGCACTACGGAAGAATGGCGCCAGGGACATCTATACTTTGCTTTCTGTGGGGCTGCCCCCCATGAATTCTCAACTCCAGGTGGGTGCATGTCGAGGTTGAAAAAGCAAAATATAAATAACGTTTGGGTCGGGCGCAAAAAAGGCAGTAGTGCCGGACCCAGACCCAAACCCGGAACCCCAGCACCGCAAGCAGAGGCCAACCCCTGATGCCACAGTGCAGTTCAGCAGCCGATCGCAGCGCCACCCCCCACATCCCTCCCGCCCTCCCAGGCCACACTCGCTGTGCTCACTCCCTGCGTGCGTAAATGTATAGTGACATCCTGTTGCTAGGGTCACCCATAACCTCACATCCGGTCACCCTTCCTGCCCCCTCAGCTTTCTGGCTTTCGCCTACATCGCGTTGCCGTTTTGGATGGCGCCGTCTTTTGGGCGCCAACCTCACATGCTACCCAGTGTGGGTAGGAGTAGTGGGTATGGGCAGGTGCACAGCAGGATAGAAACAGTGGGGAACACATACAGTGGGGAGCAAGTACAGTGTAAGACAAGTATAGTGGGGAGCAGGTACAGTATGAGACAGGGACAGTGGAAAGCAGTTACAGTGTGAGACAGGTACAGTGGAGAGCAGGTATAGTGTGATACAGGTACAGTGGACAGCGGATGCAGTGTGAGACAGGTACCATGGGATTCAGGCACAGTGGGAGACAGGGATAGTGGGGAGCTGGTATGGGGTGGGACTGTTGCAGTGGAGAGCAGGAACAGTGTGGAACAGGTACAGTGGGGAGCAGTAACGGTGTGGAACAGGTACAGTGTGGCACAGGTATAGTGTGAGACAGATACAGTGGGAGCAGGTACAGTGTGGAACAGGTACAGTGGGGAGCAGGAACAGTGTGAAACAGGTACAGTGGGAGCAGGTACTGTGTGAGACAGGTACAGTGTGGAACATGTACAGTGGGGAGCAGGTACAGTGTGGGAACAGTGTGGAACAGGTACAGTGGGAAGCAGGTAAAGTGTGGGACAGGTACGGTGGGGAGCAGGAAGAGCATGGAATAGGCACAGTGAGGAGAAGGAACAGTGTGGAACAGGTACTGTGGGGAGCAGGTACAGTGTGAGACAGGCATAGTGGACAGCAGGTACAGTGTGAGACAGGTTATTTGTGGATCAGGTACAGTGTGGGACAGGTACAGTGCAGAGCATGAACAGTGTGAAAAAGGTACAGTGGGGAGCAGGTACAGTGTGAGACAGGAACAGTGGGAGCAGGTACAGTGGGGGACAGGTACAGCGGGGGAGCAGGAACAGTGTGGAACAGATACAGTAGGGAGAAGGAACAGTGTGGAACAGGTACAGTGGGGAGCTGGAACAGTGTGGAGCAGGTACAGTGGGGGGAAGGAACAGTGTGGAACAAGTACAGTGTGGCGCAGGTACAGTGTGGGACAAGTACAGTGGAGAGCAGGTACAGTGTGGGACCGGTACAGTGGGGAGCTGGAACAGTGTGGAACAGGTACAGTGGGGAGAAGGAACAGCATGGAACAGGTACAGTGGGGAGCAAGTACAGTGTGAGACAGGTACAGTGGTAAGCAGGTATAGTGTGAGACAGGTACTGTGGGGGTGCAGGTAAGGTGTGGGACAGGTACAATGGGGAGTAAGAACAGTGTGGAACAGGTACAGTGGGGGAGAAGGAACAGTGTGGAACAGGTATAGTGGGGAGCAGATACAGTGTGGGACAGATATTGGGGAGAAGGAACAGTGTGGGACAGGTACAGTAGGGAAAAGGAACAGTGTGGGACAGGTACAGTGTGGGCAGGAACAGTGTGGGAGAGGTACAGTGGGGAGCAGGAACAGTGTGGAACATGTACAGTGGGGAGAAGGAACAGTGTGGAACAGGTACAGTGGGGAGCGGAAACAGTGTGGAACAGGTACAGTGGTGAACAGATATAGTGGGAAACAGGTACAGTGTGAGACAGGTACAGTGGGAGCAGGTACAATGTGAGACAAGTACAGTGGGAGCAGGTACAGTGTGGGACAGGTACAGTGGGGAGAAGGAACAGTGTAGAACAGGTATAGTGGGGAGCAGAAACAGTGTGGAACAGGTACAGTGGGGAGCAGGTATAGTGTGAGACAGGTACAGTGAGAGCAGGTACAGTGTGGAGCAGGAAAAGTGTGGAACAGGTATAGTGAGGAGCAGGAACAATGTGGAACAGGTACAATGGGAGCAGGTACAGTTTGAGACAGGTACAGTGGAACACAGGTACAGTGTGAGACAAATACAGTGTGCGACAGGTATAGTGGGTAGCAGAAACAGTGGGGAGCATGAACAGTTTGGAACAGGTACAGTGGGGAGCAGGTTCAGTGTGAGACAGGTAAAGTGGGAGCAGGTAAAGTGAGGCACATGTACAGTGGGGAGCAGGAGCAGTGTGGAGCATGTACAGTGGGGAGAAGGAACAGAGTGGAACAGGTACAGTGTGGAGCAAGTACAGTGTGAAACAGGTACAGTGGGGAGCAGGTAAAGTGTGGGACAGGTACAGTGGGAAGCAGGTAAAGTGTGAGACAGGTACTGTGGAGAGCAGGTACAGTGTGAGACAAGTACTGTGGGGAGCAGGTACTGAGTGAGACAGGAAAACAGATGCATTAAAAGAATGTTGCATACACCATTTTGTAACCCCTGCACCATTTGTTTGATGCATACACCATTTTATGACCCATGCAGCATTTGTTTGATGACTACAATATTTTTGCCCCTTGCACCGTTTGCTTGATGCATGCACCATTTTTTTTATGTATACACCATTTGTTTGACAGATGCACCATTTGTTTGGTGCATACACCATTTTGTGACCCATGCACCATTTAGTTGATACATGCATCATTTATTTGATAAATGCACCATTGACTTGATGCATACATCATTTGTTTGATGCATGCACTGTTTGTCTGATACATAGACCATTTCTGACCCATGCACTGTTTGTTTGATCTATGGAACATTTGACTGATACATACACCATTTGTTTGACACATGCTAGGATGCACAGAAAGAGGAATAACCAGTAGGAAAAGAGAAGTTATAGTGTCACTCTATAGGTCACTGGTGAGGCCACACCTGGAGTACTGCGTTCAGTTCTGGAGATCACATCTCAGAAAGGATGTGGATAGATTGGAGACCATGCAAAGGAGGGCTACTAAGATGATGCAGGGCCTGTACCAGAAACCATACAATGAGAGGCCAAAGGATCTCAACATGTATTCCTTGGAGCAAAGGAGGGAGATGGGTGACATGACTGAGACCTTCAAATACATGAAGGGGCTTAATAGAGTACAAGTTCAGGTCCTCTTTCAAGTAAAGAGCCAGACAAAAACTACGGGGCATGATAAGAGATTGGTAGGGGGAACGTTCAGGGGAAGCACCCTTAATTTCTTTTTCACAGAGAGGGTGGTAGCCTCCCACAAGGAGTGGTGGAGGCAAAGACGGTTAGTGCATTCAAGAATGCTTGGGATAGATACAAAGGCATAATAACACTGAGTTGCAGATAAGGGTGGTGGGTAGGATCATGGGCAGACAAGATGGATTATATGGTCCCCTTCTGCCATCATGTTCTATGTTTCTATGTTCTATGCACCATGTTTAACCTATGCATTATTTGATGTGTGCATCATTTTTGACACGTGCACCATTTTCTTACTTATGTGCCATTTTTTGCTGCAAGCACCATTTTTACATATGCACACATGCACAACTTTTTATGCATGCACCATTTTTTGTATGTACTATTTTTCATTCATGCACATGTTTTGACACATGCAGCAGTTTGTTATGAAGGCACCATTGTTATGTTCACGCTCAAAGTATTTATGTACTGTATTCACCATTTTCTATGCATGTACCAATATTTTTACCCATGCACTGTTTATTGTCACTTGAACCTTTTTTTGATGCATGCACCATTTTTCATGTGTGCACCATTTTGGACACATACACCATTTTTAGGCATGCACCATTTTGGACACATGCATCATTTTAGGCATACTGTACACCATTTTGGACACATGCACCATTTTTAGGCATGCACCATTTTGAACACATGCATCATTTTAGGCATACACCATTTTGGACACATGCACCATTTTTAGGCATACACCATTTTGGACACATGCACCATTTTGGGGCATGCACCATTTTGGACGCATGCACTGTTTTTCATTCATGCACCATTTTGGATACATGCAACATTTTTAGGCAGAAACCATTTTGGACACATGCACCATTTTTAGGCATGCACCATTTTGAATACATGCACCATTTTTAGGCATGCACCATTTTGGACTCATGCACCATTTTTCATTAATGCACCATTTTGGACACATGCACCATTTTTAGGCATGCACCATTTTGGACACTACTTGGCCCTCACCTAGCCAGCTCTGTATCATGCTGGCTGCTGCTCACATTTCCCAGCATTCAGAGCTCAGTGCAATAAAGTGGCACTAGTGACATCATTGGCCATATCGAGGGCAGGGTGAAACTGACGCGCAGTTTGGTTAAGATTTTATTAATGGAAAGTATGTGCAGAGATCCGAGAAAACTTGAGGAGTGATAAAGGGTATGGCAGCTGGAGTTCAATGTGAAAAAGTGTGCACGTATTTATTTATTTAAAAAGTTTCACCAGGAAAGACACACACACTTAGGGCACAGAAACTCAGGGGCAGAGTACAAAACAGGTGGAGAGGTAGTGACAACCAACAAACAGGAAGGAGACCTGTTGGTAATCATATCTGATGACCTAAAGGTGGCCAGGCAGTGGGGAGGGTTAGTGGAATTCTGGGATGTATAGGGAAGGGTATCACCAGCAGAAAGAGGGAGGTGTTGTTGTCTCTGTATAGATCACTGGTGAGACCCCACATAGAGTACCGTGTCCAGTTCTGAAGACCACACCTCCAGAGAGACATAGACAGAGTGGAGGCTGTCCAGAGGAGGGCAACTAAAATGGTGCAGGGTCTGCATCAGAAGCCCTACAAGGAAAGACTAAAGGACCTCAATATATACACACTGGAAGAGAGGAGGGGGGAATATGAGAGAGACCTTTAAATACTTCACGGGGCTAAATAAGGTGCAGGAGGGAAGTTGTTTTTCAGAAAAAAAGGGGTCAAAAAACAAGGGGACTTGCTTTGACGCTGGAAGGGGGGTAGAGTCAAGACAGATGTGAGAAAGTACTTTACAGAAGGAGTGGTAGATTCCTGGAACAGCATTCCAGTGGAGGTGGTGGGGGTGAGAAACAGTGGTGGTATTCACGAATGCATGGGATATGCACAAGGGAATCATAGTGGAAAGGGGGGGAGAGCTGGAGATCAAGTAGGATCTGTGGTGACACTGTAGGTAGGGATAAATGGGCAGACTGGGTGGGCCAAGCAGTCCTTATCTGCCGTCAAATTCTATGTTTCGATTTCTTGCTAAATGCTAAATCTTTGAAAACATATATATATATATATATATATATATATATATATATATATAATGCAATGGGGTGAGGATAAAAAATGGCAAATAGCAGCAGTATTTTTGTCTGGTCAGATCTACAGTGAGAATATCGCATTTATCCTCACTGTAGATCATTTATCCTCACTGTAGATCATTTATCCTCACTGTAGCTAATAACTAGGCACTATCTGCACTTCAGCACAACTGCTCACAAAGGCTTTGATTGGTGGGAGCTGGCAACATGAGCAAAACAATCAGAATGCACCTGCTCACTTGCATTCCCACTCCCACTGGCAGTTTCATTTCTCTCTAGCAGCACACAGAACAGTTTCATTTTCTCCCCTGTTCTTTCACTGTAACTTATTTAAAAAAATCAACTTTCAGCTTCACACAATGTTGTTTACCATTTCTCCTAAAGGTCCAAAATACCAGACAAAACACACTGAATTATTTTCATTGTCTCCCCCACCCCACTTTCTTTCACCAAATATTAAAAAAAAACAACTTTTAGCCTTACACAAAATATTCACTTCCTTCAAACCCCAGCACACAAAAAGCAACCAGCTCTCTCTTTTCTACTCTTACTACTCTCCCCAGCAGCACAATGGCACAGCGCCCTGATGCAAAAGTTCAGTTTTACGGAACACAACACTCAGTCATCCGGAAACATAAAGAAATAAATAAAGACATACCTATTTTAAAAAAATTAAAATTACACTGATAAAAAAACTTGGCCCATTGCATAAATGGAACATACAATGCCCCCATCAAAAATATCTCAGAGAGTACTGCGTGCAGTTCTGGAGACCCCATCTCCGCAAGGACATAGACAGGATAGAGGCAGTCCAGAGGAGGGCAATTAAAATGGTGCAGGGTCTGCACCAGAAGCCAAATGAAGAGAGACTAAAGGAGCTTAACATGTATACCCTAGAGGAAAGGAGGAAGAGGGGGGACATGATAGAAACATTCAAGTACCTCAAGGGAATCAACAAAGTCCAAGAGGGTAGCATCTTTCAGAAAAAGAGATGTACAAGAACAAGGGGCACAATTTGAAGACAGGTGGATGGCTCATGGGCAATGTGGGAAGTATTTTTTCACAGAGAGGGTGGTGGATGCATGGAACAGCCTTCCAGAGGAGGTAGGGGGGTCAGAGCATGGGACGGACATAAGGCAATTCTAGTGGGGGGTAGAAGGAAGTAGGCTGTTGGTTAACTAGGATCTGCAGCTTATCCAAAAGGTAGAGAAATGGGCAGACTGAGTGGGACAAGCGGTTCTTATCTGCCATCAAAGTCTATGTTTCTATATTTCTGTGCAAACCTCACAGCAAGCGTGGCTTCACTGACATAGCAGGAGTCACAGGTACTGTTACTTACTGGTCTAGTAGGGACTGGTATGTCCATATGAAATCGAGCAGACTTGGCTACAATATATAGCCAGACTTTGAAATTCCAAACAGGCGTTAGGACAAGATGTTATTTCCCCTGTCTTACAAGGCGTAGATGGCCTTACCCGCGAGGAGCGCTTCACAGTATATAGCATGCATGACATTGCTACACACTTTAATGACACTAAGAATAAAATCAATGAGTTGATTTTCCAGAACAGTAAAGAAGCAGAGTAGCATTTTATAACCAAAGAACTACTTTGCTTAGCCTATGGCTCTTTTGTAATGACTACTATGGTGAATCTCTTTCGGGATCTCAAATCGGGGGCACATCACAAATTTGATCCATGATAACCGTATGGCCAAATGGCATTTCCTCCACTATAGATCTGTATCATGCACCACTAAATGTATGGAAGGAAGTGTACAGTTTCCATTATCCACTGCCAGAAACCTAGGGTATGTTACTAGACATCCCAACCAGGGCCCATGTTATGAAACTAAACAATGCTTTATTCATGACACCATGTACGTAACCTATACTGTTTCTCTTCCATGTTTTGATCCTAAAACTGCAGTTTTCGACAAACTAGCCAACATCCATTCTGTGGGACATCTTCAAGAAGACATCTTCAGGGAACAGATCGACCTGCTTCCATTACTGGTATTCCATGACATACTTGATGGCTGGGTGGTGCCATCAACAGACTGCTGCACAAAAAAGGATTAGCACTATCTCTGTCGATGTGATGTGCTTGATGTAATCAAACCTGTATGTGATTATTCCACCGATGCAATTGATTGGTCATTTTCTCTTGATATGGAACTGCAATCTAACTAAACATTTAACCCTAGCACAGGTAGCTCCACTTCGGACTTCATCACCCCTTATGTCAAAGGGGACACCGCCTCAACTCCACGACAACTACAAGGAAGACATCCATCACTATACCAGCTGCCCTATGAACTCATCCTTCACCTGTGCCATCAAGCTCACCAAACGGCGAATTCAACAAGTAAAGGTATCTTATAATGCTGATGGCCAGTACTGTGTCATCACTAACCATAAACAATTCAAATATGGGTCATTAACTTGTGAAATTCCTGAACCTAATTTCTGTTTTATTCCTCATGAAACAACAGTTATTGGCCATACGGTTATCACCCCGGTCCTATTCCCCGGAAGCAGATTACATTTCTAGTGACCCTGACTATTTAAATGCTCTCTCACAATACCTACCCATGTTTAATGTTAAGAGTGATCCCTTGTTATTGAAGCTCAAGTCACTATTAGACAGAAAAGCCACACACCTCATCCACATTAGCAACAACATCTCCAAAGCTGGAGAATCCCTTAAAGAGCTAGTATACTACAGTACCTGGAAACTGCCTGCAATTAATTGTAATTTTCAGATGTAGTTAGCTATCACTTCTTATATCTCAGGTATTTTTTCTGTTCTGTGTGCTAATTAGAAGATTTTCCACCTGGCAGTACTGGGGTGATGTGTGGAGCAGCACTCTGTCTGGAGGGAAAAAAAATCAGTTCTGTTCCTCCCACTATATCAACACTGAGACCACACTGACTATGAAATTACTAGTAACCAAAGAGAAACCGTTTCTCACTGCCAGGTTTCACTTTTACATGAAGCAGCAGGGACTGGCTCTCCCTGGTTACTAGTGATGTCACAATTTCCTGCATTTTGATTGGTAGTTTGTGAAAGTCACTGCTCAGGCTGCAGGGATTGTGGTGCCTCAAGGTGTTTGGTCTCATTAATGACGATGTAGTGGGAGGAACAGAACTGACTTTTTTTCCCCTCCAGACAGAGTGCTGCTCCACACATTACCCCAGTACTGCCATGTGGAAAATCATCTAATTAGCAAACAGAAGAGAAAAAATACTTGAGATATAAGAAGTGATTGCTGACTGCATCTGAAAATTACCATTAATACCAAGCAGTACACTAGCTCTTTAATGACCTCTTCCTTGATTAAGCACCACCTTTTAAATATTGGGTGGGCACTTGTGGTTCCAGTTTTAAACATGTAAATAAATGTCCTCCTTTTTGAAAATATCACGGTGTCAGTATCATATGGGGTGATGAGTGCCCAAATTTACTGTGTTATTATCTCCCAAGAATGAAATAGTAAGTGACAGCCTGTAGGGCTTTGCTGGCATCCTGCCAGAAAAGGACCCCCACAGCAATGCCCCTCTAACCCTGGCGCATAATGAAGGGCAATTATGAGTTAAATACTTCCCCTCTGCTCAGTGGTAGCACTTCAAACTCCACAGCATTGCTCTCTCCTGTAAAAAGCTGACAGCCTCATTGCGGGGTAGGTGGGGGTAGTCCACCTGGACTTGTCTAGCAGCATTGAGTAATGCTTGACAGACTGCAACAGAGAACCAGATTCAAACTCATTGTAGCTGGGGGCCATGGTGACGTGTCCTGGGGGTGTGAGATTCAGAGCCTAAGATCATTTTGTAGGAAAGCCAGACCCAATTAGTGAAGAATGAGAAACATTTCTTCTTTTTTTTTTTTTAGAATTTATGGCTGACAAAGTCACACTGAGTTGCAGCTTATTTCCAGGTGTGTCCCAGGAGCACAGGGATAAGTGACTCAGTGTCACACAGTATATATGGGGAGGCTGTGGGTTTCAAACCCAGATCTGCTAGGACTCCAGATTTACAGCTTGCTGCTATAACTGCTAGGTTATATACTGCCTCCCCAAATTGTAATCAAATACATATTTTTAAAAATTCCATTGTTATTTTATATTCTTTTTATTAATGTCCCATAGGGATTTTTATACATTACAGACAGTTTCATTAGACTGTTTTGCACAGTGTGGAGGGTAAAACAATTTAATTAAGTTCTGGATCTTCTCTCATAGTTATCTCCGCAGTGATGACATGCACAGCAAGCACTGCAGAGATCCACATAAGGCACCGACTGAGCTTCAGAGCGGTGTCAGAGTACAAAGCGAAAGCAGAGTGTGATGTCGGCCATTTTGTTGTGGTCGTCATTGTCGAAAATGTCATTCTGAGCCACAGTGAAGTGGTTTTTCCAGTCCCCAACAGTCCCTGGAAGATATAAAGAAACAGCTGAGTCCAACGAAGCTGAGGTGGGGCTGAGGACCTTGATGAAGACAGGGTGCTGGCATGCGGACAGGCAGGCATGGCTGTGAATCTTAGTATGAGTTTAAAGTCCATTGTGCCCCTGTCCATCAAATGGATCACAGGACCAGCACTTCTCATGAGATAAGGCTGACAGCTATGTCACAGTAGAGCATGGGTACAAAGAATGCTGGCTACTGATTGGCTGACACCAGGCTGTCACCTGTACTTTTACCCCAGCCAAACTCACAGGGAAAATAAAGTGCCAGTGCCACCCTGCCTGCCTACCTAGCAATGACACATACGTGGTCACACCTGTGCATTGCTATTTTCATATTTGCATGTTTTGGGGACTGTTTCTTCCCTTAAAAAAATAACACTATGCTTAAAGAGCCATTGACACCTGGAGAAGAACATTGAAAAACGTCATTTTTGGACAGAAAGCAGTTTATAATTCTCATTTTTTTTTTTACCTATTTTTTCCCCTCCGGTCACAGTCCACGGAGCCTCTCTCAGGCATCCTGCCTGTTCCTGCCCTGCCTGAAATTCTCCTACCTGACCCTCCTCTCTCCTCCCTCTCAACCCACACAACTGGCACCCCCAGCTTAACCCCTCTAGGGTGGGGTCGCCCCTCCTCTTGGGTGCTCTGTACAGTCAGTCTCCGGTTTGTGGGTGAGAGCCTGGGTGGAGGACACTGGAAGGCCAGGCAGATTGGACCCGGCAGTGGGCATGGGGGCAGGTGCTGTCGCCTACCCCGCAGACCGGTGTTTTCCCTGCTCTGGTGTGTGCTCCCCCCTCCCATGCATGGTGCACATCCCTGATGCTACGGCACATGGCAACCCTGCCAAGCATCAGCCACGCTATGTACATGCTGCCCTGTGTGC
Organism: Neoceratodus forsteri; assembly: GCA_016271365.2. Lineage (NCBI taxonomy): Eukaryota > Metazoa > Chordata > Ceratodontiformes > Ceratodontidae > Neoceratodus > Neoceratodus forsteri. The sequence continues at coordinate 214,244,637 of JADMNL010000026.1, read as the reverse complement.
TGCACCACTCCCGGTCTCCACCGGGAGCCGCTGGCACACCGAGTGATGTCCATCCCCCCCCCGGAGAGGAGAGGAGCCCAGCGGGTGCGCAATCCTCACCCACCCCTGCCGACCCCTGGTGCCCAAGCTCACTCCCGAACTCGGGTCGCTGGCATAGCACAAAGTATGGCATCCAGTGCCTCAACCCTCAGCACCACCGGGCCAGCCTGTATTTCTCATTTGCTCTGTATTTCTTATCCCCAGGATTTATTACTGAGGCCATATGCATGTAAACAGGATAGTTGTTCCTTGAAGGTTCATCAACTCCTGTTGCTTTTTCCCAACCTGATGTCATAATACTCGGTTTGTGACTTCACAGATACTCCCCTGGCAACAGACTGTGATGTCACAACACAGAATTATAATTTCAAGTAAGAAATAAGCTATAAGGACAGACACGAACTGAGATAAACATCTTGTTTTTGTGAGAATTTCTTCAGTAATAAATAATGGAGAGGAAAAATCTATAGAACATATATGAATGTGACCCCTCACCCCTGCCTTTTTCTCAAGCGACAGGTGGTATGCTGTTGAAGCTGACAGCAGTACCTGGTGGGGACCTGGGTTCGGGGAGGATGAGGTTACTCGGCACAAGGGGACCTAGGTTTGGCTACCCTGAACAGGGGCACCCAAGTAAATCCAAACACAGGAAGCAATAACTGTAATGTCCAGGACCAGGAATGGGATTCTTCAGTGTGGCTTTTATTCACATCCAAGCTGAACAAACAAAGCATAGACGGACCCCCATGGGGCTACATTTCCTGGTAATGCAGATTAGAGACAACAGAACACTTCATCACCATTTCTTGCCCTCAGGCTCTAAACCCACCAGGCACACAGCCCGGACTTGCACGCAGCTTTGGGTACACAGCCCAACTTGTACACTACTTGGGTTTTCCCCACTGGCCCGGCTCCCCCGCCGGCCATTTTGATCCATGGTCCATTTGAGGAATGAACCAATTATCCACCATGTCCATTTGAGGAATGAACCACTATCCTGTTGTGGCTCCCAAACCACATTAGAGTCTTCGACTCCTAGGGAGAATTTTCCTTACAATCCCACGCCTGGGTACTTCCTCATCACTGGCCAAGTGCCTGAGGCAAGTAGAAATCCACAGAAAAATCAGAGGTGGACTGGGTCACAAAAGATGGGGTCTCCACCTCCAGCTCCCACAGCCCATACCCGGCCATTTCTCTGGAAACTGAACAATTCCTTTACTGAACTTTCAAATGTAGATTCTGGGTGGACATCTGTCACATCTCCTCTACATATCATTTGCATCCCAACAAGCTCTGGACTTGAACCTACTTTTAACTTGCTTAGCCCATTACTCTAGGCTTCCCAATATTTAATAGTTCAATCCCCATATTGTCACACAAGTCCCAGGGTGAAAAACATAGGCCCTTTTAGCCAGAGCAGACACTCACCCTCTCGTTGCAGGTGCCCCACAGGCGACTCACAAATCTTCTTTTCTCCCCAATAAATACTGGAACAAATAGACAGCTTTTCCTCCACAAGCAGAACTAGGGTTTGCCCCAGGAATCTGCAGGGAAACCTTCCGCCCCCGGAGGGAGGGGGCACTGAGACCCGAAAACAACGGTCTCCACCGCTTCAGTAATCTTCTGTGTCTCTCTTTAAGGTGGAGACACACACACACCCTTCTATTTAAAAGTAGCCCTCTGTCAGGGCTGAGGCTCCTAGAGCCTTCACTGAGCTGCTTTACCAGCAAGCTCCCAACTTCTCACTCCACTCACTGAAGACTGACTGAAGACACTGACTTCAAAACTCCCAACGTTCTATCTAACTCCCTTTGCTGAAGATTCCAATGTGGCTCATGCAGCTGTGAAAGTTCTATTGGTGATGTCATCCCTCAGTCTCAGCTGAGACTTAGAACAGAGTGAGACAGTGTGAAACCCATTTAACTGGAGTTTCACAAGTTGCCTTACCTGCCTACCACTAGGTCTTACTGGGATTCTAGTAACCCCAGGTAACAAGGGGGTTACACTGGCCCTTGACCAGGAAAATGACTGTCCGCAGTCATTATTTACCCGGCCATAGGCCATCCCACCCTATGTGCTACCTGCGAAGGGGGGTGATCAGGCCCCCTCCTACCATGTGCAAGCACAGGCAGGCAACACTAAGGGCCTAGAGGCCTTTAGCTGACATATCAGCCTCTACAATATCCACTTACTATGGACACCTAGTGGCTCTGGTAGAACTATCCAGAGCATAGCCCTGATAGATCAGCACTGCGGTCCCTGCTGCAGGTCAGGGCCACAGCATGTCTATCCCCCCTTTCCCTCTAGGGAAAACCTATCTGCCTCTAACCTAATACCCCCAAAAACAAAAACAACCAGGGGACCTCCCCGACCTTGGGCAACCTGCAACCACACACCATTAAAATACCACATTACTGCCTCCTCCCTACCCCCACAACCACACCTGTGGAAGGAAATGGTTAATACAGTAACATCAACCCTAACAACACAGTACTTTAAATTTCTATTCACTAAAGTACTAATGAGGAACTCCGATGAGACCCTCCTCCTCTTCTTGTCTTCTCTTCTGTCTTCCCAGGAACACCTGTAAAAAAGAAAGACAACACACACTCCTAATCTGCATACACAGTCTACCTAAAACCCCTGCCATCAAAACACTAAAGAATCCCAAAAAGATTTTTTTTTTTTTAGAAAAAGGTAGAAAACAGTATTTACATTAGAAAACAACAACATTATTTACAATACACATTTGAGGGGGATGGAGTGCCCTAAAAGTCCCAACTAGTGACCACAATGCCTGAAGGCTAGTCCAATAAAGAGTCTCTCCTGGGCCGGAGCCCAGTGAAGCACAGTTCTAACAGGCCAAAGTCCCGAAGGGGAGAGTCTTTGCGGACAGTTCACACATTTTGAAGTCTGCTAGTGTAGGGTGTGTACTGCAATGTTATAAAGATAGAAAAGTTTGAACTTAACAGCCGCTTGTAGAATGGAAATTTTGGGACCGACCTGCACCTCTGACGAAGACTCTCCCTGGCAGCGTTTCTTCCGATACAGCTGGGCGGACATCTTCCAGGAACCACAGGAGGGCACATCTGGGAACAGTTGGGCTGATGTCATCTCTGGAGATGGAACCTTAGAACAGGAATAAAAAGAAAATAGCTGGTCTGACGTCATCTGATTACCAGGCGATGAACAGGATACAGCTGGGATGGTGTCCTCTCTGGATCTGAAGTCATCTGGGGGGCCAGTCGATGGTTTCTGGAAAGGCCAGTACACTGTAGACTGATGAATGTGGGGCACCTGAGTCCTGGATGTCCATATTGGCGAATCGATAAAGGCACTTCACAGTCTGGTGTGGCAGTATCGACTACCACTGCTCGGCTTTCCATTTAGAAGGCACGGGCACATTTGCTGGGAGGTCCTTGCACTGAGGCCAATAGTACTGGGGGTCAGGAACTTGAATTTTAACCCCGTCTGGGCGCACATAATTCACACAATGGAAGATTTCATGTCTCTCTCCATCCACTATTCTCACTCTGTCTATAAACAGTGTTCTGCCTCTCTTCCACTGGGTATACTTCTCGTGAAACAGTCTGTTCTTTACATGCTTGTTGGCCCCAGGATGCACACTTTTCATGGCTTCGTCCCAGATCCAGGATTTCCTGCAGTTCTCAATCTCCTCCCAGACTTTCCGAGGAAAGGTAGGAAAGGTCATACCATAGATCTCATTAGCCTTCCTACGAACCAGTCTCTCCTCTTTACTTGCTTTGGTCAATCTGAGACCGCTGGCCTGGCTTGGGGGTGGCCAGTCCTGGTTCTGCTAGCTACGCATCCTTAAAGAAATTAGAAACGGATCCCTGACTTCTTCCTCTTGCGAAGCCAGGGCAGTGGCATCACCACTTTCTTCTATGCATTCCTCTGAGGCAAGATCTTGAGGCTGTGTACCCATTCCTTTTTCACAAGGCCACATAGGTTCCCCCTCATCTTCCTCTTCACTGAGGATCTGAGCCCAGGAGTGAGCAGTCGTTCTCACTCCTGAGACTATCCACTCATCACTAGGTGCGGAGGTCGACATCTCCCACTCAAAAGCCTCCTGTATCTCATCTTCACCTAAGAGACTTGGGGCTAGGCCCTCCCCTCCAGGGGTCTATTGATGCTTTATCCGAACTTTCCTTCTGGGATCCAGCATCCGGAACTTCAACTTCTGGTTCTTTCTCTAACTCTGCACCCTCTAGCTTTGTGTCACACTCCCCCGAGGGGCCTTCCTCCACAGGCTCCGCCTGGTGCTGTGTGATGCCAACTGCAGATTCCTGAACCTTTGTCCATGTGGGAGCCAACCGGATCGGACGTGCTTTATACAAGCCATATTTTTCTAGGCATCCAGCACAGTGAGGAATCATGAAGACGTCCCTTCCAGCTCTCAAGCATATTTGACATACATGCACTGGAAAACCAGGAATCGCCACATGAGGAGGCAGTTGTCCTCCATAGCACCACTTTTCAATATACCTCAGTCTATTTACTGCTGCTGTTACTGCAACCCGGGCATGATCCGGATAGCGAGCTGGTCCTGAGGCCATAACTGCAGAAAAGCAAACAAAAGTTCACTGTAACTGAAAGTCCCACTTTATTGAACACACTCTTTAGCTCTAAAATGTCTCCTCTGCTGCTGTGTTTACTTTACTACCCCACCCATTGTGGACTGGGGTTCCACCTGGAGGGACACCAGCCTATACTGGCAGGATGGTCTGCATCTGTCCAGGAAGGGAACAAGTCTTTTGAGCAATCGGTTTAAATGCTTCATTGGCAAGCTTTTAAACTAGTCAAGGGGGGAGGCACTGATAAGCAGCAGGAAAATCCCAGCCTCTCCCTACAAAACAGGGTACTAAATGAGAAAAAGACCGAGGTAGAAAGGTCCGTGGGGGATGCTGCAAAAGAAGGTAAAGCCATCAAAAAATGGAGAGCAATGAGTACCAAGGCCCGTAGTCTGAGTAACAAGCTTCCTGAATTAGTGGCCTTGATGGAGGAGGAACATCTGGATATTGTGGCAGTCACAGAAACATGGTACACACAAAACCATGACTGGGATGTAAACATACCAGGATACACTATCTACAGGAGGGACAGGGAGGGTAAAAGAGGAGGAGGAGGAGTAGCTCTTTAAATAATGGAAGGAATCAAAGCAACAGAACAAAAGGGAAAACAGGGAGGAGAAGAAGCACTGTGGGTAAATTTGGAGACCGGCAATGGCACCACAATCCGCACAGGGGTTGTATACAGACCCCCTTCTCAGGGGAAGGAAATGGACAAGGAAATGATAGAAAGAATACTTAGAATGGCAGAAAAAGGGGAGATATTGCTGATGGGTGATCTGAATATGCCAGATGTTAACTGGAGTGCAGTTGCAGCAGCCACTTCGAAGAGTGGGGTTATTCTAGATGCCCTACAGGGGGCATGCCTTAGACAACTAGTATTGGAGCCCACTCAGAGGGAGCAATCTTAGACCTGGTTCTCTCAAATGGAGATGAAGAGAGGATCACAGATGTAGAAGGGTAGCCATCTGGGAACTAGCGACCATCTAACAGTATGGTTCACAATAAACACAGCAATAGAGTCAAGCCATACAAAGGCAAAAGTACTGGACTTTAGGAGGCTGACTTTGCCAAAATGGGTGAGTGCCTAGGAATGCACTAGCAAATGGGCAGGAAGGAGGGTAGAAGAACAATGGGAATAATAAAACTGCCATCACAGAGGTAACAAGCCTTTGTGTGAAGCAAATAAACAAAACAAACGATGTAAGATACCACTATGGTTCTCAAAGGAAGTGGCAGTGAAGGTTCAAGAGAAAGAAAGCATTCAGGAAGTACAAGGAATCACAGAAAGGGCAGGACAGAGAAGTGTATCAGTTAAAGCAAAGGAAGCTGGGAAGGCAGTCAGAACAGCAAAGGCCCAAACCGAGGAAAAGATAGCTAACTCAGTTAAGAAGGGGGATAAAACCTTTTATAGGTGCATCAGGGGAGCGAAGGAAGACTAAGGAGGGTTAGTGGAAGTTTAATAAAGGGGAGGGAAGGTGGGCAGAGGGTGACTGTGAAAAGGCAGAGATACTAAACAAATATTTTTGCTCAGTATTTACAAAGGAAGAGGGGGAGGTACCTAAAACAAACAGTCGAAACACTGTGGATACAGAAGTTGATACCAGCCCATTTACAGAAGAAAGGGTTCTGAAAGAACTCTTAAAACTGAAGGTGGACAAAGAAATGGGGCCTGATGGGATTCATCCCATAATTCTAAAAGAACTAAGGGTAGAACTAGTGACACCACTGACTACCCCCTTTAATAAATCATGGGAGGATGGGGTGGTACCCGAGGACTGGAGAAGGGCAGATGTGATTCCCCTTCACAAAAGTGAGAGCAAGGCAGAAGCAGGAAACTACAGACCTGTTAGTTTAACCTCAGTGGTAGGGAAAATGATGGACTCACTTCTGAAGGAAAGAATTGTCGAGTATCTAGAGGCCAGAGGGCACAGAACCCAAGGCAGCATGGATTCACAGTGGAAGGTCATGCCAGACAAATCGGTAGATTTCTTTGACTGGGTGACCAAAGTAGTAGATCAGGGAGGGCTGTGGACATGGCCTACCTAGACTTTAGCAAGGCATTTGACACAGTCTCACACAAAGATTAATATACAGTTAGCCAGCCTGGGAGTGTGTCCCAAGATGACAGCCTGGGTAAAGAATTGGCTGGAGAATAGGACAGAGAGTAATAGTAAATGGAGTCCACTCTGAAGAAAGGGGGTTACTAGTGGGGTACCCAGGGTTCAGTATTAGGACCAGTCCTCTTCAATGTCTTTATAAGCGACATTGCAGAGGGACTGGAAGGAAAAGTATGTCTCTTTGCAGATGACACAAAGATCTGCAACAGAGCTGATGCACAAGGTGGGGTGGAAAGGATGAGAAGGGACTTGGCAAGGTTAGAGGAATGGTCAACTGTATAGCAGCTTAGATTCAATGCTAAGAAGAGCAAGGTAATGCAACTGGGAAACAAAAACCCAGGGGAAGAGTATACAATGGGGGGTGAGATACTAACAACAACAAAAATGGAAAGGGACCTGGGGGTAGTCATATCAGATGACCTAAAGGTGGGCAAGCAATGTGAGAGGGCAGCAAGGAGGGCTGGAGGGATGCTGGGATGCATAGGGAGAAGCATCACCAGTAGAAAACAGGAAGTTATTATCCCTCTGTACAGACAGTTGGTGAGACCCCATCTGGAGTACTGCGTGCAGTTCTGGAGACCCAATCTCCACAAAGACATAGACAGGATGGAAGCTGTCCAGAGGAGGGCAACTAAAATGGTGCAGTGTCTGCACCGGAAGACATATGAAGAGAGACTTAAGGAGCTTAATATGTATAGCCTCGAGGAAAGGAGGGAGAGGGGGGACATGATAGAAACGTTCAGCTACCTCAAGGAATCAACAAAGTCCAATAGGGTAGCATCTTTCAAAAAGAGGTGTGCAAGAACAAGGGGCACAATTTGAAGATAGAGGAGGGCTCAGAGGTAATTTAGAAGTATTTTTTCACAGAGAGGGTTGTGGATGCATGGAGGCGCCTTCCGGAGGAGGTTGTGGAGTCAAAAACAGTGGTGGAATTCAAGTATGCATGGGACAGTCATAAGGCAATTCTAGGGGTTGGGGGTAGGAAGAAGTAGGCTGCTGGTTAACTAGGATCTGCAGCTTATCCATTAGGTAGGGAAATGGGTAGACTGGGTGGGCCAAGCAGTCCTTATCTGCTGTCAAATTCTATGTTTCTATATTACCCTGTAATGGCGGCGGCAGCACTCCTGTGCATCAACATTCAGAATCTGGGTCAAGCCACTGCGCACCCGATTTACACAAACTACTGATAACTTTTGCTCAAACTGCACAACTTGCTCTGTTCTTGCTTTAAACACATTTACAGGATTTTCCATGGATTTTTACATTCTGGTAACATTTCTTTGATTCACAGTCCCTTCAAGCTTCAGGTTTTTAGCACAGGATTGCCTGTATAACTAGTGCTGCACATTGGCTACAACCCACAGTCTCTCTCTGGCTTCAGACTTTTAACTGAGGCTAAATTCATTACTATGCACATAGTCAATGGCTTAACAGACTTGAAATGCTGGCAGGACTTGACACAGTCATTACTTGCAAAGCGACTATACTGCTGCACACACATTTATATGGCATAGGGCAGAAAATCACTGTTTGAGCAGTTTCTAGGTGGTTACTTACTGTTATCAGTAGCAGTTTGCTGCAATGGGGAAAAACGGCCTGCAGCCAGTTCTCGGAGGCCTCAGAACAGAAACGGGCGGGCAGTCCTGCCGATCGTCTTCTCTACCACCAAACTTGCAATTCCGACGATCGATTAGCGGGTTGATCCCAATTTTAAACTAGAAAGTCTATTTTTACAAGGTTTACAGCGATTTTAACACTCCGCGATGCTCCTCCACTAGCCAGTACACGCACTCCACTCACACTCCCTCTCGAATGCTGGGGCAGTCACTGTAGAGCTGGCTGAGGGGCGGGACTGATCTCAGCCTGACCAATCACACGACGCCATGCAAATGAGCCTCTTCTTCCTCACGAGGGCTCTTCTCCTCATGGCGATCGTCGAGCAGGCAAATTTAAACTGCAGAATGCAACTTTTTTTCTTTACCAACCGACTCCACGGCGGGAGCCCATTTCAGCCATTTAACATAGCCATTACACCTGCAAGTCTCTCATACATTTCAAAAAGCATTTCCAACGTCCAGGGCACAATTTTCCTGTTGCTACCCCTAGTCTTCCACACTTTTCTTCACCACAGTTCATTTTAAAAGCATTTCAAATGTTCAGTGCACAATTTTCCTGTTGCTACCCCTAGTCTTCCACACTTTTCTTTACCACAGTTCATTTTTAAACAGGCAAAAATGCTGTAAACAATTGATGAAGGACAAGGGCACACTCTTTGGCTTTACTGCTCCTTGGTAAACAGTTGGCAATTTTAAACAGCAGCACAAGATCCACAGCACACAGCAACACTAGAGAAATTGCTTCAGCTTTTTGGGCTACCCACTGCCAGATAGCCAAAACGCTAGTCCCCTTGCCCGAGCACCTTCCTCCCAGAACAAAATCCAAAGCGGTGCCTCCATTTTTGTAACCCCTCACCCCTGCCTTTTTAGCAAGTGACAGGTAGCATGCTGTTGAAGCTGACAGCAGTACCTGGTGGGGACCTGGGTTCGGGGAGGATGTGGTTACTCGGCACAGGGGGACCTAGGTTTGGTTACTCTGCACAGGGGCACCCAAATAAATCCGACCACAGGAAACAATAACTGTAATGTCCAGGACCAGGAATGGGATTCTTCAGTGTGGCTTTTATTTACATCCAAGCTGAACAAACAAAGCATAGACAGACCCCCATGGGGCTACATTTCCTGGTAATGCAGATTAGAGACAACAGAACACTTCATCACCATTTCCTGCCCTCAGGCTCTAAACCCACCGGGCACACAGCCCGGACTTGCACGCAGCTTTGGGTACACAGCCCGACTTGTACACTACTTGGGTTTTCCCCACTGGCCCGGCTCCCCCGCCGGCCACTTGATCCACGGTCCATTTGAGAAATGAACCAATTATCCAATTCACGGTCCATTTGAGGAATGAACCAATTATCCTGTTGTGGTTCTCAAACCACACTAGAGTCTTCAACCCTAGAGAGAATTTTCCTACAATCCCACGCCTGGGTACTTCCTCATCACTGGCCAAGTGCCTGAGGCAAAGTAGAAATCCACAGAAGAAATCTGTAGAGGTGGACTTGGTCACTAAAGATGGGGGCCACCCACTTCCAGCTCCCACAGCCCATACCCGGCCATTTCTCTGAAAACTGAACAATTCCTTTACTGAACTTTCAAATGTAGATTCTGGGTAGACGTCTGTCACATCTCCTCTACATATCATTTGCATCCCAGCAAGCTCTGGACTTGAACCTACTTTTAACTTGCTTAGCCCATTACTCTAGGCTTCCCAATATTTAATAATTCAATCCCCATATTGTCACACAAGTCCCAGGGTGAAAAACATAGGCCCTTTTAGCCAGAGCAGACACTCACCCTCTCGTTGCAGGTGCCCCACCGGCAACTCACAAATCTTCTTTTCTCCCAAATAAATACTGGAACAAATAGGCAGCTTTTCCTCCACAAGCAGAACTAGGGGGTTGCCCCAGGAATCTGCAGGGAAACCTTCCCTTCCCCCCGGAGGGAGGGGGCACTGAGACCCGAAAACAACGGTCTCCACCACTTCAGTAATCTTCTGTGTCTCTCTTTAAGGTGGAGACACACACCCTTCTACTTAAAAGTAGCCCTCTGTCAGGGCTGAGGCTCCTAGAGCCTTCACTGAGCTGCTTTACCAGCAAGCTCCCAACTTCTCACTCCACCCATTGAAGACTGACTGAAGACTCTGACTTCAAAACTCCCAATGTTCTATCTAACTCCCTTTGCTGCAGATTCCAATGTGGCTCATGCAGCTGCGAAAGTTCTATGGTGATGTCATCCCTCAGTCTCAGCTGAGACTGAGAACAGAGTGAGACAGTGTGAAACCCATTTAACTGGAGTTTCACAAGCTGCCTTCCCTGCCTACCACTAGGTCTTACTGGGATTCTAGTAACCCCGGGTAACAAGGGGGTTACATGAAATACAAGCTGAACTGCATCACAATATTTTGTTTTCCAAAGTTTTCTCAATGGCATCAGCTGCTCTTTAAATAAAACATTGAATTAACTGTTATTCTGTAGTCAGGGTACATTTTATTTGACCGTAAAACAAATTTTATAAAAGCAATGCAACATGATGGGGTGTTGGTTGTGCTCCCAGAACCACAAGCCCAGGAGCGCAGTAAGGCACAAGGCTGCAGGTTGAGTGTCTTCCACCCCGGGAGCGTGGCTTTGGCAGTGCAACCAACACACTAATATCTTATTGCAGTTATAAAAAAAATGTTGTGTTAAGAAGTGAGAAACTTAGAAATAAAAATAAAAAAATGCTTAAAAACCAATCAGTAGTTTCATGTGAAATAGTCCCTCTGCAGATGGTCTGTCACTGCAGGGTGCTAGCCTGAGCTGCACTGTGTGAGTCACTATGGTGTGTGTGTTTTTTGTGTGAACTGTACCTTGACGTCATCTCCCTTCCCCCAGGTTTTGTTCATATTCCTTTACTTTGGGGACTTAAACTGGAAATGATTGGCTTCAATTGTTTTTAGATCAGTGACTGAGTGTACCAAGCAAGGTGGTAGTGTGAAGGAAAGTGAAACCAGGATTAAGGATTGCAGCATCAAACAGCAGTACATTGATATTTGTAGTAATTGAGCAACATAGGTACTGGGGCTTTTTTCATACCCATTGGCTATGCTGTCTTTGTCGAATGGGTAGGAACAAGTTTCAGCCAATTTGGATGCAGGATTCTTAGTACCCATGCACTTCTGGGGGGTATAAGGCCCACTGTTGTGGCATTGTGCTTCACTATGCCCTGGGCATTTGGTTATCTCAGTGTAACTCACACCCTGGAGTGCCTTCTTGCTTACTTATAACATGGTGAAGAACTGCCGGCGCACTAGCACAGCAGTAGCGCTACTCCCGCTATGTCAGTAACCCAACTTCTGAAGTGAACTTGTGTCATTGGGGGTCAGCAGGGGGAAGGAGGACTAAGTGTTCCAAGGAGAGTGCTTCTCCTTCAGGGAGGGAGGGTCACGTGTCCCGCCATGTGACTGCAACATACCAAAGGCTGAGTGGCAACATGGCTTGGGACTTAGCAGAATGGGGGGCTGGAACAGTGTTGATGCTGGCACCAAGCACGTATGCATGACTGTGTACTCTGTAGCGTCATTGTATGGCACCATCCTTAGGGAAAGAGAAAAATGGGGAAAAATGGCAACTGGCTGAGCTGGTGTGCACTCCCTGCTCCCACAACCAAGGTCTGGTTCAATCCCCCTGGCTCCAGGAATACTCCCAGGTTTCAACACCACCATTGGTGGCTGGGTATTGGGGGACGTGGTGCCACAGGGGCAGATAAATGGTAGGCCACATCCCAGGGGGCTCAAACTGAGGAGGCACTACAGCGATGAGTTATGGTGGGGGCGCGTGGAATCCTAGGCTCCCCAGGTAAGTGGACCCTCCATGGACAGTATGTGGTGCTGACAGAAGTCAAATGTGGTACTTGCCTAAGTGCCTGTGGGAAAAACAGAGTTAAAAAAAATAGTTTTCCCATCTACGTCTAAAAAAAAAAAATACCCATTTCCCGTCTACGTCTAAAACAAAAGGATCCTTTTCCCATCATTGTCCATGAATGCTGTAATCTGACTATATGTGAATTGCCCTATATGTCATGCTGAAAGTTTGAATAAAAAATGAAATAGCAACAAAAAAGGTAAAAATATTCTAGCCACCTGATTGACTAAAAGACAAGTACAACAGTTGAATTAACTGGCTGTAATGTTTAACCTGTGCACGAGGTTTGTCTACAGTATCAATACACCTCAGCCGGTACTAGGTTTTTGTCTTCTGCTCATAGTTTGTACAGAAAACAAGATTTTCTCATTAAAAATCATTAAAAAAATCTTTTAAAGACATTTTTGAGTAGAACCTGTGGCATACAGTAAGTGCAATAAGATAGTTTAGGGATATGTAATTATGGTCGATAATCATACTTTCCTCTCGTGTGATCAGTCTTGAGCAGAGATTGCAGAGTCTAAGTGTCCACTTGCTAGAGACCAGGAGGGAGAGGAGGGACATGTTGAAGACCTCTAAATACATGAAAGGTGTAAACAGGGTGGACTCTAACAAGCTGTTCAGGACTAGTAAGCATGAGAACACGATGGGAAATGGCAGTGTGAAGGGGGGGGACTCAGGAGGGACACCAGGATGTACTATTTTATGGAAACGCTAGAATAAACTCCCGGACATGCCTATTAATGCACAAAATATGGACAGATTCATGGAGGGGGGGATAGGCAAAGGGGGATGGTGAGGTGGGTCAGGGGTGTGAACCTCTAGAGGCTTCTGCGTCTATACTTCACAGATTTGATCGACTGCAATGCCTTCTTCTTCTTCTTCTGGTGCACTTCTCTGTTTCTGTGTGCATTTAAGGGCATTCAGTATAAGTACCTCATGTCTGACAACAGACACTCTCTCCCCCCAGCTAGAGTCTGCAGTGGACTGCAGTCACATATACTAACAAGTTCTATGAAGCTCCAGTATGTCAGATGCTGGTCCCACTGTACTCCAGAAGCTAAGTACAGATATGTGTTGCTTTCATTAAGTGACACTGATTGCAGTAAACTGGGTTATAAATTGGTTAATGAATAAATGACAGAGGGTGGTGGTAAATGGCCCTCACTCCAATGACTGGAGACACATGCACTGATTAAATGTTCTATTCCTTTAAAATCCCATCCTTTCACAGATACACAAATTAAAATGAAGTACAACTCACAGTTTTGTTTTTTGGAGCTTTTTTTCTGACCATGGACCCCCATCCTTACCTGCCTATCAGGGAAATCTTTGCCACTTGCTCTGCCCCTGTTGTGTGTTGTGTGTATTTGTGTGGGGAGGGCTGAGCATTCAATCAGTAGAATTCTACAGAAGGTGTAGTTCCAGCATTCCAAGATAAGCATTCCATCTGTTGAATGTGAGAACAGACAGATGCTTGACAGTAGGGGAGAGCCTTACCTTTTACTAGTTACTTTTAACAAAAGAAAATAAATATTTTTAATTTAAAAAAGGTTTGTTATTTTGTTTGGTTTTTAAAATGTTAAAATGTTTTCAGTCTACCCATTTTAGAAGCACAATAAGACACTCTGAGGTGAGCATTATACTGGCACAATGTACTTCCAGGAACTGAAGGCACTCCACCTGCAGCATTGTGCCTCATAACACCCTTGGGCATGCATTATGCCAGCATAACATACACCTCATTGTGTCTTATTGATTGCATATTGGATTTTTTCTATAAGGAAGAAGAACAAACTATCCCAGAGCCACTGACTGTTGAGTGACTGTATTGTTACCATCCCTGGCTGTGCCCCCAAATGGGCCCTAGGCCTTGTATGCTTGCCAGGGTATCAAAAACTTAAATAAATAAAATTGTGCAGCACAATCTATATGATATACTGTGTCAAACCACCTTGGCTTTATCTCATCTGCTGGTCAGACCACCTGCTCCTTTCAAGGTGCAACTAAGATTTGTCATTTCCCATCTCATCCAATCAGATTTTTTACTAGTTTTCCTAAAGTGAGAAATGCTACAATATATTGTGATTATAATATATATATATATTTGTATGTTATAGGGGCATGGTAGCACCCCTATAGTTAGGGATGAGTAGGCTGTTTAATGTTAAACCTGGATTTTTGGATCTTAATAACTTTGGTGGTGTTTGACAAAATAGCCTAAAATTTGGCATGTGCAGTCAGGCTGTCAGAGTCTCAAGACATGAAAAGTTTTGGGACACAGAGCACCAAAAAAAACAGAAAAAAATAGACTTTATTTAACATTGGGTATTGTTTGCTCTCACAATCAACCTTGACGATGTGGTGTTTTTTCATAAAAACAATTTTCAGGGTTGAAGGGACCTGTACCATGAGTGTACCTTTGGAAGGTTTCCTGAAAAAATGTTAAACAATTTTAGATTTGTAACAGTTTGTAATTTGCAACATGAAACTAGTGACATGTAATTTGCATCATGTTATTTGCAACAAATAATTTGCAACATGTAATTTGCGACAAGTATTTTTATGTCAACTAAGGTAAGTACGGTTCAATGTATTTCAATGGGGTTTTGAACTTTGATTCATAACTTTGTCGTTTTGTTTTCATATTTTGACCCCAGATTTTCAACATGTCCCTTTTGGGACCCTGCCTCTTAACCAATAGGTGTTGAAGTATGCAAATCAGGCCCGAAAGGTGATTTTGCGATCACTTAGTTAATCACCTTTTGGGCGGGAACTGAAAATTTTCTCTGCCCTTATTTATGGGAGGGGAGGTCATTTACTATTTTTTTTATTTTATTTATTGAAAAGTTTCTCCAGGAAAGCACACTGAACAATCAGGATTGCTTGTCTCCCGGTGCATCCCGGGGGGAGGGGGTACATGTGGGTAGACAAAATACAGTAATAAAAACTCATAAGTACATATGAGGACACTCGAAGGCTGGTTACATGAATGCCATAGAACAAGTTATACAATATTGACAGTGATAAAAACAAGTTATATACAAGATAACAGCAAAGCAACACAATCAAATTGATCGTGGAACATGAAATAAGTGCTTAAGGAAGTGCTTGAATAAGTAGCAAAAATAGCAGTTTTGGGAACCAGAATATCAGTTGAGGGAATTAGAACAGGAATAGGTCTTAAGGAGGCTATGTTGTAAATTTGGGATCAAAATATGTAAAAAGGCAAAGTTATGAGTGTATGTGTAAATTTTCATACCCACACTCATACTTCAGTAATTTGAACTTGTATTCCCTGGTGGTGGTGGTGGTAGTGGGGATGGGGGACGGGAGAGATGTGCCAAACCCTGCACTTCTGTAGGCAGACAGAGTCTTCTCATGGTGCACTGACCAAAGGGTCCTGTACATCTGCACCTTTTCAAGAGGATACAATTCTACTGTCTCAAAAAGAAAGGGAATTATTTACAAAACATTTTGTTAATGTACCAGTTAGGGTAACCCCCACACCCCAATCAGCAAAAGGAAAAAAACATTAGGGTTTTGGGTCTCTGGAGTCTTTGTGAATCAGTGGTGGGGTCTTTCTTGGTGTTGTCAACTCTAATGCCCACCCCATTCCCTGAGCAAACAACATCACACATGATCTCCTGCTGGCCCTGCATGAAGAAAGCTACAGCAAATTGTGTTGGCAACATGTGGCGAGACATACTTCTCTACCTTTGAAGAGTATATCACTATGAGCCACTGGCTTGCAGCTCCACCATGTGCTTCAGAAAGGAGACTACAAGCTGTGGGAAGGGGTAAGCATTGGCATTGGCAACCCCAAAGAAGACCCCACTACTGATTTGTGAAAACATCAGAAACCCAAAACCCTAATGTTTTTTCCTTTTGCTGCTTGGGTGAGAGGGTTAGGGTTGGAATCCCTAATGCCACATTTCCCTACTTTTGTGGTGTTAAGTTACCCTAACTGATGCTTTATGAATTTTTTTGTGAAGAATATATATATATATACACAAATATATTACAAATATTGTGACACTCCAGATTTGATATCATGACATCTCTACTTACAGCCCCTCCACCCTGCTGTACTGGGGAAGGGGAGAATATAACGTGGTCCCTCAGGATGTCCAAGCCACTTCAAGACCAGCAATAGGACATGCTTGGGCCATGGGCACTCGTTACACTCCCCACGTGTTAGTCTGCTGTTCCATTAGGGTCGTTCAGACTTCCCTAGCTGAGGGAAGGGAGTGAGGTTTGGTAAATGAACCTTGGTCTTCTATAGGGAAGAAGAAAAAACTTCCCACAGAACCACTGCACTGGAGGAAGCAGGTGATCTCAATCTGACACTCCCTTTGCCAGCACCACTGTGTGATTGTGACCTTTACTATGGAGCCAGTAGACACTACACAGACTCACACCTCAACCAGTTTCTCAGTTCATGGGCCAGATTTTCATACTGTCAGTACTGCCGCAAGCCCCCAGTGTGCAGAACATATGGTGCACGGGGCTTGTGGCATTCACGGGCCGGCATTCGGGATTTTCCATCCCTTGCACCCAGCACCGCACTTTAGACCACAAATTTGTGATCTAGTGTACACCACTCCTTGGGGACTAAGTAACAGAACTTGTGCCAAATATTTGGCACAAACTTCTGAAAAGCACAGAAACTTTTGCAACTGCACCCGATATTGGAAAATCAGGCACAGTCGTGGCAAGGGAGATTGATGCACCACCAAAATCTAAGTCCGTGGTGCAGGGCAGATGCAAGCCCTGTGCCACCATTAAGAAAATCCTACCCCGTGACTCTAGACATGAATGACCATGTCACATGACTTTCATGTGTTTCAGAGCTAACACCTGTAAAAGTTGCCAGAAGCAGCACCTTATTGTAAATGGGATGGGGCAGTATATTACCCAAGGTAAGAGTAAATATATTCTTAATAAGTACAATATAAACAAGCCATCAGAGTTTTTTTCTGTTGCTTATTACAGATAATTTAATTTGAAGGATGTTGCAGCAATCAGCATATTTTGTTAAAGGATTCTTAACAGAGTGACAAGAGGGATGGAGGAGTACACACATATATGCACTAACCGATAGATGAACCTATGGATGGAGATATGGATGTATGTATAGATGAATGAATGAATGTACAGATGGACAGTTGGAAGGATGTATAGAAGAATGGATGAATGAATGAATGAATGAGTGGATGGATGGATGGATGGATGGATGGTTGGACAGATGAACAGATGAATGGAAATATGAATTAGTTTTCAGATGGTTGTACAGATGGATGTATAATTAAATGAATGAATGGTTCATTGGTGTGTTGAATGAATGAATGAATGAATGAATGAATGAATGAAGAGGTGGAGGGAGGGATGGATGAATTAACAGATGAATGGATATATAAATAGATGAATGAATTGGCAGATGGTTGGAAAAATGAGTGGGTCATTTAATAGGTGGATGATTTATTAGATGGAGGGATGAATTCATGAATGAATGAATGAACGCACAAATTGATGGATGAATGGATAGATTGATAAATTCTGTGTCAGATTTCCAATCCCTTGTACCTTTTCTCATGAACTCTGAAATGCTGCTACCAAAAATTAAGTCTGGGATGCCAGTTTGGTTGGCAGTGGGGTTGTCTTTCATCACATCGAAGGAGGTATGATAAACTATTTTTTTCACAATCTCTGGTGGTATATTCTTCTCCAGGAATCTCATCATTTTCAGCACCTCCCACTCAAGATCCTGTGGAACAGGAAACCATTTAAAAACTTTCAGACAATCATATCCTTTTAGGCAGGAAGAATGGTACACTGTGAGCCCCAAATCTCATGTATAATGAACTTTTACTAACTGCATTATATGTAAGAGGAGGCACTATAGCCTAGAGGGTTAAAACACCAAACTGTGAATCTGGAGACCCAACAGACCTGGATTTGAAAGTCACATCTGCCACTTGCTTACTTTGTGACCTTGACCAAGTCACTTAATCTCCCTGTGCTCCTGTGACGCACCTGGAAATAAGGTATGGATTGGTGTGCCTGCCCCGGCCAAAAATTCTAAAATACATACATAGTGTATGGTGAAATGCCATTGTGTATGGAGATCCATACACTGTAAAATGTTGTTCTACTGCAGTAGTGATGTACCTACTAATGCAGAATGACTTTTCATTCTGTGTTAGTAGCTACACCACAATGCAAGCATCTCCATCATAACTGTTCATAGGACAGAGGGCAGTTGAAGCATCGCATGTGCGAGCTGGCCGACGGGTGGATGGCTGAGAAGTTCGCATCATGGATGGCAGGGACTGGCTGCTTGAACAAGAAAAATAAGCAATTGTGTTGTTTTGGGACCATACTATATATAGAATAGTGTATGAGAGCCCAAATAAACAACATCACTCTTCTCACACCTTGTGGTTACCATGATCACAGTGGGACCTAGCGAGTTTTGCTCTCGAAGTCCTCTTCGTCATGGTAACTACTCAGTATAGGAATAGCATTGTTGTGTATGGGTTGTCATATACTATCCTATATATTGTGTGAAGGTCAGTCGGTCACTGTAACAAAATAACAAAAAAATGTTGAACTGTAAAACAACTGCATGGTGAGGTGGGTTACTTCTGTTGGATGGATCCAAGAATCACTAGAACTGTTCTGCGAGTGCTGCTGTCATCTCCCAGGGCAGGTAAGCATGGCTTGCCACTTACCTAGTGACTCCTAGGGGTAGCGTTGTGAGGTGCCATTAGCAAAGTTAGTGACAATGTATTGCTTGGTAGCTCACCAGGTAAGTCTGGAGGAAATGTGCTTTCAAAGGGGTGGTGGGCTGACCCTAAAAGAAGAGGGGAAAAAATCCCTCATTGGCAGCAATATAGAAAACCAGGTCAATAGTTCTCCATACACACAGAGCATGAGAATTGCTGTACCCTTCACCATTGCCATGTTGGATGCTGTGAAAATGCCTGACTTCTCAGTACATCCAGGGCTGAGGGGGGACTCCACTATTGAGGGTAAGCTGAGTTTGTAATGCACAACGTGGAAGGCAGTGTCTTCACTGGGGGTGACCCTAGCTCAGTAGTACAGGCTCCATGTGGGGCGCAGCAAGGAGAACCAGAACCTGGGATAGGCAAAAAGAGGGGGCAATAAACAGAATAACAAAGAAAGCTACATATTTCTTGTACATTATCAATGAAATGGAAAACTTTGAGCTTTTCATCTTAGTCCTAACAGCCAGATATCTGACAAGTCTACCTCTTTCATGTCCACATAGAAGAGGTACAGGATCTGGAGTTCGTTCTTCAGTGCCCACCATCCCGTCACTTGGTCGTACCAGAAGCCCCAGCCCACTGGAGGGGCAAGGAAGGGAGAAGGGTTGAAGCTTATGACCGGAAAACAGATAAATATTTACATCCATGTCTCCCATTATTCTATCACCAGTGTCATCTTCACTGACTTTTAAGTACCTCACACCTGCCCAGGAGGGAAACCGCACCAAATAAGGAGACTGGGATGGACTTTCAGAGCCTCTGAAATCTGAGCACCTACAGGGAAAAAAACAGTGCAAGTGGGTTGCCATTTTGGAGCCATAGTTTTTCCCGCAGCTACAGAATTTTCAAAGGTGGAGCCGGTTTACAACTGGCTCTACAATATGCATTAGCTTGTGGTCGTTATTTTGCCACAGCTGAGCCAAAATGGTACGCCTAGTGAAACCAAGCATACCATCTCCCGCAGTGGCATGGGCTGAAAATACAGATGTCTGCAGGTGTAGAGATTTCTGTCTGAACTGCCTTCTGCCTATTTTCTCTTAGTAAGTTAAAATTACATAACATCAAGCTAAATAACAAGACACAGAATTAGGTCAGAAACAAACAACTTCAGAATGGATTTCTTTAAATAAAAAAAAATCCATACATTAGAATTTTATCCAAATCCCCTTTCACCAAATGAGAGAAAATTATTCACACAATATAATTTTGAACTACACAAAAGTAATTTACTGAAAGTAAGATACTTGAAAGCCATGACCCTGTGGTCTGTGACTGTGGATTGATGGTGGAGGAAAACCTGAAACATGAGCTGGTAATATGCCCCAAATATAATTTCCAAAGAAACATATTTCTTGCAGGTTTTCTATTGAATACACATGATCTTTGGACAAGTTGTTAAATAGAGTAATCTTTGACGTGGCACCAACATGACGCCGACATGGCACTGTCAAGTTAGAAGACTAACTGCTAAAGTAATAAATCAGATTCGTTCTATGTCTACAACGTTAGCCAGAGATAACACTCACAAGTAGTCATAAATAAAGTATTTTTTATTATACTCACAGCCAAGCAGGATAAAAACTCACTGATAAGGGTGATTTGCCAATCTATTTTGTACATACTAAGCTTCTAGAGAGTGAGAAACTGGTAATACAGTGTTTTATATACTAAGATAAGAACTAGCTTACTGATACCCAAAACCATATACATTGGTTCTGAACTATAAACAGTATTACACAATACGGTCTCTATTGGATAATTATTTAGGAGACAGAATACTAATGAGTATAAGAAATAATGCTTCTAAAGCATAAACCTTAGACAAAGAGAAATGCTGACACTTCCAATCTACATGTGCTTATATGATAGACTAAACAAGGAATCTGCCTCGTTAGTAGAAACAGAATTGCTTACAAAGCTATATTATACATGGCATATGTGCCTGAGTGTACGTACATATAATTATATGAAAGTATAAGTGCATAATAATCACTGATGATCCTTCAAAGACATCTAAGCAGTGATTAGGTCAACTATATATGAAAAACAAACATAATCTAGATAAATGTAATACAATGAAGTATAAATGAACCATGCATAGTACATTAGCATATATTAGCAGCAAAGCACATTCCTAGCACCCATGCTTATATGATGTGTGCTAAATCAGTAATGTTAGTGCAAAATAGCAGTATCACAGTATAATAGACCAGAGATATAGTGTAAGACATATATGGGGTAATAAGGGCATAACCCAGGCGCAACAACACCATCCTAGCATCAACACAACACCGCCGATGCCAACCTGGCCTCAACACAGCACCGGGATCAGCACCAGCACCAGGCCAGGCCCCAAAAGCTAGAGAGGGCTGAATCCAGCACCAGGAGATCCTGGGGTGACCCGCCCTGACATGACAAGAGCATCAATATCAATTGTGTACAGTGCAGAAGACAGGAACAGCAGGGAGGGGTGGTGGGGCAATGACTTTCCAGGAGAGTTTTAACCTGGCAAGATGTTTAAAATAAGGTTACAGTATCAGTGGGGAACTATCTCAGATGCCATATAAACACTGAAACATAGAAAGAGATGGCAGAAGGAGACCACCAGTCCATCTAGTCTGCCAGATGTGTCACAGACCACAAGCGGTCCCTGATCCTATTCCCCCTCTCTGGGTTTTATGCCATTCCCAAATCCTACTAGATCCTGCAAAGCCCTTGCTCTGTCCCACCCTTGCTTGAATGCTGCAACAAACTTAGCTTCCACCACCACAGCTGGCAAGCTATTCCATGGTTCTATCACCCTCTCAGTGAAGTAGTGCTTCTTTAAGTCTCTCCTGAAGTGCTCCCCATGCAGCTTCCATTCATGTCCTCTTGTGTTTGAGTGCGGTATCCTGTTGAACAGTTCTGAACATGGCACCTTATTTATGCCTGTCATGAACTTGAACTTTTCAGTCATGTCCCCCCTCTCCCTCCTGATCTCCAGTCATATCTCTCCTCTCCTCTCCTCTCCTCTCCCTCCTGGTCTCCAGTCATATCTCTGCTCACCCGCCTGGTCTCCAGTCATATCTCCCCTCTCCCTCCTGGACTCCAGTCATATCTCCCCCCTCACCCTCCTGGTCTCCAGTCATATCCCCTCTCTTCCTCCTGGTCTCCAGTCTTATCCCCCCTCTCCCTCATGGTCTCCCGTCATATCTCCCCTCTCCCTCATGATCTCGAGTCATATCTCCCCTCACCCTCCTGGTCTCCAGTCATATCCCCTTTCTTCCTCCTGGTCTCCAGTCATATCCCCCCTCTCTCTCATGGTCTCCAGTCATATCTCCTCTCTCCCTCCTGGTCTCCAGCCATATCCTCCCCCCCCATGGTCTCCAGTCATATCTCCCCTCTCACTCATGGTCTCCAGTCATATCTCTCCTCTCCCTCATGGTCTCCAATCATAT
Source organism: Neoceratodus forsteri (assembly GCA_016271365.2). NCBI lineage: Eukaryota > Metazoa > Chordata > Ceratodontiformes > Ceratodontidae > Neoceratodus > Neoceratodus forsteri. The sequence continues at coordinate 214,222,143 of JADMNL010000026.1, read as the reverse complement.
CTCCCCTCACCCTCCTGGTCTCCAGTCATATCCCCCTTATGGTATCCAGTCATATCCCTCTCCCTACTGGACTCCAGTCCTTTCTCCCCTCACTCTCCTGGTCTCCAGTCATATCCCCTCTCTTCTTCCTGGTCTCCAGTGATATCCCCCTCTCCCTCATGGTCTCCAATCATATCTCCCCTCTCCCTCCTGGTCTCCAGTCATATCTCCCCTCTCCCTCCTGATCTCTGGGGAGTACATGTCCAGAGCCTTCAATTGATCCCCATATGAGAGTTCGTGAAGCCCTTGTATCATTTTAGTCACCCTTCGCTGAACTGCCTCCAGTGTGTCCCTGTCCTTCCTAACGTAAGGACTCCAAAACTACACAATATTCCACATAGGGTCTCACCAAAGACCTGTAAAGCTAGAAGGATCACTTCTCTGCTCCTACTGTCAAAGCCTTTTCCAATACATCTCAACATTTTGTTGGCCTTGCTCTATGCTCTGTTACGCTGGCTGAATTTATTTAATTATTTATTTAACATACTTTAGGATTACAACCTTTGAGTCAGGGACTCATTTACAAAGGCTTCACGTCAGAATTGTTTAAGGGTGTCCATGATGATGACCCCTAGATCTCTTTCTTTGTAAGAGATACAGAGCTGAATTCCATCGAGCCAGTATGCTGTCCTTGGGTTGCCCTTAACCAAGTGCATTACTTTGCATTCCTTTGTGTTGAACTTCAACTGCCAGATTTTGGGCTGCTTTTCTAGCTTCCAGAAGTCTTTCTGTAGGTAACCGACAGCCTCGTCACTGTCCACCCAGCTTCATGTTGTCCGCGAAGAGGGCGAGCTTGCCCTGGATGAAAACACTCATGTCATTAATGAATATGTTGAAGAGAACCGGTCAGAAGACCAAGCCCCGGGAGACACCGCTAGTCACCTCTCCCTCTGCCAATCTCACACTGTTCACTACCACTCTCTCTGTTTCTTTCCCTTTAGCCAGTGTCCAACCCAGTTAACTATGTTCTGGGCTGCATCTGGGTTCTCCAACATTTTAAGTAGAGGTTTGTGTGGTATGGAATCATACGCCTTACTAAAATTGAAGGACAGGAGGTCCACTGGATGGCCCTTGTCCAAGTTCTTTGTTGCCTAGTCCAAAAATATAATTAGGTTTGTCTGGCATGACCTGCCTGCTACAAACCCCTGCTGTCTACCGTCCTGAAGACCCAACTTCTCCAGGTATTCTACTAAGTCTTGTTTAATTAGGATTTCCATGGGCTTCCCAAGTACCAACGTGAGGCCAGCTGGCCTGTAGTTACCAGCTTCCTCCCTCCCTCCCCCGACCCTTGTGGAGCAACACCACATTTGCTTTGTTCACTTTAAGCTGAACTAGTGCCTCCCTGACTCTGCTGACTGTAATATTAGGTGACTCAATTGGTTTGATCCCCAAATTTGTTGCCTTAATGCTGCTTTCAGGCATTGGCCCTTCATGTTCCTTTGTGAAAACAGAACAGAAGAAGTTGTTCAGAATAGTGGCCTTCTGATCATCTTCTTCTACCAACATGTCTCCATCTAAGAGTTTACCTATCCATACCCCTTTTTTTCCTCTTTTCCCATATATATAGAGAAAGAACTGTTTGTTCTCCTCCTTGACCCCTGACTCTATCCTTAGTTCAGCCTGTGCCTTTGCTAGTCGCCCCGCCCTCTTGGCTTTGTGCTCTTTTGGTTGAATTCCTCCCACATGCTGTCATTCTGGTCCCTTATGTAAGAACAAAATGCCCCTCTTTTGGTCCTGATTTCTTTTTTAACTTGCTCAGTGAACCATATTGGTCTTTAATGCCTATTCCTTTTCATGACAGTCCTGACACAGATTTTCATAGCTTCCAGGATGGCTAGTTTGAGTTGCCCCCAGATGTCTTCAATTTCCCATGCTTCATGGATTCTGCACAGATTGTCTCTGACTAACTGACTCAGCTTCTTGAAGTTAGATCCTCTGAAGCTTAAAGCCTGTGCTCTGGATTGAGATCTTCCTCCCCAAGGTTAATACAAACCATAGAAACATAGAAACATAGAATTTGATGGCAGATAAGGACCGCTTGGCCCACCTAGTCTGCACATTTTCCTACCTAACAGATAAGCTGCAGATCCTAGTTAACCAACAGCTTACTTCCTCCTACCCCCCACTAGGACTGCCTTATGCCTGTCCCATGCATTCTTGAATTCCCTCACTGTTCTTGACTCCACGACCTCCTCAGGGAGGCTGTTCCATGCATCCACAACCCTCTCTGTGAGAAAATACTTCTTCACATTACCTCTGAGCCGTCCCCCCTCTATCTTCAAATTGTGCCCCCTTGTTCTTGCACATCTCTTTTTCTGAAAGATGCTACCCTCTTGGACTTTGTTGATTCCCTTGAGGTACTTGAAAGTTTCTATCATGTCCCCTCTCCCTTTTTCCTCAAGGGTATACATATTAAGCTCCTTTAGTCTTCTTCAGATGTCTTCCTGGTGCAGACCTGCACCATTTTGTTGCCCTCCTCTGGACAGCTCCACTCTGTCTATGTCTTGTGGAGGTGGGGTCTCCAGAACTGCACACAGTACTCCAGATGGGGTCTCACCAACTGTCTGTACAGAGGATAACAACTTCCTGTTTTCTACTATTGATGCCTCTTCCTATGCATCCCAGTATCCCCCAGCCTTCTTTACTGCCTTCTCACATTGCTTGCCCACCTTTAGGTCATCTGATATAATTCACCCCAGGTCCTTTCTATTTTACTGTTGTCAGTATCTCACCCCCATTGTGTACGCTTCTGGGTTTTGTTTCCGTGTGCATTACCTTGCACTTCTTTGCATTGAATCTGAGCTGCCATACATTTGACCATTCCTCCAACCTTGCCAAGTCCCTTCTCATCCTTTCCACCCATCTTGTGTATCAACCCTGTTGCAGATCTTTGTGTCATCTGCAAAGAGACATACTTTTCCTTCCAGTTCCTCTGCAATGTCACTTATAAAGACATTAACAAGCATTTGTCAATGCGAACGTTTGCTTGCAGGTATTTGCAGTGGTGTTTGGCATGTATGGTGCTGTACCCATGCCCTGTGCGACTGCTGGTATTTGCACAATAAATTGTCAGCATGACCTTGTTGCTACCCCATTGTGCACTAGCATAGGCGGAAACATGTTTTGGGCAGGATGTGAAAAATGCCAGCTGTACTGCTCATAAGGAAGTGTGGTAAAATGGCAATGTTGAAAATCTGGGTGAAATATTGAAAATTCACAAACCTACGAGCGTGCGTGGGAACTGTGCGCACACTCGTGAAACAGTCATTTGTAGGATTTTTCACCAAATGTTCAACATTGCCATTTTAAAACCTCTGCTAATGAACAGTGTCACTGTGATTTTCTTACTGTGTCCCATACATTGATTTCATACCGACTGCGCCATTGTGCACTACATGGGCGAAAGACGCTTTGGGCAGGATGTGAAAATGACAGCTGTACTGCTCATAAGGAGGTGTGGTAAATGGCAATGTTGAAAATCTGGGTGAAAATATTGAAAATTTGCAAACTTACAAGCGTGTATAGGAACTGCGCAACATACACTCATAAAACAGTCATTTTAGAATTTTTCACCAAATTTTCAACATAGCCATTTTAAGACCTCTGCTCATGAACAGTGTCACTGTGATTTTCTTAATGTGTTCCATACATTGATTTCACACACCGATCTGCGCCATTGTGCTACATAGCTGAAACACATTTTGGGTGAGATGTGAAAATGACAGCTATACAGCTCATAAGAAGGTGTGATAAAATGGCAATGTTGGAAAATTTGAGAAAATATTGGAATACCGTGAACTTACGAGCCTGGGCGAGGGAACCGCGCAACGACGCCAGAACAGACATGTTTCTTTTGCCCACATGGAGTTTTTAGACCCTTCTCATGAATGACAGCTGTGATGGCATTATTCAATGCTAAGTGTGATTGCAGTGACTGTGCAGTGCCTGCGAAATCACCCTTCGGGCCCATAACGCCATGACAGTGAATCACTCATGAGAAGGGGTCCCAAAAACCCCATGTTGAAAATCTGGTGCAAAAATTCCAAAAAATGACTGAGATATGCAATAAAGTTGAAACCCCCCTATGTAGCCCATTATACAGCTTACCGGGCATTTCCTCAGTTCAAGGTCGGCTTTGAAGAGTGCAGACGTGTTCCCGTCCACTGAAGTTCGCCGCGCCAGAGTCCGGAGGGCATGGGGTGGGGTGTGGAGAGGCTGCGCGCAGTGGTGGGTGCGGGTTGTGGGAGGGGGGTTGAGACGCGCCAAGGGACCGCTTTTGTTTTACAGGTTAAAAAACAACAAAAGACGATGTGGGACCTTACACACTGGGAGTGGGCTCTCAGCATGGCAGAAGATGGCTGGGGGTGAGGAGCCGACGGGATTGGGCACCCCGCCGGCAAACTATGCGGGGTGAGGAGCCGACGGGATTGGGCACCCCGTCGGCAAAGTAAGGACGGCTGCCACGCTGGGGTGGCTCCCAGCGTGGCAACAGGACAGGGAGCCGGGAGCCGACGGGGATTGGGCACCCCCATCGGCAAACAACATTTGCCATGCTGTGGTGGGCTCCCAGCGTGGCACCAGAGCTTTGGGGTGGGCGTGATGCGTGTGGGAGGTAGCGTGGACGCTAAGGGGCGGCTCAGTATGGCAGCTGCTGCTTTCCTTTGAAGCAGAGGAACACTGTTGTCATACTGAGTCCTGCACCCATTGTTGCAGGACCACGCGCCTGCTCAAAGGAGCAGTGCATTGGGTGGGAGAGGCACACCTGGGCAGTGTTCTCCCAAAACGCCCTCTAGTGCATGCGCCGGAAGCGAACGTAAAAAGGACCGGTCCCAGTACTGAACCCTGTGGTACCCCGCTAGTAACCCTCCTTTCTTCACTGTGTACTCCATTTACTACTACCCTTGCGTCCTGTTGTCTAGCCAATTTTTTTATCCAGGCTACCACCTTGGGACCCACCTAGCTGGCTATCTTGTGTATTAATCTTTGGTGTGGGACTGTATCAAATGCCTTGCTAAAATCTAGGTAGGCCATGTCCACAGCCCCTCCCTGGTCTACTACTTTGGTCACCCAGTCAAAGAAATCTATTAGATTCATCTGACACGACCTTCCCATCGTGAATCCATGCTGCCTTGGGTCCTGTGCCCCACTGGCCTCTAGGTACTCAACAATTCTTTCCTTCAGAAGTGATTCCATCATTTTCCCTACCACTGAGGTCAAACTAACTGGTCTGTAGTTTCCTGCCTCTGTCCTGCTCCCACTTTTGTGAAGAGGAATCACATCTGCCCTCTTCCAGTCCTCGGGTACCACCCCATCCTCCCATGATTTGTTAAAGAGAGTAGTCAGCGGTGTCACTAGTTCTACCCTTAGTTCTTTAGAATTCTTGGGTGAATCCCATCAGGCCCCATTGCTTTGTCCACCTTCAATTTTATTAGTTCTTTCAGAACCCTTTCTTCTACAAATGGACTGGTATTGACCCCCGTCTTCAGAGTGTTTCTCTTGTTTGGTTTAGGTAACTCCCCCTCCTCTTCCTTTGTGTATACTGAGCAGAAATATTCGTTCAGTATCCCTGCTTTTTCACTGTCACCCTCTACCCACATTCCTTCCCCTTTATTAAGCTTCAGTATCCCTCCTTTGGTCTTTCTTCACTCCCTAATGTACCTATAAAAGGTCTTATCCCCATTCTTAACAGAATTGACTATCCTTTACTCGGTTTGGGCCTTTGCTATTCTGACTGCCTTTCCAGCCTCTTTGTGCTTTAACTGATAAAGTTCTCTGTCCTGCTCCTTCTGTGTTTCCTTATATTTCCTGAATGCTGCCCTTTTCTCCTTAACCTTCCCTGCCACCTCTTTTGAGAACCATAGCGGTTTTTTCCTTCGTTGTGTTTTATTGATTTGCTTTACACAAAGGCTTGTTGCCTCTGTGATGGCTGTTTTGATCACTCCCCATTGTTCCTCCACCCCTCCTTCTTGCCTGTTTGCTAGTGCTTTTCTGAGGCACTCTCTCATTTTCCCAAAGTCAGCCCTCCTAAAGTCCAGTACTCTTGCTTTTGTATGGCTTGATTGTATGGCTGTGTTTATCGTGAACCACACTGTTTGGTGGTCGCTTGTTCCAGATGGCTACCCACTTCTAAATCTGAGATTCTTTCTCCGTCCCATTTGAGAGTACCAGGTCTAAGATCGCTCCTCCCGAGTGGGTTCCAATATTAGCTGTCTGAGGCATGCCCCTGTAGGGCATCAAGAATGACCCTGCTCTTGGATGTGCCTGCAGCAAGGTGCTCCAGTTAACATCTGGCATATTCAGGTCCCCCATCAATAATATCTCCCCTTTTTCTGCCATTCTAAGAGAGCCTTCTATCATTTCCTTGTCCATTTCCTCCCCCTGAGATGGGGGTCTGTATACAACCCCCATGCGGATTGTGGTGCCATTTTCTGTCTCCAGGATGACCCAAAGTGCCTCATCTGCTCCCTGTTTACTCTTCAGTTCTGTTGCTTTGATCCCTTTGTTTACATAGAGCTACTACTCCTCCTTTTACCCTCCCTGTCCCTCCTGTAGATTGTGTATCCTGGTATGTTGACATCCCAGTCATGGTTCTCTGTGTACCATGTTTCTGTGACTGCCACAATATCCAGGCAACCCTCTTCCATCAAGGCCACTAGTTCAGGGATCTTGTTACACAGACTACGGGCATTGGTACTCATCACCCTCCACTTTTTGATAGCCTTACCCCTTTTAGCCCCATTTCTGTCCTTACTGCCTTTGCCTTTTTTACATTTAAATCTGTTCTGCTCCCTAATAACTTCTGTACCTTGGTGTTTACCTCACTAATCACCATGTTTTGTGGGGAGGCTCGGATTTCCCTGCTCCTTTTCAGTGCCTCCCCCCTTGGCTAGTTTAAATGTTTGCCAATGAAGCATTTAAACCTCTCACCTAGGATCCTGGTTCCCTCCTGGACAGATGCAGACCATCACACCAGTATAGGTCTGCATCCCTCCAGGTGGCTCCCCAGTCCCCAATGAAGCCAAAACCCTGAGATCCACACCAGTTTTTCAACCACTCTTTGAATTCCCTGGTGAGGAGTGCCCTAGCATCTCCCTTGCCATAGACAGGCAGCACCTCCGAGAAGGTTACCGTATGTGTGCTTGTCCAAGGCCCCTTCAACTCTACAAACTTCTCTTGCACTGCTCTGATCCCATTCCTAGCCGGTGTCATTGTCCCCAGGTGGACAATGACATCCAGCTCCTCCCTCGTGCAGCTCCTCCCACAATCCTGAGGATTCGCTTCCTGTCCCTCCAGCCGTGGCGCCAGGAGCACCTACCCCTCTCCCTTCCTCCCCATTTCTACCCCCTAATGATTGAGTCCCCACCAGGAGTTGTTTCCTTCCCTGTGGGGTCCCATGCCACCCTCCTGTGGGTCTCCTTTGTGAAGGTTCCCAGCATCCTCCTTGGTCTCCACTGCAGGTGCCTCCATGAGGAACCACTATCCACCAGAAGAGTGAATTAATTGTGAGAGGTACAGCTGGAGGGTGCAACTCTGTTCCACCACCCTTTCCTCCCTGAGCCCACCCTGGTCCAGCCTCTCCTCTTTCTTGGCAACCTCTGAGGTAGTGGCATTGGCCCTGGTGGTCCCTGGGTGGGGGAGGAGGTTTCTCAAATCCTAGCCAGGTCAGCCTGGAGACAGGCAACCTCCTCTCTCAGACCAGAGAGGTGTCTGCAAATAGGGCAGCATCGCAGTCTCCAGAATGTCTCCCCACAGCCATTGCACTGCACCACTCCTATCATGTCTTATTTTGTGTCCCCTCTCCTGTTTCTCTGTATGCTTACTCTCTCCTCTCCTTACAACTCTCACCCTTCCTGTTCTGGGACAGCAACTTCCTATCTTCTTCAGTAGCCTCCTTCTTCCTTGCTCAATATCAGACCACCAGCAGCTAGTGGGGGAGAGTGAGCTACTTTTTTCCTTTAGGGCTGACAAAACCAATGTTTCTCTATGATCCTTCCCTTCCTACTGCCAAACAGGAAGTTCCTGTTGACAGTCAAATCCAGTGGCTATAAAAGTAGAACTGGCTTTGGGTGAGTAGGTGGAGGGGTGGGATGGAGGGCAATTAGTAAGAAAAAAGGCTAGCAACAGGAAGTTGTAATTTGACTCACCTGCTTTTATAGTGTCTAAACCACATACCCAGATAAGCTCTCTTTCCTCCTACTGGTTTAGCAAAGTCAGCTGATACAGTACCCTTCCCAGCACAGAACACACACACTGACTTTCTTTCTTTTCTTTCTTTTTTAACCCTAAATAAGACCCCTTCTACTTCTAATACAGTTATCTGTCTACTTAATCTTAACAGACACTGACTCCTGCTGAGATATAAGTTTTAAATTAACAAGAAAATGTAGCTTCTTTTAGTTAGCTGCATTCTGCTCTACAAGCAAGGCTAGCAACAGGAAGTTGTAATTTGACCAGGCAGAGTTGTGATCACTGTTAACCAGTGGCTCCCCAACTTCGACTGAACTAGCTGCTTCTGAATTTGTAAGGACCAAGCTCCACAGCAGTATCAGTCAAACAGAGGCAGTAGCTGAAGGGGAGTCGGTGGGTTTTAGACTTGGTTTGGTGGTGGGGGAGCATCTGAGATGGGTCTGCTCTTGGCTTTACTAATATTTTAATGACAATACCACCAGGATAAAGAAGCTAGCAATAAATAATTAGCAGTTCATAATTTATATGGACCCGTGACTTAGCTGCTATCCAAGAGTAACACATATGTACAAGGCCACCGTCCGAACCTCCGAATAGTCCAACCTAACCAACTTGGGGTGGTTTCTAATTACCAAAGCACACTGAAAAGCACTTAACACATACCCCACTAACACTGCTACAGTTTTAAAGAGCTAGTGTACTGCCTAAAATTAACATTAATTTTTAAAAGTAGCGAACTATTACTTCATATAAAATGGGCTTCAGAATCCTTTAGAAACCTAGCAACTTCACTGGTCTGCACACATCACCTGACTATTCATTAATCTCTGAAATACGAACAGTTTGTAATTAACTGAAAGCCACAACAGGGGACAGATTTCTTCAGATTAAATGCACTTCCTGGGTTCTTTCAAACACACTTGACCTTTGTTGCCAATCTCACAGATTCTACCTAGCAACAACTACAAGAAAATAAAACTTTTTTTCAGTTAAAAAACAACTTTTTCCATTTTATAAGAACAACCACTGAGTCCAGGACATGTTTTTTTTAAGAATTACTGTACTTCCCGTGTGCACTGTGTTAGCCTTGTGTGGCCTGGTGCCTTCCAATTCACTTGTGGCGTGCATTAGTTCTCAAGAAACACATGTCCTGTTAGAGGCAACCTGGCCCAAACTATTAACCGTCCTACAAAGCAGAACCCTTGCAAGGGCACGCGCACACACACTCCTGAACTAGATTGTAACTAACTGGGAGGACTGTGTCCTGCACACTGGTACCATGGCTGACACCATTAGTGATCACTCCCCTATGTACCTTCTCTGATCATCCAAACTTAAACGGCTCCCACTCAAATACCTGTCTTTCCATAACTTCAGAAGCCCAAACACCCCCATCCTTCTCTCTGAGGCACGGGCACTGGACTGGTCTGCCATTTTCTCAGAATCAAATGCGACCCAGGCAGCATCCATGTTCATTCAAGCTCTCCTGACTCTATGGGACAAGCGTTTTGCAGTCACCACCAGAAGGGTGAGGGTGACTACTCGCGATGGGTCATGAAAGACCTCCTTACCTACATGAAAAGACAGGTACCATGCCTGGTCAACCTATAAAGCATCCCCATCACGACCCTATGGGATGATTCCAGCTGTCGGAGGAACCTTTGCAAACACCTGGCCAAAGCTCTCAAACAGACATATTTTTGCAATCTCCAGCAAACTAACCTCGGGGACCCTAAACAATTCTGGGCATCCGATGGCTCGCTACTAACTCCCCCCCCCCAGTAGGCCTGTCCCACAGCTACACACTACTGCTGGCCTCATTACCGATCCCCAAGAAGTGGCCAAGGCCCTCAACGACAAATACTCCGACCTCACTATGTACAGTATCTGTACAAACTCCCAAACGGCATGCAAAAAAACCCTGTTCCCCTGCATGCCCCCACGACATCACCCGTCGGGCCTACCTCTCAACCGCCACCGCCCCCCTTTTTTTCTTCAAAATACTCTCACACGCTGACATAGCTAAACTCCTAATAAGCCTCCTAAACCACAGCTCCCCCGGCGCAGACGGATTATCCCGTCTCCCTTGGACTTATCTCCCCTGCCATCATCACCCCAACGTTCATTTTCAACTTCACCCTGACCACTTTCTCCATGCCCGATACATGGAAAACCATGAAGGTCATTCCCATTCATAAAGCTGGGGACTCACAATCCACAGACAACTATCGCCCGATCTCCATCCTTCCTCACCTAAGCAAGTTACTTGAAAAAGCCATCCACCACCAACTTGCCGACTACATAGGCAAATATGACCTACTGTGTAGTCAACAACACGGCTTCCACAAGAATCACTCCACCACCACTGCCCTCGCTTTCCTAACTGACCACATCCTCACAAACATGGTCAAGCTGACTGTATCAGAGTGAGACTCTGCATTGGGGAGGCATCAGCCATCTGCTGTGGTGGTGTTTCATGTGGATTTGCGTTTCATCTTTCATGGTTCTTTTGGGATTTTATTGTAATAAATGGTTGAATATGTCCTGTGGATGATGTCTTTTCCATCTGTTTATGGAGAGCCACCTAGAGTGTGACCAAGTGCTAACAACCACTAGTGAGTACTGGGATGGGACAGAGGCAGCTGCCTCTCCATTGCTGCTGGGGGAGTGGAAGAGGTGCTTCAGATGAATGTAGCTCCATTGCAAGAGCGGGTGGGAGTGGAAGGAGTACCGCTGATCAGCGAGACTCCGAAGTGATGGGAGTGGAAGAATTTCTGCCAATGAGCGTGACTCCACTGTGAGTGGAAGGGAGTGGAAAGGGCGCCACTCAGAAGTGTGGCTCCATTTTGAGGGTGGCAGAGAGTGTAGGAGTGCTGCAGGCAAGTGTCGTTCTATTGTGGGATGAGTGGATTGTGGAACTGAAGGAGCGTTGTCAATGAGTGTGGCTCCAATGCAGGTGGGAAGATTGTGGCAAATGGTCAGTGATGAGCGTGGATCCGTTGCTGTGGGGGGAGAGTGGCAGAATGGTCAGCAATGAGTGTGGGTCCATTGCTGTGGGGGGGAGAGTGGCAGAATGGTCAGCGATGAGCGTAGATCCATTGCTGAGGGGAAAGAGTGGCAGAATGGTCAGCGATGAGTATGGCCCCATTGCTGTGGGGGAAGAGTGGCAGAATGGTCAGCGATGAGTATGGCTCCATTGCTGTGGGGGGAGAGTGGCAGAATGGTCAGCAATGAGCGTGGGTCCACTGCTGTGGGGGGGAAGAGTGGCAGAATGGTCAGCGATGAGCGTAGATCCATTGTTGAGGGGAAAGAGTGGCAGAATGGTCAGCGATGAGTATGGCTCCATTGCTGTGGGGGGAGAGTGGCAGAATGGTCAGCGATGAGCGTGGATCCGTTGCTGTGGGGGGAGAGTGGCAGAATGGTCAGCAAAGAGCGTGGGTCCATTGCTGTGGGGGCGGGAGAGTGGCAGAATGGTCAGCAATGAGCGTAGAGCCATTGCTGAGGGGGAAGAGTGGCAGAATGGTCAGTGATGAGTATGGCTCCATTGCTGTGGGGGAGAGTGGCAGAATGGTCAGCAATGAGCGTGGGTCCACTGCTTTGGGGGGGAGAGTGGCAGAATGGTCAGCGATGAGCGTAAATCCATTGCTGAGTGGAAAGAGTGGCAGAATGGTCAGCGATGAGTATGGCTCCATTGCTGTGGGGGGAGAGTGGCAGAATGGTCAGCGATGAGCGTGGCTCCATTGCTGTGGGGAAAGAGTGGCAGAATAGTCAGCAATGAGTATGGCTTTATTGCTGTGGGGGAAGAGTGACAGAATGGTCAGCAATGAGTATGGCTCCATTTCTGTGGGGGGAGAGTGGTAGAATGGTCAGCAATGAGCGTGGCTCCATTGCTGTGGGGGAAGAGTGGCAGAATGGTCAGCGATGAGTATGGCTGCATTGCTGTGGGGGGAGAGTGGCAGAATGGTCAGCGATGAGCGTGGATCTGTTGCTGTGGGGGGAGAGTGGCAGAATGGTCAGCGATGAGTATGGCTCCGTTGCTGTGGGGGGAGATTGGCAGAATGGTCAGCAATGAGCATGGGTCCACTGCTTTGGGGGGGGAGAGTGGCAGAATGGTCAGTGATGAGCATAGATCCATTGCTGAGGGGAAAGAGTGGCAGAATGGTAGGCAATGAGTATGGCTCCATTGCTGTGGGGGGAGAGTGGCAGAATGGTCAGCAATGAGCGTGGCTCCATTGCTGTGGGGGAAGAGTGGCAAAATGGTCAGCAATGAGCGTGGCTCCATTGCTGTGGGGGAAGAGTGGCAGAATGGTCAGTGATGAGTATGACTCCATTGGTGAGGGGGAAGAGTGGCAGAATGGTCAGCGATGAGTATGGCTCCATTGCTGTGGGGGAAGAGTGGCAGAATGGTCAGCGATGAGTATGACTTCATTGCTGTGGGGGAAGAGTGGCAGAATGGTCAGCAATGAGTATGGCTCCATTGCTGTGGGGGAAGAGTGGCAGAATGGTTAGTGATGAGCGTGGCTCCGTTGCTGTGGGGAAAGAGTGGCAGAATGGTCAGCAGTGAGCATGGCTCCATTGCTGTGGGGGAGCATGGCAGAATAGTCAGCAATGAGCGTGGCTCCATTGCTGTGGGGAGAGCATGAAGGAATGCCACTAACAGCTGCTCTGTGGCTGGGAGGGGAGAGTGATGACCGACAATACCGGTGTCTGGGGCTGAGTGAAAAGAGATCATGCAGCACTGAGGAGAAGAAAAGGTTGATCTAGGAGGGAAGGGAAATTAAGTTACAGAGGTGCACAGGGCTCTCGTGCACATCAATGATATGATGTGATTTCACAGAGGAGTACAGCATGTATTAGTTTTTGGGGTTCGTGACGCACTTCTCTGTGACATATTTCTTCTCTCCTCTGTTGGCACACAGCAACGAAGCTCTCTCTCATGCAGCTGCAAAAACTGACTTGGCTATGACATTTTGAAATGTACTGGCCATAGAAGTAATGGCAATCAATTTATTTTTGGCCAGTAGATTTTGAAGGCTAGCGACCAAGCTGATCACTAGACCAGAAAGTGATTTGCCCATCCAAAGGCTGATGGTGTGGTCCACTATGACATCAAATGAGGTGCATAGGCAACATGGGAAGCAATCCCCTCCCCACTGAATCAGAGTGTGCTTTCTTTAGCCCAATCTAGGCTATGTAGGATCAGCATGGAAGTCAGGCACAGGATTCAAACCTAGGTCTCAATGCCACCCCCACCAAAAAGGCATTCTTTATATACTGAAAAATAAATAGTTCTTGCCCAAGTGTCCAGTCACATATATCATCTCCCAATTTACTAAATGCTGATCAAACAAAGCAGTAAAAAAAATACAGGGAAAAATACTTGGTCACAGATGTAAAAAATTAAAATATTGGAAGAGTTTTCCACAGACTGTGGAATGTACAAACCCAACTTGCTGATCCCCATGTTATTAGCCAAGGCCTAGTTCAGGGCAGCTAACAGATCATAGCAATGGACAGTATGAGACACACATGTTGACAGGGGAGAAACTGGGCATTCTGGGGAGAATGGGTGGCAACTACATCAGTCAATCACCCTGCAGCTACCCCCCCCACCCCAGCGTATGCAAGCATGCTTCCAGTTGGTCCTCCTCTCCTATCATGCTGCACAAAGCATTAGGCAATAGAACAGGCATGCAGCCCAAGTGAGTTTTGTACCTCGTTGGCAGGAGCTATGACTCATATGAGGAGGGAGACCGAACATTAAACAAAAAAAAAGAAGTCAGAGTGGGGGGAGAAAAACTGCATGGAGCCCAAGTGAGTCCCACCACCCTGCTTCAACAGAAGCCCCAACCAGCAAAGAGAGACTGAACATTAGAAAAACCAAAAAACGGTGTCGGGGCTAGAGGAAAGGGAAAACAGGTATGTGAAGCCCAAGTGAGTTCCCCCCTCATCAGCAGGAGCTGTGACTGGAGAGGGAGCCTGAGCTTTTTTTTGCCTGGCTAGGGCATATACTGTATGGAAGGGCTCATGGATCACATAGGGATGCATGTGGATAGGGGAGGCACTGGGCATTCTGCGGAGCACTGGTGGGCACTGGACCAGACAATCACCCAACAGTTAACCTCCCAGCGTGTTCAAGCATGTTTACAGATGGCCTCCTCTCCTACAATCCTGTGCAAGGCAGCAGAACAGGCATGGAGCTAAAGTGAGTTTTCCTCCATGTCAGCAGGAGTTGTAACCAGAGAGAAGAGAGAGACCGGAAATTAAAAAAAAAAAAAGATGAACTCAAGGCATACACGAGTGAGAAAAACAACATGGAGCCCATGTGAGTCCCTCCCTTCAGCAGGAATTGTGACCGGCGAGGGAAGGAAGACTGCAGATTTATTTTTTTAAAGACAGAGTCAGGGCTGGGGAAGAGGATGGAGGTGCATAAAGCCCAAATGAAGTGCCACTGCTGATTACGGCTCCATTGCGGGGGGGTTGAAGACCTGTCACTGGTGAGCGCAACTCCATTGCTGCAAGAGGAGGCATGAAGGAGTGCTGCAAAACGCAGCACGGAGGCTGGGTTAGGGAGAGCAGTAACCAGCAATGCCGATGTTGGGGGTGGAGGAAGAGACTGGAAAGCACTGAGCCAAAGAAAAAGCAGATCTGGGGGGGAAGGGAAGGGAAAGAAAGAGAGAAAGCACAGGGAGCAATGCTGTAATGAAACTCCTCCACTGCAGAGGCCAAACGTGACTAGTGGATCCAGTGACCTACATTCAGACCCTGCCATCTCTGCTCCTCTTGTGGCAATACGTTAACCTGGATCCTGCTGTGCAGCCATAATAAAAATGTTTTCTAAAATAGTGCTGTACGTTGCTTAGCATGTGATTAGCTAGTCAGACTGCTCTGTTTCTCAGAGCCTTTATATAACAGGGGAAAAGTACCTCTAGGTGTACGTAACTTCACTTGGGCAGGAAATTCAATCCAAGTAAATAAATCAAAATGTTACTGCATGGAGCATGATATCATCAAGGAAGCAGGCACAGCGTCTGAAAAGAAATTCAAGCTATTAGTTAGCCGTGCCAGTGTACCATGACAACATGTCCCGTCCGGATGCATGTTTAGAAGTAACTTTTAGTGCAGGATGTGGCATCCCCAGCTGAAAGAGAATACTTTTACAAAGTGTGTAAGAAGGAAAGGAGTTAATGAAAGTTTCATATCAATATGTTAAAGGACAAACAGAGAGTAACTGTCTAAAATTATGCCAGAAATTGTCTGCGCATTCAAACAGCATAAATCAAAAACATTTTCAAATAGGGAGCAATTGGCCAGGGAGATGAAGAACAAGAATCAACGTTTATATAGTGCTTTTCATAAACACTGTATCCCAAAGCACTTTATGACACTGCTGGACTGGTAGTGAAGTGACTGAACATATAGTGGCAGCCGTTTCACACATCAGCACCCACAGTCAGCTTGGACAATTGTGTGAACCAGTTTTGTGGGAAGGGGAATACTGGCCAGGACACCAGGTAAAATCTGCTACTCTTGTGAAAAATGTCTTGGGTTCTTTTACTTCCACCTAGATGCCCAACAGGCCAGCACCAGTGATGGGTAGATGGGACCTTGGTTTAATAGCTCATCTGAAGGATGGTACACCCCACCCCAACAATACAGCATCTCCTAGTACTAAACTCTGGAGCCAGCATTTAGGTATGAGCCCAATCCTGGTGTGGGACTAGAACTCACAACCTTCTGGCCCAGAGACAGATGTGCTATCAGCTGAGCCACACTGACACTAAAACATAAACGCCCAACTGGGCATACCAGTCCTGATGCTGTTACTATAGCAGCAGCTACTGGGGATGCGATAAATACAGTTCCAGCAACATTACAATAGCAAACTGTCTGCATCACTCATAGTCATCCTCCTGCAAGACGGATGGTTGAAGAGCACAGCGACACATCTGTGCCACCATGCTGAGTAAGTGCAGGTAAGTGGTATTACGAGCAAAAGTGCTTGTTGCAGTTATTGAAAAAATGAATACTCTTTTTTTTTAAATCCATCACAATCACAATCCACAGCAGAAACATTCCAGGGTGGGAGTGGGGTGGGGGAGAGGTGCAGAAGGATGACATTGTTTAATAAGCCGCAATCAGTGAGGGAGACGGGACTTTAAAAATAAAAAAAAAGTTAGTGTGTGTGTGTGTGTGTGTGTGTAAATAGCACAGAGCCCCAGTGAGTTCACCCCCCACCCCTTTTCGACAGGAGCCCCAACCAGTGAAAGAAGACTGCTCATTTTTAAATAAAACAAAAGACAGAGTCAAGAGGAGGGAAAGGGGGAAGAGGCATTTGGAGCCCAAGTGAATCTCCCCTCATTGGCAGGAGCTGTGACCAGTGAGGGGAGGGAGACCTGAGATTAAAAAAAAATAACATGGATTCAGGGTAGGCACAACGTTGGAAGGGAGAAACAAGAACGGAGCCCAAGCAAGTTCCCTCCTCATTGGCAGGAGTCCTTTTTTTTTTTTTTTCATTCTTTCTTTTTCTTGGCAGGTCTGCCATCATTCATCAGCCCTGGTCATGGCCCCCAGGGCTTCCACCACCACCTATTGTCGTTTCCATCCTCCAGTCTCCCCCGGCTTACCTCCCGGAGGGTGGGGCCGCGGCAACGGTCCCCTATGCGTGCCGCGGGACTAGTGCCTGGTCGGGGGATTGCAGCGGTGGTGGCTAATCGAAGCCCCAAGGAGGACTTCACTTAGACAATGGACCCTGCCTGCTTCTTTTTCCCCGTGTTCTGTGGAGGCGGGGACGTGCAGTGACGCCTGGGTCTGCCCCACCTCCCTGTGTGTCGAGCACTGGTAGTGTGTCTCCCAGCCTCCGCCAGGAGTCCTAAGTGTGCTGGACACTCCCCCCCCCGGAGAAGGAGAGCTGTCCATAGGACATTCCATCCTTCTCCCCCCAGCCAGCCCTCCAATGATCTGGGTCCATTCCAGAACCCGGTTCGCTGGCACTGCAAGCAGAAATCCGACTGCTGCACCAGTGGGCCGGCTTCTTATTGGCAGGAGTCTTGTGATCTGCAAAGGAAGGGAGATGCACATTCCCAACCAGTGAAGGGAGACTACTCATTTTGAAATAAAAAAAAAAGACTTAGAGGTGGGGGAAGGGAGAAGCGACATTAGGAGCCCAAGTGAGTCCCCCCCCATGTTGGTAGGAGCCATGACTAGTGAGGGGAAGGAGACTGGCGATTTGTTTTTAAACATGCATTCGGGGTAGTAATGGGGAGGAAACAGGCCCATAGCCCAAGTGATCCCTTCTCCTTGGCAGAAGCGGTATGACCGGCGAAGGGCAGGAGATTACACATTTGTTTTTAAGACAGTCGGGGCTAGGGGAGAGGGACAAGAGGCATAGAGCCCAAGTGGAGTGCCGCTGATGAGAGCAGCTCCATTGTGGGAGGGAGGGGGGTGGAAGACATGCCAGTGATGAGTGCAACTTTCTTGCTGTGGGGAGGGTGGGGTGGACATGAGAGAGAGAGAGTGACAGACAGAAAAAGCGGGGGGGGGGAGAAGGGCACAGAGACAGTGAGAGTGGACTAATTCATGCATACTAATTACAGTACGTGCATCAACTCTACTGCGCAGAACAAGCATTACTGCAAGTATGTGATACACTTCATATCTGGTCACATGCTTCTGGAGCCCCTTTTCTCTCTACCTGTCTATCAGCAATACCTCAGCATACCTGTCACAGCGTAAAAAGTACAGTTAGGGACAGCAGTCATTACCAGATAAACCTCACTCCAACATAGAACAAACAGGGTACATGGAGGAAGGGCAGATTGAAGTAGAGATTTCCTCAGCATGATTCTACACTTTAGCCTCTCTTCCACGTTCATTGTGAAGTAGCTACCAACCTGATCAAAACCTGCTTCCTTCTGGGAACTAAAGGAAAACTTCTTGAGTCCCCTACTCCCTGGAAAATTAGTTTACTAAGCATTGTGCAAATCCTTTTATCACTTTCTGAGGACCTTATAGGATACCAAGTTCATGCAGAGAACAACCTTAAAGTGACAGTATCATACCTCTCAACCTCCTGCCTCGTAAATCAGGGACAAGGATTAAAAAAATGAGGGACAAAGGACCAAAATCAGGGACACTTCTTCAAAATTGCAGATATCCACTCAGGAAGCTGGTAGAATAAAGGGCTTAGTGTAAAATGCATTTTCTAAAGAAGAACAAGCCCGTAACTTTAATGTTTGACACTAGTTTGTGCTTATAACCCCCACTGTTTGGTCACGGAAACACAATTTTTAGGAGGGACAGAGTAAAATTTTGAGGAAAAATCAGGGACGTCCCTGAAAATCAGGGACAGTTGAGAGGTATGGACAGTACTTAAAAAAAAACACTCAGCTGCTCCTATTCTAAAACTGCACTCACTGTAGGACTTTTATTTTGTTAAAGGCCTGCCACCACTTCACCAAAACCACATCTATGATGTACTGACATTTTGAACTGCTCTGCAGTATGATTGAGTCACTTATTTATGGGCAAACATAACTCAAATCAACAGGTTATACTTAAAAAAGTATTCACACTGTCTTGTCATAGTGAGTAGTAGAGGTCTTCTCTTTAACTGCAGCCACACATATAATGCAATGCTTTTTTTTCTTCTTTCTCTGCTTACCAAGACCATTGTTTTACTCAAGTGACACTGGTGTGAATCTTTCTCCATGAATGGACTTTGTCCTTTTTATGTTGTGTTGCGCATGCGCCAGCAACATTTTGTGGCAGTAGGAGATGGTAGTAGAAGAAATGCAGAGGTGTGTCAGTATTGGTGAAGGCAGGGCACGCTTTAGAAGATGCATCCCTCATTCACCAATTAGAGAGCATGCTTGCGGTGACACAAGTTTTATGCAGTGCCACCAACTTGAAACAAAGTTGCTGCTGCAATCAGAGACAAGCTCATCATGCAGCGGCACAGATGACACGCCTCCCCTACATGTCTTGTCTGGTGAAACATTTCAATAAACATGGCAGCGGCTTGCACCGTCCGCCTCTCACAATCCCTAGAAAGTCGACTTCAGGGTGCCCAATCCCCCTGTTGGCATGTTTAATACCCCTCCCAAGATTGTGTGGCACACTGGGAGCCTATCCCAGTGTGCCTCTGTGGTGTTCAGAAGCCGATCGCATCGGCATGTTGCTGCCCCTGCCCCATCCCCATTGTGTGCAACACTGGGAGCCCACCCCAGTGTGGGCAACTTCACCCCCCTAAAGTCATGGGGCACACTGAGAGGCCACCCCAGTGCGTGCAACATTTGTTTTCTTACACCTGTAAAGAAAGAAAACTATCCACAGTGTTCCTTTTTTTTTCTGAAGTACCTGAAACAAAGAAAACGGTCCCTCGCTGTTAGTGGTGCCCACTCCCCCAACCTGCACCCACCCTCTGCACACCTCACCTCCAAACACCCCCCCACCCCATACTTACTTCTGGAGGTTGGCGCCGTAATCTTCGGTGGAGTGGGAACACGTCTGCACTCTTCAAAGCTGACCACGAACTGAAGAAATGCTGATAAGCTGTATAATAGCATAAATGGAGAGGTTTCAACTTAGGTGGATATCTTAGCCATTTGTTTGACTTCTGGCTCCAAATTTTCACATGGGGTTCTTGGGACCCCGCCTCATGAAATCAGTCACTGTCATTTCATTATTCCGTCCCGAAAGGTGATTTCACGGTCACTGCACGGAATCAACTTTCGGGACCAATTACCAATATCACAGTGCCACTGTTCATGAGGTGGGCTCCCAAAAAGCCTGTGTTGCAAATTTGGTGAAAAAATTCCAAAACATGACTGTTTTACGAGAGTGCATTGTACGGTTTCCATGCATGCTCGTAACTTTGAGAATTTTTAATATTTTCACTCCAGATTTTCAACATTGCCATTGCCTCCTTATGAACAGTACAGCTGTCATTTTTTACATCCTGCCTGAAATGTGTTTTCGCACATCTGGTGCACAATGGTATGGTGGCTGTGGGGAAATCAATGTTCAGCACAGATTGAGAAAATCACAGTGACACTGTTCATGAGCGGAGGTCCCAAAATGCCTATGTTGAAAATTTGGTGAAAAAATTCCAAAATATGACTGTTAAGAGCGTGTGTTGCACAGTTTCCACGCACAGTCTTAACTTCGACAATTTTTAATATTTTCACTCCAGATTTTCAACATTGCACTTTCTTCACACTTCCTTATGAACAGTACAGCTATCATTTTTCACATCCTGCCCAAAATGTGTTTTCACACATCTGGCGCAGAATGGTGTGGTTGCTGTGGGAAATCAATGTCCGGGACAGATTAACAAAATTGCAGTGCCACTGTTCATGAGCAGAGGTCCCAAAATGACTATGTTGAAAATTTGATTAAAAAGATCCCCAAAAGAATTGCATTACAGGTGTATGTTGTGCAGTTTCTGCACATGCTCGTGACCACCAATTTTTCATATTTTCACTCCAGATTTTCAACATTACAATTTTTCTACACCTCCTCATGAACAGTACAGCTGTCATTTTTCACATCCTGCCCGAAATGTGTTTTCACACTTGTGGTGCCAAATGGTGCCATCGCTTTGCAAAATCACCTTTCAGCTAACGAACTGATAGTGCCACTGTTCATGAGGTGGGGTCACACAAAGCCCATGATGAAAATTTGGAGTGAAAATACCAACAAATGCCTGGGGCATTAGGGTTTCCAACCATAATGCCTCACCTTGTAGAGACTGACAGGCGTCAAGGGTGTGACTTGGAATTTTCATCTGTAATGCTCATGCAATTCCACCCCCACCCCCAGCCTGCAGCCACTGACAGGCATCCGAGGTGTCTTGGACTCTTATTTAAAGTTCACCCCATTCTCTATACTGCACCCATCTCAGCATATTTCCTTGTGGAATGGGGTGAGCATAAAGACTAGAAGACCCCAAGGCACACTCGCGACCTGTCAGTCTCTGCAGTGGGGTGAGGTGAAATGGCGTGAGCATTATGGCTGATGACCCAAAGGCACACCCTCAATGCCTGTCAGTCTCTGTAGGGTGGGGATGGGGTTGGCGTCAATTCAATACTTCACTGCCAATCCTATTATGCATCTCTAACTCCTGCACTACCAATGCCAATGTCAGCAAGCCAACATTCGGCATTGACAAATGCTTGTTAGTTCTGTATTTTATTAAAATAAGCCACTGATTGGCTGTGTACACCCACCAGATTCAAGTCTCACTCTGTAGGCATACTTATCGAGAGCTGTAACTATCTCTTGGCACATGAACACTCCGCACAAGACAGTTCCTTTTAAATTGTAGAGTATGATTCCACATTAGCTTAACATTAGGGCTGCACTCTGAAGCCTTCCTTGGACTGAGTGTGGGGGAAATGCCATGGACTTCTCAGACAGTTTACCTCCTCTAGACCACAAGGTTAATAATGAAACACATTACAAACAGGTGACTTTAACATGGTCAAGCTGAAAATCCCCCAGAAAGGTCAGTGCAGGACTTGGTATATACTGGGTTTGATACAGATATAATGATTCAGGTCTACTCTACTTTTTTTTTTCAATTCTATTTATGCTCCTTCCACTCTGGTCCCTTAGGTCTCTCTCAGGTGTGGTCACTCAGACCGGCTGGTTCCCACTCTGCCTGAGGTTCTCTCCAGGCCAGGTCTCCATCTCTGGGACCCCTCCACCATAGCTACCAATCCCCACAAGCCCCTCCCCCGAGGTGGGACTGCCTTTACTCCTCTGTCGCTCTATCTAGAATTGTGATGGGGTAGTCAGAGTGTGGAGAAAAGCTGAAGACTGGCTGGGAGTAACCTGGTGTTGAGCGTGGGGGCCGTCCACTGGATCCACTGTCATCTACCCGGGTGCCAGGGCCTTTTTCTGTGTTCTTGGTGTCCCTGAGGCCGTGGATGTGCCATGACATCCAGTGTGTGACAGGCATGCTCCCGCCTCCCCCCGCGCTGGACATCTGCCAACACCCCCCTTCCCCTTGTACATGCTGCTGCTTAGTTGCAATGCTCTCAGTCTCCACCGGGAGTCGCTAGAACCATGGCATGCACCACCTGCCCTCCCCCAGGAGAGAAGAGCCATCCTCTGGATGCTTGATCCTGCTCCTCCCCTGCCGACCCCCAGTGACTTGAATCTGCTCCCAAACCCAGGTCACCAGCGTGGTGCAAGGTGTGGCATCCAGCGCCTCAACCCTCAGTGCCACCGGGACAGCTAGGTCTACTCTACTTGACATACATTTTTTTAAGCACACCGATCTACTTCAAACCTTCAATCTTTACATTGACATCTTAATGATATGATAGCTTGGTCACCATAATATGTCTGTCAGCTCCTCAGCAATTATTTCAGTAACTGCACTGACATCCTTCCCAATCTTGTAGCGATAGCGGTGAATTAGTGTAACCCCTAGGTGGCGCTACTCCAAGGGCTACTACCCCTGTCTTGCCTGGCCACAACAAAACTGAGTGCCCTGGGTTCCCAAGATTACATTAAAATGGCTCTTATCCAAGATATTATATTTTTATGATGCCTCCACCCAGAGTTTAGCTTTAAGCGGGCTGGCATGGAATCTGGTGCAACCCCTGGGATGCTGTACCCACCCACTATGAACCATAAGCAGCAGTGTCAGTAGCTCAGTAGGTAGCACACTCGCCTCTGAGGCCGGGGGATCAGAGGGCTATGGGTTCCATTCCCACATCTGGCACTTGGGTTAATATCCCAATACTGACACTGTAGTGCAGCTTGAGGGGGGTGTTGCACTTCTGAGGTGCCGTTTTTCAGATGAGACGTTAAACCAAGGTCCCATCTGCCTGGATTGGTGGTAGTTCAGGTGGATGTTAAAGATCCCATGGCACTTACTGAAAGATTAGGGATTTCCCAGTGTCCTGGCCAAATTTCCCATTCACTAAAAATACTACCAACAGCTTAATCTGGTTCAATCTCAGTTGCTTACCATCTGTATCCCCTCTCCCCGGGGTAGCCCCTGAAAAAGGGACTTCTAGGCCCAGTGGGCCTACCGCGTCAACAAAATTCAATAAATAAATAAATAAATTAGCCACCCCAACACATGACCCAATAACCTTTCCCCACACTTCAATACAGTTTACCATTTAGTGACTTGATCTTAATGATATGCTCACGACACCAGTATCAGCCAAAACAATTAACAATTTATTTACAGGGAAAGTGGGTAGGATGGGGGAAGACAGGAACAGAGGTTATGCAGTACAGTATTTACAAGATTTACAGGTAGATCAATGGTTTTAACTTGTGCTGGTGAAACTCTGCAGCTGGGTAGATAAGCTGCATTGTAAATCACATTGTAATCACCATTTCACCAACCTCTAAAGTAACCAGAGCCCTGGCTATCTAGCTAAGCTGCATAAATCAGAAGAACACAGTACACATTACGTATACCCACACTGGTTCCAGTCCCCATGTTGGGTATGCGACCCCACAATGCCAACCTTAACCTGAGTACCCAGTAACCAAAGTCCAGAATAGTGCAGGCCTGATGAACGGTGCAGCTGTACGTTGTCGGGCTAAATCAAGAAAATTAAGGCTTAGCTTGAAACCGTTAAACACTTGAACCATGTACAGTCTCTTTATAGGGTACAGGGGAGGCTCTGCATGTTGAAACTGGTGCCCCTCTTCTGGGATGAAACCCCCTTCTGTGGTGTAATCAGACGGTTAAATTTTATTTAACACATTTGCATTTCCTGAACATCCAGCACAATCATAATCTTGGCACATTCAGCGCATTTACATTTTCTTCAACATTCAGCACATTTACTACTTTAATTCTTCGACCATGGGCCAGCGTGGCCACCATGGTCCTTTTCCACTTTAACTCTTTTGGTGGGTACTTTGCTCCCTAAGGCTAGGGTGACCCAGTTCTTTACGTTTCATATCACTCTGGAATACTTATACTTTACTTGGTAATTAAAACAATTACTGCAGTTCTTTTAACACAAACTTGATGTCTCAGTCCCACGAGGCAAATAGCTGGGGTTCACAGCTTTCACAGGACATTTCGACAATACGCGAACAAATACTGGACCTCTCAGGCAAAGTCAGGAAGAGCCCCAGCTCTGACTCCCTTTTCAGTTCTGTAGGCACTTTAGCAATTTAAACACGTCAGCTCATTTATATAATTTGTTCCACTCCATGGCCCCGTAACGCATATAGGTCCACCTCGCTGGGCAATAATTAAGCACAGCAGATGCAGGGTGCAGACCAACGAACAGTTCCATCAGTTAACAAGTCTCTAGGGCTTGGCAACCCCAATAAGCTTTCTCTTTAGTCGTACTTGGGAGTGCAAGTTTACTTATTCAGGCATCCTCATGGAATGACTCTATGTCATCTAAGGTTCCTGAAGTCTTCAGTTCTTTCACCACTGAGGCAGGTTCAGTTCTTTCACAGCTAGCTTGGCATCAAGTTGCAGGACCCACGTTTTTCCTAAATGTGGAAAGGGTTTGGCTAGCCTCTGGAGGACATTCTTCTGGCAACACCCAGACTAGCAGGTTCTGCTTTAAACTACACTGATTTACTGGCAAAGATAAACAAACCCCTTCTTCCCTGTGGAAAGGTGTACTGGATTACCAGGCCCATTTTTGCTGGGGCCTAGCCCCACCTCTTCGCCGGGGGCCCCGTCAATCTCTTGAACTCCTCACACAGCTAGAAACACTGTCTTTTATGGAACTCTCCTGAGGCTCCCTATTGGCTGAGGCTATTGGTTGCTTTGGCAAAAACACAAAGTGCAAAATATACAAAGTACAAAGTACAAAAATATAAAGTACAAAGTGCAAAATACAATGTACAAAGTGCAAAATATAAAGTACAAAGTGCAAAATACAATGTACAAAGTGCAAAAATAAAAAGTACAAAGTGCAAAATACAATAGTACAAAGTGCAAAAATATAAAGTACAAAGTGCAAAATATAAAGTACAAAGTGCAAATATTAAGTACAAAGTGCAAAATACACAAAGTACAAAGTGCAAATACACAAAGTACAAAGTGCAAAATATAAAATACAAAGTGCAAAATACAAACTATAAAATACAAAGTGCAAAAATATAAAGTAAAGTGCAAAAATATAAAGTACAAAGTGCAAAATACACAAAGTACAAAGTGAAAAAATATAAAGTACAAAGCGAAAAGTACAAAGTGCAAACTACATAGCCAGTCCTAGTGAGGAGATTAGGAAGCACCACATGAAAAAAACCAACAGTAGGAAATTATACATTGAATACAATGATAGAGCATGGATTCAATACATGGCTGCACTGGCCAATGTGTGCCAGAGTGCATAAATTAAGGAACACACTGAACAGAGAGCAAATGGAGGACCAGGATCACAGTTAGCCCAGATTTAGGGAGTCATAGGCAGGCAGAGGGACATGAGAAATTGCAAGAAAAAGGATTGTATTTATTTTATTCTTGTATCCAAGCAATGCTGCGATGAAATAATTAATTTGACCATTGGCCTACACGTCATCTCACCATGCCCCAGTTGTCACTGCTATCCTTAACAAACAAAAAATATATGGACCCTTCCCAGATGGAAAAGGATGTCTCTTTATTGTGAAATCTAAGCTATGTAATACTTGGCTAATAAAAGAGACTGAAAGATTTTTTCCAGATAAATGACAATGGGGCAGTCTCAGATGCCTGTCAGTGTGGAGACGTATAAAGTACCCATGGGGTGAGTATTATTGGATATTATACAATGGCAAAAAAGAATGCTGGTCCCTGATTGGTCAGTCTGGGGCTGGCCCTGGGATCCCAGCATAACATCATGGATCTAGTTCCAGCACAAAGTCGACCGCCTCAAATGTAACAAGCATTTGTCGATGCTGGATGTTATCTTGCCGGCATTGGCATTGGAAGTGCAGGAATTAGAGAGATGTATAATAAGAATGGTAGTGAAGTAGAGAACTGACGCCAACCCCATCCCCACCCTGCAGAGACTGATAGGCATTGGGGTGTGCCTTTGGGTCGTCGGCCAAAATGCTCATGCCATTTCACCTCACCCTACCCTGCAGACACCAACAAGTGTTGCTGTATGCCTTGGGTTTTTGGATCTTCCACTTGCCCCATTCCGTAAGGGAATACGCTGAGATGGGTGCAGTACAGGAGAATGGGGTGAACTTTGGGGCCAAAGAGTCCAAGGCGCACTTCAATGTCTGTCACTGGCTGCAGAGTAGGGGTGGGGGTGGAATGGCATGAGTATTACAGCCAACAATCCCAAGTCACATCCCTGATGCCTGTCAGTCTCTACAGGGTGGGGCATTACGGTTGGAAACCCTAACGCCCTGGCCGTTTTTTGGTATTTTCATTCCAAATTTTCAACACAGGCTTTTTGAGACCCCACCTTGTGAACAGTGGCAGTATCAGTTTGTTAGCGAAAGGTGATTTTTACGACTGGCAGCCATTTGGCTCCACAGGTGCGAAAACACATTTCAGGCAGGATGTGAAAAATGACAGCTATACTGTTCATGAGGAGGTGTAAAAAATGGCAATGTTGAAAAGCTGGAGTGAAAATATGAAAAATTGGTGAAGTCACTAGTGTGTGTAGAAACTGTGCAACGCACATGTGTAACACATCATACCCTTCAACAGAACTGCAAAGGAAATAGTTGATCTATCTGTTCAAATATAATCATTTTGCAGCAACCCAGTTATTGGTTTTAATAATGAATTCAGTTCTCACCACATTATTTTTTTTTTAATTTTACAATTTCCCAAGTCGTACCTGAAATTAGGCACATTTTTGTCTAGTGTATTTACCCGGTTACCAAAAAACACAAAAACAAATAAATAATCCAAGGTGTCTAGGTGTGTCCTGGGAGCACAGGGAAGTTAAGTGACTTGATCCTGGTCACACAGTATGCAAATGGTGACTGTGGGACTCAAACCCAGTTATCTAGGTTAGCAGCTCAGTACTCTTTACCTCTATGATATGCTGCCTCCTCCCATTACTAACATTACTTAAATACATTAGCAACAATAGTGGTTGAAGACATGTGAAAACAAACTATCTTGGACAGGGAGGAAATCAACTCCCTGTGGGAGAGATCTGATCGATTGATTGGACTGGACAGTTTCTGACCTTCCTATATTACACTTATTGTATGATCAATCTCTTGGAGGGCATGGGGTAAGAATTGTGAACAGGGCGTGGAGGATGGGTGTTATCCCAGACTGTTTGGAGGAGAGTGGGAATGATATCAGACTTTTAGGAAGGACAGAGAGAATTATCCCAGACTACTTGGTAGCTGCAGTAGGGGGTAAATAACCCTGACTGGTTGAAGAAAGAGATAATCTTCCTAGACTGGAGAAGACGGGCAATAACTGAGGGGTGTGTTCAGAGTGGAGATGGAATAGTTGTCAGACAGAATCTAATAGAGAGAGAGAATGAAGGGCAGTTATCTTAGACTGCCTTTGGGGAAGGGGGGATATTCCAACACCATCTAGGGAGACAAAGCAATTATCCCAGACTGCCTGGGTTTTTTTCATAGCTTGTCTAAAACAGTGTGGCAATTGCACTGCACTGTCTGGTGTTAGGAATAATGACACTTATTGAAGCAGCCCTTACACGCCCCATTTCTTGGCATAGAAAGAGGTGCACCCCTCCACCATTACTTCAAAGACCATGATACAGCTTGACTGTACACTCCCACCAGCTCCCAAATGTGGAAAGTGGGATATGTCTCTTATGACTCCTGGACCCCTCCCCTATGGTATGTTCCCCTTCTCCAGCCATCTCTAACCTCAGTCTCAGGTTTCCCAACCAATGCCTTCTCTAGCCCACCTTCAACCTTAGTCTCAGCTTTCCCAACCAATGTACTCCTTATTTGTCCAGCTCCTTCGTCACCAATGCCTATCCCTTAGTCAGTGGTACTCCTTAACAGTCCCAGTCCTCGCTTGATCTTTGGACTCCACTGACCCTTCCCTTCTCCCAGTATTCCTCACCCCCTCCACCATCACCACATTTGGCTGTAATACTTGTCTGCAGTACCCTGAACCCTTCTACTCTCTACTCTTTACCTACCCCACTGTCAGGTACCCCTATACCCATCCACACTATAACCAGACACCAGCACACAATAACTTACCCTAAAACAGTTAATACACTCCCCACGACCACCTCTAGTGCTCCGGACATGGCTTTTTCCCATCTCTGCCTCCACCCCGGTACTCCTTACCTGTCGCAGTATTTCCCCTTGCTCCTGTTCCCAGTGGCACTTATTTGTCCTAGTCTCCGACAGCCCTTGCCTACCTGTTCACCACCCCCACCACCCACCACCACACACACATACACACACACAGCCCACTGCTCCTTATCTGTCCTGGCATTGTGAGGTAGTTGAATGAGTAGATCTCCTCCACGGTGTGACTCACCGTGCCACTGTAGAGCCGGTTAGACTCAGCCACGCGGGGGACGGCGGAGTGACTCTCAGCTCGAAGGGACCCTGGATCCTGGAGCTGTGCAGTAACGGCAGGGGGTGACGGGGGCAGGGCCAGCCACAGCCACACAACCGCCAGCAGTAGCAGCGACTTGGTATGGGTCTTAATTCTGCAGTGGGGGAGTGAGTAAAACCAGGACTCAGAGCATGGTGGCATTGACAGGCAGAGGAGCATTCATGGCTGCAGCCTGTCTCCCTCTCCTCTGAACAACGTGGGCCCTTTCACGTCGAGCAGCAAGCCCCTCTGTCACTGGGTAGGGCTCCTAGCAACAGCTAGAGAGTCACGTGGCAGGGTTGCACTTGAGCACGGAGAAGTGAGGCGTGAGCTGAGGGATATCTGATGGTCACCAGCTAGACTCCGGGGGGTGCACAGCGAAGCCAGTCAATAAGTGAACAAAAGCGGAGCTGGACAGCGATCTGACAGCAGCACTGATGGTTGCACGAGCATGAGCCACGCTGTACAAGAGGGAAGCGAGATGGTAGCAAGAATCTGCTGGAGAACGCGAGGGCTATGCAAAACGGTGGTGGGGGGTGGAGGAGGGGTGGGGGGTGAGGTGAGAGTGGAGAAAAGAAGATAGCTCATGGAAAGACTTGCAACAAGCAAGAAACCAGTTCTAAAACAACGGGGACATTATGCCGACGGCGATTGGGCTCTCCCGTCGGCAAACAAAGTGGTGAGGGGGCACACCCAGTGTCAGCTTTGTAAGGATTATGAGAGGCGGATGACAGGAGCCGTCACCATGTTTACTGAAATGTTTCACCAGAATGGCACTTAATGGAGGCGTATGATATCTGTCGCTGCAATGACAAGCCTGTCTCTCACTGCAGCAGCAGATTTCTTTCAAGTTGATGGCACTCTTCTCAACTGCTGTCATAGACAGGGTGCTCATTCATTGGTGCCACAGAGACCAGCCCAAAAAAGCAGTGGCACCATTGGCCACAACATGGCCGCACCTCCACAACCTGCTACACCAGCAAGCTGTCACAAAATGTTGCTTGCGCTGCACATGCAAGACAACATGAAAAAATCACTCCGTGCAGCCCCGCTGGTCTGTTCAGCCCTCTTCACCGACTCCCGCTGACAAGCTGCTTATTCTGTCCCTGACTCACTTGCCGCCCACCACTAGACACACAAACAACCCCCACCCACACACACACGGTATACAGTATTTCCCCAAACGAATATCTGTTTGTT
The DNA here is from genome assembly GCA_016271365.2 of Neoceratodus forsteri. Classification (NCBI taxonomy): domain Eukaryota; kingdom Metazoa; phylum Chordata; order Ceratodontiformes; family Ceratodontidae; genus Neoceratodus; species Neoceratodus forsteri. Next base: position 214,192,223 of record JADMNL010000026.1, on the reverse strand, counting down.
TTTTAACGAAAGCCCTCCTCTGAGACAGTATTTCATTCATTCCCCTGGATGCAGCGTGAGCACTTCCAGACAGCCGTACTCCTCACTTGCTTGCTTGCTAGACAGACCGACTGCTGACATTTTAAAATAAACGGCTGCACACAGAGCTCCTTTCTGCAACCACACAGGCTCACCACTTTAAAAATTATTTTCTATTTGTAAACAACAACAACAAAAAAGACATCAACAGTGGGACCGAGTGACTTACAAGCACCTGTGAAGCAGAAGTCTCTCAGTCCTCACAAGTCAGTCGGCCATTCAGCTGTCCATTTTGCGATCGGCACTCCACATTAAAAAAGTTCACCTGGCTGAACTAACATCAGGGACAATACCACAGACACCTAGAAGAAAGAAAGAAAAAGACAGAAAGGCGTACAACACAGAGAGGAGAAGGGAGTGGGTAGAGAGAGAAAGTGAGAGAGACAGAAAAATACTGACAGCTAGGAATGCTGCACCACCTACTGGCCAAATAAGGAACATCAGAACTTCTTTTTTAAACTGAATACTTACACATACAAAAATACCACAAAAATGTATTTTAAGACTGATTTTTTTTTACTTTTTTCTTTTTTTATAAAACAGAGCTATTGTATAATAGGAATAATGCACTCCAGGGTATGTGTCGTGCTGGGATAACGTCACTTCTGGGGTGATTGGTCGCACTCAGCCTGCGGCCTCGTGCCCAATCACCTCAGCACGACACACACACTGTCATACATTATTCCTTTACTCATCTAAATTAAAAAAGGATGGAGCTGCTGAATGAAGTAACCTAGAAAATTAACTGAAGCAGACTGAAACTAATAGTATGGCAGGCCCTACGAATATATATCTTTAATGGCGAATAACTACCTTGAAATACAAAATAAACAAAATGCTAACTGATAAAATTGATTACATCTTGTTTAGAACAAGACAGCTATTGGGAGTCTGGGGGAAAACCAGGGAAACGTTATGCTTTTCACTTAAAGCAGAAAAAGGAACCACACTAGCATTCACAAGACCATTGATAAGAATGGTAAGCAATATGGGTCCTATGCACCATGCCAATGCACTGTGAAAACTCTGCATGTTGGCATACATACGCATGAATGCTGCACAGCAGGGGTCCCACGGATCCCCGGCAGCATTCACCAAAGGTGCACTGGCCAGTTGCACACCCGACCCCCCAGCTGTGCTGGTGGCTATGCGCCAGGGTGGTCCGGGGGAGTGACGGGGGCATGCCCACACTATGCGCCTTGCATAAAGGTGCGTAGTATCACACAAAGGAGGGAGTAGGCAGGCACCAGATACAGCAGGGGGAACCTTGCTGTCACTGCAGTATTTGCGACGTGTACACAGGTCCCCTGCCTGGTCCAGAAAGCTGTGCACAATCCCCCCAACAGAACACCCGCCCTGACCCGCATGTCAGTTCTCCCAGCACATCTTTGCCCCATCCCCGTCTGTGATGAACCCCCCCATACATCAGAGCCCCGTACCTGTCTGTATGTGGAAACCCATCCTTCACCCACCACACAGTAGTGCCTCATACCCCTAGGTGCTGACCCTCCTGTGCTCTTATGTGCCCCATCTCCATATGTGAAGGAAACTCCCCACAACTGGTCCCCAACGTGAAGGTCCCATGCATGTAACACAATGCCCAACCACCTCCAATCCCCAATCCCAGCACCCAGCCCTCTCATTGGTGGACAGTGCCCCCCCACCCCCATGGCACTGACAGCACCACCCCCCATCCCCTGTACCCGCTAGTCTGTGCCATGGCTGTGGAAGGCCAGTGACATAGCCTTCCACACAACTCCTTGGCTGTCGGCCGTCCTAGTGATGCTGAAAACGAGCCGCTATAAAGAGGCAGCGTGCTCCCATCAGTAAGGGTGAGTCTGGGCATACTTATCCTCCACTTTACCTGCCCCACACTGTATTATCTGTCCCACCTAGTACCTGTTCCTGTCAATGACCGAACTGTACCTGTTCAGCACTGTACCTACCTGCTCTTTACCTGCTTTGCAAATGTATCTGTCCCACAATGCATCTATTCTGTATTGACCAGCTCACAAAGTACCTGCCCTGCACTGCTCCTACCCACACTGAACCTATCTCACACTGTACTTCCCCTCACTATATCTGTCCATCACTTTCTCTGCTCTGCCCTGCATCTGTTACAACTTTACGTCCTCATCATGCACCTGCGCCACATTGTGCCAGTCCCTCACTATGCCTACTCAAATTGTACCTGTCCAGCACTGTACCCATCTGCACTCTACCCATGCCAAATTGTTCTTGCCCACACTGCACCAATCTGCTCTTTAGCAATGGCACTCTGTACCTGCCTGAACTGTACCTACCTGCACTATACCTGGGCCAGATTGTTCCTCTTGGCACTACAACTGCCCTTACTGGACCAAAACGCACTGCAACTGTCTACTCTTTACCTGCCCCACACTGTGCCTGTCCCACTTTATACCTGTCCCTCACTGTGCCTGCCCAAACTGTACCTCTGCAGAACTATATCTACCTGTACAGCACCTCTGCCAAAGAGTCCCTCCCGACACTGCACCTACCTGCACTGCATCAACCCATACCATACCTACCTCACACTGTAGCTGCCCCAAAACTGCACCTACCTGCACTGCACCAACCTGCACTGCATCAACCCACACTGTATCTGCCCCACACTGTAGTAGCTTCCCCCACACTCCACCTACCCACACTGCACCAACCCACACTGTACGAGCATGAAATGTACCCACCCTACACTGTACATGCCCACACTGCAGTTACTCACACTGCACCAATCTGCTCTGTACCTGCCCCACACTCTTCCTGCCCACACTGCACCTACTTGCACTACATCAACCCATACCGTACCTGCCCCAAAATTGCTCCAACCTGCACTACATGAGCTCACACTGTAGCTGCCCCACCGTCATAGCTGCCCCATACTTCACCTACCCACACTGCACCAACCCACTCTGTACTTGCCCCATACTGTACCAGCCTAAAATCTAACCACCCTACACTGTACCTGCCCACACTGCAGTTACTCACACTGCACCAACCTGCTCTGTATCTGCCCACACTGCACCTACCTGCACTACATCAGCCCACACCATAGCTGCCCCAGCCTGTAGTAGCTGCCTCACACTGCACCTACCCACATTGTACCTGCCTCACACGGTACTAGCCTGAAATGTATCCATCCTACACTGTACCTGCCCACACTGCAGTTACTTGCACTGCACCAACCTGCTCTGTACCTGCTCCACACTGCACCTACCTGCACTACATCAGCCCACACTGTAGATGCCACATCCTGTAGTAGCTGCCCCACACTTCACCTACCCACACTGCACCAACCCACTCTGTACTTGCCCCACACTGTATGAGCATGAAATGTACCCACTTTATACTGTACCTGGCCACACTGCAGTTACTTGCACTGCAACAACCTGCTCTGTACCTGCCCCACACTGCTCCTACCTGCACTACATCAGCCCACAGTGTAGCTGCCCCATCCTGTAGTAGCTGCCCCACACTTCACCTACCTGCACTGCACCAACCCACTCTGTACTTGCTGCACACTGTGCAAGTCTGAAATGTACCCACCCTACACCGTACCTGCCCACACTGCAGTTACTCGCACTGCACCAACCTGCTCTGTACCTGCCCCACACTGTTTCTGCCCACACTGCACCTACCTGCACTGCATCAGCCCACACGGTATCTGCCCCACCCTGTAGTAGCTGCCCCACACTCCACCTACCCACACTGCATTAACCTGCTCTGTACCTGCCCCACACTGTTCCTGCCCCCACTGCACCTACCTGCACTGCATTAACCCATACTGTACCTGCCCCACAGTGTAGCTGCCCCTAAACTGCACCTACCTGCACTGCACCAACCTGCACTACATCAGCCCACACTGTAGCTGGCCCACCCTGTCATAGCTGCCCCATACTTCACCTATAAACACTGCACCAACCCACTCTGTACTTACCCCACATTGTTTGAGCCTGACATGTACCAACCCTACACTGCACCTGCCCACACTGCAGTAACTCACACTGCACCTACCTGCTCTGTACCTGCCCCACACTCTTCCTGCCCACACTGCACTTACTTGCACTACATCAGCCCACACTGTAGCTGCCCCACCCTGTAGTAGCTGCCCCACACTGCACCAACCCACTATACCTGCCCATACTGTACTGCCCGCACTGTACAAGCCTGAAATATACCCACCTTAAACTTACACTGCCCACACTGCAGTTACTCGCACTGCACCAACCTGCTCTGTACCTGCCCCACACTGCACCTACCTGCACTACATCAGCCCACACTGTAGCTGTCCCATCCTGTAATAGCTGCCTCACACTTCACCTACCCACACTGCACCAACCCACTCTGTACTTGCCCCACACTGTACAAGACTGCTACGTACACACCTTACACTGTACCTGCCCACACTGCAGTTACTCGCACTGCACCAATCTGCTCTGTACTTGCCCCACACTGTTCCTGCCCACACTGCACCTACCTGCACTAAATCAGCCCACTCTGTAGCTTCCCCACCCTGTACTAGCTGCCCCACACTGCACCTACCCACACTGCACCAACCTACGCTGTACCTGCCCCACACTGTACAAGCCTGAAATGTACCCACTCTACATTGTATCTGCCCACACTGCAGTTACTCGCAGTGTACCAATCTGCTCTGTACCTACCCCACACTGTTCCTGCCCACACTGCACCTACCTGCACTGTATCAACCCATACCATACCTGCCCTACACTGTAGCTGCCCCATAATTGCACGTACCAGCACTTCACCAACCTGCACTACATCAGTCCACACTGTAGCTGCCCCATCCTGTCGTAGCTGCCCCAAACTTTGCCTACTCACACTGCACCAACCCACTCTGTACTTGCCCCACACTGTATGAGCCTGAAATCAAACCACCCTACACTGTACCTGCCCACACTGCACCAACCTGCTCTGTACCTGCCTCACACTGTTCCTGCCCACACTGCACCTACTTGCACTACATTAGCCCACACTGTACCTGCCCCACCCTGTAGTAGCTCCCCCACACTGCACCTACCCACACTGCACCAACCCACTCTGTACTTGCCTGAAATCTAACCACCCTACACTGTACCTGCCCACACTACAGTTACTCACACTGCACCAACCTGCTCTGTACCTGCCCCACACTGTTCCTGCCCACACTGCACCTAGCTTCACATCATCCCACCATGTAGCTCCCCCACCCTGTAGTAACTGCCCCACACTACACCTACCCATATTGCAGCAACCCACTCTGTACCTGCCCCACACTGTATGAGCCTGAAATGTATCCACCCTACACTGTACCTGCCCACACTGCAGTTACTCACACTGCACCAACCTGCTCTGTACCTGCCCCACACTGTTTTTGCCCACAATGCACCTACCTGCACTACATCAGCCCACACTGTAGCTGCTCATCCTGTAGTAGCTACCCCACACTTCACTTACCCACACTGCACCAACCCACTCTGTACTTGTCGCACACTGTACAAGTCTGAAATGTACCTACCCTGCACTGTATCTGCCCACACTGCAGTTACTCGCACTGCACCGACCTGCTCTGTACCTGCCCCACACTGTTTCTGCCCACAATGCACCTACCTGCACTACATTAGCCCACACTGTATCTGCCCCAACCTGTAGTAGCTGCCCCACACTCCACCTACCCACACTGCATCAACCTGCTCTGTACCTGCCCCACACTGTTTCTGCCCACACTGCACCTATCTGCACTGCATCAACCCATACTGTACCTGCCCCACACTGTAGCTGTCCCAAAACTGCACTTACATGCACTGCACCAACCTGCACTACATCAGTCCACACTGTAGCTGTCCCACCTTGTCATAGCTGCCCCATACTTAACCTACCCACACTGCACCAACCCACTCTGTACTTGCCCCACACTGTACGAGCCTGAAATGTACCAACCCTACACTGTACCTGCACACACTGCAGTTACTCACACTGTGCCAACCTGTTTCTGTACCTGCCCCACACTGTACCTGCCTCACACTGTTCCTGCCCACACTGCACCAACTTGCACTACATTAGCCCACACTGTAGCTGCCCCACCCTTTAGTAGCTGCCCCACACTGCACCAACCCACTCTATACCTGCCCATACTGTACAAGCCTGAAATATACCCACCCTAAACTGTACCTGCCCACACTGCAGTTACTCGCACTGCACCAACCTGCTCTATACCTGCCCCACACTGTACCTACCTGCACTACATCAGCCCAGACTGTAGCTGCCCCATCCTGTAGTAGCTGCCCCACACTTCACCTACCCAGACTGCACCAACCCACTCTGTATTTGCTCCACACTGTACGAGCCTGAAATGTACCCACCCTACACTGTACCTGCCCACACTGCAGTTACTCGCACTCTCGCACTGCACCAACCTGCTCTGTACCTGCCCCACACTGTTCCTGCCCACACTGCACCTACCTGCACTACATCAGCCCACACTATAGCTGCCCCACCCTGTAGTAGCAGCCCCACACTGCACCTACCCACACTGCACCAACCCACTCTGTACCTGCCGAACACTGTATGAGCCTGAAATGTATTCACCCTACACTGTACCTGCCCACACTGCAGTTACTCACACTGCACCAACCTGCTCTGTACCTGCCCCACGCTGTTCCTGCCCACAATGCACCTACCTGCACTACATCAGCCCACACTGTAGCTGCCTCACCCTGTAGTAGCTGCCCCACACTGCACCTACCCACACTGCACCAACCCACTCTGTACCTGCCCCACACTGTATGAGGCTGAAATGTACTCACCCTACACTGTACCTACCCACACTGCAGTTACTCGCACTGCACCAACCTGCTCTGTACCTGCCCCACACTGCACCTACCTGCACTACATCAACCCACAATGTAGCTGCTCCAAACTGCACCTACCTACACTGCACCAACCCACTCTGTACCTGCCCCACACTGTACCAACCCTTTTCTATAAACATAATAATTTATTCCCTATTGTTTGGTCAGTCCCTCACCTTTGAATAGAACTAATTACATTACATTATGAGGCTACTTGCACCTTACCATTACATGACCTGATAAACTGAAGAGACTGTGGTCAGCAGGACTACCTGGCCTCACCTACCCAGCTCCATCTCATGCTGGCTATTGCTCACATTTCCCAGCATTCAAAGCTTAGTACAATAAAGTGGGGATAGGGACATCACTGGCAGTATCAAGAACAGGATGAAACTGACATGCAGTTTGGTTAAGATTTTCTTGTTAGATGCTAAATCTTTGCAAAAAACAAACAAACTGTGGGGGCAAATCCAATGTTTCAAAGGGCCGTGCAAAATTGCTTGTCTGTCTTGAAAGCACAGGATTTTTTTTTTTTTTTTACACAAAAGCGAAGTTTTATTATTTTTTTTGTTTTTGCTCATCTCTGCTCATTTGGCCCCCATCTGCTGTGCCCCCCCCCCGCTCTGTCACCCACTGTCTCTGGGACTTACTCTTACTTGCCTGTTACAGTGCCCAACAGCGTTCCCCCTGTGGTGGAGCTCCTTGACATTCCCCAAGCCTCGGAGAGAGTTTAGCATGGATGTTTTCAGCAGAGAAGCCTAGTGGATGGTGACAGGCCTGCAGGAGTATGCTGCTTCAGCCAGCAGTCTTTTATGGTATTCTGTCCCCATCCCCTGGTCCTTTTGGGGTCATCGGCTACAGTGACATGAGCATGCAGGCGTGCTCAAGATCGCAGCAAGTCAGTGACTGCCTTGCTTGTCTGTCTTGATATTTTTTTTTAAAACACAAAAGCAACAGTTTTCTTGTTTTTGTTTATTTTTTGCTTGTCTCTTCTCATTTTGCCCCCATCTGCAGTGCCCCCAGCTCTGTCACCCACTGTCTCTGGGGTTTACTCTTACCTGCCTGTTACAGTGCTCCAAAGATTGCCCCCCTGTGGCAGAGCTCCTCGAGGTTCTCCAAACCTCAGGGAGAGTTTAGCTTGGGTGTGTTTGGCAGGGAAGCCTAGTGGGCGGTGACGCTTCATGCTGTCTCAGCAGCAGTCTTTCTGGTATTCTGTCCCCATCCCCCCGGGCACTTTGGGGGCACAGGTTGCAGTGACGTGAGCATGCAGACATGCTCAAGGTCGCAGCCAGGAAGTGCCCACCCACCCAGGTGACAGTAGCACAGTGGAGCACATGTCCTTCCCTCCCTGGAGGAGGAGAGCATCCTCTGGGATGTCCAGTCCTCTTCCTCCCAGCTGGCCTCCAGCACCTGAGATTGCGCGTGCTCCCGGGTCACCGAGTCATCAGTGGTAGCATTACCGCTGTTCCGATGGGCCGGCCCAACCTGCAGTTTTCTTGAGCAAATGCTGACTTTTGTGCAGTTTCGCTAATGCACAGAACTGGCCAGATCTTTCCAGTAGTCGTGGAAAGACAAACAACGACAATATACAGTTTTGTGTGATTTTCACAGGCAAAAAAAAAAAAACTATTTGCCAGGCCCTAATAAAATCTGTCTTTGGAATAAAAACATTGAGTGGCAAGAACAGAAGAAAGAGTTAATAATTAAGGTGCAGATAACACTCCCAGGAGACTGCACAACAGAACAAAACATAATCAGAAGGCAGGGATTGAGCACCTCTTTTCAGCATTTTCTAGCTGAGACCAGGAACTTTGTCACATGTTGAAGTTCATAGCCAGCAGAAAAACAAAAATACCTGTAAACACTAGCACTAAGCAACAACTTCCTGTGAATATTCAGGGAGCATTCATGCTCTAGTTCTCCCCAGTAATAAGGGAGTAGTTATACTTGGGAGTATTTTTACTCAGAGTCGTCAGTACTAGGTGAGTATCTGTACTCAGGACCTTCTCCAAGAGAACCTTTTGCACCTGAAGTTACTTCTCAATGCAAAAAAAAAACTAACACAATGTTCCTGTCTCCTCACTCCCACTTGACAAATACCCCCTCTGTAACCCACATTTACCAGATCTGGACCCTGTTAGAGGAGCTACTCGAAACAGTGGAGAAATTAGGATTAGACATCTCCTCACCCAAGACGCCAAAATAAGACTTGTCCAAACTACTTTTTTACCTCTACTAGACTACACAGACTTCCTATATAGGCACAGCCCTGTATGATCCCTTGCAAAATTGGACACCCTTTATCACAGGGCTATCTGGTTTGTCACTGGTGCTCCCTACAATACGTACCACTGCAACCTATATACCTAGATTGGTTGGCAGTCTCTCAAAGTTAGAAGACTAATAAATGGCCACCGTACGGACATTTAGAGCCCTTACTAATAAGCTCCCTAAATACATCTCAGACCTCTTCACATTTGTTGAGGGAACATATTCTCTCAGACGGTATTCTTACCTTTGGCTCAACATACCTAGAGCCAGAACTCGTTACAGCATTCCCTCCATCAGTCACATCCATAATCTGGAACAAAATCCAGGGTACCCTAAAACTTCCGACCTTAATAGGGGTGTCTGCCTTCAAATCTTTTCTGAGCCAGTCCTTCAAAGAATGCAGCAGGTGTTTCTCCTAACATGCCTTCTCCTCTAGATACCCTGTTATAGACATCTTTATCACTTTCCCTATCCCTACTCTGTAGTCACCCTGCCCCTCCCCTTCCCCCTTCCCTGCCCTACCTACCTTCTCCCTTCCACCCTTGCTGTTCTCAGTAACCTAATCCTCCACTAGCTGACATTGAGCATGTAATGAACCATCTAGCCATCCCTAACTTGTTTCAGTATTCTTTGGTGCCTCCTCTCGAGTGTGCGATTGGACTTTATCTATGCAACTCCTGCCGAATCACACTGTAAATTTGCCTTGAACAGTTACTTGCTCTTCGGAAGTCATTGGCTGCCTTACATTTCAGCCACACCTACCTGTTGCTTATCCTTGTTGTTTTTGATTTGGAATGATATGTCTTGTCCTTGCATTACAACTACCATGTATTCTCCTATTATCTTTTGTACATTTGTACAGCCATCTAGGCTCAGTGGACATCTCCAATTTGTTTTGCAGTACACCTGTACCCAGCTGATGTTGAGAACTGATACCTTGAACTATATTGTTATACCTTGTTCTTGTACCTCGTTATTTTTTTCCTTTTTCTGTCATGTATTTTTTATATTGCCCTTGTACCTAGGAACCCAGGACCACCTTATAAATGAGAGTTCTCAATGGTGTATATTCTCCTGGCAAAATAAAGATTGAATCGAAAACTTGATGGTATTCATACTTGGAAAGTACAATACTGAGGGAGTATTCATAGTCAAGGCCCCAGTAGTCGGTAGTTGTATTTAGGGCCCCAATACTGGGGGTGTAATTTTATAAATAAAAATATCTATCTATCTATAGGCATCCCCCCCCCATTACTTGTTATTTGTATTCAGGTCCAAAACCTCTGGAAGTATACATACTCAGGACCCCAATACTTATTTTATGTATTTATTTAGTTTTTGTTGACCAGGTAGGCACACTAGACAGCATAGCTGCCTATTTTGAGGTACGACCAGGGAGATTACAACAGAAGTCAGACATAATCAGGGCTCCCATTACTCGGGGTGTGTTCATATTCAGGGCCCCAGTACTTGATATTTGTATTCGGGCCCCAATACTCAGTAAGTATTCATAGTCAGGGCCCCAATACTTGGCATTTGGTAAGTCTTCATATTCAAGGCTCACAGTACCGCCCCCAATACTTGTTATTTGTACTCAAGATCCCCAATACTTGTTGTTTATTCACATTCAGGGCCCCAGTATTTGGTATTTGTACTCAGGGACCCAATTTATTTTACTTGTACTCAGGGTCCCAAATACTTCGGGTGTATTTGTACTCAGGGCCCCAGTATTTGGTATTTGTACTCAGGGCTCCAATACTTTTTATTTGTACTCAGGGTCCCTGATACTTCGGGTGCATTCATACTCAGGGCCCCAGTATTTGGTATTTGTACTCAGGATCTCCAAATACTTTGGGTGTATTCATACTCAGGGCCCCAGTATTCGCTATTTGTACTCAGGGCCCCAATACCTGTTATTTGTACACCGAACTCCCAATACTTGCAGTGTATTCATACTCAGGTCTAAGTACTGTACTTGGCATTTGCATTCCCACCCCCCTTTCTCTTGTCTGTTTTGTATTTCATTTCTTTGGTCCTCCTTTCTCTGAGGTAGTCTGTACCTTCCGTTCTCATGTTCTCTAACCCTTTTCTACTTTCTTTCCTTATCCTAAGGTAGCTATCTCTTTGTTGCACCTATGTCTATGCCTTATCCTAATTTTTCCCTTTGTATCTTGCCCTTATTTCTTTTCAGCCTGACCCTAACCCTTTGTTCTTCTCTAAACCTAATTCCTTTTCTGACCCCTGAACCTAATTATACTTGCCTTTTCTGTTTATCCCCTTCCAACCTGGCACTGTCACCTGACTAACCCCCTGGCTAGGCAGGCTCAGAGGGACCCTCCATTGTGCCATGGTTTGCCCCCCAGGTGGGGACAGAGCGGGAACAGGCAGCCGGCTACCCTCTTCCAGACCCCCCCAACCTCCCGTAGTTTCAAATCTTGTCTGTCCCTCATGAGTCCTGCTCCACCGGAGGCGAGAGCCTGTTGACCCTCTTGTTGGTGTCATGCTGGCCGGTGTTTTTTTCTTAATGTACACTCCCCCATGAGTGTGACGTGCACATGATGCCATGGCCAACACCGGCGTCCATCACGCTCAGCCCCACCAACAAGGCTCTCGGACATGCCGAACCTCCAGTTGCCACTAGAGGTGGGTCATGTATGAAGCTGTGGCACCCCCCTCCCCCCAGAGGAGGCGAGCAGTCCTATGGATGCTCAAGCCTCCTCCCCCCGACTGGCCCTCCAGCAACCCGAGTTCGCCCCTGAAGCCGGGTCGCTGGCATCGCAAGCAGTAGTGCTACTGCTGCAATACTTGCTGTTTGTTCTCAGGGCCCCAATACTTAGGGAGTATTTATATTCAGGGACCCAGTACTTGTCACTTGTTCTGAAGGCCCCAATACTCAAGAAGTATTCATATTCAGAGCCCCCATACTTATTATTTGCACTCAGGTCCCATAATACTTTGAGAATACAGTATTCATACTCAGGGCCCTCAATACTTGAGGAGTATTTATACCAAGGGGCCCCCATACTTGTTATTTGTACTCAAGGCCTCTAGTACTTGTTGTTTGTATCTAGGGCCCCGCGATACTCATGAAGTATTCATAATTAGGGCCCAATATTTGTACTCAGGTCCACAATACATTGGGAATATTAATAGCCAGAGCTCCAATACTTGTTATTTGTACTTAGGACCCCCAATACCCAGGGAGTAGTCATACTCATGGACCACAATACTGAGGGAATATTCATACTCAGGGCTACAATACCTGGTATTTTTACTCAGGACCACCAATATTCAGGGAGTATTCGTACTCAGGGCCCCAATATTTGCTACAGGCACTTATACTCAGGGTCCCACTACTTGTTATTTGTACTCATTACCCCAGTATTCAAGGAGTATTCATACTTGAGGCCCTAATACTTAGTATTGTTTTACTCAGGGTCCTCACTACTCAGGATGTATTCGTACTCAGGGTCCCAATACTTGTTATTTGTACTCAGAGCCCTGATATTCTGGGAGTATCATACTCAGGGCCAGAATACTGATCTGAACTCAGGATCCCAATACTTGGGAAGTATTCATACTCAGGGCACCAGTGCTTGTTATTTGTACCCAGGGTCCCAATACTCAGGAGTAGTCATACTCTGGGCCCAAATACTTACTACAAGTATTTATACTAAGGGTTCCAGTATTTATTTGTACACAGTATCTCAGTACTCAAGGAGTATTCATACTCAGGGCCCTAATACTTAGTATTTTTACTCATTATTTGAACTCTGGGTCCCAAATATTCAGTGAGAATTCATGTTCAGAGCCCCAATACTCAGGGAGTGTTCATACTCAGGGCCTCATATTTGGTATTTATACTCAGAACCCCCAATACTCAGGGAGTATTCATACTAAGGGCTAGTCCCGTTGCCACCCTCCAGTCATCCTCCACTCCTCATCAGATCTCCCCTTCCCATCTGCCATCCCATAAATAAACCAGTAACAACAGCCTACTGGGCTTTCCTGGCATCCTGCCAGCACCTCCCCACTGCCCAACACCACGGTACCCTGACTCCCCTCTTGCCTCAAAGGACCCCACAGCAGTGCCCCTCTGGCCCCTGATCCTTGGTGGGGCAATTATGAGTTAAATATTTCCCCATCTACTCAGTGGTACCCCACTGAAACCCAACAGTGCTGCTCTCTCCCATAGTATGCTGACAGCCTCAGTGCAGGGTTGGGTGCGTGGGGGCTGTAGCTTGGCCTGCCTAGCAACATTGAGTAATGCTTAGCAGACTGTGACAGAGAACCACTGTCAAACTCATTGATCTAACCCCTGGGGCAGTTTGTAGCTAGAGGCCGTGGTGACCTCTTGTGGTGTTGTGTGATTCTGAATCTAAGGTCATGTTGTACTAAAGCCAGACCCAGTTTAGTGAGGTGTGACTATGAAAGGCACACAGAGCTGAAGCTTACTTCCATGTGTGTCTCAGGAGCACAGGGAGGTTAAATGACTTGCTTAGGGTCACAAGATTTACATGTGGCAGTTTTGGGTTTCAAACCCTGGACTGCTTCTCTGAAGATTTTCAGCTTGCTGTTCTAACTGCTAGGCTATACATTGCCTATCTAAATAGTAATTAACTGAAAAAAAATCCCACTGTTAATTTAAACTCTTTTTATTAACTTCCTATAGGTATTTTTATACATTACTAGCTGTTTCGTTAGACTATTTTGCACTGTGTGGAATGTAAAGCAGCTTGATTAGTTTCCAGATCTTCGTTCACAGTTATCTCCATGGCAACGACATGTACAGTAAGCATTGCAGAAATCCACACAAAGCACCAGCTGAGCTTCAGAGTGCCATCAGAGTACAAAGCGAAAGCAGAGTGTGGTGCCAGCCATTTTGTTGTGGTAGTCGTTGTCAAAGGTTTCATTCTGAGCCACAGTGAAGTGGTTCTTCCAATCCCCAACAATCCCTGGAAGATATAAAAAAACATATGAGCCCAATGGAGCTGAACTGAAACCGAGAATCTCGATGTGGACAGTGTGCTGTGATGTGGACAGGCAGGCATGGCCTTGAATCTTAGTATGATCTTAAAGTCCATTGTGCCCTAGTCCAGCAAATGGATCAGCCCTTCTCATTAGATAAGGCTGACAGCTATGTCACAGTAGAATGTGGGTACAAAGAATGCTGGCTACTGATTGGCTGACACCAGGTTGTCACCTGTACTTTTACCCCAGCCAAACTCACAGGGAAACTAAAGTGCCAGTGCCACCCTGCCTGCCTACCCACCAATGACACGTAAGTGGCCACACCACATTGCTGCTTTCACATTTGCAGATTTTGGGGACTACTGTTCCCTTAAAAAGTAACATTTAGAGCAATGCCTAAAGACAAGCCAGGTACACATGATTCACGTGTACCCTGGTCCACATAGCTATGCGACCACAGACAGGGACAATGTGCGCAGTGTGTACAACTGCCCCTGCTTCCCTGGCATGGAGCTGCACAGGGAGAGGCAGTTCAAGAGACACAGGTGGGCATCCAATCTGATGCCCATTCTGAGAATGCACAGGACTGCCTTTTTGTTAAAGTATGGGTGTGTCTGAATCGCTGCCCCAAACCCTCCCCATCAGCCTGGTGGACTGAGGCAGCACAATGGAGGAGTTCCTTGTCCAGCTGTAGCCGGCAGGAGTCAGTTGGGGAGCATGCAAAAGATACTGCAGGGGCCCCACTGCCATAATCAGTGCCCCCCCCCCGCCTGGCACACCACACTTTCATGAATGGCACAAAGTGTGGGCACACCCCCAAACATGCCTTCCTGGTCAACGTGCTTCTAGTTGCGTGACTGGTCGGGGGATGTAGTGCAGAAGGGACATGCGTCCCTTTCATGCAGGCATGCTGGGGTCCATGGGAGCCCCGGTGCATAGCATTGACACTTAGGATTGTCTATGCAGTGCTGATCTGTGGCATGTAGACAATCCACACCTTAATGTTTAAGCCCCATTATGCTTAATTAAACAATAGCAAGAAAGAATCCTGGACTTTGATTGGTCAATGTATGCCTGAGACAGTGATGTTATTATACAATAATATTACTGTATGGATGAGGATATTCTTTTGATCATCTTTTCTTAAGAAACAAAGATATACTGCCACACTAAAAATCTAAAACATTTTTTAAATGTTTTTTATTTTGTATAACAACGAGCCATTGTATAACAGCAATAAGGCACTCCAGTGTGTGTGTGTGATTGTGTAATACTGTCATTCCTGGAGTGGTGGAAGCACTCGGCTTCACCTCGCGCTTCAACCCACCCCAGGAGTGATGTTATTACATGATAACACACACCCTGTCATGCCTTATTGCTTAAATAAAGCCCTAAGGTACCTGTTATTCTATAGTTGGTGTACATTTTATTTTACCATAAAACCCGTTTTATAAGTGAAATATGACACTCCAAAGTGTGAGTTAAGTAAGTACAGTAATACATGATTGAATGTTGGCTGTGCTGTCATGACCACATGCCCAGGGGCGTAGTAAGGCACGAGGCCGTAGGTGGAGTGTCCTCAGCTCCTAGAAGTGTGGCTGTGGCAGTACAACCAACATCCCGCAGTGTCTTATTACGCTAATGAAATAGGTTTTGTGTTAAGAAGTGAGAAACTTAGAAATTTAAAAACTTAAAAATGCCTAGTGATTTTATGGATCTAAGGTACCACTTTCTGGATATGGTACCTTGGGTTTGCAATAGTCATTTTGTATAAATGTACAAGTTTTATTGTAGTCTTTATTAAGTGGTGAGGGATCGTAGTTTGGCCCTGACAAGGTGGTCAGCTGATCCCTTCCACTTCCCTATTGCTTTCCACACCCTGTGGTCAGGCACGTTATGACATGCAGCAAGGGAAAATGCTGTGGCGCGCCCCATTGAAATAAATTGGACTGAATTTTCCTTACTCTTTAATGCATTATGATGGTGAGCTGGAGATGAATTAAGGCCATCAGTTGTAAGAAGGGGGCTTCAAGCATGTGTGGGATAGACATAAGAGATTAGTGAATAGTCCGGGAGGAGGGAGGATCCCCAGAGACCAGTTAGGATCTGTGGAGGCAGAACAGGCAGGGATCACCTGGGCAAACTGGATGGGCCTAGTGGTTCTTTTCTACCAATAAATTCTGTGTGTCTATGTTTCTGTCATACTCCAGTGCTTCTTGGCAGAGAGTTGTCACTTCTTATTACAATAATGCAAAGCCTCATGGGAAGCATATGCAAATGCACAGGAATGAACTTTGACTGGCTCAACTTTAAGCAGAACTGCATTGTGCCAGAAGGCCTCACAATACAATCAGCAAAGGCTGAGAACAGCAGACACAGACACGTGTTGCGTCCTCATTTAGACTCATCAGTGTGCCATATCTGTACCTCAGCCCAGGGAGAAGGAGCCAGCCACTCTATAGGGGTCTTATTTGTCTGGGTCATGGGCAACCCAAAGTAGAGAGAGAAGAGAACTACAAAAGAACCCCAGAGCAAATGCACTGGGGCAGGGGTTAACCCAGAGGATATTGGCCATATAGCCAAACTGGCTGGCTCCTTCTCCCTGGGCTGAGATACAGATATGGCATACTGATGAGTCCAAGTGAGGATGAAACATGTGTCTGTGTCTGCTGTTCTCAGCATTTGCTTCCCATGATGCTTTGCATTATTGGGGGATATGCAATTTGAGTTTTCTTTACAATTTGGCTGTATGGCCACTGTACTACGGGATAACCCCTGCCCCAGTGCATTTGCTCTGTGGTTCTTTTCACTGACATTACTTCATGAAAGCAAGATGTAAAAGCCTCTGCAAATGTGATGTCCCCCGTACCTTTCCTCATGAACATAGACACGCCGCTGTCCAAAATGAAGTCAGGGAGAGTGCTGTGGTTGGTCATGGGGTTCTCCTTCATCACTTCAAAGGAGGTGTGATAAACAATCTTGTTCACAACTTCGTTTGGCAGGTCCTTCCCCAGGAATTGCATCACCCTTGTGATTTCACGTTCCGGATCCTAGAACAAGAGTGCACAATTTATTTATTTATTTATTTCTAAGAATCAGTTTACAACCTTTGAGCCAGAGGCTCGTTTCCAAAGGTACTTCGTCACAATGTAAGAAGCATGCCAGATCATGATGGCATTAAAGGTCAGATCTGGCTAAGTGGGCTGTTTATTCTGTTAAAACAGATGATAGGAAAGGGCCATCCTACCAGCGTAGCATTATCTCTTGCAGTGGCTGGGGGAGGCAGGATGCATGGGCTGCAGCACTGGGGAAAGGAAGAGTGCCAGCTGTCAACCTGCAGTGCATTAGAGCATGCATCACAGTGTCCTTGATGGAACTGCATGCTACTCCTCTGTGAACCACAGGAACAAGAGAAAAGCATCCCAGCTGGCAGAATGAACTCTGACCCCTCATAGGCCCCATACCAATGACACAGGCTCAGCCCTACTGGATCCATGACCCAATGTGTTGTGTGCGAGCCTGCCACCCCACCATGGGGGGGGGGTGCTGTGGGGAAACAGTCAAGGTAACTCCAGGGAGAAGCCAGGTGATGGAGTGGGGGCTCGGTGATAGTGGGGCTATCCTGGACAGGGCACATAAAATAACAACAAGCAATAATAGTTAACAGGTGATAGGAGGTAGTGCAGCCTAATAATTACAGTAATGAATTATGAACTTAGAGACACAGGTTCGAATCCCTCCACAGCCATTGTCCCCAGTGTGTGATCCTGCTCAAATCACTTGACCTCCCATTTCTTCAGACTTTCCTAGCTGTAGAATCAGGATCCCCCCATCCCCCTTCCCTACCACCAAAACCTTAAGGGACTTTAGCAAAGTAAAGAATAGTACTTTACAGGGTGTGGTGGGTTGTGCTTAAGTAATCCACGTCCCCGTTTGGTTGTGAGGCCTGAGGCATGGCTGGGTGCATTCAACCAGCTGCAGTATGAATTATTTCAACACAAGCCACAGACCCTGGAGTTTATTATTACACTTATGAAAAGGGTTTTAGAAAAATGAAAAACAACGATAATTGTTTTTACCTTTTATTTATGAGTAGTGTGCCAAGTTTATTGTTAGGAACCAGTATAGCTAAGCAACATTGCAGAGCAAAAAATGTAAAAAAATTAAAAGTAAATAAATCCCTTTACTTTCTTTAAATTCTCCAACCCCTTCTACAGTGTTACAAGAGCATAATACCTCCTGTTATCAGCAGTTAAGAAGCTTACATTAGGAATGCAACACAAGCTGCTGTTATATTTTATAGCTTAAACACGGGATTATGAGACGTTTATTGTAAACGTGAACTGTAACCTTGAGGAGAATGAAAGAGGGAAGGAGGCTTGGCAAACACACGTATGGAGTGACTCAGCTATAACAGAAATACGAAGGTCTCACATATCCAGAGAACACCCAGCTCACATTACTGTTTGTGATGCAGTGTGTCAGAAAAGTCTGCACAAAGTTAACTGCCTCAGATGACTGTGCAAATGCCAGCTGGTACCAAAAATTGTAAATTTTGAGGCTGGGAGTCAGAGTCATCAGGAGTTTGTAATCAGTGCAGCTTTATTGGGTTTTAATATTTTCCATTATAGTGTATTTACCCAGGGTAGGCCAGCTGAAATGCAATATCTCATTTTCAGTGGGGCCCTGCTTTTACCCAGTTTTACAGTGTTTCTACCATGGATAGACCAACCGAGATGCAATTATCTCATTTTCAGTGGGGCCCTGCTCTTAACCAGTTTTACAATGTATTTACCCAGGATAGCTCAGCTGAGATGCAGTATCTCATTTTCTGTGGGGTCTTGCTTTTGTCTATTTTTGCAATATATATTGATACAGGAGGCACTAGGTTTGAAGAGTGCTGTCAATAACAGCGCCATCCAGAAGAGTGCCATATTGACAGCACTCTCCACTACAGCGGCAGGAAAGAATGCTGCCAGCCAGCACAGTGCCAATGGTAGCGGTCGCAAGCTGCTGTCATTGTAAACATCATACACCTTAAACCGTATTTTTATGTGGCGGGCTCTGCCACCCACACCCCCCATGTGGGGGGCTCCTCCCCCTCACGCCCCCGTGTTCTTTAGATATTCCAAATCCGAGGAGAAGCGAATCACGGGGTAAAGTTATTATTCATGGGGCCATAGAATTACTGTTTCTGCAGCCCTTTGACTTACAAAGGTTCCATGTCCCCGAGATGTACAAAAGGTTACCTGCCAGGAGACCTGGATTAGAACCCTGGTCTCCAAGTTCACAGTGGCCAAGCTGCTGCTGCCTCAACCCACTCTGCCACAGGGCAACTCAGCCAGCACTTGCATGTTCTCCTCTCTTGTGTTGCATCCCTCTTCCAACTGAGCATCCCTCCTCCGGCTGAATAGCAACAGGGGTAGTGGTAGTTGTTGAACGCCATTGTACCCTATTGCTATTCATTCCTGCGTGGTCCTGACCATGCAGTTTATACTGCGCGGTTCAGGAAGCACTAATCTAACCGGGTATCACAGGGATAGCCCAGCTGAGATGCAATATCTCATTCTCAGTGGGGTCTTGCAAAATCACCTTTTGGGACCGAATAATGCAATGACAGTGCAAGAATTCAAGAAGAGGGTTCCAAAAACCCCATGTTGAAAATTTGGTGCCAAAATTCCAAAAAATGCCTGAGATATACATCAAAGTTGCAAAAACCCTATTTATTCCATTATACAGCTTACCAGCATTTCCTCAGTTCGCGGTCGGCTTTGAAGAGTGCAGACGTGTTCCTGGTCCACCGAAGATTGTTGCGCTGGACTCCGGAGGTACGTATGGGGTGAGGGGGTGTGTGGGGAGGTAGGGTGAGTGGGTGGGTGCGGTTTGTGGGGGGCAGGGAGACGGCGAGGGACGCTTTTGTTTATAGGGACAAAAAAGATAAAAACATCGCAGGACCGTTTTATGTTTACAGGAGCATGTGGCATACTGGGGTGGGCTCCCAGCGTGCCAATAGCCTTGTTTTTTGGAGGGGCAGCTGTAGCCAATGGGGATTGGCCACCCCGTCGGCACACAAGGAAACCGGGGAGGGGCAAGAGCTGAGGGGGATTGGGCACCCTCGGCATATAACAAATGGGGTTTAGTCGACGGGAGCGGGCCCACTCCGGCACATACATTGCGGCAGAATAAGCTGACAGGGAGATTGGGCACCACTGAAGTCGGCAGTTTGGCGGGCAGTGTGCCGCCATGTTTGTGTCGGGTAAGCACGTCGGGAGGTCTGCTGCGCGTGATGAGCTTTGCAGTGGACCTTTCCTTAGATGTGCTCACCCGGGTGGTGTGGTGCCGGTATGCAGGCTGATTGGGGAATGAGGACGCACCTATAATGCATGCTCCTGTGTATTCGCCTAACAGTGACTCAGCCCAAATCTGCACTACTGCAAGATTTGGCTGCGCAAGCACACCAACATAAAACGGGCCCAGGCAAGAGATGGCTAACTATAGACCAATAAGTTTAACATCAATTTTGGGTAAAGTCCTGGAGGGTATCATAAAAACATTCATTACAGAGACATTGACTATGTCAGGGAACATAGACTACCATCAACACGGTTTTAGGAAGGGCAGGTCGTGTCAAACAAACTTGTTGGAGTTCTATGGTAAGGTTAACCAGGCGCTCGATTCAAGTAATGCAGTCAACATTATTTTCTTGGACTACTCAAAAGCCTTTGATAAGGTGCCCCATGGCCTCCTTATCGAGGCCTTAATCTGGCATGGCATACAAGCAAAATATTACTGCTGGATCAAAAACTGGCTGGCGGATAGAAGCCATAGGGTGTCCGTAAGGGGAACCCTGCCAGGGTTCAGTATTGGGCCCATGCCTGTTTAATTTGTACATTTCATCCATGCAAACGTCAACTCCAGCATGGCTTTCCAGGTTTGCTGATGACACCAGGATAGGTTTTATAGTAAATTCTAAAGCAGATTCAGACACCCTACAGCAAGCCCTAAATGAGCTTGTGCAGTGGACAGTATTGATGCAATCCACTTTAACATCGATAAATGTAAGGTTATGCACTTGGGGAAGGATAACAGTCTTTGTAAATATAGTCTAAATGGAGTGAAGCTCCAAGCAGTGACAGATGAAAAGGACCTGGGTATTTATGTTACTAACGATCTTAGCTTCAAGCCTCATTGCAACCAGGCTATAAAGAAAGCCAGTGGGCTGCTGTATTGTATAAATAAGCACATTAAGAGTAGAGACAGACAAGTGCTGATGCCCCTGTATAAAGCATTGGTTCGCCCACACCTGGAGCACTGTGCCCAGTTTTGGTCACCAGGAGGGAAAAACAGAAATCAGTGCTCTGGAGCATGTACAGAGATGAGCAACCAAGCTGGTATTAGGTTTGGAAGAGCATAGCTACCACCAGAGGCTGCAGGAATTGGATCTTTATACACTGGAATTCCGTAGACTTAGGGGAGACATGTGCATGGTCTACAGAGCACTCCTAGATGTTGATTTATGGACCCAGCTGGGTTTTGAGTTTCGGGTCCAGGTTTATGAGACTAGGACACATCCACTTCAATTAAAGATTCCGACCTATCGCACAAAAATTGGGAAGTATTGGTTTAGTACTAGGGTCGCCAAAATATGGAATGGTCTTCCTAAAGAGGTGGTGGCTAGTCGGACTATGTCAGAATTCAAGGCAAGATTGGATAATCATCTGATAGCTCAGGGTATTACAGGCTATAGTTAAAATTATGGCAGGCCGTCATGGATGTGTAAACGTCCTCTTGGCCCTGTACTAACTTATGAAACCTATGAAACAATTCCAACGAACCATTTGTAGTGCATGAATTTGTAGAGGATTTTCATCTGGAAGACTTTGTCACCCTGTTGGACCAGCAGCTGTTCATACCTCCTTGTCCTGCTGCCAATCTGCCCCATAGCTACTCCAGACAAGTTAGAAAATGTAAAAAATGTTAACCTCTTTCATGTCCTCATAGAAGAGATACAGGATCTGGTGTTTGTCCTTCTGTTCCCACCATCCCTTCACGTGATCATACCAGGATCCCCAGGCAACTAGAGGAGACAAGCAAGTGTGTGACTGGCAACTTAAACTACAGTATATTGTTTTAGCAAAACCCTCAGTATCAGAATCACCATGTTGCATTTCTAATATTTCTGATCAATAATGCACTGAAGCATGAGATGTGAAGAAAATGTGATTTGTAAAGGTCCCGTCACACTGAGGGTCAGTCTGTCATCTGTTCTGTCTGTCATCCCCCCCCCAACACACAGGCACGCACACACACACACACACACACACAAACATGCATGCACAATTACACACACTCACTCACAAACACGTAAGCACAGTCACAGACACACTCACACATATTCACAATCACACACAAACTCTCACAAACACATATGCAGAATCACACACGCACATTTGCACAATCACACAGACACTCACTCACAAACATGTATGCACAATCACACATACATTCACTAACAAACGTACGCAGTCACACACACATGCACAATCTCACACACACACATAATCTCACACATGTATGCACAATCACGCGCGCACACACACACACACACACACACACACACACACACACACACACGCCCCGAGGTCATTAGACATGTCCAGCCCACAATTACAGGCAAACACACACACACACACACTCACACGTATGCACAATCACACACACACACACACACACACCCTGGTGGTTGTCTCTGCAGGCAGCAGTTGTTACAGGAGAATGGAATGGGATCCTTATACCTGCCCTGTGTTGTGTGTGTTTATTGATTTTAATGTTGTATTTTGAATGAGTGCTATTGTAGAAGAGCACTGTGATAGCATGAAAGGCATTCTTTAAATAAAGGATGCATCTCACTATGTGTCATACCTTCTCCAGAGAGGAACTTCCTGAAGAACTCATCCCAGGTCCCAGGATCTGGCATTTCCTTGCACATACATTCAAAGTGATAGTAGGACACAAGGTTGTCTTTCGCATTCCTGGCAACGTAGATGGCCTAGCACAGCAGAACAAACACAGGCGTAAGAAAAGTATCCTAAAATCACATGCGGCTGCACAAAATCCTGGGAGGAATTGATAAGCCTGGGCATGTAGCCAGGGATGGGCAAACCTTCTCTGGTTCTACACATCCAGGCCTGCAAGAGGTTAAACAGATTCTGTTACTGCTGCTTGGAGGGGACACTGAACCTAACCCAGGTCGGCTTCTGATTTCTAATTAACGGGATTTATGGGGTACCCTGGTTAGAAAGAGGTGTGTTGCATCCTTATAGAGAGTATGTTTCCACAGCATAATTATTTCCTGTTAATGAAGCAAGGAGTGGAACAGACCTTAACATAGTGTCCCTTCCAACCTTAAATCCCTCAGTCAAAGAGTCAAAGCGTTTTGAAACATCAAGAATTTGGTAATTTTTCCCCGATTCAGTTATTAAACTCACCTTGATTTCAGCCATGAGTGTCTCTGCCTTTTTTTTTGTGCAACGTTCAGCAAGGATATATTCCTTTCCTCAGGTAACAGTACCTGGGATCTGGTTGTAGCATATCTCTCTCCCTTGCTTTGCTGTTACATAGAACCTCTTTTGTCCCCCCACCCAACCCTAGCCAGTGGAGTACCCTGTTCAAGAGTCAGCAAATGTTTGATATGAATATCTCTCTCTCCAAATTAGATATAGCAAGTTACCAAGGCAACTGGATGGCTCAGTGGATTGGTAGTGAGTTATGGAACCTTTCAGCTCTAGGTCTCAGGTTCAAATCCCACACAGATCAATAGTGGCTGAAAGACATTATCAGCTAGGGGCTGTTCAGTGGCCTATGTGAAATGAGTTGTGGTGATCTCAGTCTAGTTCCCACTGAGCAGGTGTCCAGATCCCAAAAACCACCAACACAACTGGCAATAACTGGTACCTTTGTTGGCAGTCTCACATGAAAGGCCAAGGATTGAATGGGCATGAAGTCTGAACTACCCTCCCACCTACATGGTGCTCCCTCCATGACAGTGTTGCAGGCAATTCAAAATATGTAGTGCTCCTTTGAACTGCACAAAAAACACAGAACAACAGAATTTAAACAACAAAATGTTGTATTGTATAACTCCACCTCGTGAGAGCCCCTAGCGCCTCGGCTTAATGCCTTCAAGGGGCGTTTTACATCCTGGTTATCAGTGCACATTTAAATACATGACAAAGTTGTGACATCACATTAGAAAAACCAATCACCTGTTCGTTTAAAAAAAAACTTCAATTACAAATTTATTTGTGTATCCTAACTTTTCATTTCACTCATTTTACACCTCATGTGTATCACACCATTAGTAGGAATATTAAACATAAACCAAATTCTTTTTTGCTGAAACAGTGGTGCAATGGAAAATGCAAAGTCATTTCTCTTGTTAACTTCTTTCTTTGGCTACAATACTTATTAATTCTGTTCCATTATTAACCAGTGTTGCAGATATCAGGGTAGAAGTCATCTGAGGACCAGTGACCATCGCACAGCATGGTTTAATATAAGAACAGCAGCAGAATCCAAATGTACAAGGTCGAGGCTCCTGGATTTCAGAGGGACTAACTTTACATAGATGGGAGATTGCCTTTGAGAGGACCTGGCAAAGGGAAGATGTCCTGGGTGGGGTGGAAGGCAAATGGGCCAGACTAAAAGAGGGCATATTAAAAGCGATAAACCAATATGTTAGACATATAAGCAAAAGCAGAAGGAAGAGGAAACTGTTATAGTTCGAGGGAAGTGGCAGAAAAGGTAAGGGCAAAAACAGCGGCAATCAAAAGGTATAAGGAGACCCAGAGACAGGAGGACAGGGAAGTGTATCTGGGGAAATGGAGGGATGCAAGCAAAGCAATAAGGAGTGCAATGGTGCAAGCTGAGGAAAGAATAGCGCAGACAGTATCTAAGGGGAACAAAACATTTTCAGGTATATAAGGAAGAAAAGGAAGACAAAGGGACGGAGTGTACAGTTAAAAAAAAGGAAGGGCTATACAGAGGAGGACCAAGAAAAGGCAAACATCTTAAACAAATACTTCTGCTCAGTGTTCACAGCAGAAGGGGAAGGGGGGGACCACAAATAAGCACCAAGAGCTTGGAGGGGAGGGAAGTGGACACCGGTCCCTTTTCTGAGGAGAGGGTCAGGAAAGCACTCGCTAATCTGAGAGTGGACAAAGCCGTGAGACCAGACCAGGTGCATCTAAGAGTGCTGCAGGAACTCGGGGAGGTGCTAGCTGCACCCCTGGCAGACTTGTTTAACATTTCACTGGAGATCGGAGTGGTGCTAGAGGACTGTAGAAGGGTGGACGTAGTCCCACTTCACAAACGTGGGAGCAAGGAGGAGGAGGTTGAAAATTACAGGCCTGTCAGCCTGACTTCTGTAATAGGGATATTGATGGAAACACTATTAAAGGTAAGAATCGTGGAACACCTGGAATCCAACGGACTGCAGGATCTGAGGCGGCATAGCTTCACAGAGGGAAAGTCGAGCCACACAAATCTAATAGATTTTTTTGACTGGGTAACCAAGGTGTTGGATCAGAGAGGGGCGGTGGATGTGGCCTACTGGACTTCAGCAAGGCCTTTGACACCATTCCACGTAGTAGAGTGGTAAACAAGTTGGGTAACATGGGGGTGGGCAATAAAGTGGTAACCTGAGTAAGAAACTGGTTAGGAGATAGGAGGCAGAGGGTGGCGATAAATGGAGTTTGCTCTCAGGAAGGAAGCGTGACCAGCAGGGTATCACAGGTGTCAGCACTGGGGCCAGTCCTCTTTAATGTCTTCATTAGCAACATAGCAGAGGAACTGGATGGGAAGTTCTGCCTCTTTGTGGATGACACCAAGATCTGCAACAGAGTGGACACTCTGTGGGGGGTACAAAGGATGGAAAGAGATTTAAAACAGCTGAAGGAGTGGTCAGCAGTTTGGCAGCTAAGGTTTAATGCAACAAAAGTGCAAAATAATGCACTTGAGTCACAGAAACCCAAGGGGTGCAGTGCGAAATGGAGGGAGAGATACTTGCAACAACCAAGCAGGAAAGGGACCTGGGGGTAATCATATTGGATGACTTGAAGGTGGCCAGACAATGCGACAAATTGATTAGGAGAGCTAATGGAATGCTGGAGCGTATAGGTAGGAGTATCACCAGCAGGAAGACAGAAGTAATGTTGCCTCTGTATAGGTCATTGGTAAGACCCACCTGGAGTACCATGTCCAGTTTTGGAGACCACATGTCAGAAAGGGCATAGACAGAGTAGAGGCGATCCAGAAGAGGGCTACCAAGATGGCACAGGGTCTGCATCAAAAACCCTACAAGGAGAGGCTAAAGGAGCCCAATATGTACACCCTGGAGGAGAAGAGGGAGAGGGGGGATATGACCGAGACCCTTAAATTCCTCACAGGGTTGAATAAGGTAGAAGTAGAGGGTATTTTTCAAGGGAAGGATGGTCTAGAACAAGGGGTCATGATATGAAGCTGGAGGGGGTAGGTTCAGGAGAGATGCGAGGAAATACTTTTTCACAGAAAGGGTGGTGGATGCCTGGAACAATCTTCCAGAGGAAGTAGTGGGAGCAAAAACAGTGGTGAGATTCAAAAAAGCCTGGGATAGGCACAAGGGGATCGTAGGGGACAGGAAAGGGGTGGAAGAGAAAGTGCCATAGATCTAGAGGGGTCTGTAGAGAAAGCAGCACAATGAAAATGGGCAGACTGGATGGCCCAAGCAGCCCTTATTTGCCGTCAGTTTCTATGTTTCTATGGTCCTTCTCAGTTAAAAGTGAAAAACTGGCTATTGGTGTAATTATATAGAAACACAGAAACATTGACATGTTACAGGCGGCAACAGACTGGAGTCCATCATGTCAACTCTGTTCCTAACTACTCAAGCCCCCCAGCCTAGTGCTGTCTGTGGATATTCACTGAAGAGCTTATGAGCATTTTTCTGGAAGGCACCTAGCTTAAAGTAGTCATAATTAGATAGACTGTTCGTCGGGGAAGGGGTTTCCATGCTTCAGGAAGTATGGTTTTCGAGCAGTTCTAGGTGTATAAACAAACCCATTTCAGTGTGATAACACTAGTATAGTGACCCCAGTAAGTTTTTCACTTTAATTCTTTTTCACTTCAATTTTTGTTAACCATACTTTTTCTCCCTCCTGGTCAACCCTCCTTCAGGAGCTCCAAGGTACCCGTCCCGGACCATATATCCCTCCTACCTGCAACCACCAGTTCTACATAGAGCCTTGGTTGGCCCCTACAGGTGGGGTATTTATCCTGGACAGCAGTTGTTCAGACAGATGTGCTTCCGTAGGATGAGGGGGCCCAGATGTACTGGGGGGCCTGTCACGTACAGGTGCCTGGGTAATTTTCACGTTTTTCTGTCCTGTCTTGAGACACTGGCTCTTTGAGATGCCCTACGCAACTGTGCCCCCTGGAGGATGCCACAGCACTGCATCAGCCAGCATCTCCCCTCCCTGAAAGGCCGCCTACTCACAGATCCACCTCTAGCCCTCAGGTGGCACTACTGCAGCGGCAGTGCACTCCCTGCTTCCCTCCTTGGAGGAGGAGAGCACCCTCTGGGACACTAGATTCTTCTTCCACTGGCCAGCCCCAGATAACGTGATCTTATTCCTGAACCCCAGTCTCCAGCCTCGGGAGCAGTAGCCCTGCTGTGCAACTGGGGCCAGCCATTTTTTCACTTTCACTTTTATTAACAAAAATTAAGCAGGCAGAAAACGACCAGCCACACCAGCAAATTCTACAGAAAATGAGTGATCAGAAAAATATGTTTAACCAGGGACAGTTTTAGGTGTATGGGGGATTGATAGCATCTGTTTAAGACAATGAAGGGCTAAAACTGGCTGGCAATATAGCCTTGAGGTTAGAGTAAGGAATTGCAAATGAGCTTGGCACATTCAGCAGACCTGGGTTTGATTCCCACCATCTCCACTTGCATACTGTGCGACTCTGAACAAGTCCCTTAACCTCCCCAGTGCTCTTAGATAGCCCCTGAAAATAGGCACTTGTGTCTAGTTGGCTTTACCCGGTTACCAAAGAATAAAAAAAAAAATTGAGCCAGCCCACTGGCACAATGGCAAGTCACCGCTGGCAGTGCCAACATCCCGGGTTCGGAGACAGACTTGGGAGTCGGAGGGCTTGCCAGGGGGTTGGGGGGATCGAGCATCCTGGGGACTGCTCTTCTTCTCCTGTGGGAGGCACAATGTCCAGTGCTTTAAGGACCTCTGGTGGAGGCTGGGGGTACCGCCACAACCAGAGCTGTTATCTGCGGGGGGTGGGTGGGGTGGACACTGGTCGTCACTGCACATCCCTGTCCCAGGGATCTTCACTAAAAAAAAAATAAAGCAGCTGCCTCCCTCTATGACACCCCACACCTAACCAGTCCCCTCAGCCCTGCTTGGTGATGGATAGATGTGTTTCTGCTGGCTCGTCCTGTTCCTGTGGCCCTGCCTTGGGAGGTAAGCTAGGGGGTTCCTCCGGTGGGGACGCCCACAGGAAATCCCGACTTTAGGTCGACAGTCTGGGGCTGACCAATTACCCCTTCTGACCGGGGGCAAGCCTAGGATTAGCTTGCCACAACAGGTAAGCCGGGGATTGGTCAGGACTGGGCCCTGGGAAGCTGCAGCCACAATAAAAAAACAAACAAAAATCCATAGAATAGCAATGACACTAGAATTTAAACCATACTGCCAGACACACTTTCACAGAAAATAAAGTTATATTCAAGGGACACCTTCATGCCTAGTGACCATCATAGCTTGAAAGCCCATGAAAAGCTCTTTCAAATGACATATCGGGCTCATCTCCAACTGGAAACATTGCAGAGATATCAGTTACCGAGTCTGTTCAATATTAGTACTACATTGCAGCCATTTCTAAAACAATCTTTTGTGCCCATCTCTAGCTGGAAACACTGCATTTGAGGTGTCGGACCCAATATTGTGAAATTTGCTTCCAAGATCTTTGAGGGAGGCCCCATCAGTGGAGGTTTTCAAGCGGGGTCTGTAGGTGCACCTTTCTAGAGAGGCTTTTGTAGATTATTTATGATTTTTAGAAAGAACTGACTGCTGAACTGTTAAAAGCTGCATTTCAATAGGATTTTTACATAGCGTCTGTTGTTTGTTGTTGTTATTAATTAATGTTATCTAATCTGAGCTTGCCTGCACAGTGCCCAGAGCTTCTGGGATGGGGTGCTTGATAAATAAACTTTACTTACTTACTACTTACTGTAACGATAAAGGCGACAAAGTCCATTCAATATTAATACTATATTGCAGCCTTTTTATGTTTGCTTGCGCTTGTGCGCAAAAAACATTATGCAGCAGCTTAGGAGAGAAGCGGGTTGTGGAGGTGCGGCAGTGTGGCGGCCAATGCCAGCATTTGTGGGCTTGGCAGTTTGCACCCAATGCAGGCCCAGTGTCCTGATGGCACTGGTTCTACAGAAGTGCCACCAACTTGAAATGATTTGGCCGCTGCAATGAGGGGCCGCCTCATCATTGCAGTGTCAATAATTCCGCTGCAATGAGAGAGCAACCTGTCATTGCAGGGTGGTACTTTGCCTGGTGTAACATTTCTGTGAACATGGCAGTGGCTATGCTGCCACCTCACAGTCCCATGTAAGTCAACGGGGTTGCCCAATCCCACTGTCGACATGACAATGACCCAATTCCTTTCCTGACGGGGATGCCGATGGGGGAGCCCACTCCCTGTTGACATAATGTCCCCCTCCATTTGTTGTGTGCCAAGGAGGTGCCCAACCCCCTCAGCATCATACCCCCCATAACAGTCTTTATTTGCCGATGGGGGACCCAATTCCTGTCGGCTTAAGTCTCCTCCTTTCCCCAAAATGCAGGCAGCACACTGGGAGCCCACCCCAGTGTGTACAAATGAAGTCTGAAAAAAAAAATCTTCCCATGACGTCCTTTTTATTATTTTTGTCCCTGAAATAAAAAAAAATGGTCCCTCATGGTCTGTTGTGCCCCCTCCCACAACCCGCACCAGCCCTCTGCGCACCCCACCTTCCCACACCCCCCTTATCCCATACTTACCTCCAGAGCCCGGCGGGACGATCTTTGGTGGACCGGGAACACGACTGCACTCTTCAAAGCTGACCGCAAACTGAAGAAATGCCGGTAAGCTGTATAATGACATAAATAGGTTTTTTTTCAATTTATGTGTCTATCTCGGCCATTTTCTGGACTTTTTCCACCACATTTTTTTTTAACATGAGGTTATTGGGACTCCTCCTCATGAATAGAGTCACTGGCATGGCGTTATTCGGTCCCAAAAGGTGATTTCACAGTCACTGCGTGGAATCACCTTTCATGACCGATTAATTAAACGACAGTGCCAGTGCTCATGAGGAGGGCTCTCAAAAAGCCTATGTTGCAAATTTGGTGAAAAAATTAAAAAAAATGACTGTTTTACTAGCATGAGTTGCACAGTTTCCACGCTCCCTCATAACTTCATGAATTTGTAATATTTTCACTCCAAATTTTCAACACTGGCATTTTTTCACACCTCCTTATGAACAGTACAGCTGTCATTTTTCACATCCTGGCTGAAATGTGTTTTCGCACTTCCGGCGCAGAATAGCGCATTCGCTGTAGGAAATCAGTGTTTGGGACAGATTATGAAAATCACAGTGACTCTGTTCATGAGCAGGGTCCTAAAATGCCCTATATTGAAATTTGGTGACAAATGTCACATAAAACGGCTTTAATATTTACGAGAGCGTGCATTGTGCAGTTTCCACGTACCCTCGTAACCATAGATTTGTAGTATTTTCCTCCAGATTTCTCCAACATTGCCATTTTTCACACTCCTTATGAACAGTACAGCTATCACTTTCACATCCTGGCCGGAGGTGTATTCGCACTTGCACACAATAGCGTGGTCGCTGTGGGAAGTCAGTGTTCGAGACAGATTGAAAATCACAGTGACACTGTTCATGAGCAGAGGTGCTAAAATGCCTATGTTGAAAATTTAGTAACAAAAATCCATGAAATGGCTGTGTTCTGGCGTGTGCGTTTAGGCGGTTCACGCATCCTCGTAATTTTGCGCATTTGTAAATATTTTCACTCAGATTTTCAACACTGGCATTTTTTCACACTTCCTTATGAAGAGTATAGCTGTCATTGTTCATATCCTGCCCGAAATATGCGTTTACACATCTGGCGCAGAATAGTGCAGTCGCTGTGGGAAATTAATGTTCGGGACAGATTAAGAAAATCATAGTGACAGTGTTCATGAGCAGAGGTCACAAAATGCCTATGTTGAAAATTTGGTGAAATAATTCCACTAAAGGACTGTGTTATGCACATGCGTTGTGCAGTTTCCACATACGCACGGAAGTTTGAGCATTTTTAATATTTTCACTACAGATTTTCAACATAGCCATCACTTCACACCTCCCTATGAGTGGTTCAACTGTCATTCTTCACATCCTGCGTTTTCTTACATCTGGTGCAGAATGGCATGGTCGCTGTGGGAACTCAAAGTTCGGGACACATTAACAAAATCACAGTGCCACTGTTCATGACAAGAGGTCCCAAATGCTTTCATGAGTTGTGGGTCACAAAAAGGCCATATTGAAAATGTGTAGTGCAAATACCAACAAACGCCTGGGTGTTAGGGTTTCTAACCATAACGTCCCACCCTGTACATACTGACAGGCATCAGGGGTGTGCCTTTGAATTGCCAACTGTAATGCTCATGCCATTCCACCCCCACCCTGAAGCCAGTGACAGGCATTGAGGTGTACCTTGGACACTTCAGCCCCAGAGTTCATCCCATTCTCCTATACTGCACCCATTTCAGCGTATGTCCTTCTGGAATGGGGTGACTGTAAAACCAAATGCCCCAAGGCACACTTCAACACTTGTTGGTGTCTGTGTTGAGGTGAAATGGCATGAAAGTTATGGACGACGACCCAAATGCATACCCCAATGCCTGTCCCTCTCTGCAGGGTGGAGGTGGGGTTGACGTGAAGTTCAGTAATTCGCTGCCATTCCTATTCTGTATCTGTCTAACTCTGCATTCCCAATGCTAATACCAGCAAGCAAACATTTGGCAATGACAAATGCTTGTTTAATACAATGTGATGTCATCGAGGACACTGACTCAAGCATGGCTTATTCCTCTATGGCATCGCAATGTTCTACAAATTGCTGCACTGTAATATTAATATTGAACCGACTCAGTCGTCTATATCTCTGCAGGATGTCCAGCTACAGATGAGCCTGCTACCTCATTTGAAAGAGCTTTGCATGGGACTTTCAGACTATTTTAGCCACTGGGCATGGATATGGGTGTTTCCCATTAATATGCTATAATACAGCTTTGTCTGCAGCTATTGTAGGAAGGTGATCTCAGGTTGCTGAGAAGGATATAGGCAGAACCGGGTTTATAACATTGCCCTTGAACCGGGCCAGATCTATATTTTTCAACTGCAAAGAATGTTCCTTTAATTACATTCATTGTGGCTTAAAATGCAAGTTAGTAATTAGCGTGTAACTAGCATTTATATAAATCTTTAAAAAAGGTCCAAAACACAAGAATATTCTAAAATGGTTTAGGGTTCTCAAAGTATAATCAGACAGCACCTCCTCTAGTGCACAAGCAGCCAGAGAGCCCTACCCTTCCAAATAAGATGCAGATAACAGAACAGGCAGTTAGACAGCCCTACCTTACATTTCTTCTCCCAGAATGACTTGGGGACCAGCTGGAATGGGAGGTGGGTCTTTATTACCCTGGGGGGCGTTAATGCAGCGATTTGCTCAAGGCCTACAGGAGAGACATGGAGAGAGTGTTAGCAGGAAGTGAGATTCTGATGGGGTCTGAGTGAGGCCTGACTGGGAGAGATATGTACAGTGCTAACAGGAAGTGAGATTCTGATGTGATCTGAGTGATGCCTGAGGGAGAGATATGTACAATGTTAGCAGAATGGGATTTACTCACCTGGTAAAGGGAATTATCTGAGTACCCTTTTTAGTACTCCTCAGTCAACACCAGTGGGTATTCCTCGTCCATCCTATAGGTTGATGCATGATCCAATCAAATTAAGGGTGGGCGAGGACATCCCTCTACCCTCATCAGAATATCTCCAGTGTGAGTCTTCCATAGCTATCTAGTGAGAGAGAAAAAAATTGAGAGAAAAACACTATCCAGAAATACGTCCAGCCTGAGGTAGGCCCAAGGAGGACTGAGCCTCCTAGTGAGCTGGATCCTGAGATTATAGGCTGAGAGCCGTTTATTTATACTGTATTAGAAATAGATGACTTTATCCAGGGTTTCATTTTCACCCATCACCTTTATTGTAGAACAAAAAAATCATATACAGCAGACATCAAAGACATTTGGCATAACACTTGTCAAGAGACACATTTTTACTCATCACGTTAATAGTGGGTAAAACATCTTTATATACAACAATAGATAAAAAAAGGTTTTGTCTCTGCCTGTCCTCCTAAGGGAGTAGCTCGTACTGCTAACCCGCGCCGAGTGTAATCTGCCGTCCCGGGTGGGCCTGTGGAGTACTATAAAGGGTACTCAGATAATCACCTTTACCAGGTGAGTAAATCCCATTATATTTGCACTTTATAGTACTCCGCAGACAACACCAGTGGGACCTTAATAGCAGTGCACTATTGGAGTGAGTACTCTCGGGTGGGTAAGGGAAAAGGCAGATTAGTTCAGGTGTCATGTTGCGTGTTCCCTGCCTTGAGTACTGACTTGGCAAAGACAGTCCTTTCAGTAGACTCTATGTCTAGTCTGTAATGTTTAGTGAAGGTGTGTATGGATGACCAGGTTGCAGCTGATCACATGTCTTGAGTAGACAAGTTTCCCCTTTCTGCCCAGGAAGTCGCTATTGCCCTGGTAGAGTGTGCTTTAAGACCTTCTGGAGGTGTCTGCCCTGCTGCCTTATAGGCCTCATTAATGGTCTGCTTGATCCATCTGGATATGGTATCCTTGGAGGCTGCCTGACCTACCCTGTGTCCTTTGGTTAGAACGAATAACCTGTCTGACTTCAGAATCTCCTTAGTGATAGCGAGGTATCTTTCTAGGTGACGCCCACATTGACGGGATGGTGGGTCGATGTGTCTAGGGGATTACTCAGGGCTAGGTAGGGCACGAGGACATCCTGCTCCTTGTGGTATTGTGATGTCACCTTTGTTAAGAAAGATGGTACCGTTCTTAGAATGACCCTATCGCTATGAAACGTGATGAAGGGTGTCCTGCATCAATGGGCCTGAATCTCACCTTTTCTTCTTGCAGAGCAAATTGCCACAAGGAAGGCTGTCTTAATAGTGCACCAGTGTAAGGACTCTTGCTGGAGGGCGGGTAACTGCAGGGCGTCTAGTACTGTGTTAAGTTGCCATGGTGGGCATCTCTGTCTCACCCTTGGTACTGTTAGTGTAACTGCCTTGAGAAATCGGATGGCGTCAGGGTGGGAACCAATGTGACCTACCCCCAGGAGAGGGCCCCTAATGGAAGAAATGGCTGATGCCTGTACCCTGAGAGATGCTGGACTTAAGCCCTTGTTCGCCCCTTCATTGAGGAAGTCCAGTATCTGTGGTAACCCCGCCACCGAGGGTGAGGTACTCATTTCCCTGCACCATTTGTGGAATATTTGCCATTGTCTCAGATAGGTCTTATTTGTCAACTGTCTCCTTGATTGAAGCAGGCGATTCACTACCCTGGTATGGTATCCTTGGCTTAAGAGTCTTTCCATTTAAATAGCCATGCCATCAGATTCAGGCTGGCTGGATTCGGGTGGTGAATGGGTCCCTATGACAGAAGGTTGGGCCAATTTGGAAGTTTCATCGGGGTGCCCACTGACACGTCCTGTGTGAGTGAGTACCACGGTCATCTTGGCCAGTTGGGGGCTACCAGGACCACTGATGCTCCCATGCAGCGAATCTTGTGTAGTACCTTGGGTATCATTGGAAATGGTGGGAATATGTAGGCTTTTGTGAAGTTCCAATGGGTTGACAGCATATCGATCTCCTGAGCTTGGTGATCTGAAAATCTGGAGTGGTAATGAGGTTGCTGCATGTTTGTCTGCGATGCCATTAGGTCGACCTGCAGTGGTCCTCATTTGGACAGTATTCTTTGAAAAATAGACTCGTGGATTCTCCATTCTGACTGGCTGACAGTGACCCTGCTTAACCAGTCCACCTCGGTATTGTCCTCTCCTGCTAGATATATTGCATTTAGTGATAGTAGGTTTCGTTTGCCCAGCGGAAGAGTTGCAACGACTTCTTTATCACTGCTTTGCTGCATGTTCCTCCTTGCTTGTTTATATATGCTACTGTCACTTGATTGTCACATCATATTAGGACTGGCTTGCTGGTGAGAAGGGGCACGAAGAGGAGAAGGGCCAGGCACACATCTCTCATTTCTAGGATATTGATGGGCAAATAGGATTCCTCCTGAGTCCACCGTCCCTGTGTTACATGGTTGTTGTATGTTGCCCCCCAACCGAAAAGGCTTGCATCTGTTGTGATTACTTGTGGTGGCACTTGTGTTAGTGTTATTCCGTGCATTAAGTGTGATGTGAGGGTCCACCATCATAAGCTGGCTAATAGCTGGTATGGGGGTTGATCCTGAATTAGAAATTCTGGGTTGTCTGGTCCCATGATTCTATTAGGAATTTTTGAAGTCTTCTCATGTGTACTCTGGACGATGGTACCATGTCGATCAGTGCTGCCATGACTCCCAGTACTTGCAGGTAGTCCCATACAGGCCTGTTCGGCCTGCTGATCAAGCCTGACAGCAGTGAATGGATGTTGTGGAATTTTTATGGTGTTGGGGTTACTTTGTTGTACCTTGTCTGTATTATCGTGCCCAAGTGGGTGATAGACTGGGTGGGAGTCAACAAGCTCTGGTCCATGTTTATTATCCACCCGTGTTGCTTTAGGCAGCTGGTCGCTAACTATGTGCTTTTTAGTGCTTGCTCCACTGTTCTTGCCCTTATCAGCCAGTCATCCAGGTAAGGAATTATGTGGACTCCATGTTTTCTGAGGTGTGCTGCGAGAACTGCAAGGGTCTTGGTGAAGACCCGGGGGCAGATGCCAGACCGAATGGTAGGCACGTATATTGAAAGTGTCACCCTTGAAGGTTGAATCGGAGGTAACAGTGATGTAAGGCTCAGATGGGAATGTGGAGGTAAGCGTCTTTGAGCTCTACTGAGATCAAGAAGTTGCCTGGTTGAATGGATGCCAGAGTGGAGCGGAGGGTCTCTATTTTGAATTTCTTGTAGATCACTGCTTGGTTCAGATATTTGAGGTCTAATACTGGACGCATCCCCCCTGTCTTCTTTGGGACGACAAAGAACAAGGAGTAGACCCCTGTGTCTTGCTGCTCTGTGGGGACTTGCGTGATAGCCCCAATGCTGATTATTTCCTGTATTGCTTTCTGTAATGCCTGTACCTTGATTGGATCTCTTGGTGTGGGTGATAGAAATGGTCTGTGTCTTATTGGCTTGCTGTTGAACTCGATGGCGTTGCCCTTGGTAACTACTTCCAGCACCCATTTGTCTGATGTTGTGTGGGCCCACTGGTGTGCAAAATATCTCAGCCTCCCTACCAATGGTAAGTTTGTGTGGGCCTGCTCATCTTCATTTTTTGTTACCTTGAGCTTTGAAATGTGGTTTGCATCCTTCGTTGGATACTGGGTTCCTGTATTGCCTCTAGGCTTGCTGTTGCATGACTTGTGCTGAAAATGTGGTCTTTGGGACCACTGCTTTGTGTTCTGAGGCTGGTATGATTATGGCTTGCATTTGAAAAATTTGCCTTTGGGACGAAAAGTCCTGTCTGTGGGGAGATATACGTCCTTGTCTCCCTGTGTCTGTGTTCCTCCTCTTTGTCTGAGATATGGGGTTAGTCCTTCTCTGAAGAGGGTGCCTTCCTTGAAGGGTAGTTTAAGGAGGATGGTTTTGGACTCTTTCTCCACCTGCCAAAGTTTTAGCCACAGTGCTCTTCAGGCTCTATTGGCCAGTACTGTGGTCCGAGACCCAAATCTGAAGATGTTGGAGGAAGCGTCCATGATGTATTTCACAGCTTGAGTAGCATATTCTGCTGCATCTGCTTGGGGGGAGTCCTCAGTAATATTTTCTGTGAGTGTGTCTAGCCATCTATGAAAGGCCCATGAGCCAGAACCACCGCGGTATCCACCTGAATAGTGCCATGCCAACCGCCTCATGAATTTTCCAAAGGTTTTCCTCTACTTTTTTATCCATTGGACCCTTGAGGGCTGCTGTACTTTGAGTTGGGATTGTAGTACGTTTGGACAGCTGCGAGACTGGCTGGTCTACCTTAGGGGTTTACCCCACTGATTGCTCCTTTCCCTGCTGATGGGGTACCACCTGTTAACCATGCTCTTTTCTGACATTCTAGCTGGATGAGGTGCCTCATATTCTTTGGCCAGAAGGGAGTCAAGAGCCTGGCAGGAGGGGAAGTGGATTTTCTCCTCTGGTTTGCCCATGGAGAGTAGGGGGTCTTCTGACATGTAAGGTTGCGCAGGCTGCTGTGTTATTTTTAGCGCTGCCTGTACCATTGTGATTAAATTGTCGATATTTTCTCCATGGCACATTTGGGATGATTTATCCGAAGGGCCCTCTTCGGGTTCAGAGGAAGTATCCAACGAGATGCTGTCCGTGTCCAGTCTGGGGTGTTTTTTTGTAGGTCCTCGGTTGGGGGTTTTCTGTGGAGTTGTGTCAAGGGGGTTGCCTGCTTTCATTCATTCCAGTAACTAGAACAGCAGCTGAGCTTGATTAGCATCAAATGCGATAGATGTGGTGGGGAAGGGGATTCTATGATGGAGTCATCATCTTCCACTTGTGCTGAACCTCTGTTTGTGGTGAGAATACAAATTGAGCATAGTTGGTCATTCTCTTCCATGGGTGTGAAGGGTACTGTGCATTCCTTGCAGTTCCTCATGATATGATATCTGGAGGGATTAAGAGGAAATTGTATTAGGAAGGGAACTCCTGATGTGGCAGGCCACATAATTAAAAATGTATCTTTGCGAGGGGCAAAGCTGTTGTTTTAATTTAAATTTATCTGGAAACTCGCCTTGAACCCCCGATTGTAGCTTGTCTGTATCCTGTGCTGTGTCCTGTGCAGCCAGGGGGAGTAACTAGCAAGATCAAGATGGAGAAGGGCTCATGTGATCCCACTCCACAAGAGTGGTAGCAGGGAGGAGGCGGGGAACTATAGACCGGTCAGTCTTACCTCAGTAGTGGGCAAGATTATGGAGGTACTCCTTAAGGAAAGGATAGTGCAACACCTGGAATCCATGAGGCACAGGATCCAAGACAGCATGGGTTTACAAAGGAAGGTCTGTCAAACTAATCTCATAGATTTCTTTGACTGGGTAACCAGAGTGGTGGACCAAGGGGAGCAGTTGATGTAGCCTACCTTGACCTCAGCAAAGCTTTTGACACTGTTCCACATAGAAGATTGATAAATAAGTTGGGTAGGCTCGGGGTGGGTCAGAAGTTGGTCAACTGGGTGGCAAACTGGTTGATGGGCGGAAAACAGAGTGGTGGTAAATGGTATACAGTCAGAAGAGATGCAAGTCACAAGTGGGGTACCTCAGGGATCAGTCCTGGGGCCAGTCCTCTTCAACATCTTCATTAATGACCTTGCAGATGGACTAGAGGGTAAGGCTTGTCTGTTTGCAGATGACACCAAGATTTGCAACAGAGTAGATGATCCAGATGGGGTGGGCAGAATGAGAAGAGATCTGGATAAACTAGCAGAATGGTCAGAAGAGTGGCAACTGGGATTTAATGCAAAGAAGTGCAAAATCATGCACATAGGGAAGAGAAACCTGAAGCCACCTATAGGCTGGGGGGAGTTGCTAGCAGTCACAAAGGAAGAAAGAGACTTGGGCATCATCATCACTGATGACCTAAAATCATCCAAGCAGACCTCTAAAGCAGTAGGTAAGAGCTAGGGGGTGTTAGGGTGTATTAGTAGGGTATCACAAGTCGTGAGAGGAGGGTAATAATCCTCTGTACAAGACACTGGTTAGCTCCATCTGGAGTACTGCGTAGTATTGGAGGTCACACCTTCACAAGGACATTAACCAAATTGAGGCAGTCCAGAGAAGGGCAACAAGATGGTGCAGGGACTGCATCAGAAGACATATGAGGACAGATTAACGGAGCTCAATATGTATACCCTTGAGCAAAGGAGGAGAGGTGATATGATTGAGGCATTCAAACACCTTAGGGCATAAACAAGGTGAAAGAGTCTAACATGTTTAAATATAAGAAAATAGCAGGACAAGAGGACACAGCATGAGATTAGAGGGAGGCCGATTAAGGAAATGTGAGGAAATTCTTTCACAGAAAGGGTGGTAGATGCATGGAATGGCTTACCACAAGAAGTGGTGGCTATGAATACAGTGCAGGGCTTCAAACAGGCATGGGATAGGCATAAGGGAGCAATACAAATGACTATGAATAGATAGGCCACTGACAGAGCAAAGGCCGATGGCACATTTATAAGGTAGAAAAAGAAATGGGCAGACTGGACGGGCCTTGCGGTCCTTATCTGCCGTCAACTTCTATGTTTCTATCATACAGTGGTCTGATGGGGGGGAATGACTTCCAGATCCAGGCAGTGGGAGGTACAGGCTGCAGGAATCTGACTGCAGAACTCTGTTTTTAAATTGTTTATCCGACTGCAGTTCTCAGTTTAAAAACATGGTGGGTCTGAAAGAATCAATGCAGTGTAGACCCAGACAAGATGGCAGCCAGAGATCTCACGGGATCTCCCGAGGTTAGGGAGGGTTGCATTCTTAAGATGGCTGTCGAAGAATCCCATGAGTTTTGGAGTGCGATTTGCCAGGAGGCGAGTGGCAAAGCCTCATGAGGCTTGTCTCCCGAGGAGTCAGAGACGCAAGTGAGAGAGGAGTCTCGGGGGAGGGAAATTATTTAATGATCCCCCCCGAGAACAAACGAGAACTGAATGGCTGTGTAGGAAACGTGGGACAATGCCCAAGCTACAGGGAGGTGGCAAAATGACTATGAGAGACCAGGTGAAAGTCCGAAGATTGTATTGAGCCAAGGGAGTTGAGAAGAAGTGGAGAGTTCTGCCGCAAGAGAAAACAAGTCCTGAATCTCCTCAGATGGAGCGAGGAGCCGAGGTATGTGCCAGGCAAGAGTCCCACTTTGGGGGGGGGGTCAACATGCCTGCATTGAAGCCCCGTGACTGTAGGGCTATTAGAATAGGAGGCTACTGCTGGAGGAGCCTCGTAGTGTTTCAGGGGGTTTGGGCTATTCGATTAGAAGGCTGCTGCTGGAGAAGCCTCGTAGTGTTTCAGGGGGTTTGGGCTATTCGGGTAGGAGGCTGCTGCTGGAGGAGCCTCGTAGTGTTTCAGAGGGTTTGGGCTATTCAAGTAGGAGGCTGCTGCTGGAGGAGCCTCGTAGTGTTTCAGGGGGTTTGGGCTATTGGAATAGGAGGTTGCTGCTGGAGGAAGCTTGTAGTGTTTCAGGGGGTTTGGGCTATTCGGGTAGGAGGCTGCTGCTGGAGGAATCTCATAGTGTTTCAGGGGGTTTGGGCTATTGCAATAGGAG
This sequence comes from Neoceratodus forsteri, assembly GCA_016271365.2. Lineage (NCBI taxonomy): Eukaryota > Metazoa > Chordata > Ceratodontiformes > Ceratodontidae > Neoceratodus > Neoceratodus forsteri. The sequence continues at coordinate 214,151,390 of JADMNL010000026.1, read as the reverse complement.
GTTGCTGCTGGAGGAATCTCGTAGTGTTTCAGGGGTTTGGGCTATTCGGGTAGGAGGCTGCTGCTGGAGGAGCCTCGTAGTGTTCCGGGGGGTTTGGGCTATTGGAATAGGAGGCTGCTGCTGGAGGAACCTCGTGGTGTTTCAGGGGGTTTGGGCTATTCGAGTAGGAGGCTGCTGCTGGAGGAGCCTCGTAGTGTTTCAGGGGGTTTGGGCTATTCGAATAGGAGGCTACTGCTGGAGGAGCCTCGTAGTGTTTCAGGGGGTTTGGGCTATTTGGGTAGGAGGCTGCTGCTGGAGGAGCCTCATAGTGTTTCAGGGGTTTTCGGCTATTTGAATAGGAGGCTGCTGCTGGAGGAGCCTCGTAGTGTTTCAGGGGGTTTGGGCTATTCGGGTAGGAGGCTGCTGCTGGAGGAATCTCATAGTGTTTCAGGGGGTTTGGGCTATTGGAATAGGAGACTGCTGCTAGAGGAACCTCGTAGTGTTTCAGGGGGTTTGGGCTATTCGACTAGAAGGTTGCTGCTGGAGGAACCTCGTAGTGTTTCAGGGGGTTTGGGCTATTTGAATAGGAGACTACTGCTAGAGGAACCTCGTAGTGTTTCAGGGGGTTTCGGCTATTTGAATAGGAGGCTGCTGCTGGAGGAATCTCATGGTGTTTCAGGGGGTTTGGGCTATTTGACTAGAAGGCTGCTGCTGGAGGAGCCTCGTAGTGTTTCAGGGGGTTTGGGCTATTGGAATAGGAGGTTGCTGCTGGAGGAAGCTCGTAGTGTTTCAGGGGGTTTGGGCTATTCGGGTAGGAGGCTGCTGCTGGAGGAATCTCATAGTGTTTCAGGGGGTTTGGGCTATTCGACTAGAAGGTTGCTGCTGGAGGAACCTCGTAGTGTTTCAGGGGGTTTGGGCTATTTGAATAGGAGACTACTGCTAGAGGAACCTCGTAGTGTTTCAGGGGGTTTCGGCTATTTGAATAGGAGGCTGCTGCTGGAGGAATCTCATGGTGTTTCAGGGGGTTTGGGCTATTCGACTAGAAGGCTGCTGCTGGAGGAGCCTCGTAGTGTTTCAGGGGGTTTGGGCTATTCGACTAGAAGGCTGCTGCTGGAGGAGCCTCGTAGTGTTTCGGGGGTTTGGGCTATTTGATAGGAGGCTGCTGGGGAGCCTCGTAGTGTTTCAGGGGTTTGGGCTATCTGAATAGGAGGCTGCTGCTGGAGGAGCCTTGTAGTGTTTCAGGGGTTTGGGCTATTGGAATAGGAAGCTACTGCTGGGGGAGCCTCGTAGTGTTTCAGGGGGTTTGGGCTATTGGAATAGGAGGTTGCTGCTGGAGGAACCTCGTAGTGTTTCAGGGGGTTTCAGCTATTTGAATAGGAGGCTGCTGCTGGAGGAATCTCATGGTGTTTCAGGAGGTTTGGGCTATTGGAATAGGAGGTTGCTGCTGGAGGAACCTCGTAGTGTTTCAGGGGGTTTGGGCTATTCGAATAGGAGGCTGCTTTTTTGCATTGGCAAGCTTTTAAACTAGTCAAAGGGGGAGGCACTGACAAGCAGCAGGAAATTCCCAGCCTCTCCCTACAAAACAGGGTACTAAATGAGAAAAAGACTGAGGTAGAACGGTCAGTGGGGGATGCTGCAACAGAAGGTAAAGCCATCAAAAAATGGAGAGCAATGAGTACTAATGCCCATAGTCTGGGTAACAAACTTCCTGAATTAGTGGCCTTGATGGAGGAGGAACATCTGGATATCATGGCAGTCACAGAAACATGGTCACACAAAACCATGACTGGGACATAGACATACCAGGATACTGTGTCTACAGGAGGGACAGGGAGGGTAAAAGAGGAGGAGGAGGAGTTCTTTACATAAGGGAAGGAATAAAAGCAACAGAACAAAAGGGTAAACAGGGAGGAGAAGAAGCACTGTGGGTAAATTTGGAGACAGGCAATGGCACCACAATACGCACAGGGGTTGTATACAGACCCCCTTCTCAGGGGGAGGAAATGGACAGGGAAATGTTAGAAAGTATACTTAGAATGGCAGAAAAAGGGGAGATATTGCTGATGGGTGATCTGAATATGCCACATGTTAACTGGAGTGCAGTTATTCTAGATGCCCTACAGGGGGCATGCCTTAGACAACTAGTACTGGAGCCCACTCGAGAGGGAGCAATATTAGACTTGATTCTCTCAAATGGAGAAGGAGAAAGGATTACAGATGTAGAAGTGGGTAGCCATCTGGGAACTAGCGACCATCGAACAGTATGGTTCACAATAAGCACAGCAATAGAGTCAAGCCATACAAAGACAAAAGTACTGGACTTTAGGAGGGCTGACTTTGCCAAAATGGGTGAGTGCCTAAGGAATGCACTAGCAAATGGGCAGGAAGGAGGGTGGAAGAACAATGGGGAATAATAAAAACTGCCATCACAGAGGTAACAAGCCTTTGTGGAAGCAAATAAACAAAACAAGGCGATGTAAAACCACTATGGTTCTCAAAAGTAGTGGCAGGAGGTTCAAGAAAAAAAGCATTCAGGAAGTACAAGGAATCACAGAAGGAGCAGGACAGAGAACTGTATCAGTTAAAGCAAAAGGAGGCTGGGAAGGCAGTCAGAACAGCAAAGGCCCAAACCGAGGAAAAGATAGCCAACCAGTTAAGAAGGGATAAAACCTTTTATAGGTACATCAGGAGCGAAGGAAGACCAAGGGAGGGATAGTGAGGCTTAATAAAGGGAGGAGGGTGGGCAGAGGGAGACTGTGAAAAGGCAGAGATACTAAACAAATATTTTTGCTCAGTATTTACAAAGGAAGAGGGGAGGTACATAAAACAAACAGTAGTAACACGCTGGATACAGAACTTGATACCGGCCCATTTACAGAAGAAAGGGTTCTGAAAGAACTCTTAAAACTGAAGGTAGACAAAGCAGTGGGGCCTGATGGGATTCATCCCAGAATTCTAAAGAACTAAGGTAGAACTAGTGAACACCACTGACTACCTTTTAACAAATCATGGGAGGATGGGGTGGTACCGAGGACTGGAGGAGGCAGATGTGATTCCTCTTCACAAAGTGGGAGCAAGGCAGAAGCAGGAAACTATAGACCTGTTAGTTTAACCTCAGTGATAGGAAAATGATGGAATCACTTCAAAGGAAAGAATTGTCGAGTATCTAGAGGCCAGAGGGCAGAGGACCCTAGGCAGCATGGATTCACAGTGGGAAGGTCATGTGCCAGGCAGATCTGATAGATTTCTTTGACTGGGTGACCAAAGTAGTAGATCAGGGAGGGGCTGTGACATGGCCTACCTAGACTTTAGCAAGGCATTTGACACAGTCCCACACAAAAGATTACTATACTAGTTAGCCAGCCTGGGAGTGGGTCCCAAGATTACAGCCTGGGTAAAGAATCGGTTGGAGAATAGGACATAGAGAGTAATAGTAAATGGAGTCCACTCAGAAGAAAGGGGGGTTACTAGTGGGGTACCGCAGGGTTCAGTATTAGGACCGATCCTCTTCAATGTCTTTATAAGTGACATTGCAGAAGGACTGGAAGGAAAAGTATGTCTCTTTGCAGATGACACTAAGATCTGCAACAGAGTTGATGCACAGGTGGGTGGAAAGGATGAGAAGGACTTGGCAAGGTTAGAGGAATGGTCAAATGTATGGCAGCTAGATTCAATGCTAAGAATGCAAGGTAATGCACCTGGGAAACAAAACCCAGGGGAAGAGTACACAATGGGGGGTGAGATACTAACAACAACAAAAATGGAAAGGGACCTGGGGGTAGTCATATCAGATGACCTAAAGGTGGGCAAGCAATGTGAGAGGGCAGCAAGGAGGGCTGGGGGGATACTGGGATGCATAGGGAGAGGCATCACCTGTAGAAAACAGGAAGTTATTATCCTTCTGTACAGACAGCTGGTGAGACCCCATCTGGAGTACTGTGTGCAGTTCTGGAGACCCAATCTCCTAAAGACATAGACAGGATGGAGCTGTCCAGAGGAGGCAACTAAAATGGTGCAGGGTCTACACCGGAAGACATATGAAGAGAGACTTAAGGAGATTAATATGTATAGCCTCGAGTAAAGGAGGGAGGGGGACATGATAGAAATTTTCAAGTACATCAAGGGAATCAACAAAGTCCAAGAGGGTAGCATCTTTCAAAAAAGAGGTGTGCAAGAACAAGAGGGCACAATTTGAAGATAGAGGGAGCGGCTCAAAGGTAATTTAAGGTATTTTTTCACAGAGAGGGTTGTGGATGCATGGAACAGCCTTCCGGAGGAGGTTGTGGAGTCAAAATCAGTGGTGGAATTCAAGCATGCATTGGATAGTCATAAGGCAGTTCTGGGGGGTGGGGGTAGGAAGAAGTAGGCTGCTGGTTAACTAGGATCTGCAGCTTATCCAGTAGGTAGGGAAATGGGCAGACTGGATGGGCCAAGCGGTCCTTATCTGCCATCAAATTCTATGTTTCTAGGCTGCTGGAGGAGCCTCGTAGTGTTTCAGGGGGTTTTGGCTATTCGAGTAGGAGGCTGCTGCTGGGAGCCTCATGGTGTTTCGGGGATTGGGGCTATTCAACTAGAGGCTGCTGGAGGGAGCCTCGTGACAGTGTTTTCAGGGGTTTGGGCTGTGTGGTAGGAGGCTGCTGCTGGGGGAGCCTCGTGAGTGTTTCAGGGGTCGGGCTGTTAGGCTAGAGGCTGCTGCTGGAGGAGCCTCGTGGTGTTTTCAGAGGTTTGGGCTAGTCGAGGTAGGAGGCTGCTGCTGGAGGGAGCCTCGTGAGTGTTTTCAGGGGTTTGGGCTATTCAGGTGAGGCTGCTGCTTTTGAAGGAGCCTCGTAGTGTTTTCAGGGGTTGGGCTATTCGGGTAGGAGGCTGCTGCTGGAGGAGCCATAGTGTTTCAGGGGGTTTGGGCTATTCTGGTAGGAGGCTACTGCTGGAGGAGCCTCGTAGTGTTTCAGGGGGTTTGGGCAATTCGAATAGGAGGCTACTGCTGGAGGAGCCTCGTAGTGTTTCAGGGGGTTTGGGCAATTCGAATAGGAGGCTACTGCTGGAGGAGCCTCATAGTGTTTCAGGGGGTTTGGGCTATTTCATTAGGAGGCTGCTGCTGGAGGAGCCTTGTAGTGTTTCAGGGGTTTGGGCTATTCGGGTAGGAGGCTGCTGCTGAAGGAACCTCGTAGTGTTTCAGGGGGTTTGGGCTATTTGAATAGGAGGCTGCTGCTGGAGGAACCTTGTAACAATTTCAGGAGGTTTTGGCTGTGTAGGCAGTGCTGCAGGGGGGACATTCCTGGCCAGGGAAAGCTGCTGACCGGTTTGTGCAGTCGCCAGCACTTAATGGGATGTTAGTTGGTGGCAGTATACTGGGGTCGCTATGTGAGGGGCCCCAGTTGTGCCTGAGAAGTGCAGAAATCAATTGGAAAGGAAATATTTCAGCTTTTTGTGATCTGGTCCGCTACTGGAAGGGGTCCAGATCTCGTGATAACAGTAGGAAGGTAAATATTGCTCGTATGTTGCTCTATTTCTACAAATCCCGATGACGATATAGACATTTTTTCTGGCATTGCTAGGTTGTTGTTAGTGCTAATTGCTATCTCTCAGGTTGTTGTTAAAAGTAGGGAAGAAATAAGACAAAAAATATTTTTTTTCTCATAGTACCTGTATGGTTGTTTGTAGATTAGTGCTGTTAGGAACAGCTGGATGCGACCAACATATCTTGATGCACGAATTGAACTGGAGATATTCTGATGAGGGTAGAGGGATGTCCTCACCCACATTTGATTTGATTGGATCATGCATCAACCTGTAGGATGGACGAGGAATACCCACTGGTGTTATCTGCAGAGTACTATAAAGGGCACAAAATATAATGTGGAGATTACATGGGCTCTGAGCAAGGCCTGAGGATGAGACTTGTACAGTATTAGCAGAAAGTGGAGATTCCACTGGAGTCTGAGCGATCCTTGTGGCATTGATGTGTACACCGTTAGCAGGAAGTGAGATTCCGCTGAGGGTCTGAGTGAGCCCTGTACAGTTTTAGCGGGAAGGGATATTCCGTGGGGGTCTAAGTGAGTCCTGTGGGAAAGGCGTGTACAGTGTCAGCAGGAAGTGAGATTCCCCTGGGTTCTGAGCAAGGCTTGAATGGGAGAGATATGTACGGTGTTAGCAGAAAGTGAGATTCCTCTGGGGTCTGAGCAAGGCTTGACTGGGACAGATGTGTACATTGTTAGCAGGAAGTAAGATTCAGCTGGGGTTGGAGGAAGGCCTGTGGGAGAGATGTGTACAGTATTAGCAGGAAGTGAGATTCTCCTGGGGTCTGAGCAAGTTCTGTGAGAGAGATGTGTGATGTGTTAGCAGGAAGTGAGTTTCCACAGGGGTCAGAGGAAGGCCTATGGAAGAGATGTGTGGGCTGTAACCAGACATAGTGGTTCCATAGGATCTGGTTGAGCCATGTAGGACCTTTGCTAAAGCAGAGAAGCTAAGGGGGTATGAGGAGAAAAAAAATGCAACAGCACAGAACAGAAGGCTCTAGAATGGGTGCCATTTATGGCATGGTATTGGAAAATCCTGAATGTTGGTGACAGTACCCCCCCCCCCCCGATGTGTCAGCCATTAGCAAAGGGTGGATTGCATGGGGCCTGACTGGAGCCTGCGGGACAGACATGTGCAGATGCAAGAGAAGCTGTTGCAAGGCCTTCAAAATGTATTGTAGATATAAAATGGTGGTGACAAATGAAGTCTTCTGAGTGGTAAAACAAGTCACATGATCATGGAATTATACATCATGATTTCATGGGGCACTTTCAAATGGCTTTTTTTGTTTCAAATTACATTTTTTACATGGCAGTATCTGCTAGTTGGCAAAAAATTTAATCACATCGTTTTTCTAAAATTTTCTCTTTATTTTGTTTATTCCCTTCTGCCCTGGCTGGCCCTCTTCACATCGACCATCCCGCGCCGTCCCCCGCTTTCTCCTGGACTTACCCTTCCTGAGTTCCTCATGGCTGACCCTGTGGCAGGGTGGTGGGGAGCCCCTCAACTGCCTTGTCACAGATCCAGCTTCAGGAGGTGTCTAGGTCACCAGTTTGGGGCCTGGGAAGGGTGAATGCTCATCTGGCTAGCAGGAGTGCATTTCCGATTTCTGTCTGCCCCTAAGGAGCATGCGTGCAATGGCATCTAGGGTGACATCATGCTCACTTCCACACGTGACGTACCTGACATCTGCCACTCCTTGCCCACCTGTTGTGGCTACCAGCATTCTGCCACTGCTAGGGGCCAGGCAAGCACCAACTGTCACGTTACCGCCTTCCTGGAGGAGGAGAACAGTCTTCTGGATGCTTAATCCTCTCCTTCCCCCGGCTGACCCACTGATGACCCCAGTTCACTCCTGATCCTGGGTCATCGGCACTGCAAGCACTATCATACCATATAGTTTTTTCTAAGCAAAACTATATTTCTGACACCTTTACATCTATCATCAGTGTATTTTAAATTTCTTTATCAATCCCCTTAGGTTTCAAAGTGTCTGTAGTTTAAAAACATGTTGTAAGCCAGCCCAGTGGCATAAAGGGCTCCACCTTACCTTTCATCATGCCAGCGACCCATGTTCAAGAATGACCTTGGGCTGCCGGGGGTCTGCAGGGGAGGGAAAGGATTGAGCATCTGCTGGACTGCTCTCGTCTCCTGGGGGATCGGCTGTCTTGCTTCTTGGCTACCCTCTGATGGAAGCTGGGTGGCAGCACCAGGAGTCCAAGCAGCAAGTACGGTCTGCACCTCTATGTGCATGTGCTTATGGCTGCTGTGGCATGGGGAGAAAAGCAGAGGAAAGTGGCGATTGTGGGCTATCTGAAGCCCTACTTGCCTGCCCTTGTCCCGCTTGGTTGCCGGCTTGCCGATACCCCAGTCTGGATTGTGGATTACTGGGTGAGGGGAGGACAGTCCTCACCTTCCCAGCTCTGCAATGGGGGGAATTAGTGAGAGAATGGGGCTCGGCAGAGACAGACAGGTGGTAGATGGACCTGGGAGGAAGGGACAGGGATGAACTCAGCCGCCATCAGTGCACCTGGTGGAAACAACCTACATAAAAAAAAAAAACATATGTTACGACTGGTCACAGTCTTTAAAGATTGTAGATGTAGCTGGCAATTTGCTTGGCAGAGGTAGTGTTTCCACAGTATCAATTGTTGGGCCACATCTGGAGTTCTGTGTACAGTTCTGGAGACCATGTCTCTGAAAGGACATAGAGTGGAAGTAATCCACAGGAGGGCAACTAAAATGGTGCAGGGTCCGCATCAGAAACCCTATGAGGAAAAACTGAAGGACATCAATATGTTGACACTGGAAGAGAGGAGGGAGAGGGGGGATATGATAGAAATCTTTGAATACCTCATGGGGGTAAATAAGGTACAAGAGGGGATGATTTCTCAGATGACAAGATGCATGAGAACAAGGGGTAATGCAATGAAGCTGGAAGGGGGTAAATTCAAGAGAGGTGTGAGGAAGTACTTCTTCACTGAGAGTGGTGGATTCCTGGAACAGCCTGCCAGCAGAGGTGGTGGGGGTAAAAGCAGTGGTGGGACTCAAGAATGCAATGGATAGGCAGATGAATATCTCCGTGGAAACCAAGGGGGGGGACAACTGGAGATCAAGTAAGGTATGCGGTGACGGCATAGGCAGAGAAATATGGGCAAACTGGGTGCGCCAAGTGGTCCTTATCTGCCGTTGAATTCTATGTTTCTATTCTGATTCCTTTTTTCTTTTTCAAAGTAAAAAACAAAGTACCCATCTTACTTGTCTTACCGTGCAAAAACATGTTTATCCTTGAAAAACTCCCACTGCATCTTTCCTGGACTTGGGAACACCCCCAACACAGTCTATTCACTAAAGATGCAGTGGGAGGAGAGGAGACTATTGCATCATGAGTGGCTGCACTGTTTGAAGGTGTTCTTAATGTTCAAGAAGTATGAAATAAGAGTAGATGAAGGACTTGAAACAAAACAAGGTTGGGTATAGTTACATTATATTAGCATGCATTTCAATTCTAAGAAAGGAGGCAGATCAAACAACCAGCATCAGTTAATTTTAGAGAAAGTAAACAATCGTAAAATGTGGGGTTTCAGCTACAAATGACATGAAGCAAAACGGGTTGACAGTTTCCCTTTAAAACAGCTTTTATTACTAATTTTGTAAATAATGACTTAATTCAATAAAGATGGCCACCATTGTCAATTTTCTAAAATAAAACTCTTCCACTGAAGTTACCTTTTGACTGTTCAAACTAGATTCCTACTGTACATATATTAGTAGGGTGCTGCCACTCGTTTCTGAAGTTTAACAGCACAGCATCCACCAAGATGTTATACACAGCGGGCACAGAATCGAGCAGGAACATTTACAAATCTCAAAACCACATATCTTAGTTCAGAAATTAAATCAAATGAAAAGAGAAATGGATTTGTTATTGTAATATGTGGTTTCAGCTTTTTTGCCTTAAAAATTCAGTCAACTAACAACCCCATAATACTATCGTTCTGATGTCACAAAGTCATAATACGCTCCACCTGATGTCAGATCGATGGTATTATGCTTTTGAATCATACAGATAAGGATGAGGATGCCCGTGGCTTGATATACCTGAAAAAAACAGTAATATGGTGGAACCCTTCTGTGCAGGAGAAAGTACAGTAGAAAATAATAATGAAGGTTTAACTCCTGGGACCTGATATTCAAATTCATGCGAAGTGTTAACGTCAAAATTTATGCTATGCCTTGCAATTGCATAGGTGCCCGAAGATGTTTTATTCAGTCAAACAGTGCACTGGTGCTATTTGATTGACTATAGCACCATGTCAGCACAACACTAAGCCAATTAGCACAACCCTTACAGGGTTCCCGAAGTACTCCATCAGAATGGATAGTGCCGGAGTGCTATTTGCAATACTCAAAGGGATGCATGCAAATGAGCCCATTGGGCATGCAAGGTGATAAGGGGCCATTTGCATGCCCATTATAGGCTCATTTGCTTGGGTAGTGAGGCAGGTTCTCAGCGCTCCACCCCTCCCCCAATTACTTGGTCCCACACTGGTGTAGATATCCCTGATGCTAGGGTCCCCCCACCCTCCCTCTGATCGCCAGCCCATATGTCCCAAACACATTCCTTGGTGCTAGTGGTCCCTCCCCCTTCCGATCACCAGCCCTTACGTCCCAAACAATCCCTGGTGCAAGTGGTCTACCCCAATCGCCAACCTGTATGTCCCTAACACAATCCCTGGTGCTAGTGGTCCCCCCATCCCTCAGATCACCAGCCTGTATGTCCCAAACACAATCACTGGTGCTAGTGGCCCCCCCCCGAATCCCCAGCCTGTAGTAAAAGTTGCAGCATTCCCAGGGGTCCAGTGCCCCCCCGGACACTGATCCATGGTACTGCCTGTCACAACTCCCCACTTCCTGGTGTCTAGTGTCCCCCCCCACTGTGGCACTGGGCACCCCCATCACCGTACCAGTATTCTCCATGCTGCGGGTGCATACAGCAACCAGTGCAGCCCTCCGCAAACTTCCTTGGCCAGCTGCCATATGGACAGGCATGGAACGCACCTCTGATTTATAGGACAGGGTGACATGCTGCTGAATATGGGGTAGCATGGGTATTCATGACCATGCCCCTACCCTTGCCCGCCTGCATTCATTATGTTGTGCATGGGCGCTAACCCTCTTTGCCCATGCAATAGCCCCTTTTGAATATGGGGATCCAGCGCAAACCCCGGTTTGCGCAGGCAAGGAACCATTAGTGCTAGCACAAACTTTTGAATATTGGACCCCTGATGACTAATCACTTTGGTTTTATCTTATCTTCCAACATTACACAATGTTTTGTGGCTTTGCACTTCCTCGAGTTGGTGGTCTGGAACTTTATCTTACTCAAATTCACTGGAAAAGACGCCAGCTAGTAACTTATAAGGTATAACAGCTGACTTGACCTCCAGGTGACTTGTATTCCTTACCATGAACAGTTGTGCTTATAAAATTTTGGCTATAGTATCCTGGGACCAGCCATCTTACCACTTCTGAAAGCACGACTATATAAACTGCGGAATACTTTTCAGGGATTTTCAGAAATGCGGATTCATATTCTGCAAATAGTGGACTACTATATTGCAGATTACATAGAAATGCTTTTTAGAATTCTGTAGACTCAGAAAAGAATACTGAAAAGCATTTTGGAAGCAGAATTACCATTCTGCATGGAATCCGCTGGTGTAATTCTGCATCCAAGCAGATCTACTTTGTGAATTAAGAATGTTTTGGTTACATTTTAAAAAATAACCTCCACTACAGTGGCATGGACCTTGACTATTTGTGAAAGCTGGCTACAGTTAACTAACTCTTCTTTTTGATGGGCACACCACATTTAAGGCAGATCAGGAGGCCCCCCCCTCCGACTGTCCCACTTCAAGTCAAGTCTGTAAATCTGAATCAATTGAAACTTGACTCTGATATGACCCAGTCTGGTCCATTGGTTAGGTTTGGATCTTCCAGTAATCCAGATTCCAGGGATCACACACAAACACCAGCCTCCCAGGTAGTAGTACGAAGGGCTACTGTCAATAGGCTGGCTAAAGCAATTTATAAAATGGCATTGAAAAATACATAGACCTGATTGGCTGAGACAGATCAAATGACCGTGCATTTATTTCACATCACTGCATGGTCATGTTTCAGATCTCCTTTATAAAGCCAAAAAGCCTGTTTACTAAACAATTGTGAGTCATTTTCTAAGCACCATAACCCACACAAGGGTAAGCAGTAATTCCTATCTGTAACATTTCTCAGGGGTATAAATGCCTTGTACCTCATGATCCCTGAGAAGTGGGTTATGCATTATGGCACATCCTGTTGTGGCTTGTTGCTTATGTTAATATTAGCATTCCATTTTAGTACATATCTGCTCTTTAGACACCATCTGAGCTGGTAGCTCCAGCACTTCCACTAATCCCTACTTTTGGTTAAATAGGACTATATTAGCGCAGGGGACAGAAAACTACAGGACGTGCAAGTGCGTCTGGCTGACCTTAACTGCTGTGCTTACCTGAAGGCAGGGAAGGGGGTTCCACCCCTTCCAGGAAGGGTATCCTGTCATAAATCGGGGCTCGTCGGCACTTCTCCACATCCCCTTCGTTGAGGACCATGTCTACAATCTCCTGTAGCCATGTTGTGCCTGGTCATAGGGACAGAAACAGATTCTCATTAGGGATGGACAGATCCCATTCTAAAAGAAACAGAATCCTGTAAAACCTTGTCAGTTCTGAAATTTCATGACTTCCTCAGTGTGGCCTGCTCCCTGTAAAACAAAAATGCAATTGAGAGGAGACTAGTCCAATAACCAGGTTCACTGTCTAAACAAAGTGGAGAAGGAGACTCACTCACTAAATGGTTTAAGAAAAAAGCCGTTAATATTCTTTATTTTCAATATATTTTCACAGAAGGGCACATGATAAGACATAAGGCTAACCTTTCACAACCAACCGGTTAACTCATCAGGGCCCTATGTTATGTATGGTCTATGTTCTCCATGAATGGACCCAAATATGAAGGTATTTGGCACAGTGCTAATTCTGTGTGCTTAGCCACGCAAAGTCCACCAATCTGGTTTCATAGGAGGAAGATGTTTAAAGGGACACTGTCAACCCTTTCTGCACCATATTATTTCTAGTTGAAAACCCAACTTTCATGATTGCTTACCTTCTCTAAAACTCATTGAAATTGCTGGTTGTTTGATCTGCTTCCTTTCTTAGTAGAACTGAAATGCACAGGAATGGTGTAATTATACCCAATCATGTTTTGCTTCAAATCCTTGATCTACTGTTATTGCATACTTCCTGAACATTAGGAACACCCCCAAGCAGTGCAGCCATTCATGACCACAATGGTCTTCTCTGCTCCTACAGCATTGTGAGAGGCTAGTCTGTGTTAGGGGTGTTTGCAAGTCCAGGAAAGATGCAATAGGAGTTGATCAAGGACTGTAAATAAACCTGTTTTTGTGTGATAACACCAGTAAGGTGGGCAGTCTGTTTTTCACTTTTAAAAAGAAAAAAAATGAATTAGAATCAAACTACCAGCTACATCAGCAATCTCTACAGAACGTGAGCAATCATAACATGTGTTTTTTTTTAATCAAGAGACAATATGAGGCCTAAGTGGATTGACAGTGTGCCTTTAAATGATTAAATTATGTTCATTCTCTGTGTTTAAACCTGTATGCAGTACTCTGGAAAGGCTGTGTTTTGGGGTTAATGACATTTTTCATTTAATTTTTTTATCATATAATGTTTAATTATTTTTTCAATAATTATGTTTACTGAATAATTTGCAACCACAAAGTTCTCATAAGTTCTCATAGGAAATAAAATTACATAATTTATGCATACTCTTAACATAAAGATTTACCTAGACCAAGCCAATCAAAAAGATGGGGGAGAAAACTTTTCATACACAATATATATATATATAAAAGCCAAAAGACAGTTGCAGTACAGATTAGCATCCCTTAAAAAATATTAACGTAATATCAGATACCCTCCCAATCTGAATCCCCTTATTTATTTGTTTTTTTTATAAATTCATTATTTCTTCAAATCAAGCAACTCAAACAGAGACTAAATAACTAATATATAACAGCTAACATTCTAAAGGTCCATTTTATCCATACTTTCTAAGATATCTTATTCTGAAGAGGTTGGGGATTCCCCCATCTCCTGTGCTGAATAATGTGCATGGAGATAAGAGGTGAGCTGATCTACATCAAAGAAAATATACGTATTACCATCCTTAATAATTTTAATTTTCGCAGATGGTAACAAAGAAAACTGTGCACCCATTTCAAGAATTTCTTCACAATAAGTCAGGAATTCCCTTTGTCTCTGTTGTGTTACATAGCAATAATCCGGGTAAATGAAATGCTTATAACCATTGTAGTCCAAGGAACCTCTGAGTTTGGCTAATCTGAAGATATAATCTCTGTCGGACTTGAACCCAAAGGTAGCCAAAATTGTTGGTTTATTTTGATCTGAAGAACGTCCTCCAGCCTTAAGAACCCAAAAAGCTTTTGTTATTTACGGAGGGTTTTCCTGTGGTAAATTGAAAGTTTTAATTAATATGTCTTTCACCAATTCTCTTGTATTCTCAAACTCAGTATCCAACTGCTTTGGCACTCCTAAAATTCGAATATTCCTATAATGAAGTAGATTCTCTGCATTCTCCAGCTTCCTATTGATATTGTAATTATCCTTCATTAAACTTGTATAATTAGCCTCTAACAAAGTAATCTTTGCATCATGTTTGCTTACAGCTGTTGAATTTTCAGCTACAGTTTTCTTCACTTCCTCACATGTAGTCTTTACTGTATTTATTTCAGATTGCAAAAATTCTGTCTTCTTCAGTATCGCATCAAATCTACGATCACTCCATTCAGTGCAAGCCAAAATTTTATCCAATGTTACACCCAGCTTTTCGAGTGTATAACCCCCAACCTCAAGAGAGGACTGCTGCATGAACTCAGATTGTTGCTGCTGATAGCTTTGTTTATTTGATTCAACCGTCCCCTGAAGGTGCGCTACAAGAGGTATTGGGAGATATCTTATCAACAGCTTGTGGGGTGATTGGCGAACTAGAAATGGCCCCGCTGCCACTCTACGGGCTAGTTTTAATTGGGAAATGCCACTGCTCTAGCGGGCCCGACTTTGGGGATACTAATTCCGACACCATAACCCCCCTGCTCCTTCGAGAATCCATACTCAATAACCGAAGCAATAAAGCCAAGGGTAAAGGTAGGTCAGTCGGAAATTAACAAAAACAAAAACTCTATTATGTATCCTGTATCCCGTAGGTCGCACAGAGAAGTCAGAACAAGCTATTACTGCCATTGGCCATCTTGCCGACCTTTTTTCATTTTAAAACTTATCTTGGCATTATTTCTCTGCTTCAGTGGTTCAAGCTGAGATGATAAAAAGCTGAAATGCCTTCTACTTGGCTCTTAGTGGCTTGAAATGGCCATTGCTCATTAACATGTGATTTGTATATAATGAATATGCAAATCCATGCCAATTAATGTATTCTGAGACCAAACTTCAAGCAATGTTTTTAGAACCAGAAGATGGTGACCCAGCTTACTGGCACAGTAAGTAAGTTAGATTTTATTTCTTAAGCACCCAATCCTGGTGGCTCTGGGTGCTTTACAAAATGTACAGAACATACAGTTACATATGTACAGTGTCAGGTAGAATAAATAACATACAATAAAACAAATAATAAAAACAGAATGAGCTAAAACTGGGCTGTCACTATATATCTAACAGCGGCAAGGTTGGCACTCCCAACGCCAGTGACCTGTGTTAGGGAATGAGACTGCATCGCTAGAGGGTCAGCCAAGGGAGTACAGTTCAGCACCCCAGAAGATGCTCTCCTACTTGGGGGAGGGTGGCTGTCTGGCTCTGACATGCAAGTGCCACCTCGGTGACCAGAAGAGGTACTGCAGGCAGGAGAAGCTGACGGGTTCCGCTTGTTAGCACGCTTCCTGTGTGTATGTGAACCATCATCACCAGCACTGCAGGGGTGAAAGAAAAATCTGGAAACGCCAGAATCCGGATAGTGATGCTAATGGTGTTCTCAGTCCCCGAGCTGACCACCTGCCACCAGGAACACTTGATTCGGACATCAGTGGGGTTTGGGGAGACCCAGAGACCCCACCACAGGAGGTAAGCCCCATGAGGGGGTGAGTTCCATAGATGCACGGCACCAGAGACGAGGCTGGCAGGTTGCTTTGAGCAGATGGGGTGTGTCTGGGGATGGAGAATAACTAGACATTAAAAAAAGAAGCAGAAGATGGTAGCCCATCCACAATCCACATTAATCAAAACCCTTGGTACCACAAGTTGTCTTACAGGTGACCAGCAATGAAACATAAAAGCATATTATATATTCACAAACTGCCTATTTATTAACCTTTAATTCTGTTTTCTAGCATTTAAATGCTGTTTTTTGTGTATTAGTATGCATTTTTTACTTTTTGTATAGCACAACTGTAATTATAAACAGACATGAAGGCACATTCTACCCTGACACCAGTAGGGGGCTAAAAATGATTTCACTACCTCCATAGATACTGCTGTCAATTTGTGGCAGTAGTGATGTCATCAGCTGCCCTCTACTGGTAACAGATCAGAATGCGGTTTCATGGAATTTTATCGCCACTCTTTCACTGTGGAGGTGAAGTATTTAAACAAGAACGTTGTTAACAGAGGAAACATTGAAAAAATAGTTAATAAGTAATTCGTAGTTCGCTTGAAGTGCTGAAAATTTGCGCTTTGCAGAGCTTCGCGAAGCTTCACCAGACCTGGGAAACTTCAACTTCACCCAAAATGCAAGGTTTCTGCTTCAAAATGCAGAATTTCACTATGAAGTGCAAATTTTCCAGGTGATATTATGCACTCTGCAGCAAATTTCTGCACTTCGCGATCTGTGAATTTCATGAATTTCACGAATTTACGCTTTTCGAACTGTGCAAAAATCAAGAATTAATTCACAAAGCAAATTTTGCTGACTTCGCCCATCTCTATTCCCTGATTACCTTCATCAATTACTGCATCTTATTCAGCGCCTCACAGAGATTTACTTGTGCGCGGGGATCACTGGAAATCTCAAAATGTCCAACTGTTTTTTCAAAAGAGGGGAATGTTTTTCAAATGTATTTTTTTTACATGTATTCAACAGCAGCTAATGCCTTCAGAACTTTGAAAAAAAACTAAATATTTGGACAGAGTTCAGATTATATTTCACATTAGTTCTGTATTTATTCTGTCTTATATATTACTGAGGTAAAGTGCATGAAAATAGAATCTTTGTTCCTTGAGAGTTCATCAACTGCAATTGCTTATTCCTCACCTGATGTCATAATACTCTACTTATGACATCACAGTTATCCCCATTGCAGCAGACTGTGATGTCACAGCACAGCATTATGAGTTCAGTTGGGGAATAAGCTGTTAGGTCTGAGTACTAAAGATCCTGTGGCATGCAATTTGCCTCAGTAATAAATAAAAGGGAAATATATATACATTATTTGAAATGCAAGCTGAACTGTATCTCATTATTATGTTTTACAAAGTTTTTTCTGAGGTGTCAGTAACTCTAATATTTTATAAATTGGATACTTTAAATTTTAATATTGCAGCTGTTGCATCTCATCACAGTCCTGAAGGCGCTATCTCTTACATTCTCTTGGTACAGGAACCACTCCACTTTGGTTCACAGTCCTCTCACCCAAAGGATGCACAAGTCGGCATGGCACTCCAGAAGAGTGCAGAGACACCTTTTCGTACATCTGTGTTTGTATTTGATGGCAGCCTGCTCTGGGAACTCAACACCTGCAGACACTAGGGTACCCACCTACCTACCTACCTGCTTTGGGGTAGGATGCGACCAGCAGGTCCTCGGGGAGAGCTTGGAATAGCTTCAGCTCTTCCCACTTCTGCTGCATTATGTCCAGCACAGGCACCCCATCAAGCATGACTAATTCACATCGCTTCACAGCCTCGGCAGGACAAGTCTTCATTTTATCTTCAAGAGACATCTCTTGGCTGTACAACTAGATACCTGCAGCATAGATGGAAACAAAAATGAACTACATGTTATTCATCTTCTCTATCTCCCAGGTTCTGCTGCTTTTGGGATTAGACTACAGTAGCCAAGAGTTACCCTCAGGCCACAACCAGTGCTCCTACACCATTACTTACAGTGACTCCTGCTGGGAGAGGCTGGGCCTGGGGGGTTACTAGTGGGTTACCGCAGGGTTCAGTTCTGGGACCAGTCCTCTTTAACGTCTTTATAGGAGACATTGCAGAGGGTCTGGAAGGAAAAGTACTGACACAAAGATCTGCAACAGAGTTGATACACAAGGGTGTGTGTGGAAAGGATGAGAAGGGACTTGGCAAGGTTGGAGGAATGGTCAAAAGAATGGCAGCTTAGATTCAATGCAAAGAAGTGCAAAGTAATGCACCTGGGAAACAAAAACCCAGATGAAGAGTACACAATGGGGGGGAGGTACTAACAACAACAAAAATGGAAGGGGACCTGGGGGTAGTCATATCAGATGACCTTAAGGTAGGTAAGCAATATGATAAGGCAGTAAGGAGAGCTGGGGGGATACTAGGATGCATAGGGAGAGGCATCACCAGTAGAAAACAGGAAGTTGTTATCCCTCTGTACAAACAGCTGGTGAGACCCCATCTGGAGTACTGCAAGCAGTTTTGGAGACCCCATCTCCGCAAGGACACAGACAGGATGGAGGCAGTCCAGAGGAGGGCAACTAAAATGATGCTGGGTCTGCATCAGAAGCCATATGAAGAGAGACTAAGACAGCTTAATATGTATACCCTAGAGGAAAAGAGGGAGGGTGGACATGATAGAAACTTTCAAGTACCTCAAGAGAATCAACGAAGTCCAAGAAGATCGCATGTTTCATAAACAGAGATGTGCAAAAACAAGGGGGCACAATTTAAAGATAGAGGGAGGACGGCTCAGGGGCAACGTAAGGAAAAAATTTTTCACGGAGAGAGTGGAGGACGCATGGAACCACCTTCCTGAGGAGGTTGTAGGGTCAAAAACAGTGGGGGAATTCAAGAATGCATGGGACAACCATAAGGCAATTATGATGGGGAGTAGGAGGAAGTAGGCTATTGCTAAACTAGACGCTGCAGCTTATCCAATAGGTAGGGAAATGAGCAGACGGGGTGGGCCAAGTGGGCCTTATCTACCATCAAAGTCTATGTTTCTATGACTGAAATAGCTGTGAGCTCCTCTACAGGCAGAGCTCCTACATCATTACCAACACTGACTTCTGCAGGGAGAGTCAGAAACTGCAGTATCTGTGAGTCCCCCCCAACCAGTGCTCCTACACTAGTACCTACAGTGACTCCTGCTGGGAGAGGCTGGAACTGGAGTAGCTAGGAGCTATCCCACAGTCAGTGCTCCAACACCATTACCTGCAGTGATTCCTGCTGGAGGAGGCTGGGTCTGGAGTAACTGTGAATTCTCCCACAGCCAATGCTCCTACATCATTACCTACAGTGACTCCTGCAGGGAGAGGCTGAAATTGCAGCAGCTTTGAGCTTACACACAATCAGTGCTCCAGCACCATTATCTACAGTGACTCTTGCTGGGAGAGGCTGGGACTGCAGTACTCTGGAGCTCCCCCACAGTCAGCGCTCCTGCACCATTACCTACAGTGACTGTTGCTTGGAGATACTAGGACTGGAGTAGCCAATGCTCCTACATTATCACGCACAGTGACTACTGCTGGGAGAGGCTGGAACTGCAGAAGCTGTGAGTCCCCCCCACCCACAGACAGCACTCCCACACCATTACCTACAGTGACTGCTGTTGGGAGAGGCTACGACTGGAGCAACTGTGAGTTCCCCCACAGCCAGTGCTCCTACACCATTACCTACAGTGATTCATGTAGGGAGAAGCTGGGACTGGAGTAGCTGGGAGCTCCCCCACAGTCAGTGCTCCTACACCATTACCTACAGTGACTCCTGCTGGGAGAGGCTGGGACTGGAGTAGCTGTTAGCTCCCCCCACAGTCAGTGCTCCTACACCATTACCTACAGTGACTCCTGCTGGGAGAGGCTGGGACTGGAAGTAGCTTAGACTCCCCCCCCTAGCCAGTGCTCCTACACCATTACCTACAGTGACTGCAGTTGGGAGAGGCTGGGACTGGAGTAGCTTTGAACTTCCAACAGCCAGCACTCTTACACTATTACCTACAGTGACTCCTGCTTGGAGAGACTGGGACTGGAGTAGCTGTGAGTTCCTCCAGAACCAATGCTCATACACCATTACCCACAGTGACTCCTGATGGGAGAGGCTGGAACTGCAGTAGCTGTGAGTCCCCCCCACAGTCAGTGTTCCTACATCATTACTCACAGTCACTCCTGCAGGGAGAGGCTTGGGCTACATAGCTGTGCTCCCCCAGAGCCAATGCTCCTATACCATTATCCATAGTGACTCCTGCTGGGAGAGGCTGGGATTGTAGTAATTGTGTGTTCCCCCACAGTCGGTGCTCCTACACCATTACCTACCGTGACTCCTGCTGGAACAGACTACAACTGCAGTAGCTGTGAGTCCCCCCACAGTCGGCGCTCCTACACTACTGTCACTCCTGCTATGAGAGAGTCCGACACTGCAATATGTGTGAGCACCCCCCCAGCTAGTGCTGCACCATTACCTACAGTGACACCTACTGGGAAAGGCTGGGACTGGAGTAGCTGAGTGTTACCCCCAGAACCACTTTTCCTTCCCCATTCTTTATTGATCAGCAGTTAGCCATTATATTATATTACAGAAAAGGATACAGCGACTAAAATAAATACAGGATTGTTTCATAAAGATGCTCAACAATAACATGCAATACAGTAAAAATCATTACAATAGGAATGAATGTCACATAGAAACAAAGAGGTTTACTAACAGAAAAATATAAATTCATTTTCTTTGCCTTCGCCTTCTCCTTATTCTTCCTGGATGACCAGGGAAATAGATCAGGGGAGGGTAGTGGACGCAGCCAAATTGGACCTCAGCAAGGCCTTCAACACTGTGCTACTCAGGAGATTGTAAAGAAACTGACCAGCCTGGGGGCGACATCTAAAGTGGTGAATTGGGTAATAAACTTGTTAATGGATGAGCGAGGGTGGTGGTGGTGAGGTTAACAGCACTCACTCTCAGGTGGGTAGAGTGTCCAGCGGGGTGCCGTACGGCTCAGTACTGGGACTGGTCCTCCACAATGTCTTCATACTGTAAGTGTCACTGCAGAAGAACTGGAAGGGAAGGCATGCCTTTTAGCAGATGACACCAAAACCTGTAATAGGGTGGATACTCAGGAGGGAGTAACAAGATTGCGTACAGACTTTGGGAAACTCAAAGAGTGGACAAAAGCATGGCAGTTGGGGTTCAACGCCAAAAAGTGCAAAATCATACACCTAAGGCATAGAAACCCTGGAGCTGAGTATGAGATGGGAGGAAGTACTGACAGTCACTAAGCAGGAAAAATACCTTGGGGTAATCATATTGCATGACTTCAGAGTGGCAGGATGGTGAGACAAAGCAGTGAGTAGGGCCAGTGGAATGCTGGGATGCATTTAGTTATGTATAAACTTGGTGACCAGGAAAGGCACACTGTGCTGAGGCTCATTTCCAGGTGCTACCTGGAGAGGGGAACCAAGGATATAAAATACATAGCACAGGCACAATTCACAGTTTCAGTAAAGTGCAAGCAGAGAACATGATGAAACTGGAGAAAGTGCACAATGATCAAACAAAGCAACAGTAACAAGTTGAGCACAATGTACCTTCCTGGTCAATAAAAGCTAAATAAATAAATACATTTCAGGCAAATGTATAGGGTACTGTTAAGGGGAGGGAAAACAGGAGCGGGGGGGGAGAGGAGTCTTTGCTGATACCTGAAGTAACATGGGGAGGTAGTGAAGTGGATGGAAGAGGAAGCTGGTTCCAAAGTGAGGGAAGGCAATAGGAGAAGGCTGACTGTCCAGCAAGAGGTGCGGCCCCATGTGGGGATTTGGTATATCAAAAGTGCAAGGATCCCTGGAGTGGAGGGAGCAGGAGGCAGAGGGGATGAGAGAGAGGAGTAGTGAGAGGTGGGAAGGGGAACAAAACCAATATTTAGACATGAAGGAGGCACTGTGAATCTGGTGATGTGAAGGCAGAGGAGAATGGATAAGGATGAGTAAAGTGAGCAATGATGAGTTTGAGAAGGGGAGTTGGTTGCAAACCAATGAAAGGAGTTACAGAGAGTGTCCAGTCTGGCCAGGGAAGTGGAGGGAATGGAGCCATAGATCACATCCACATAGTCAAAGACTGGGAGCACCATTTTGGCACTGATGTGGGTAGTGAAGTCCAGCTTGCTGTGAAGCCATACACTGAGGTAGTTGAAGGAAGGAACCACTTCTAGAAGGGAGCCAGCTATGGTGGAGAAGATGGGCACAGATGAGAGTCTGGCCTGTTTTTGGCTGGTGCCAAAAGTCATGGACAGAGGTTTTTTTGTATTGACCTGGAGATGGTTAGAGTGGAACCATCGTAAGATGTTGTGGAAGTCTTACTGAAGCAGACTTTCCTTGACTGTAGTGAAGGGACCAGAAGTGTAGATGACTGTGTCATCAGCATACATGTGAATATGCAAGATGTCACAGGCCGAGGGAAGGTCATTGAAGAAGAGGGAGAAGAGTGTGGGACCCAGGAAGGAGCCCTGTGGGACTCCCACCTGGATGAGAAGAGAAGGTGACAGGGCACTACCAACCTGTACTGATAGTACACAGCCAGTGAGGTAACAAAGAAACCAATCAATGTGAGTGTTGAGGGACCAGCAGAACTCAGCTTATCCAGAAGGAGATGGTAGGATACGGAGTCAGAGGCCTTGGCCCGATCGACGAAGATGGCTGCCATGACTTGCCCCCGATCAGTTCCTGAGAGGATAGAATCAGCTATATGCAGCAGAGAGGAGACAGTGGAGTGATCCTTCTGGAAATCAGACTGGAACTGGGACAGGAAATCAGAGGAGGAGAGGAGGTCAGAGCATCTAGTGTAGACTAGCTTCTGTTGCAGCTTGGCAAGGGAGGGGAGGTGAGAGACTGGTCAGTAATTTCAAGGGAAGGAAGGGTCCCCCTTTGTGGAGTGGGATAACTTTGGCCAGCTTCCAGGACTGTGGGACTGCGCTGAGGGAGGAGAGGTTGAGTAGATGAGTCAGAGGAGATGCTATGGCAGGAGCAAAGATATGGTGGAATTTAGAATCCAGCCCATCAGGGCTAGACTTACACAGTTTTAGGGAGTAATGGACAGTCAGGGTTTCCTAGGTAGTAACAGGGGAGAAGAAGAAACCCTGAGAAGGAGGAGAGAAGAATCATGGTGTGAAGAAATGGTGACGAGAGGAAGGAAGAGCACAAGTGGTGAAGAACTTATTAAAGTGAGAAGCAACAGAGGAGGAGGATTGGAGTTAAGATGGTGGCATAGCATTGCTTTTAGGAAGCTCTTTCCCCACTCCCTTGAGGCATGCAGGAGCGTGCCAGCCTTTAAATGCCCCAGGTTAGAAGTCGTTTCTACCTCCCTTCCTTTTTGTAAATGGAATCCTACTGTTCAGAGAGCAAATCTAGAAGAAGCAGTTTTTGGATGTCAGCATTACGCTGTAGATTTCAAGACAGTTGGGGGAGAAAAGTGAATGGAGAACACTGTGGGACAGTGGAAATAAAATGCCCCTAAAAAAAGACACAAAATTGAGAGCATACACAAAGTCAGTTAAAAGCCTAGAAATGCAAACAAGGCTGCATTCAAAAGTTGAAGGGAATAAAATGGTAGAAGTTGTGGAGTCGGGTGTGCTGGGTATTAGCAACAAAACGCCAAACCGAAGAAATGAAGATGAAAAGGAGCCTAACACAAATGAAAACAAGACACTCGTACCCCTCGAAAATCAGGTGGACAAAGCCAGGTTACAGCCCCTATTTTTCAGAAGAAATCCATCAGTAAAGCTAAAAAGGACATGTTGGTAAAATTGTCATTTAAAGACTGTGCTAACGACGTGGGGAAGCTGTAAAGAAAAATTTGCTTACTGGAGGAGAGAGAGAGAGAGAGAGAGAGAGATCTGATCTGATGGAAGGTGGAAATGTGGAGCAGGCTGTGGCAGTTGCCAGTCCTTCCTGGGAGAGGCTTTGAGATGAGAGTTCCCCTGGAGGAGGTGAGCACTGTGCCAAGTACGAGTGTGAGAGGCCTAGAGAATCATCAGGATGAGGTGGAAGGAGTTCCAGCTGACATATCTGCAGAAGCAGATATGGTGCCTGTTGTGAGAGCAGTGGGAGAAAAGCTAACCAGCGAGCTATCAGCAGTTGGAAGAACTCTGCGACTGGAGAATGCCATCCCAGTCAGGGAAGTAAAGGATTCTGTACAAAACAAGGTATGTGAAGAGACTGTAATGGCTAATAATGATCAAACTAAGGAAAATAGCAACATAAGGTCTCCATCAGTTAGTAACAAAAGTGTGGACAATCATACCATTGTGCATGAAGGGTTGGAAAAATCAACTGATTATAAGACAGATACAAATGTTTAGAACAGTGACCAAGTGGTAAAAAATAAAAGCAATTTGCAAAGTGGGAGGACTTATAATGAAAAAGCATCATTGTGTAGCCAGTTCTGGAATGTTTAAACTGAGTAGTGAGCAGAATTATTCAGAAAATAACCCTAATGATCAGTTTGAAGACAAATCAGGGTCAGAACTTGAAAGTAAAGAAAGTGACGAAAATGAAAATGCAAACGGTTGACCCATCCCCCACCTTGGATTAACTTAATTGTGAATAAATTGAATCACTTGGAAAAAAAAATGTCAGATGCAAATGACAAAACCCAAGGTAAAATCGAATCCCTTCATACAACAATAAATTTGCTGCTACAAGAAAACCAAACTGTAAAAAAAGGGCTTAAAGAAAGCAGAAGCCAGAATATCTGCCTTAGAGAAAGATTTGATCCCATTGCAATGGCAGATTGGAAAAATGAAAGATGCACAGCGGGTACAGGCTCAGCAGCTGACAGACTTTGAATCTAGGGCTAGAAGGAAAAATATTAGAATTATAGGGGTCCCCGAACACTGGCATAAGCAGGAGCCTCTAGCAAACACTGTAAAAAAAAATAGTGTCTGCATATATGGACAAAGACTATGATGCTGTAGACTGTGAATTCAACAGAATTCATACGGTATTTCGACCCAATGTGGGGTCAAACGGCCCTCCTCGACCTATTATTGTAAAAAAAATTAAATTGGATGATAAGGAGTCATTAATGAGAGCTGTATACAAGAAAAACAGAATTTTGTTAAATGGAACAACAATTGCGGTATACAATGATTTGCCACAAGCAATGTTACAAGATAGAAGAAAATGTGAGGACATAAGGAAAAAACTTTGGACATTAGGAATTAAGTCAACTGTTTTTCATCCTGCCAGGCTTAAAGTTGTTATTGAGGGAATCAGGTACCTCTACAATACCCCTAAACAAGCCTGGAAAGATTTAAAAGAAAAAATAGTCAATTTCATATAAAAGGACAACCAACAATCAGGTGGGGGGGGGAGGAGGTTCTACTATACCCTTAGTAGCTATAGAGTTTATGAACATTTAATGTAATGGAAGTCGTATCTATCTTTAAACTTTTCCTTTTTTTTTGTTCTGATTGTGGGGGACATTGGAGGCATCGAGGGGTGGAGGGGGAGCGATGGTAAACAGTTAGTTAACCAGTCCAGTGACTGGTATGGTACAACTTATTAGAAACTGTATTATGATAGAGGAAGGTATTAGGGGACCAGTAGTGTTTCTGTGTTTTATTTCACAATGCTATATTATTCAGCTTAGCATAGGGATCTGTAGTGGTTGGATCTAAGAAAACAGAGGGGGAATATAGGATGCCTGATATCTAGGGCAGCGGAAGTTGGACAGCAACGTTACTTATGACAAATCAGAGTTTATAGTATAGTAGCCCAAATGGATAGTTTGATAAATTTCTCAGGTGCT
The DNA here is from genome assembly GCA_016271365.2 of Neoceratodus forsteri. NCBI lineage: Eukaryota > Metazoa > Chordata > Ceratodontiformes > Ceratodontidae > Neoceratodus > Neoceratodus forsteri. The sequence continues at coordinate 214,125,813 of JADMNL010000026.1, read as the reverse complement.
ACCATGAATGTAAATGGCATACATACCCCCATTATGAGAGCTGGGATTTTGAGTTATATCAGGAAAATGAATGCAAAATGTATAGCCTTACAAGAAACACATTTAGATAATAAGGACACCAAAAAAATAAAAAGGAGGTGGGTGGCGGAGTGTTTCTGTTCTAATGGTACTAGAAAGAAGGCAGGAGTAATGTTAATATTTAAGAGAATCCCTGATTTTACAGTGTAGAGAAATATGCTGATACACGGGGTGGATTACAATGGTTAAAATAAAATTATTAAATCAGATTATTATGATAGCATTAATCTATGCTCCCTTTTCAGACTACCAGGAATTTCTAGTCAAACTTACCAAGGGATTTGTTAATTTACAGTCAGATATTATAATTTTGATGGGGGGTTTTGATGTAATAAACCCTGAACTGGACAAAATATCAAAATTGATGTGTTATAACAGATTGCACACTAAATTACAATATTTTGAATCAACATGAAATAATTGATACATGGAGATCTTTATACTCCACAAAAAGAGAATACTCCCACCATGACCCAAAGAATAAAGGGTTTTCCAGAATTGACTATATGTTTGTGTCAAAATCAACACTTAAAAATATAGAAAGAATGGAGCATAAACCTAGAATTATATCAGATCATGCATTACTAGTGGTGAGTATAAAATTAAGAGATACAAATAGAAGGAAAAACAACTTATGGAGAATGAACAATGACCTTTTACTGGATAAAGAGTTTCAAGAAAAAATAAAAGTTGGGACAGACGAATACTGGAAATATAATTATATGGAGGGGCAAGCAATAACTTGCAGTATGGGATGCATTCAAAGCAGTAATATGTGGAATTATAATATCCCATCTGGTTTTTCTAAATAAAAAGAATAAAGAAACAGAACAGGAACTGCATTAGGAAATACAAGTTCTAGACCTAAAAGTTAGGCAAGCTTATGACACCTATTATAATAAATGATCTGAAGTTAGATCAAGAAAAAATGAACTTATAAACAAACAAGTTAGTAATATTAAGATACTTAAAAGAGCATGATATATATACATGGAGAAAAAACAGGAAAACTACTGGCTAATCAACTTAAAAAACAAAAAGAGGCAATGTTGATAACAGTTTTTGAGAATGATAAGAGGGTGCAGTTTTTCAAAGATGGAGAGATGGGGAGCTAGTAATAGAGGAATACAAGAAAATTTACCACAAAAAAATATTGTACCAACGATGACGAAATAAAGAGATATATATAACAAAAAGTATCTTTAATAAACTACCATGTGATGAATCCAACTTTAGTGTGCAAGAAAACAATTAAACTACTTCCTAAAAATAATAGTCCAGGTTTAGATGGATTAACTGCCGAGTTTTATCAGACATTTAGTACCTAGTTGGCACCATGGCTACTAGCTATAAATGAGCTAAAAGGGGGACAAATGGATGTACCTATATCCATGCAGGAATCCAGAACTATTTTATTATTAAAAGAGGGAAAAGATCCAAAAAAAGTCAACAGCCATCACCCGATTGCATTATTAAATACGGACTATAAAATAATAAAAAAAATTAATAGTTAACAGGATTAAGAAAAACCTACCTACAGTTATAAATAAAGAACAATATGGTTTTGTGCAGGGACGAACGATTTTCCAAGAAATGAGAATGGGTCAAACTATGATGCACTGCATTTAAAAAAGAAGAGGAATGTTTTTGTTTATTAGCTATTGATGCCAAAATGGCCTTCGATGTACTAAATAGAAGTTTCATAATTGCCTGTCTTCAGGCATGGAAGATACGTGTGTCTTTAATTACTATAATAATTATGTTATACAACAGCACTACAATTAGATTTTCAATAAATAGCTACCTGTCAAAATCTATGAAGATGGAAAACTGAGTCAGACAGGGGTGGCCCTTATCTCCCATACTATACATACTATCACTTGAGCCTTTCTTAAATAATATTAAGGACAATAAGGCCATTGAAGGGCTTGTTTCCCAAGATATAAATAAAAAAAGTGTTTGAGAACGATATTTTAATTTCTATTAAAAATATAACTCGTATGATGCCATTTTTCTTGGAAAAAGTAAATAAATATGCCAAAGTGTCTGGGTACAACTTAAACCAGTCTAAATCGATTATTATGGCAGTAAATAAACCGGAATATAGTTTATCAGACAATATAATTCAAAATTTTCCAATAAGCGAGAAGTTAAAATACTTGGGTATTACCATGTGTAGCAAGCAAGAAGAAATGATTAGAATAAATTATAAGGCCGCTAGGGATAAGGTGAGAGATATACTGGGTAATTGGGAAAAACTATCATTATCCTTAACTGGGAGGAAAGAAACTATAAAAATGATGGCCATGCCTCACATGTTATATGTTATTCAAGCTGTTATAGGTCGCCCTCCTTTATCATAGTATGACTTTGCTAAAAGGATTTTCAAGACATTTCTGTGGAGAGTTGGAAACCACAAATTTTTTGGAGCCAGTTAACCTCCCACAAGAAAATTGGGGGTTACAGTTGCCCAGACCCCTTTTATTATGAATTAGCTTTTTAATAAAGCTATGGTGGGAAAATGACTTTGGGAAAAATAGGGAAAATCTAGATGAACTTTTTTTGGCCACAAAAAGAAAAGAAAAGAAGCTACTTTTTGCTGTGGGAGAGTAAAACAAAAAGAGTTGTCCTTCCTGTCTTCAGTGCCATTGGGAGTAGAATTAGGCAAGAGATTAATAGACTAATTCAGAAAGATATGATACCCTGGTTACACTTTCAAATTTGTCAGACAGGAGATTTTTGGGCCTCAGAGGACCGGAATTTAATAGGTTTAAAGGAAGGAGGTTTAACTAGATGGTATTTATTAAATGAGGAAGGAACATTTATGTTCTATGATGCCTTAAAGTGACTAATTTCTCTGAATTATAAACGTAATTTCTTACAATATTCAAAGTTATGTAAGAAATGTTCTCTTGTAAGGAATACCATGACGAAAAGACACAAACAATATTTCTAGGATATTAGATCAACAATATAAAATGGTGCTGAATTGGAGAGACAAACTCCTTCAAAAAATTTATTTTCAAATGAGTAATCCGGACGAAGACATTTGGGACAAAATTAATACCAAAAGGCTCTTGGAAACAGGAGTAACCTATATTAGCCAACAATGGGAGCATTTGAGAGCTAAGATCCATGAGGACTATGTTTACTCTAAGAATAGCACTATTCAAAAAAAGATAGTGGATAGGGCATATTATACCCCTGAAATATTAGGCCATATTATTAAAAATAGCTCAAACAAATGTCGGCATTTGTGTGGCCAAAAAGCTGATCTATTTCATTGTTTATGGGATTGCCCTAAAATTAAACTTTTGTGGGAAATGACAGCTAAATGGTTAACAGACATAATAGGGATAAAGATAAATAACTCTTTTTCAATTATGATTTTGAATGCTGTAGAGGGGTTGGAGTTGGTCTCTGCCTTAAAGAAAGTACTATTTGCAGGTACTATGAGTACAAAGAGACATATACTGGGCAACTGGAACGCTCAAATAAAAGATTCCCTACCTAAAAATAAATGGTGGTTTCAAGTGAAAGAAGTAATCCTTTTTGAAAACATATGGCAGGAGATGTTGGGCGATTATATAAAGGACATTAATAAAATAAACAATAGAGAAGATTGTATACCACTGTGGGAGCTTAATTAAGGTCCCTAAAGGGGTGGGGAAGGGGGATTTATACATATTTGTAACACGGCAGTAATGGCCCAGACAGAATCGGGATCCAGGATAGGCTGAAAAGCGTCACGGGACCATAGCTGGAGCGGGTATTAACCCAGCATATATGCCATGCCTGCTCCAGCAGTACCGTGACCAGCCAGACCCCCAGCCTAGCAGCACTGGGTCCTGTGGCCGAGCGAGAGGAGGAGTGGCAGGAGCGCCGGGGAGTCAGCCGCATTACCCGTCTGAGGGTGGAAACAGGGAGGGGGGACCTGAACCTGCGGCGCACTGAGTGGCGAGACTTCCAGCATCAGACCTTCACCATCCGTGGCACAGAGACTGTGTTTCATGGAACGGGGCCACTGGTGATTGGGAGTGGAAGCAGCTGGGCAGAGGAGGAGAGCGCAGGGCACACCGAGGAGCAGGAGGGGCAGCCCAGCTGGAGCACGGCAGGACGGAGCAGTGTGTCAGAGGCAGAAGGCAGTGACACCCCCGGCATCCATAGCGCCAGTGCGATCCTCCTCGGAGCGGCCGAACCGTGCACCTGAGACCTCCCGTGGCGGGTATCAGCAGAATACCCGCACCAACCTCCACACAAGTGCAACAGCGATGTTGGCCTCATGCCTCAGGCGAGCTGGGACAGAAGCTGATCACCAGATGAGGTCACGTATCTGATGGTCCACACTGTGCTCTGATCCGGTGCAGCTGCACAAAGCCTCGCACGCTGCCGCCTCTCATTGTCGATGTCGCACAGTGAGCTCCCTGTCAGCTGCCTCCACCGACCCAGCGGCCTGTGTTACAAGCGCATTAAGCCACTCTCCTTGGGGTGTGCTCTGTCACGACTGATGCATGGGGCGGTGGCAGCTCCTAGCCCTGGGCCTCGGGTGCCCCCATGCATCAGTCCAGCATTAGAGCACACCTCCTTCATGGCTTAATGCCTACATATTTATACCTATATTTACCCTTATAAATTACACTTATATGTATAGGGTTAATTGTAACGTATGGAAATAATGTAATGGTGATGATTATTAGGATACACCTTTAAACTGTTTATAAGACATTTAATTGGAGATTTAAATATGTGTCTTGTTGTCTATGCTCTGTTTGTACCAAGTAAAATAAAATTGCTGTGGAAAAAAAAATGAAGCAACAGAGGAGGGGTCTGACACAAGAGAACCATGTAAGAGGAAGGAGGGGCTAGACCGGGTGGGAGAGTCAGCATAAACGGAGTCTCTTCAAATTGTGTTTTCTTCGGGGGCTTCACCCCCAACCCCCATGCTGGGGGCTCTGCCCCTGCACTCCCCACTACTAAATGAATCAACTCTAAGTCGGAGTTGCTTCAGGGAGGAGTGCAATACCCCCAGAAAGTAGTGCTGGGGTCCCGCTCCAACACTACAGTGACCTGACACTGTTCTCGCTGTACTGTCGGTTGCAGTAAAGTTGTCACCGTAGCAAAGACATACCACACTATCTATCCCACAACCACTTTTCCTATCACCATATGTCTGTCCCACACCACTTTCACTATCACCATATAGCTACCCCACAGCCACTTTCATTACCCCATATGTCTCCCTCACAACCACTTTCACTATCACATGTCTATCCCACAACCATTTCACTATATGTCTATCCCACAACCACTTTCACTATCATCCTATGTCTATCCAACAACCACTTTCACTATCACCATGTCTCCCCCACAACCACTTTCACTATCACCCTGTCTATCCCACAGCCACTTTCACTATCGCCATATGTCTACCCCACAACCACTTTTACTATCCCTGTATGTCTCTCCCACAGCCACTTTCATTATCACTATCACCCTACATCTATCCCACGACTTTCACTATCACGTCTACCCCACAGCCACTTTCACTATCACCCTACATCTATCCTACAACTTTCACTATCCTCATATGCCTCTCCCATAGCCACTTTCACTATCACCCTATGTCTATCCCACAACCACTTTCACCATCTCCAATGTCTATCCCACAACCACTTTCACCATTTCTATATGTCTATCCCACAGCCACTTTCACTATCACATGTCTCCCTCACAATCACTTTCACTATTACTCTGTCTCCCCATAACCACTTTTACTGTCTCTACATGTGTCTCCCACAACCACTTTCACTATCACCCTACATCTACCCCACAACCACTTTCACTGTCACCCTACATCTGCCCCACAACCACTTTCACTATCTCTATGTCTATCTCACAACCACTTTCACTATCGCCATGTCTCCCTCACAACCACTTTCACTATATCTATATGTCTATCCCACAACCACTTTCACTATCCCCAAACGTCTACCCTCACAACCACATTCACTATCACCATATGTCTCCCTCACAACCACTTTCACTATTACCATATGTCTACCAATAACCACTTTTACTGTCTCTATATATCTCTCCTACAGTCACTTTCACTATCACATGTCTATTCCAAAAACAATTTCAGTATCAACCTATGTCTATCCCACAACCACTTTCGCTATCTCTATATGTCTCTCCCACAATCACTATCACCATAGGTCCCCCCCACAAACACTTTCATTATCTCTATGTCTATCCCAGGGACACTTTCACTATCACCATATGTCTCTTCAGCAACCACTTTCACTATCACATATATCTATCCCACAATCATTTCCACTATCACCATATGTCTCCCCATAACCCCTTTCACTATATCAATATGTCTATCCCACAACCACTTTTACTATCACCCTATGTCTATCCCATAACCATTTCCATTATCACCATATGTCTATTCCACAACCACTTTCACTGTCACCATATGCCTCCACACAACCACTTTCACTATCACCATATGTCCCCCACAACCACTTGTACTATCTCTATATGCCTATCTCACCACTTTCACTATCACCATGTATATACTACAACCACCTTCACTATCTCCAGTGTCTATCCCACAGCCTGTTTCACTATCCACATGTCTCCCCCACAACCACTTTCACTATCACCATACGTCTCCCCATAGCTACTTTCACCATCTCTATATGTCTATCCCACAACCACTTTCACTGTCTCCAATGTCTGTCCCTAGAACCACTTTCACTATCACCATATGTCTCCCCCATAAGCACTTTCATTATCTCTATATGTCTATCCCACAACCACTTTCACTGTCACCATATGCTGCCCCGGGACTTCCGGTGACGTCATGCACTGAAAAGCAGCAAGGTCGTAGAGCTCCCTCTGAAAAAAGACAAACTGCCTCTAAATTGCAGCTTACAGCTATACAAAAAATAAATCATCGCTAGCAGGAGGCAGCACAATGCCTAAGAAAAGGGTGATGCCATACATAAGTCACCGAACTGCTTGGATGGGGAGAGATCCCAGGAAGAAGATTCAGAGAGCGGGGACTCGCGGGCCTCCTCTGCTTCGCGCCACAGCAGTAGTCAAGCTGACAAAGTCCTGATCTTCATTCTACAGAGACAAATGTCTCAAATGCTAGCAGAAATACGCGACTTCAGAAAAGAGATGCGATCAACCGCCACAGCCCTTCGCACTGACCTTAGCAAACTTGAAAAAAGGCAAAACGACTGTGAGGAACAGCTGACAACTACTGACAAGAGAGTCGAGGAGGCCGAACGGGCCATAGTTCAGCTGCATACACAACTGAAGGGCCTGCAAGATTGAGCATAAGACGCAGAAAGTAGAAGTCGAAGAAACAATATCCGACTCTCAGGCCTCCCAGAGGGTGTAGAAGGCACTGAAATAATACCATTCACCCAGAAACTACTATGAGAAGTTTTAAAATTACCGGATGAACTCACACTGGAGATGGAAAGAGTGCATCGTACACTCGGTCCTAAGCCTGCGGCTGGCGCTCGTCCTCGCACAATACTAATAAAGTTCCTCAGGCACCAGGAGAAGGAAGCGGTGCTACATACAGCCTGGAGATTGGGGTCAGTCAATTACGGGTCTCACAGGCTCTACCTAGAGAATGACTTTGCTCCGGAGGTAATGGCCCACAGGAGAGCCTACATTCCAATCATGAGGGTTCTTAAAGGGGCAGGTATACGATTTAGAACCTTATACCCCTCCAGAATACTGATCCAGTTTAAAGAAGGGCCTCGTCCGTTTGACAACGCACCTGCAGCAATCGCGGAACTCAAAACAAGGAAATTGGAGGTCCCCCAGCAGCGTCCTGACGCAGAAATGACTGTCGCATCCAAATTGGCCCAGAAAGTATGGAAAGTTAGCCAGCGGGACTCCCGACGCCGTCAGGGTGTGGAAGCCATACAATCCGTTATTAAAACGCTGAAATCCAGAACCGAAATCGAACCGGGAAGTGAGACGACTACACCAGACCCTGAGACCTGAAGGGAGTGCAAGTATTAAGCTGGACTTTTGCTTATAGGCTCGATTGAACAATATAAAACAGCTAATATCCAGTGTAATGTATAGTAAAAAGGAAAAGAAATGTCCTGATCTGAGGGGGGGAGGGAATGAGGGGTGTGCTGAGGGAGTCGGATGGTGAGAGGGGAGGATTGTGTGGAGGATCAGGGATGGTGGAGACCCTGTGAGGAGGTGGGCTAGCGGTAGCTTGTGGAAGGCGTAGCGTGAGGTGGATGGGTGGCTGGCGAGAAGTAGTGTGCTGGAGCTGCTTGGGTTGTTAGGGTGATCTGGATTTGATAATGGCCTCTTAATCAGTGCAAATTTACTGCGAGTGGCCTTGGTGTGGAAGGGGGGGCTTGGACCGGAACCGGGTGAGTGGGGATGGGATGGGTTCGGAGTCGAGTAATGTATAGAGGTGGGAAGTGGAGCGATCGGCCGGGGAGGGGGGGACTCACATTGCTCCTCCTTGTGTGCTGTCGGATTGGACTGAGGCAGGTGTCAGTTCACAGGTCCTGGATTGGGTTGCGGCTTGGGTTGGAGTGAGGCGGAGGCGTGCGGAGGGGTGGAGCAGTGTGAGTTGTGGGAGTTGGGAGTGAGGACAGTGTGGCCTGTTGGCCTGCAGATGATTGGCAAGCATCAGGTGGTCATTGCTCCTCTGCTGGGGAAATGGCTGAGGGCGCAGACCGATCACCTCACAACCAGACACTGATGCCGAATGTGCAACAATTCTTGTGTGGGAAGTGAAAGGGGGGATCCCACTCCAGCCGAGAGGATAGATGTAAGCACGGAGACCCAACCTAGACAGGCAGAGATGGATTATGAAGCCAGGTTTAAAGATTAGAAGGCGCAGCCACACATTTTTCCTCTGAGTACCTTGGTGGCTAGGATCGACGGTACGGGGGGAGGAGGGTTACTGGATCCCCTGTCACCAAAAATGGCCGAGCCATTCCCCACAAGCTAGTGGAAAGATGCAGAAGGTGCATAAGGGAAGCAGGGGGGATTGGAGCACCCGGTTAGCAAAGCCACACTTTGGGATGAAAGTGGGTATAGGGGAAGGTGCAGCGGGGAAGGGGAGCGAGGAAGTGGGATCGTTCGGGAAAGGGATGAAACTGGGAGAGAGGAGGGGGGAAGCGGAGGCAGAGGAACAGATAGGTAGTACAAACTTAAGACACGGGGCAAGAAACAGATACAAATACAGAGGCGGATTTATGTAAGTGTCTGCCAGAAATAATGACTTACGGGGGTGCCTGGAGGGGGCCAAAAGGGATAGACTGGAGGGTAGGGGGACATAATCATTTAGAGACTGGACCAACTGAAATAATTTTTATCAGTCGAGACGTAATGGGATGGGGACGGGGGAGCCCAACCCCACAATCCTGGGTGGGGGGGGATCCCTCCGACTACTGGAGATGGGAGAGGTTTTCACTCTCACTAATATTGAACGTGCTGGAACCCACAGAGATTGGGTAACGACATCTCCGGATAGCTATAAGCGTTGTAGTACGGGGAGCACCTCTGAGAACCCGCGTTAACTGCCCTTCGTTGAGGGGTTAGAGGTAAACCTGTTGCACCTTATGTAAGAGTGGCTTCCTGGAAAGTGATGAGAGTAATAGAAAGCCCCCATGGGGGACAGTATCACAGCTAGCACCTGGTGGAACTGTTGGCGAAGTAGGGGAGGCAGAACCGTGGATGGGATGAGCACATCAAGATGGCAGTGAAATAACCATCCCATTTATTCAGATGGACTCCCCTTGCAGTCATCTAAAAAGCCGAGGGAGCTCGCGACACCGCCATGATGGTCACCTACCCCACTTACCTTTTTCCTATAGGTACGCTGATACCTAAGGCCCCCGAATAATTAGGGCCGCCAAGGTAGGATTACCCCCCTGCCACTGGATCAGGGCCTGGCCCAGATCGATGGAAGTGCCAATTAATGTTGAGTTGACCATGTTGGTCACCAGGTGGTATATAGCACCTCAGTTATATGTTGTCTTATATATGTTGTCCTGTTGGTGTTATTTCGTATGTTACAAAGTCATCAAACTCACGCAATACAAAGTATGGTTACAAGCTGGATATAGGTCCGGGGAACTGTCTTGCGGGGGAGCAGGGAGGCCAGGCATTAAGCGCAATAATAACCTCGAATAATGCATACTCCGGGGCTAAAACTATTATCTCTGAACATTAAAGGTCTTGCCTCGCCCATTAAGAGGACAAGAGCTCTAGCTTATATTAAAAGATCAAAAGCAGACTTAGTCTACCTTCAAGAAACACATATGAGCCCAGCTGAACATGCCAAATTGGCTAGATTAAGCAGAGGAAAGTATTCCACGCTTCTTGCAGGGATGGTAGAAGAAGAGGGGTAGCTATTATCATACCCTCGCACACCCCATTCCATGCAGAAACAACCTGGTCTGACCCAGAAGGCCGACTAATAATCACACAAGGGAAAATAAACGATACAGAGGTAACACTTGAAAATGTTTACCTGCCACCAGGCATTGCAGTTCCAAATTTGAGACCACTACTGGACAAGATAATTCAGAGAACTAGGGGCATCCTTCTGATGGCGGGAGATTTCAACCTAACCTTAGACCCCCGTGTAGACTCCACTAGTAGGAATCCCCAGAAGCAAACAGCTACTCAAAAGTTTTTTAGGAAATTTGTGTCAGAGATGGGATGGTGTGACATATGGAGGAGATTACATCCAAATACGAAAAACTACTCCTTTTATTCCCCAGTACATCGCACCTACTCTCGAATTGACTATGCTTTCACCCAAATAGAAAACCTGGGTTCCGTACAGAACTCCCAGTACGGGGACATCTCGATTTCAGATCACGCCCCCTTGTTGACCTATTGGGATCTGGGCCTTCAACCAAGAAACACGCAGTGGCGACTAAACCCATTCCACCTCCGTCAAAAAAATTTAGGAATTCATTTCAGATAAAATCACAGAAATTCTCGTAGATAATCCTTATGACTCCACTCCATCAATACACTGGGACACAATCAAAACAGTCCTTAGGGGCATATAATCAAATATACAGCGGAACTAAGGAGGCAGCGTAGGAACAAAAAGACCAAACTAGAGGACACCCTTCATTTTCTTCAGATGGCACATCAGCAAGGATAAATCCGTTCTACCCCAGTTGCAGCATACCAAACGGGAGTTAGATGTAATTGTTCAACAACAAACCGAAATCGCCCTAATGTACCTGAGGCAAAGATTTTATGAAGTGGGTCCACGAGCAACGCGACTGCTTGCTTACCAAATATGCAAGCAAAAAAAGAGTGCAACAATTATATCTGTTAGCCAACCGCTCTTTAAATTATATGATATTGTAGAAGCTTTTACAACATTTTATAAAACTCTTTATACCCCGGAGAACGTGCCATCCGAGGCTCGGATTAGGGAGTACTTAGATGCAACCACACTCCCATCACTTACAGAAAAGCGCAGGGAAACCCTGATTGAACCCATTACCATGCTGGAGATAATGCAAGCCTTAGCTAGATCTAAATCGATGAAAGCTCCGGGGCCAGACGGCTATAGTGTGGAATTTTACAAGGCCGCGAAAACCCAAATCACCCCTTCACTTATAAGGCTGTTTAATTCCGTGCTAGAGGGAGAGTTCCCGCCTCAATCATGGTCCTATGCAACCATTTCTGTGATACCTAAACCTGGTAAAAACCCCCAAAACTGCTCCTCCTATAAACCAATATCGGTACTTAACCAAGACGATAAAATATTCATGAATGTACTGGCACGGCGTCTGGACCAGATACTTCCCTTGATAATATATAAAGACCAAACGGGGTTTGTAAAAGCTCGAACTACCATGGATAGCATTAAAAGATCCCTATATGTAGTGCACCAGATGCAGGATGCTGGAGATCCGACAGCCCTGTTAAGCCTTGACGCAGAAAAAGCTTTCGATAGGGTCACCTGGTCCTTCCTGTACCAAACCCTAAACAAGTTTGGATTTCCCCCTCCCTTTGTTCAAGTCATCCAAAACATATATTCCGCTCCACAAGCCTGTGTTAGGGTGAGCGGACATCATTCGGAGTATTTCCACCTCTATAGAGGCACCAGACAGGGATGCCCCCTTTCACCCTTGTTATTTGCTATGGTCATAGAACCACTAGCACAGCGGCTTCGGGAATCCCAGCATATCCAGGGGATCAAGATAGGAAACATAGAACATCGCACCGCCTTATATGCAGACGACATACTCTTATATCTCCAGAACCCCGACCAAACCATTCCTGCCGTGAGACGGGTGTTAGACTCCTACAGCTTGGTGTCATGCTATAAGCTGAATTTCACTAAGATGGAAATTCTTACTTTCCACTACACCCCTACGCAAAAGATTCAAGATATCTTGCCGGGTAGATGGGATCTACAGAAGCTGAAGTACCTAGGCATTTATATACCACAAGACACCACAAAACATTATGAGCAAAACTATGTGCCATTTATCACACAACTAAAGTAGGATCTACACAGCTGGACAACTATACCGCTAAATCTCTCTAGAAGAGTAGATATAATCAGAATGATAACCTTACCGAGAGCCCTGTATCTGTTCCAAAGCATCCCTCTATACATACCACTAAAAATCTTTCACGGAATAAATCGCCTGATAAGGAACTACATATGGGTAGGTCAGAAACCTTGGGTTCATTTAAAGGTACTCTCCTTCCCTCGCCAGTGTAGAGGCATAGCACTCCCAGACTTAAAGCTTTACCAGCAGGCGATTACCCTTACACAAGTAATGACGAGACAGACCAGTGCATCCACCCCACATTGGCTTGAAATAGAAAAGACTTTGATATGTGATCAAGCTTTTCTGAAGGCCATATACCGACAAGAACCGGGAGAGAGAGTTTTACCGACTACTAATCCCTGGTTAATGGTGCAATTTAAAAACTGGTATTTACTTAAAAAAATGCAAAAGCTGATGCCTTACCAAGCCCTCCTCTGCCCGATTTCCAGTCTGACTGACTTCCCCCCTAACAATATAGATAATGGCTTCCTTAAATGGGAGGGACACGGGCTGAAATACCTGTGGCAGGTGGTTACGCACGGTAATATCTGGTCCTATGCAGAAATGCAAAGGAAATTTCACCTCTCACATAAAGATTTTTACTGCTACCTCCAACTGCAACATTATGTGGAGGGTCTCCCGAGAACACTCTGGAACACACAGGGACACCCAGCACTGATTCAATGTCAAATACAATTAAACGCTTCGGGGAGGCAAGATCACTTGATCTCACATTATTATCAAACTCTTAACGCACAAAGGGAATCACTCATGGACAGTGTCCACACACAGTGGTCCCAGGAAACGGGATATCAACTCTCTCTCCTGAGGAGTGGAGGCAGGCGTGTTGCCTCTCTGCTCGGGTGACTAGCTCACATCAATGGCGAGATTGGCAGAATTCCTGGTGCGTTATTTTCGATCTCCGGTGGTCACCAGGCACTACACCCCAGATAGTACTGCAAATTGCTGGAGGGAATGTGGGGAATCACGAGCCAACCTGACCCACATTACATGGGCATGTCCAGCCCTCCAGGTATTCATCACACAACTGGAGACTCAACTGCAAGAACTTATAGATCCACAGCTCCAACTGACCCTAGACGTGTTCCTGTTTCTCAATTTTCCCAGAGCATATAGAAGACCTAATACTAAATATCTACTCTCTTTGCTCTTGACCGCAGCAAAGAAGGCAATTACTAGACAATGGTTAACTACAAAAGTCCCCACAATTCAGGACTGGTGGGATATAACAAAACAGATTTACAATATGGAGAAAATAACGCAAACTTGAATGAACAAGGTGGGAAATTTTCAGATAGATGGACGCGCTGGCAAATATACTACATGTTGAAAGATTCCTCCTTTATACCCTAAATTACCTTAAATTAGGAATTGCTATTGACACAGAGATAAAAAACAGAAATGGTGCCCCTGGCTTGGCCTCCCTGGTCCCTCGCAGGAAGAATAGAGCAATAATATACACATAAAATTGCTTGCCAACATCAGAGGGGGCAAACCAAGACAATGGAGAGAGCATATTTATTCGGAAATGAGAAGCAAATAAGACTAAATAATAAGTGTCACTAGAATGTACCTCGAAATGAGAGGGGATAAAGAAACTAGCAAACTGTGTGTTGCCTCCCTGCATCACCTTTCTGGAGAGGAGGGGACTGCGGGAGGAAACAGACAGGGACAACAGGGTATCAGAGAGATGTGTCTGACATGCACAAACTGGACCTAACTTTATGTGAATTAGGACTCACTCATTGAGTAACCCAAGGAAAAGGTCAATTAGCTAGAAGCTTTTGGCTCCTCAAACCTAAGGAGAAATTTCAAATACTAAATCCCCGGGCCTAGAGGCTAAAGACAAGGACCTATAATATAATGTAATAACTGACAAGTACTGTAAAAATGAATGCTAAAATTTAGCTGTGATTGTATATTGTAATAGCTTGGTAAACAGCCGTACTGTATGGAAACTATGAATGTATTTATAAGTATGTGAGTGTTGGTGACTTATATGTATATAAGTTGAAAACTTAATAAAAAGAAGAATTATAAAAAAAAAAACATATGCTGCCCCCACAGCCACTTTCACCATCTCTATACGTCTATCTCACAACCACTTCTACTATCTCCAATGTGTATCCCAGTTTCTTTCACTATCCCCATATGTCTCCCTCACAACCACTTTCACTATAGCCATATGTCCCTTCATAACCATTTTCATTATCTCGATGTCTATCCCACAACCACTTTCACTATCGCCATATGCTGCTCCACAGCCACTTTCATCATCTCTATATGTCTATCTCACAGCCACTTTCACTATCACCCTATTTCTATTCCAGAACCACTTTCACTATCACCATATGCCTATCCCACAGCCACTTTCACTATCTCCATATGTCTCCCCCGCAACCACTTTCACTATCACCAAATGTCTCCCCATAACCACTTTCACTATCTCTATATGTCTGTCCCACAAACACTTTCACTGTATGTGTATCCCAGAACCACTTTCACTATCACCCTATGTATATCCCAGAACCACTTTCACTATCTCCAATGTCTATTCCACAACCTCTTTTAATATCCCCATATGAATCCCCCACAACTTCTTTCACTATCACCATATGTCTCCCATAACCACTTTCACCATCTTCAATGTCTATTCTAGAACCACTTTCACTATCACCATATTGTGCATCTGTCCCACAGCCACTTTCACTATACCCATGTCTCCCCCACAGCCATTTTCACCATCACCATATGCCCCCCACAGCTACTTTCACTATTATCATATGTCTCCCCACAACCACTTTCATTATCTCTATATGTCTATCCCACAACCACCTTTACTATCACCATATGTCTCCCCCATAGCCACTTTCACCATCTTCAATGTCTATTCTAGAACCACTTTCACTATCTCCATACTGTGCATCTGTCCCACAACCACTTTCACTATCACTATCTCTATATGTCTATCCCACAACCACTTTCCCTATCGCCATATGTCTATCCCACCCATGCATAAATCCCACTACTGTTTTGGCACAGACCACTTCCCTTGGATGCCTGCTCCACTTTTCCATCACCTTCTCTGTGAAGAAATGCTTCTGAACATCCATTCTGAACCTTCCTCCCATCACTTTCAAAGAGTTACCCCTTCTGTATGAGTCTGCACTCAGTGGTGCTTGTGTAGTAGTAGTAATTATCTTTATTATTATACAGGATGAAACTATTAGGATTTGGGGGAGGGCCTAGGTACAAAGTTGTCCTGTTATTCATTCAGTAGTTACAATCTAAAATGACACATATCGACATACAGTACATACAATACAGAAAAACTGCAGTGTAGTATGACAAAAACAATAGTCAACAATTAGAAACAGCTACAAGTGTGGCCATTCACCAGTGCAGCTTGGGTACATGCAGTATGCATGTACCCAGCCCTCACATGTCCACACCTGAGGACAGGTGCACAGGTCACAGCATTCACAGCCACTGGTCACCACATATCACCTGTCCATGTCTCACCCCTGGTACATTGTTGTGCAGTGGGGGCAGATAGACAGACGCAGGTGAGTATTTAACTGGAGGTCTATCCTAGTACCAAAGTGGATTCCCTTTGCTGCGCATAGCAGGGTATTGTGGGACACCGCACATCGCAGGATGAAAATAAAAAAGGCGATTGCACCAGTAGCTGCCCCCAGCCCTCTCTGCCTGACCAGAGGGATGAGGATGTCTGTCCTGCTGCAGCTGGTGGGCACTGTTCATGGGGCATACAGCAGTTATGGCAGGGTCCCTGCTCACATTGGCAGCACCCCCCACCCTGCACTCCACACCTTAGTGAATGGCCCAGAGTGGGGGCATGCCCCTAGCCACTCCCCCAGTCTGGCCACACGTGTACTGACAAGTGATCTGATGTGAAAGGGGAGTGTGCCCCTTCTGTGAAAGCCATGGGGGGGGTCTATGGGACCCCTGATGCATGGCTTAATAACATCGTGCAGCCCACCCACCGAGCATATGTGGTGCGAAGGGTTCACATTCTGTAGTATATAGAGGCCATTGTGAATAAATTCACCCAATCCACTCTGTTTATCCCATGTAGAAGCTTATAAGTCTCTATCATGGCACCCCTCTCTCTCTCCTGTCCTCCAATATGCATATGTCCAGGGTTTTTAACCTTTCTTCACATGACTTCCCTAGTTGACCTTGAATCATCTTAGTGGCCTTTCTCTGCAGTGCCTCTACTCCATCCTCTCAGGGGCAGACTCCAAATCACAATGCAATTATCTATCGCACCTTTCTATAGCACTCTGAGTCGACTTGGAGTGCTGTAAAAAGGTGCTCCTATAAATCACCTTTACCAGGTGAGTAAACTTCCATTACTGGGCCACCTACCCTTAGTATGAGACCCATTTCTAACAATAGTTAACATCCTTTGGTATTTTGTATAGGGAAACTATATCACCCCTTACCTCCCACAGTTTCCTTTTAATTAATGTTTTACATGCCATGCTTTTCTGTTTATTTTAAGGAGGGCTGCCAGAGGTTATTTAGACCTGTTTTGGCCAATTGTGTTTTTTCGCATGTGCATCCAGATTTCCGTGCAGCCTTAAGACTGCATGAGGCACTGCAAGCTGTCACTTGCCACCTAAAAACAGATGACTGGTGATACAACAAGTGATGTACAGTATTTATATATAATTTATGTTTCTGTAATGGTTATCAGCATGGCCTCTGAAGTCCTGTGCATGACTGTAGAAATGGACAGTTCTCTCATCAAAAACAGGGATGGGAGAAACAGTTCAGATAAGTTCAGAATCACCCAGACCCTGTGCCATTTTCTGTAAAAGAAACTCATAGAACCTTTTTTCAGGTTCAGATAAGGTTTTGCTCATTTTAAAAACACCGATTTTGGAACTTAATGTATACCCCCAGAAGGTTGTTATCTAGTTAAAAAGATGGCTCCATAAGAGACACAGTCATTTTGTACGTACAAACGTATATACTAAACGACCTGCATACCATGACGTTTCCAAAGCCACCACAAGCAACACACAGAGTCTGGGTATCCCCCCCCCCCAACTAACTGCACTGGTTGAGATTTCCAACAAGCTCCCCTCCAACAGACACACACACACACACACACACACTAAACTTACTGTATTACAATACTAGTAGATTGGACTTTAATTCTTTGCTGTAGCTGTAAAACAAAGTTCTTCAGAGCTGACTTCTGTGGTCAGATCTCAGAACAGAACAGAGGCTTCCTGTATTCCTAATATAAACAGGCATTAGGGGGTTGAATAGCCTGTAGGCCTATCAGGCAGAAGGGCTTTCCCGATGGGGGAGGGGTTTTCTTTAGTCCAAAGAACTAGGCTTGTGTGAGCTTGTCAGTAGAAACAGTGTGTGTGTGTGTGTGTGTGTCTCCTCACACTTTCTTTATTACAGATTGTTATATCTTTCATTGGACTAACAAAGAACTTGTACGTACAGTAGATGTTACAGTAGAAGTACACCGTGAATGAAGTACACGGGCCACAGAGAAAACTTTAAAAAGCACATCAAATCTAAGGAGCAAAGATCACCTTTTCACCCAGCCATTCTTAGTAACAAAGAAAGGCAACATTAAATACAGATACCATGGCTTTTAAACAGAAATGTTGGCAAATATTTTTTTTTTTGGCAGTTTTCCCAGAGACATCACAAGCTCTTTAAATTGACAGAGAAGCCTGCTGCAAAGGCGTGTGGCTGAGGCATGATATCACATGCCTATCTGCAAGATTCAGTATCGCAGCAGGAACTGAACACAAGTGTGCAGAGCTGTGATAAGCTGCAGCCCTGGGGCCACGTTGAGATAACACTAGAAACTACTATATCCAGGTACAGTAGAAAAAGTTTATACAATAAAATTCAGCACTGAAAATACTTAGAAGACAATCAAAATATCTTGACAAGTAAGTTGCTACATAATAAATAGAAACCATATTTACACAGTGCAGAAATCACCAAAAGAAGGCATACAAGCTAAATACAATAGTACATCATAGTTACAAAGGTCGTAATAACAAGGGCATTAGAGATAGTAAAATATACTTTGCCAAAGTAGAATATCATTGTTTTATTAATTTAAGATTAAAAAAAGTAAAACTAGTTTAAATATAATTAGCCTGCAACATAATTTGGGCACCACGGTAAACTTTTGGATGCTTGATCCATGCCCCAGTGTTTAAATGTAATAAAAACAATCAGGCCTGATGTTGATCTTAAATACCATCAGGCTGAGTTTCAGATCATAAGCCCTTTTTTTAAACTATATGTTTATTGCAATTTTCATAGATTCATACAGAAAAATCTCTGACTTAGCACTCAAGGATGGTATAACCGACATTGAGGTCGACACACCTTATAATACTTGCGTTGCTAATAAAAACGTGCCAGGACTATAAGATACAACTTATGGGGGTTCACCTTTATATGTGTTTAACAGTATATAACCAAAATGCCATGTAATTGAGTCCAGGAGTGGCATGTATTAAATTCTAAAACTGAAACAGTTGATTTTTGCAATCTCTAGTTCCCAATTAAGGGAATAGAAGGTAGATGCTTTCTATCAGATTTGAGCCACTAGGGCCAAAACTAAATGTAATATATATATATATATATATATATATATATATATATATAAGTGGCTCTCGTTATTGATCAGGCTAAACATCTGTGAAAAATATCATGGAGAATCAGCAAGTAGAACACGGTAATACAAACATGGACACTGAATAGAAAAGACACTGAATATTCATTAATAAAACTCAACCTTCGGAGCGACTGCTGTAACCAACCCTAGTAATCTTATTTTCAAACAGTTATTAGCACCATTTAGTGGTAAAATAATCAAATATCTTGTACTGGATAAAAATGAAATATTCTCGAAATCCGGCAATGCTGCTATAATAAAGTATAACCTATCGATCTGTGCAGGCATTAGGATATTACTGATGACAGTTTGAGTGCGGGTAAGAAAAGTCTAAGTAAATGCCGTTACTCTTCAATGTTTAGCAAACCTGGAAAGCCAGTACTCAAGGTCCACAACTGGCCCCTTCTTCCTTATTCTTCGAATTGGAATCAGCAACTCTCCAGGAACAGGGTTGGGCATTACATTGTGCCCATTTTAAGGCTTCAGCTGGATCTGAAAAGATGTATATTTTGCATTGATGTGCAATAGGGAGCTGAGTCAGGAAAAGCATTCCGTGTGGTATTTCTGCCTCTCGTAGGACTGCCCGCACCTCGTTGAAGTCCTTCTTCATCCTGGCGACATAACTTAGATCCGGATATAGGCTCACTTGCTGACCATCGCAGAGTAGTGTTTTTTGGCAATGAGCAAGCCTCAGTACAACATCTCTTGAGCCTATTCCACCCAGAACCATTACTATTGCTCATGGTACCTCAAGATTCACAGGTCTGCCTCATGTTGCCACTCTGTATGCCTTCTGTATGTTGATCAGCCTGCTGGTTAGGAACTCTCCAAACTGCTGCTGTAGCCATTCCTGTAAGACTAGTATAAGGTGTTTACCTTCAATCCCTTCTGGAATCCCCACCGCTCAATCACTGGAGGAGTGGGCCTGATTTTCCAGCTATTCAATCCTAGCTTGTAGATGGGTGTTTTCTTTAATGAAATTTGCCATCGCTCCAAGAGCCACCTCAGAGCGTTTTCCACTGTTTTAGTTTTGAGGGTCACCACATCCATTTTCAATTAGCTGAATCTGTTTGCCATGGTGTCAACTTATCCGATAGTCTGGAGACTGACTGTATTAGCCGATTAATCTTTAAGATCAGACTTTGCAGTGTCTCTTTCTTCTTAGGTTTGCCATCCGTAACTGTTTCAGAGGCCAACCGCGTGGTCGGTGCGTCCAAAGGAGTTTTGCATTTATCTCCTTGTTGCTGGTGCTTATCTTTCTTTGGATTACCCGTGCCTGTAGTCGAGAAGTTCTGATATCTATTGCTGTCGATGTATTGTCCAAATATATCCAACAAGAAGTGTTAAAAACTTATTTCCAAGATCTATTTCTTAGATTGCAAAACTCAAGCCGCCATATTGCTGGGGCTCCACAGCCCCCCATCATAAGTCTTTGATTAAAAAGGAAGGCCTTCCAATATTTGCCTTCCGTACTGTCAAACTGTATTCCACTCTTGTGGATGCCCTTAACCCATTCTTCATTTGTCATTTTTCCACGCCTGTGGTGAGATAAGGCCATAGCTTTTTGTTTTGGTAATGTTTATATAATTTTTATGTACACAGTGCATTAGACAATACCATAGTGGCCCAATGTAAGTGCAAGAGATCATGGGCACAAAGACATGGACCCTAGAATGATGTGATTTTCTTGTTACTGGGCAGAAAAACTGTTTGCTGCCAGCCAATGACTAGAGTTAATTAAATTATTTAAAAGAAGACAAAAGAATAATTAAGCAGAGCTGACCAGCAAGCATGTCCATTTGTGTTTGAATGGGTCAACAACATTCAGAGGTGCCTGGATGTCTGGCTTGTCTTTGTTGCTGCAAGGCTACCTCAGCTAATCTCATTACCAATAAATGGGCTACCATATAAGTGAATAGCTGTACTGAGTGGAGCTTAATTACAGCTATTTCAAAGACACGAAAGGTTGGATGTTCCCTTAAGAATTCCAGTTTAAACTAGCTGATCTTGAAGTTTTATTTCCTCTCATATTCAGAACTGCATATTTGTGCTTTGCAATAAAATACTAAACTGATTGGTTAGGTAGCCATAGAAACAGAATGCTAGCCAATCACAGTGCCAGCCATTATCCACTGACATGCCCTTTTCAAACCCCTTAAAACACAAAAGCAGAGGGGTATCGGAGCCTTTTAGCTTACGTCTTTAGGCTGTTTGCCTTTTTCATTTGGAGACCCTATCTGGCTGCTTAGGAGAGCAGAGACATTTTCTTCCAGGATTCTTCTGCACTACCAAGAACCAAGATCTTCAACTGCCTTGTAAAGACTTTGCATTTCAAACTACATCAGCTAAGGACTTGAGGTCGACTTTAAATCTCAGAGTTTTAAAGTTTAGGTTTTTATGTCTATTTTCCATTTTATTTTCAATACCGTGTAACCAATTTCTAAACTTATTTGTCTTTATGTTATTTACTGCATTCATTAATTTAACTTGTAAAGCTTTTGGCTTATTTTAAGATAATTCTGCGAGGGTCATTTGTGTGTGTGGCCTTGTGAAGAGTTGTTCAAACTGTACTATGCCTGGGTGACTGTTTTAAGTCCAAACACTACCAAAGTGTAGTACCACTAGGGACTTTGTGACAAAAGGAGGGGACAAAATATGAAGGGTCTCAGAGGAGCCTCTGGGGGTGTAAACTAGCACTGTATTTCTGGTGAAAGACACATAATGGGGTGTATAGGACCCCCCCCAAAGCCTGTGGCTTTATGGTTCATGGTGCACTGGCTGAGAGAAAGAGTTCTACCCCAGGAACACAGACTCAAGATTGTATTTGCACCCACTTGCAAGAAGAGAGGGTGCCCTGGGATTCTCTGGTGTATGTTCAGTTGTGAAACAGCAAGCGTGCTAAAAGGACAGAGGAAAGGTATCCCTGATCCCATCCCCTTCCCGTCTCAAGAGGGATTTTTGCACTGTGATGCAGAGAATCCCACCCCACAGGAGTGGGCTTGTGACAGATTTGGTGAGCAGTGGTGTGACTGGCAAACTGTTTGAGCAATCATACACAAAGAGGGAAGAAAATGTAAATGATCCTCATGCTCCCCTACCCCCCAGCTCGCACTGGGAGATGAGCAACTTGTTGCTCAGTGTGCCTTCCTGGTGAAACATTTCAGTAAATAAATAAACAAAACTGGAAAAAGGTAAAATTGGTTACAGGATATAGTTTCCCACCCTGTTTTGTGGAGAGGGATGGGGACCCAGGGTAGAGGATAGAGAAGAGGAAGATAGTGAGGGAGCATCGGGGGGAGGGGGCACAGGTCAGGGGAGGAGGTTGGGGAGGTACAAGGGGATTGGATGTGGTGCCCATCCATAACGGGAGATCGAGGGAAGTGCCAGGTAACTATAGACCCATCAGTTTGACGTCAGTGGTGGGTAAAATAATGGAGAGTATACTTGAATGTTTGGGGGGGTTCTTGGAGGAGATGGGATACCTGGTTAGTCATCAACAGGGTTTGTGCCAGATAGATCATATCAAACTAACCTTGTAGAGTTCTATGAATGGGTAACATCGGAATTCGACAGGGGAAGGCCTATGGATGTACTGTTCTTGGACTTACTTCAGCAAGGCGTTTGACTCATTCCCTCACAATGGCCTACTGTAGAAACTGAGGGGGATGGGGGCAGGCCCACTGATGGTCAGATGGATAGGAAACTGGCTGGCTGGGTGCATTCAGAGAGTAGTGGTCGGTGGGGAGATCGCGACTCCTAGAGGGGTCATTAGTGGGTTACCACAGGCCTCGGTCCTGGAGCTGATCCTATTTAATGCCTACATCTCCAAAATCAGGGAGGGTATCAGGTGTGAAATCAGTCTCTTTGCAGATGATTCCAAGCTGGGTGCAGTGGTTGAGGGGAGGAGGGGAAGTTGGCCCTGCAAAGGGTCCTGGAGACCCTGGATAACTGGGCTTGCATCTGGAAATTAAATTTTAACTCCTCTAAGTGTAAGGTGTTACATCTTAGGTGGGGGAAACCCCAAACATGAGTAGACCTTGGGAGAGGAGGAGTTGGAGGCCACGGCAGGGGAAAAAGACATGGGGGTCCTGGTGGTTGTCAACATGAATAACTCTGAGGAGCAGTGCAGGATGGCAGCAGTTAAGGCAAACAGGATGTCAGGCTGTATCACACAAGAGATTACCTCAAGGAGCAGGGAAGTGATTCTACCACTGTACAATGGCCTGGTAAGACCACACCTTGAGTACTGTGTGCAGTACTGGAGACCACACTTGAGGAGGGATATCCAGCTCCTGGAAAGGGTTTAGAGGAGAGAAAACAAAATGATCCGGGGGCTAGGGAGTTGATGTATGAGGAGAGACTAGAGGAGCTAGGTCTGTTCTCATTGGAGGAAAGAAGGGACCGAGGGGACATGACTGAGGTCTTCAAGTACCTCAAGGGAATCAATAGGGTAAATCAGGAAGGGATCTTTAACCTAAAGGAGGGTGGTATCACCAGAGGGCATAGTTTGAAGCTCGAAGGAAAAATGATGAGGGGGAAGAATGAGGAGGATGTATTTCACTGAGAGAGTGGTGGAACCATGGAATGTGTTGCCTGGTGAGCTGGTTCTGGCTTCTATGGTGGAGGGGTTCAAGAGAGGGTGGGACAGGTACAGAAAGGGGATGAAGCAGAGGTTGGCCTGCCCCACGGGGGCTGGGATGGCGACCAGGAGAAACAGGAATGCGATAAGGGGAGATTGCTTTGGTACCCAACCAGGGTTCTGAGGCACTAACAGACTCGATAGACCATAAGGCCTAATCTGCTGGTGACTAGTATGTTAGTATGTTATGTTAGTTACTAAAAGGCAGGGTAAGGGGGAGTCTACTAATGAGTACATAGAGAAGAGGTTGGGAGGAGGTATGAGGCATGAAGGGGGGTTATAGTGGTGTGGGTATTCCATAATGAATAGGGATCAGATAGGGCAGTAAGGGGGAAAGGCATAGCCAAATCTGGGTCGAATCCATATCTGGGCTGACTGCCGACAGAGCGGAGCAGTCTCTTCTTAAATGTGCAGGGAAGGGAAGGAGGAGACCTCATGTCATGGTGCATGTGGGTACGAACGACCTGGCAGAGGGGATGGTGGAAGTGGTACAGGAGAGGTTTGAGGAACTGGGAAGGCTGTGTGAGGAGATGGGGGATCGGTGGCCTTCCTGGAGGTACCCCCAGTGCCCTGTGTGAGTACAGCAAGGAAAGGAAGGATAGATGAGTTTAATACTTGGCTGGGGGAATGGTGTCACTCAAGGGGCTACAGATTGGTGGGTGGCTGGGGTAGAACCTGGAACAGGAATGACCTGTACGCTGGGGACAGACTACACCTGAGCAAGGAGGGGAAAGTGGTACTGAAGCAGAAGATAGAGGAGTACACAGAAACAAATATGAATTTAAACTAGAAGGGAGGGTGGCGAATGGTCAGCTGGTAGACAGGGGTCCCAGAGAGAGACACCTGGCAAGCTTACCCTCCTAGTTAATGGGGAAGACAAAGGGGAGGGGACACGGGGAAGGGAAATGGGCTAGGAAGGGGGAAGGGGAAGGGATTGGTTTGGAGAGTGGTCTCACTGAACACGAGAAGCCTCGGAAACAAGTCAGCTGAGTTTCAGGCCCTATTGGCAGAGGGGACGGTGGACACTGTGGCCATCACAGAGACGTGGACCACCAAGCACCAGGACTGGGAGTTGATGGTCCCAAGTATAGGATATTCAGAAAGGATAGGACCAAGGGGAGAGGGGGTGGCAATCTATGTATGGGAGGGGATAAGGTGTGCAAGGGATGAAGGGGAGGAGGGCAGGACAGAGGACCTATGGATGCATTTTCAGGACTCAAAAGGCAGGATGGGGGTAGTTTATGGACCACCAGCTCAGCTGGAGGACTTGGACAAGAAGTTAGTTTAGCAAATCCGAAGGGTCTGCAGGAAGGGTAACACAGTGGTGGTGGGGGACTTCAACCTACCTTGGGTGGATTGGAGTACCCCAGCCACCACAAGTGCAAGGGAGCAAGCCCTGTTAGAAGCATTTTAGGGCAGCTTCTTGATGCAGTTGCTCCATGAGCCAACTCTGATAGTAAATAATCCGGACCTTGTACTGTCCAATGGAGAGACGGTAAGGGACCTGGGGGTGGAGGACCCACTGGCAGAGAGTGATCACTACTCGGTGTGGTTCACACTCAACATGGGAAGGGAAGCTGGGGGTACAGTATCAAGGTGATTGACTTTAGGCGGGTGGACTTTAAAAACATGGGGGAAATTCTGGTGGGGCACCTGAAGGGGATTCAGCCAGGCTAGGACACACGTCAGAAGCAGGATGTCATAAAAAAGGGGCTAGTGGAGGCTTCGGGGGCATGTACTAGAACACAGAGCAAGAAAGGGAGGGCAAAGAAGCCCAGCTGGATGATCCAGGAAGTCAGAGAGGGGGTGAGGGCCAAAAGGTCAGGGAGGGGAGGAGACAAGGAGATGTACATGAAGAAATCCAGAGAGGCCACCAAACTAGTCAGAGCAGCCAATGCTTCCAGGGAGCCAAGGCTGGAACAGGGTATTAGAAATGGAGAAAATTATTTCTTCAGATACTTAAGGGAAAAAAGGAACAACAAGGACCAATTAGTGAGGATAAACAAGGACGGGGGGCAGGTGGAGAGAGGGGAGGATCAGGCAGAGACATTAAATGAATACTTCTGTTCTGTATACACACAAGAGAGAGAAAGGCAGGTACCACGGGGAAGGGGTGGGATAGGCAGAGGGGGACAGATGTGAGGATTACTGAGGCCAGGGTACTGGAAGGACTGAGGGAACTGAGGGTGGACAAGGCACCTGGGACAGACGGCATTAACCCTAGGGTACTCAACGAGCTGACTGAGGTTCTGCCAGTGCAACTGGCTGACCTGTTCAATACCTCCCTGGACACTGGATGCATACCACAGGACTGGAGGATGGCCCATGTGGTGCCCATCCACAAAGGTGGCCCAAAGGATGAACCGGGAAACTACAGGTCAATGAGCCTCACATCAATTGTGGGGAAGCTCATGGGGACAATCCTGAAAGAGAGGCTGGTGACCTTTTTGGAGGAAAATGAACTCTAGGATGGGCATCAGCATGGATTTGTCTCTGGCAGATCCTGCCAGACCAACCTCATTGAGTACTACGATTGGGTGACAAGGGAAGTAGACAAGGGCCATGCACTGGATGTGCTGTATTTGGATTTCAGCAAGGCCTTTGACTCTGTGCTGCATGGGAGGCTGGGAGAAAAGCTGAAAGCTGTGGGGGCAGGAGTGAAGATGGTGAAATAGATAATGAATTGGCTAAAGGGTATGCATCAGAGAGTGGTAGTGGGAGGGGAACTCTCAGCACCGAGGGCAGTGACAAGCAGGGTACCACAGGGATCAGTGCTGGGGCTGGTGTTGTCTGGGTTATTCATAGCTGATATCTCACATGGGATCCGAAGTAAGGTAATTCTGTTTTCAGATGACACCAAAATGGGGGTGGTGGTTGATGACATTGAGGGACAGAAGGGGCTACAGAACAACCTAACTAAACTGCAGGAATGGTCAGAAACATGTCAGCTGAGGTTCAATGCCAAGAAGTGCAAAGTAATGCACTTCGGAGCAAAGAACCAAGGAAGGGATTATCAGCTGGGAGGGGTACATTTGGCTAGCAACATGGAGGAAAAGGACTTAGGGATACATATAACGGGGAGCATGAACAACTTTGCTCAGTGTAGGAAGGCGGCAGTGAAGACCAACAAGATGCTGGGGTGTATAGCGAAGGGAATCTGCTCCAGAAGTAGGGAGGTAGCCCTCCCCCTCTACAGGTCACTGGTCAGGCCGCACCTGGAATACTGCATGCAATTCTGGTGCCCGTACCTGAGGAAGGACATCAGATTGTTGGAGGGGGGTGCAGCGTAGAGCAACAAAGATGATCCAGGGATTGGAGGGCAAAGCCCTATGAGGAAAGGCTGAATGAGCTACATATGTACTCCTAGGAGGAGGAGGAGAGATAAGGGGACATGATTGAGACCTTTAAGTGCTTGAAAGGGATAAACAAGACTCAAACAGAGGGGTTCTTCCAATTAAGAAGAGGAAGGGACACAAGACGGCACAGTCTCAGACTGGAGGGGGGAAGATTCAGGAGGGAAGTAAGGAGATAGTTCTTCATGGAAAGGGTGGTGGGCAAGTGGAACTCTACCACAGGAGGTGGTGGCCTGTAAGATGGTGGGCAGTTTCAAGAGGGGGATGGGACAGGCTGAGGGGGAGGGTAATTCTAAGGAGGGGAGGAGTGGGAGGGACAGCTGTGAGATGAGGGGCTAGCTGCACAATTGAACAGACTTGACAGACCTAGTTCTGCTGGCATTTTTGTATGTTTGTGTATTTTATTTTTTGCTGCAAGTAAAAGGCAGACTAGTGATAGTGTAAGTAAGGAAGAAAGATGACTTCCAAGTGCAGCGACTACACTGTAGAAGAACTGAAGCAGCTGTGTCAGGAAAGAAGAGTCTAGTTAGTATGAGGGGCACAGTAAGAAACACCTCATGGAAGTCCTCGAGGTAGTCGATGAACAGTCGGCAGCCCAGGGCACCGAGTCACAGCTGGTGACTGAGAAGGACCAGACCTTAGGTGTGGGGGTATCAAGGGGCATCGCAGTGTCCAGTCCCAGGGAGGAGGACAGTGAGACTAGAGGGAACCCAGAGCCACAGCACTAGGGGAAGATCACCACAGAGCTGGAGCTGGAAGGGATCAGGCTACAATTTGAGCTGAGGAAACTGGAGCTGGAGCAGAGAAATTTGAAGCCCAGTAAGAAAGAGAGCAGAAGAGGTTTGAGCTGGAGATGCAGGAAAGGCAACATCAGAGAGAGACAGAGGAAAAGGAAAAACAGTGCTACAGGGAGTTTGAACTGGAGAAACTAAGACTCCAATGACCAGCGCCAGAGGAGATAAGTAGCTCAGAATGGGCTGGCATTACAGGCTAGATGTTAGAGTAACGAGCTGTGAATGAGCTTGGTACATCCAGCAGACCAGACTTGGGTTTGATTCTCACAACCTCCACTTGCATACTCTGTGACTGGGCAAGTCACTTAAAAGACCGGTGTTCCCAGATCACCCCTTAAAACAGGCACTTGTGCCTAGTGAGCCTTACCTGGTTACCAAAGACTAAAAAAAAAAGTAGCAGGGGTGACTCTGAAACTCCAGCGCTGGGGTTTAAATTGAATTCCAAAGTATCCAAAGATTAATAGTGGAATGTAAAGAGGGGAAGGATGTGGATGTATTTTTGAATTCATTTGAAAAGGTCAGTATCCAGGTCAGGGTACCCAGGAAGTCCTGGAGCTTCCAGCTATCCCCACTACTTACTGGTAAAGGGTGTGAGGTGCTAGGCCAAATGGATAATCAGGACAGTAGCTACAAAAATTTATTTGGGATACCATTGTAATACTTTTCTTTAGCATTGCACTTCCACTGCGATTTCCCGTGTGAAAAAACAATGCTCCTATTACTTCTTAATATGTGCTGGTAATGTTGAACTTAACCCAGGTCCTCCCAATCAATATTTCTGCGCCATTGGATCTCCCGCATATAAAAGGGATGAGTTTTCTTTACATCAGTGCCTTCAGCCTATTAAAGAAATTTTATGTTATTCAGGCTTGGATTTCTCATGCCAAGCCTGATGTTTCTGTGATAACTGAAACCTGACTGAGAACAACCACCCAGGACCATGCCTGATTACAATATATTCCATAGCAGACAAGCCCTTGGGGGGATGGGGTTGCTGTTTATGTGCGGGATAAATTAAGTGTCTCCATGACGGATGTTACCTAATCTCCCAAGGAATTTGAGGGCCTCACCATAAAGATCCAACTTTCCCAAACTATGTCCCTGTCAGTTATTGGCTGTTATAAGCCTCCTTCGACAGGGCTTAAGGTTACAGAGCACTTGAAAGGCATGTTATCCCAACTGCCCTCTGAAATTGCCATTCTGGGTGACTTCAATCTTGATTGGCTGTCTGGTTCATCTAAGCCTCTAAAAGACCTTTGTGATGCCTTTGGGCTCACTCAGCTTATCACGGAAGTCACCAGACCTAACGTCAAGAATCTGGATCACAATATTTTGCTAGGCCTTTTAATTCTGAACAAACCCCATCTATATGCCCACTTTGGGGTTTTCTTCAGTGACATTAGTGATCATTGTTCCATCACATGTGTAAGGTCACCCACCAAACCTGCATCTTCCTCTAGATACATCTTCAAAAGAAGTCGTAGGAACTTTAACCCAAATGCTTTCCTCTCGGACCTGCAGCATGCTAATTGGCAAAACTTCTACTTAGCCCCTTCAGTGGATGAGGCTTACACGATCTTCCATAGTATTTTACTTAGTACCATTAATAGACATGCTCCATTAGTTAAAACACATACAAAAAAGAAATCCTGCTTATGGTTCTCGGCTGAACTAAAAATGACCCTACATAACAGAGATGCTGAATGGAAAAAGGCAAGAAAATGCAAACTTCCAGATGACTGGGCAGCATTTAGAGTAGTTAGAAACCTTGGTACCAAACTAACCAGAACTGAAAAGGTTAAATACTATCGTAGTGAGTTAGATACTTCCTCCAAATGTTCCTCTAAGTTCTGTAGAATACTAAAGGACCTGGAGGGGCACAGTCCTGCCAGCTGACTCCTGTCTAAAATATACTCCAGTGGGGTTGTCTACACAGATAAGCACAAGATACTTGACCTTCTTAATAATCACTTTGTCACAGTAAGGTTGGCATTCAATACTTTCCCAGCCAATGCTCTACGAGAACAGTTGTACAGTCAGGACACAGCGTCCCCATCTTCAGCGACACCACAGCGCAATGTAGTCTTTTCCTCTGACCCTGTGTCTGTAGAAACTGTGGAAGACTTAATCTTAGCCCTGGATACAAGGAAGAGAGCAGGTGCAGACCTGATTGAGCCTTATTATCTATAACTTGGCTACTATGTTATATCTCCTCCTCTTACGCTCTTTTTAAATTTGTCCTTGGCACTGGGTGCACTTCCTGTGATCTGGAAAACTGCACATGTAATGCCACTGTTTAAGTCTGGGGACCAGAGCGACTTGAACAATGATTGCCCTATTTCCCTGCTCCCTACTTTTTCCAAGCTGCTGAAAAAAAGTTGTCAACGCACAGCTTAGGAGTTTCCTTGACTGCAACAACCTCCTAAATCCAGTGCAGTCAGGGTTTAGGCCTCACCATAGCACTGCTTCAGCAATGGCCAAAGTCTCCAATGATTGGTTAACTTCCTTGGACGAGAAAAAACATGTCTGCGCTTTGTTCTTAGACTTTAGCAAAGTGTTCGACACAGTCGATCATGCACTACTTCTCTCACTGTTCTCAGGAACTCTGGGCTTGACCACTCAGCCATGACTTGGTTTACAAATTATCTCATGGATTGTCACCAGGGCATCAAGGCTGGTGGGGACCTTTCCTCCATAAACCCACTGCTGAGGAGGGTCCTACAAGTGGTCATTCTAGGCCCATTGGTATTTGTGATTTACATAAGCAACATTGACACAGGGATTAAATCGGCCAGAATACATCTGTTTACCGAAGACACGGTCGTATACCTAGAAAGGCCTACCCCTGAGCTAGCATGTGTGGACCTACAAGAAGACTTCAACACCTTGCAGAAATATCTTCTGCATCTAAAGTTATTACTTAATGCAAAAAAAAACTTAGGCAATGTTATCTTCACCCTCCGCTGTTGGACCCAAAACATGCAACTCCGTAATGACCCCTCAAGTCTCCACCCTTCAAGGGGAGTCTCTTAAATGTGTGACAGAATTCAAGTACCTGGGCCTGTGGATTGACCACAAACTTTCTTTTGTGGATCGTGTAGAGGAGCTTGCAAAGAAACTGAAACCGAGGTTTGGCCTGTTCTTCAGAATCAAGAACTTGCTTGGACAAGAAGCAAAGATTAGGCTAGTACAAACCACTATCATGCCCCTTTTGGACTATGCCAACTTTATCTATGGGCAAGGGCATAGTAACACCCTGTCTAAGCTAGACACATTATATCATTGGGCGATTAGATTCATTACAGGAGCTATATACTGCACCCATTATTGCACACTCTATTCAAAGGTTGGTTGGTCCTCTCTCAGCTTCAGACATCAGAGGAATGTAGTCCAATGGACCTATAGGGCTATAATCAGCAAATTGCCCCAATAAATTTCTGACTCTCTGCCTGTCTCCTCCGCTGGCTGCTATGACCTGAGAAGCCTTTCCCCAATTTCCCTGGTTGTTCCTCAGGCCAGGACGCGCTTTGGTGCAGCAGCTATAAGTCATGCCCTTCCTGTGTTATGAAATAACTTGCAAAAGACTGTAAAGCTTGTAGTGATTATAAGCATGGCCTTCTTTAAGGCACTGTTTCATCGTAAGCTCAGTGAATCCTGTGATTGTTATAATTAGATGTCCTACCCATGAACTCTATTTACTTTATCTAGCTTGGCCACCCTAGTGCTTCTCCTGACGATCCCTCCCTCCCTATCCCCATGTTCTCCCGATAGCTTTCCTTGTCCCCTCCGTGTGTCCTCCTCATAGCCCTCCTTGTGCTCTCCCTTCTTTTGACATCCATTATCCCCCTACCCCCCCTCAGGACTCTCAAGACACCTTCCTCCTCTTCTCTCCTCCCCTTGCCTGACCCCTATATACCATACTGGGCATGCATAGTATCCTCTATAGTAACAGATATGCAATAACTGGTAACAACTTATTTGTATAGTGTATCTGTTGTATTTACTGTCAAACATTTTGTGATTATAGTAACACAGAAGTTGATGGCAGATGAGGACTGCAAGGCCCATCTAGTCTGCCAATTTTTATGTTGCTTGCGTGGCTGCACAAGAAACATTATGTAGCAGCTTAGGAGAGAAGCGGGTTGTGGAGGTAAGGCACTGTGGCAGCCAACAGGGGAACTGCATTTGGGGGCTTGGCACTGGTGGACCAATCCAGGCCCAGTGTCCTGATGACACTG
The DNA here is from genome assembly GCA_016271365.2 of Neoceratodus forsteri. NCBI lineage: Eukaryota > Metazoa > Chordata > Ceratodontiformes > Ceratodontidae > Neoceratodus > Neoceratodus forsteri. The sequence goes on along the minus strand of JADMNL010000026.1, from coordinate 214,093,400 downwards.
GTTCTGCAGAAGTGCCACTAAGTTGAAATGTTTTCGCTGCTGCAATCAGGGGCTGCCTCGTCATCACAGCATCAGCCATTTTGCTGCAGTGAAGGAGTGACCCGTCATTGCAGGGCGGTAGATTGCCATCTGCATGCCCCCGACCCAGTACATTTGCCGATGGGGAAGCCCACTCCCCGTTGGCATACTGTGACCCTTCCCCCATTTGTTGTGTGCCGAGGGGGTGCCCAATCCTGCTCTGCATCATGGGGCCCCCAACAGTCTTTCTTTGCTGACAGGGAGGCCCAATCCCTGTTGGCTTCAGTCCCCGCTCTTCCCAGTAAATTTGACTATGGGGCAGCGCACTCCCTGTTGGCATAATGCCCCCACCCAAATTTGTTGTGTGCCGACAGGAGTGCCCAATCCCCCATCGGCTACAGCCCCCCCCAAAAAAAACCACTCAGGTGGCACACTGGGAACCCGCTCCAGCGTGCCAAATGTCCCTATTAAAAAAAAAGTCCTGTTATGTTTTTCATTTTTTTTTCTTTTCTTTAAACCTGTAAAACAGAAAATGGTCCCTCGTTGAGTCCTGTGGCCCTCCTAACCAGCGCCCACCACTCTCGCACCTGCCTCCCCTCACCCCATACTTACCTCGAATCAGCTGTGATCTTCGGTGGACTGGGCTATGTCTGCACTCTTCAAAAGTCGACCACGAACTGAAGAAATGCCGGTAAGCTGTATAATGGCATAAATAGGGTTTTGACTTTGGTGCATATCATGAGCATTTTGGGGTATTTGGCACAAATTTTCAACATGGGGTTATTGGGACCCCTCCTCATGAATTCAGGCACTGTCATGGCATTATTCGGTCCTGAAAGGTGATTTCGCAGTCACTGCGCGGAATCACCTTTCAGTCAATCAATCAAAATCTTTATTTATCCAGGCAAATATCATTGAGCAGAGCTCATTTGCAAGATGGACCTGGGTAGAACAAGATCAGGGTACAATAAGGCAACATATATATGTATATACACATTAGTACAAATGGTACAAAAAAGTCATGATAAGGTGTAAAAAAACAAAGAACCATAACAACAGAGAACCTATCTTGGGAGAACCAAATACAAATTGCAGATACACCATTAGAAGCATTATACAAGTGAATATATGTTGTAAGGTCCCTTTACATGATACAACAATACAAATATATACAAACTTGCCAGGGGAAATAATGAACACAGCCCATGAGGCAAACATGAACAGTAAGCTAATGGAAGGTGGGCGTACCAGGTGGAAAGTAGAAGTACAATGGATTGGAGAAGGCCTTCGGGGGAGGGGGGTAACTACCATGATTAGAGGTATGATAGAGAGGTGTAGCGGGGGCAAAGAAGAGCTGAGAAGGGAGGGCCAGGTGATGTTGACCAGAAGATGGGGTAAATCCACCCTTTAAGGGGGAACTGAAGATGAAGATGCTTGATGTGAGTCAGTGCTGAAAAGAGATGTAGAGGCACAGAGCAGAAATCACAAGACAGTTGAATATATGGTTGAAAACAGTATGATGGATACAGCAGTTTAGTCAAGGCGCTATGGGCCAGGTAAGAAGTAGAACAAATTGAACACGGCTACAAATTAGAATCATGAAAAACAGTTGCATGGTTCCTTTCTGAGATGAGAGTAAAAGCACTGGAAGGATTTTTAGGACAGTAAATTAATAAAAAGGGAACTAGGGGAGCTTCAGTAGCAGACAAGTAGTGGAATAGCAGTATAACTGCAGTATAATTTGGGGAGTGGTGCAATGCAGTGGCTGTGGGGCAGCCATATTCAGGCAGATCTTCTGGACACTGAGGTGCTGCCCTATCTGCATGCATCTTTCTGGACTGCGGGATGAGGTAGCCAGACTCAGAGCGGAAGTAAACTGGGTCAGGAGTACCATCACCCTATCCAGAGACCACTCCAGTCCAATGCAGCTGCCTCAAAGGATGCACAGAACAAGGAGTACTTGGATGACAGTGGGCTCAGGGAGGGTTAGACCAGTCAGGCAAGGCACATCCCAGATCCTATTCCACTCAAGAACTCATATGCCACACTGCCAAACAGGGACAACCAAATAGAGGTACCCAAGAAATGGAAGGAAAGGATGTGGAGGTTAGCCAAGTGCAAGAGATGGAATTAGCGCCCAGGAGGTGGATAGGCAGAATAGGGCAAAATTCAGCAGAAAGGCAGACAGCAAGGTGAACCAGGATAAAGGACAACCAAGGAAGGGCTGGAGTAGAACAGTGAAACAGTCTAGGGAGGTCAAATCATGGAAAGTCATGTGTGCAAATGCCAGGAGCCTTAGCAACAGATGGAAGATCTGAGGCTGTCATGGTGCAGTCAGACTTGGACATTGTGGCCATCACTGAAACCTGGTGTAATGATAACCACGACTGGGAGTTGGCCATACCTGGCTACAACATATTCAGAAGAGACAGGGCAGGCAGGAAGGGAGGAGTGGCACTGTATGTGAAAAATGACATAAGGGCCACAGAGATCCAGGAGGAACAAAATGGGGAGAGATACTGTGGGTTAAGCTGGAAGGAAAATGGGGCCAGCCATCCGCTGGGTGTGGTCTATAGACCACCAGCCCAGGAGGAAGAAACAGATGAGGAGCTAATGCTAGCCATCCAGAGGATGGCAGACACGGTGAGGTAGTACTGGTTGGAGATCAATATTCCAGACGTGGACTGGAGCATTCCAGCAGCAGCATCAACTAGAAGCAGATTTATCCTGGACCCTTCAGGGTGCCTTCCTCAAACAACTGGTCATGGAACCAACTCGGCAGAAAGGCAATACTGGACCTTGTGCTCACAAACAGGGACAGTGTGATGGGGGTAAGAGTGGGGAGCACCTGGGGAACAGTGACCACCAGTCACTGTGGTTTGAAATCACAGAAAGAGCAGCACCAACCACACAAAAACACGTATCCTGGATTTTAGGGGGCAAACTTTGGGAAAATGGGAGATACTTTGAAAGAGGCATTAAGGGAATGGGGCAGGAATCAGGGGTTGAGGAACATGGGAAGTATTTAAATGGGATTACAAGAGCAACAGAATATGTATTAAGCAGGTTGTGAGAGGAAAAGGAAGAGAGACCATATGGTTTTCCAAAGAGGTAAGCAAAAGTGAAAGCCCAAAAGATTGCATTCAGGCAATACAAAAGACACAGGCAGAAGGGATAGGGAGAAATACCAGGAGAAGCAAAGGGAGCAGGGAGGTCAGTAAGGAAGCCAAAGCTCAGACAGAAGAACACATTGCAAAATCAGTGGGTAGAGGGGACAAAACCTTTTACAGGTACATAAGTGAAAAAAGAAAGGCAAAGGGAGGGATAGTGAGACTGAAGGGGGAGGATGGGGGCTGTGTGGAGGATGACAACAGTAAAGCTGACATATTGAACAGGTATTTCTGCTCAGTCTTTACTGAGGAAGAGGAGGGTAATGGGTCTGAATGGAGTACAAGGGGTGAGAATGTTGCAGAAATGGACACAAGTCCCTTTACACGAGAAGGGTCCTGAAGGAACTGGAAGTAATAAGAGTTGATAAAGCAATGGGGCCAGATGGGAATTTCCCAGGGTCCTTAAAGAACTAAGAGAGGTGGTGGCTGAACCTCTTGCTATCCTGTTTAGCCGATCACTAGAAACAGGGAGGTACCCAAAGACTGGAGGATAGCAGATGTAGTCCCCTTATACAAAGTGGGAACAAAGAGGAAGGGGAACTACAGACCAGTCAGCCTCACCTCGGTAGTGGGGAAGATCATGGAAGCACTATTGAAGGAGAGATTGGTGGAACATCTGGTTGTCAATGGACTACAGGACCCAAGGCAGCATGGTTTCACCAGGGAAGGTCATGTCAGACCAACCTCATTGAATTTTTGACTGGGTGACTAGGAGGTGGATCAGGGGAGGGCAGTGGACAGGCCTATCTGGACTTCAGCAAGGCCTTTGACACTGTGCCACATAGAAGACTATTGCACAAACTGGGGAATATGGGTGTGGGCAGGACAGTAGTGCGGTGGGTAGGTAACTGGCTGGGCAGCAGGACACAGAGGGTGGTGGTAAATGTCTGTCACTCCACAGAGGGAAGAGTGACCAGTGGGGTACCACAGGGATCAGTGCTGGGACCAGTACTATTCAATATCTTCATCAGTGACATTGCACAGGACCTAGAAGGCAGAATTTCACTGTTCGCTGATGAACAAAGCTCTGTAACAGAGTAGACACACCAGAGGGTGTAGACAGAATGAGAAGGGACCTGCAGAAACTTGAAGAATGGTCAGGGGTTTGGCAGTTGAAATTCAATCAAGGAAGAGCAAGATAATGCATATGGGGCACAAAAACCCTGGCACAATATATCAGTTGGGGTGAGGATATAGCATGCACCAAGCAGGAAAGGGATCTTGGAGTTATCATCTCTGATGACCTCAAGGCAGGAAACAATGTGACAAGGCAGCAGGTAAAGCAAATAGGATGCTGGGATGCATAGGCAGGGGCATCACCAGCAGGAAAAGGGAGGTCATAATTCCACTATACAAGACACTAGTGAGGCCGCACCTGGAGGACACTGTGCAGTTCTGGAGACCTTACCTACGTAAGGACATAGACAGGGTAGAGAAGGTTCAGAGGAGGGCAACAAAGATGGTGCATGGATTGCATCACAAGTCCTATGAGGACAGGTTGAAGGCACTGAACATGTACTCCCTGGAGGAGAGGAGGGAGAGAGGGATATGATAGAGACATACAAGTATCTTACAGGGAGGAACAGGGTGCAGGAATGCACTATTTTAAGCGAAAAGATGTTCCAGGACTACAGGGCATGGGATGAAGTTGGAGGAGGACGATTCAGAGGAAACGTGAGGAAGAATTTCTTCACAGAGCGTGGTGGACAAGTGGAACACCCTGCCAGAGAGTGGTGGGGGCTGAAACAATCACGGGATTTAAGAATGCATGGGATAGACATAAAGGAATTCTGGAGGTCAGGGGTAAGGGGCAACAGACTTCCTGGAAAACATAAACTGAACTTACAAACTTAAATGGGCAGACTGGGTGGGCCATAGGCCCTTATCTGCCGACACTGTCTATGTATCTATGTATAAGGCAGTGGTGCTGATGGATGTACTTAATTTTAGTATTTTTTTCAGTTTATTCCACAGGGAGGGCAGCACAAAGCTTATAGCTGCCCTTCCAAAACAAGAGTTAACTTTGTGTACTTTCAATGAGATAGATGTGAAACTTCTCAGGGCATACTTGCCTATTGAGTTTAGTGGGAGATAGTCTATAATATATCGGGGAAGATTTTTGGAAATAGCTCTGAAGGTCCATATAAGTGCATTTCTATCGCACCTATACTGGAGGGAAGTCCACTCCACCCCACTGCTTCATATAAGGAGCAGCGATGCATAGTATAGAGAAGACCTGTGATGAACCTCAAAGGTCTATGATAGAGCGTGGCGAGTTTTGTGAGGTAGGAAGCAGGGCATTAACTATACAAGAAATCAGCGTAGTCTATTAATGAGAGACATGTTGCTTGGACTAGCTGCAGTTTAGCGAATCTAGTTAAAAAGTGAGTTATTCTGAAGAAAGGGCTGAGTCTCTGTCATAATTTTTTGAGTAACTCCTCGATTTGCTCGGTAAATGAGAACCTGTGGTTCAACCAGACTCCCAGGTATTTGAATTTTGAGACAAATTCTAACTTTTCACCTAGAATTGTAGTAATCTGTGGCACTGGTTCTGTAGAGGTCGATTCTGCTGCATGAACGGAAGGAGAGAAAAGCATTGCTTTGGTTTTCTTGGCATTAAGTAATAGCTTTTTATTTAAAAGCTGGTATTGCAACAGGTTGAATTCAGATTGAAGGTCACTACATTTATTTATTTAGATTTTGGTAACCGGGTAAGCCCACTGAGACACAGGGTCCTTTTTTCAGGAGCGACCTGGAATTAGTTACAGAAAGAGAACATGTAAAAAACAGTTATACATTTTTACAGTAATTACATACGTTGCTCAGAAGACATTAGCGGCAGTAGACTGGGGAAACAGTAAGGATTCACAATACAGGTTAAGCGTTATTTGCACTAGATACGTAAGATACACACATGTAGTATTAGAGATAGGGGAAACAGTAAGCATTCACAATAAAGGGTCAAGCATATTTACACTAGTTACATTAGATACAAACATGTAGAAGTTTGAGACCAGTATACAGTCTACATCAAGGTTTAGGAGATACATCCAGTAATGAAAGGAGGTTCAAGGTGGTGCAGCAGAAACAGAGGCCTAGTCTAGGGAGCTAACGGTTACAGCCACAGAGACTGAGATTGAGAAGATATAGTTTGAGTCCAGACTTGAACTGGGTAAGGGTGGTAGAGTCTGACAGGCTAGGAGGTAGAGAGTTCCATAGATGGGAGGCAGCAAATTTAAAGGAGCATTTGCCTTGGTTTGAGCGGATCTTTGGGATGTTGAGGGGATGTCTTGCAGAGGATCGCAGGGTTCGGGTTTGTTCTTTGGGGGAGAGAAGTCCTCTAAGATGGGGAGGGGAACCAAAAGTAGTGAACTTGAAGGCAAGGCAGGCGACAGGGTAAGCTAGTTTGTGCCGAAGTGCAGGCCAGTTTAGTTTCTTAAGTGAACACAGTGATGACTCCTAGAAGAGGAGTTTGTTGCAAAATGAGCCACCCAGTTATATAGAATGGAAAGTTTGTTGAATTCCATCTCGCGGAGGAACTGCAATAGAGGAGCTCCATATAGTATGGAGGGGAGGAGGTTGCAGCTGGCAATAGCCTGGTGTGCAACCGAGGATAGGGAATTCCCCAAGCAGTAGAGGAGGCCAAGTTTTTGGTGGGTGGTCCTAGTTATGGAGTCGATATGGGGTCGGTAGGTCATCTCTTGGTCGAGATGGACCCCAAGGTATTTGAAGCTGTCCAAGACCTCGACTCTTTTTCCTTGATTTGTGCAGATCTGGAGCAGCTGACTCCTGTCAGAGCCCAGCCATCTTGTTCCAAACAGAACAGCTTTAGTTTTTTCCTTATTGAGTTTCAGGGAGTTTGCGGAGAACCGGGCTTCTAGTAATGTGAGGCTATTCTGCAGTTTCATGGTGATGACACTAGGTTGGGATCACTACAGTATATGATGGTGTCATCTACATGCAAGATGAGTTTGCTGAGGGGGCAGCTTTCCTCAATGTTATTGAGGAAGAGTGAAAAGAGCAGGGGGCCCAGGATTGAGCCCTGCAGCTTGTAATGTTGGGCGGCTCAAGTAAAGAACTGTATCATCTGCAAACAGATGAATGTTGGACTTGGTTATGCTGTCATCAGTGTTATTGATATAGATTGCAAATAATAAAGGACCTATGATGGATTCCTGGGGGACACCTCTTAAAAGAGGTTTCAGTGTTGAGAGATCTCCTTCAGCCTTGACCTGCTGGAAGCGGTCGGAGAGGTAGTTATAGAACCACTGCAAAGATAATAAGTCCACGCCTAATGAATTCAGGGAAGAGAGTAGCAGATGATGATCGACAGTGTCAAATGCCTTGCTTAAGTCCAAGAACACAGCACAGATGGAGTTTCTATTATCCAGATCTCTTTGCCAATCATTGGTCACTTTAGCGAGTACTGTGATAGTGCTATGACTGGCTCTAAAACCTGATTGGACAGGGTTTAACAGGTTCGTAGATTCTAGGTAAAGCCTCAGTTGGTCACTTATGATTTTTTCCAGTAGTTTCGACAGAACAGGAAGAATTGAAATCGGCCTGTAATTGTTGAAATCACAGGGACTTCCTGACTTGAACAGTGGTATGATGTTTGCAGATTGAAGGAATGAACCCTTAGGTCAGGGATAGGTTAAATAAGTAAGTTATGGGCACAGCTAGCAAGTGATGGGCCACCTTCAAAAAATATGAGTCAAGGGTGTCCGCACCAGCACTTTTTTTTATATCCAACTTCAGTAACAGGTCTTCGACTTCTTCCAATGAAGTAGGGTGCAAGGAGAATACTGAGTCAGTGACACAGGGTTCAGCATCTTGAGTGCCAACCTGGGAGCATATCAGATTTGCAGGAGAGTTGCCGAATGCTAGTTCTGCAGTAGCAAAGTGATTATTGAAAGCATCCAGAACATCCAACCTATCACTGATAGTATTATTGCCAGAAGAGATCTTGGCTGGTAATGAGTTTCCAGGGATTTTCAAAACTGATTAACGAAACAACACTGCCACTGTTCATGAGGTGGGCTCTCAAAAAGCCTATGTTGCAAATTTGGTGAAAAAATCCAAAAAATGACTGTTTCACATGCGTGCGTTGCGCAGTTTCCATGCTCACTCATAACTTCATGAATTTGTAATAGTTTCACTCCAGATTTTCAATGTTGTAATTTTTCCACACCTCCTTATGAACAGTACAGCTGTCATTTTACACATCCTGGCCGAAATGTGTTCTCGCACTTCCGGCACAGAATAGCGTGGTCGCTGTGGAAAATCAGTTTTCGGGATAGATTGAGAAAATGACAGTGATACTTTTCATGAGCAGAGGTCCTAAAATGCCTATGTTGAAAATTTAGTGACGAAACTCCATAAAATGACTGTGTTACAAGAGTGCATTATGCAGATTCCATGGAAAAAAAAATGACATAACTTCTTAAGTTGCTGAATGCTGACTGTAAAGTACATGCTTTCTGAAATGTAGTTTTTGGCATCCAAAATGTTGTTTGGCTAATAATACATCACATCATGTCATGTGTCCTTCCCTGCCTTTTCCAGAATGCATTTACACTTATGAATTTGGTGTATTGCTTAATATTTAATATGGTTGTTTTAAGAGATGTAAGCCATTATTAGGCAAGCCACATCTTGGACATCACATTTGCAAATAAGATTCTGTGTTGTTAATGCTCCAATGGTACGGTATGGGCCTTACCTACCCCCATTTTGACCAGCCATTTCCTTCATTATGTGTACTAAAATTAAGTTGTTACTGCTGATTATGGTAAAGCCGAGGCTAGGTAGGTGTCTGCTCCCCCAACACACATACACGCAAGCCAGGTCACCAGTCAATGAGCCACTAATATAGTAAATGTGATGTGAATGCAATCAGTTACACCTGGTGTTTTACATCTGTATGTGTTGTTGCCCCCCCCCCGGGCGCACACACACATTCATATGACAATGATGGGGATATATTATGGCATTGATGGTGAGTTGAATGATATATCATCTTTCTATGGATACACATCCACTGGTTCCTGGATGTAACAACAGGAGCAAGCAATGCTGGTCAGAGAGAGTTAAGCACAAACAAACAAATAAATAAACAAGGGTGACTACATAGAGGATTGCTAGCATAGATTAATTGTGGCTTCGCTAATGTAGCTACTAGCTGTTTAGCTAAATTGGAGAAAGACTACATAGCAGTCTGGAGATTACACTGTCTGACCCATCCACCTAGGAGACACATCATCTAATCCATCAGCATATTTTTTGTTTTAATCTTCATTGACATCAGTTCAGCACAAGATTCCTCCTCCACCACACCAAAGACAAGTCCGATACCAAAAACAGCCTCGGACTCCTTTTACTTAATTAAGGGAAAGACTCAGACAGACTCTAGGTACTAGTACTAGCACTAAGAAGAGTAGCAGGTAGCAGCATTGCAAACAACGAATGCATGTATATATGGCGGCAGGTGGCACTCCACTGGCACTGTGATGACTCTGTTCCTTTATAATAGACCCCTGCCAAATGTCAATACAATGTGACTGAATGTGAAAGAGCAGGTGTGCATGTGCACTGCGCAGTGCGCAGTCATGGCTATGGTTGCAGTCAACCCCCCCAACATATATGATAGTTGACCTGCTCCTGTTACAGTGCTGTTGTGTGCGTGGTATGATATCTCCACAAAGGAGGGACTCCTGTCTTAGGTTTATGGAGTGCCCTTCCCACAATCATGACTGCCTGACCTGTGTTAGACTTAATGTACAATTCATTTGGCAGGGCTGTGGTGGCATGGGGAGGGACTTCTGTCTTAAGTTTTATGGAGTGCCCTTAAGTTAAATTCCCCCACACACTGTCAGTCATTGCACTTGTAACAGCTTACTGTTACTGCTACCTCTCTGCTAGTACTACTTCCATCCACTCATCCAGCGGTACCGCCACCAGACCAGATGACTGAGATACCCCCCATGAAGGTCTGTGTGTACCCATTTGAAACTGATTTGGGTTTAAGATGCAGCACAATAGGTAAATGCAAGCATTACTTAAATGGTAGGAGTAATGATGTAATCATTACACAGGGATCTGTTCGGTAATACTTCAATGCGCCTGCAACCCCGGTTGTATTTTATTTTGTATTATATCAAAAAAGCAGTACAGTTAACCTTATGGCTTTCTTAATTTTGTTTTACTGTCCAACAGATAACAGAAGCAGATGAGAGTGCAATAGTTGTAGCAGAACCAGAGAATACTAGTGAGAGTAGTGAGACCAACATGACTGCAGAACCAGAAACAGTACATTCGAGTCATGGCACAGAAACAGAATCACTTGAGACATCCATGAGAAAAAGAAGTCAGCGACATCCTATATATGACTATTACAAGAGTAGTTCTAGTAATTCTAATGATGAGAAATCGGTAACAGATTAGAGATGTAAATTATGTAAGGAAAAAAACATTATAAAAGTGAAAGGGTCAACGACAAGTAATCTTCTTAGACACATCGAGTGCATGCATCACTCCCAATACACTATCTTTCAAGGGGTACACAAGGAGTACCAAGAAGCCAAATGAAGGTCAAGTGGTGTGACTGTGCAGTCTGGAGTAAAACCAGACCCAAAAGTCCATGGCAGATTTTATTAAATATAAAAAGATGTTACCATTAAAAGAAAAAAAAATGGATAAAACCCTAGCATTAATGGTGGCAATTGTTTCACAGCCATTGTCAGTTGCTGAAAATGAAGAGTTTCGCAATTTTGTTAATGCACTTCATCCAAATTATGAACTACCATCTAGAAAGGTTTTATCCTATTCACTGATGCCTGACATATACGAAACAGTGAAAGCAAACGTTATTAAAGAGTTGGAAAATGCTAAGTATGTTGCTATTACTTTTGACATGTGGACATCACGTGCAAATGATGCTTATGTGGGTCTCACAGCACATGTCCTTGATAACCAATTTACACGGAAAAACTTTTGTTTGGGCTTTCGCTCTTTTCAAGAGAAACATACAGCTGAGAATGTAGTGGAACAGATCTGTTCCTTACTAGAAGAGTTTGGAGTTCCTCTTGAAAAAGTTTGTTCTTTGACAGGTGACAATGACTCAAATATCACTAAAGCTATCAGCTTACTCGGTCTTACTGATAAACATAGTAGATGTATTGGTCATTGCTTTCATCTGATAGTAACCGCAGCAGTTAAACAAGTAAGGGTAGCGGACAAAGTTCTAGACAAGTGCCATGCACTAAGTAAATTTTTCTGAAACAGCCCAGCAGCAACATCATTACTGAGAGATATGCCGATAAGAAATTCTCTTCCAGAGAAGAAGCTTAAAATTGATGTGGCCACTAGGTGGAACAGTGCATATGAAATGGCCAAACGTATTTCGCAGCAAGACACTGCTATCAATGCAGCTCTATCGACTGTGCATACAGCAAAATGGAGGTCACGAAATGTGCCACAGTCACTTGTGACCCATGAGTCTGACATTCTGAATGACATAATATTAATATTAAAACCTTTTATGAGTGCCACTGAGAAACTGTCAGGACAAAAGTATGTAACGTCTTCTATGGTTATCCCAATGCTAACTGAGATGCAGTCTGAATTAGTTTAATTGAGCAGAATGAGATGCATTCAGATTCTGAAAATAGTGACAAGGAAGGTAATGATGGTGCAACTGACAGTAGAGGCACGATGAACTTTGGATGACAGGTCATCTCCAGACTGCTATTTAAACTCTGAAATTCAGATCTGACATAACAGATTTGAGAACATAGAGAAACACACAATATTAGGTAAGGCAACTATTTTAGATCCGCAGTTTAAAATGTTTGGTTTCCAAGATGATAGTGTTGCACAGTCACATTTGAAAACACTTGAGGCAGAACTACAAGAACTAACCAAATCATCTACGAATGCAGACAGTCCAACCACCACCACTGACACCCAGTCTCACTCTGATCCAGTTACCAAACCACCTCATGCTAATAAACAAAACTTGCAGGAAAGTAATTTCTGGAAAATAATATCTAAAAAAAAACTTGAATCTGCTTGTGCAAAGAAAAGCTCAATTTCTGAGCTAGAACTGTACATAAATGAAGATATAGAGAACTACACCATTGATGTATACACTTGGTGGGGACAAAAGGCATACAAATACCCATACCCAGGGGTGCCAAGTTTTGAAAAATGTTGTGGGTGCTCAGGGTAATTATAAAAGACCAGGGGTTTGGGGGCCGCCTAGGCCCCCAGAAGCTATAGGATGTTTCATACTTTGTGGTGCATTTTGGGGGTTATTTTAATACATTTTAGAATGTATATGCACCACCACCTCTACTCTACTGCAGAGGATGTAAGAGTGCCTTTGTGGGCTCTTTGATGCCTGGCAAGGTGCTAAGACCCATAGCAGGGTGCTCTGGAGATCTTTGATGCCTCCAGGTGTTGCAAGCATGCCAATTTAGATTTCAGGTAACAATACCACCACCCCATGAGATGTAAGCATTCCCTGGAGCACTCCATACACTGTCTCAAGAAATTGTACCAGTTATTATGAAAGAAAATAATGCTGCCTGTGCAAGATTTGGGCTATGAATATTTTTCACACACCCTAGGTGTGTGATAATCTAATAAACCCCTCAAGCGAGGTTTTTTTTGTGCTTATCACGCACCTCAGAAGTGTGTGAAAATCCTCCTAACACACACCTGCACTACATACCTCTCAGCTGTTATGAAAGTCACATAGCACTATTGTTATTTCAGTCACATTTTTGAGTTAAATTGATAAAACATTCCTAACACTAAACATTTGAGGCCCACAATTCTTAGAGATATTATTCTTTAAAATTAGAAAGTGATTCACACTCTGGCCATTTCCTCTGGATTTGGAAGGTCAGTGAGTGCTATGCATTTCAGTGATGAAACACTGAGAGGTATACTGCATGGACATGTTTCTCTAAGTATTCCAAAGTGTAAAAACACACACACACGTACACACACACACACAGACACACACACACACACACAGACATACACACTTCATAGTGCAATGTCTCTTTTTTGTCCTGCCATGACACTCAAGCTCTTGCCTCAAAAATTAGGGACAAAGTGCCAGAATCAGGGGCACATCTTTAAATTTAGTAATATTTACTCAGAAAGCTGGTAGAATAAGGGGATTTGTGTAAGATGCATTTTCTGAAGAACAAGTTTGTAATTTTAATGTTTAACTTTATTTTGTGCTTACTATCCCTACAGTTCAGTCACAAAAACAAAAATTTTATAAGGGACGGGAACATTTTGAGGCAAATATCAGGGACATCCCTGAAAATAAGGGACAGTTGAGAGGTTATATTTTCAATGGATCAAAGAGAAGGGAAGCTGAATGGAGTCATTTCCAATTACAAGAATATTTATCATCCCTGATCTTTCAGCGCTGATCAGACGAGAGCTTATATCATAATACCGCCTTCTCACAGAGGAGGGTGTAGTGGCCCCTGCCCCTGGGCTAAATAGGGCTAACCAACAGCAGAAGCTGCAACAAATCAGATTAAATTAAGCCATCAAAAAGCAGCCTTGACTATTAATCCTACTGTTAGTACCAATGCATCAGTGGCACAAAAAATGCATGTATCACACTTTAAAGAACCTGCACTTCTTTAATCAGATTACCTGTGGTGCTGCTCCCTAAGCATCTGAGTCAATACTGTGGCAAACCATGATGTGTCTTTGACCACTAATGAGCTCTTGACAGCAGTGCCATGTGACAGGGACTGAAACAGTGAACACAGAACTGGGGGTACAGGGCTTTGGTCCTGGGACCAGTGTTGAAATTACAGGGGGCTTGTCAGGGCTTACCCCCTCCAGCTCTGAAGACAGCCCTGGTAGCTCATGATTCACTGCCACTGACTTATAATAATAGGAATGGGGCTCAATTTACAGATATGGACCTCTGTGTCCCTCTCCCAGCTCCCAAAACTCAAAGTTTAATTCCAACACAGCTTGGAACTGGGCCCTGGAGATAGGGTTTGGGAACAGCGGGACCCAGTGCCAGTAAGTAGAGTAGGGATGGGGAAAAGGGGACATGGGGCTATGGATAGGGAGACACCTAGTCTGGGGGCATGGAGGTTGAGGACACAGGGCTAGGAACTGGATATGCAGAACCTGGGACAAAGAACAGAAATCTGAGGGCAAGGTACACAAAACTTGAGACAGAGCACAAATCTGAGGGCAGGGTACACAGAACTTGGGACAGAGAGCACAAATCTGAGGGCAGAGGAGAGGGGACACAAGACTGGGGACAAGGGGACACATAACATTGGGGCTGGAGGGGCACCAACAGTGGATAAACAGGAGAGGACTCATACGCTCAGACACACAGTGTGTAAAATCTAATTGCAGTGTCTCTTCTTCTTGTATCCTGTTACAGTAACCAGATTACAAAACTTATTTCTGTATTTTTATGTTAGTCCATATCCATTCACATTCAATCAAGCCAAGTAGAAATCAAAAACTGGGGAACTATTTACTCAGCTGTGCATCTCTGCTGGCTTAATTTACTGTCTCCAAAACAGACCCTTTTTTTTTATTTTTGATTAGCTTATTCAGGCAGGAAGTTGAACAAAAATAAGAAATGAGTGATTCCTAGCCGAATCCTTCTTCTGCTGTGCAACAACACATCTACTTTGCTCTCCTGTTTTCAAAACACAACACATTCACCATCCCTATTCCAAACAGAAACACTCAACTACTCTCTCCCTGTGACTTGCTCTGTGCAGATCTTTTTTCCCTTTTAGTTTAGTTGCTAAATTGTCCATTCCAGACGAGAGCGAGAGAGACATAAACAGTTTCACTTTCAAATTCTCACTGACCTTCTGCAGCGCGGGAGG
This sequence comes from Neoceratodus forsteri, assembly GCA_016271365.2. Taxonomy (NCBI): domain Eukaryota; kingdom Metazoa; phylum Chordata; order Ceratodontiformes; family Ceratodontidae; genus Neoceratodus; species Neoceratodus forsteri. The sequence continues at coordinate 214,078,312 of JADMNL010000026.1, read as the reverse complement.
GAAGGCTCACTCATTTCAAGTAGTGTAGCTGAGATTGTGAGATCGTAAATCGTAGCCACGCCGGCACGTCAGGTCTCTGAGACTCTCAGGGACAGGATCATGTGATGCAGAACAGTGAGATTTTTAAAGGAGTATACATGCCCAAACATAAGACGGCTCGTTGCCAGACTCAAGGGGAACGGGACAGCCGATGTGTTCACAGTTAAAGGAGCAGCAGTGCAAGAGTAATGTAAAATACAGAAATCTGCCACTGCACTGCTGCTTTCAGCTGTTTTATGGTGGAATCGGAATAAATTAAAATCGTACCGCTCATATTCTCAGTTAATATGATGAACAGTCCGTTCTTTGTGGGTGCCCAGTTTAACTTTGTGGGTGCTCAAGCACCTGAGCACCCGCGCTGTCGGCGCCCCTGCCCATACCTTTCTAAAATTGCACAGAAATATCTCTGTGGAACTGTATCATCTGTTCCAAGTAAACAACTGTTCAGCAAAACTGGAGATACTGTATAGTAAGTAACAGACGTTACTGCTTAAAACCTGCACACATTGACATGTTAACATTCATCAGAACAAATGCATCATAGAATTCTTAAAGTTATTCTCTGATGCTTTAGGAATTCATTTCCCAAACTCCAATTACATGTTGATCTGATACTATCAGGACCACCACACAACCATCATTGTAATATGCCTGTGGCCTGCGCTGCTGGTAAAGCTGTCAGGTTTTACTACTTCTGTTAAGATTTCTTGGTAGCATACTTAAACTCTGTCTCTGCTATAATAACAGCCTCTAATTGTCAAAGTCATACCCTTGAGCTGTTCTACAAAAGAATGACAGAATCGTAACACTGCCTCAGTGCCTGGACTACCCATCAGCAAGTCCACTCCACTTACTGTCCTTCACCACAATCATTTGCTTGAACATATTAATTTGTAGCATCCTAACAGGGAAACTGCGGGCAAAGGGCAACACACCATTGAATCCTATGGGGGAGATTTTCAGAATATTAATATGCAATGCATCTGTAAGCTAGCTGACCTGTGATGACACAAATGCTAGTCACAGCTCAAGTAATACTGCCACAATTACTTGAGCAGTGCAGGTAGCTTATCTGCTTGGTAGTGTTCTGAATATTTCCCATCCAGAATAGATTGGAATCAACTGAGTGAACGCTGCTCACCTGCACTGTTCCTTGTGGGAGATCACGAAAGATTCAAGTGTTGGATTGTGGTCAACTGACAGGAGGTGTGGATCAACTCACCACCGATAGTTCAGTCATTGTTATGCTTCCTTCATTCCCTTACTGGACACTATTTTTTTTTTTTTTTTTATTTAAACAGCAGTTTGGAAAACCTTTGAGCCATAGGCTCATTTACAAAGGTACCTTGTCACAGTAAGACAAACCAAAATACACAGTATAGCAGTACAACACATAAGTATAACAGTAAAATTAAGACATAGATACAAACAAGCTGGTACAGGTAGGATGGATGCAAACAATACCAGAGTTATGTTGTCCTTAGCAGCTTAGTAATAAGCTTTGTCATAAGTATTGAGTAACGGCTTTGACTAGTGGCAGTTACAGCATCGGGTGTTAATAAGGTGGTTACGATGAAGTTTTGAAGCACGATATAGTTGGAGCTCGGAGATGGAGGGGGCAGTGTGTTGAACCAGGAGGGGCCCTAAGTAGAAGGCTCTTTGGCCATGAGGAGGTCCTAGCTCTAGGGATAACAAGAGAGGTTTTCCAAGAAGTCCAGTATGAACTAGTGGAACAGAGCGGCGATGGTGGTGGTCAATCCTGGTGGGGAAAGCCCAAGGAGGGTCTTTTTTTTAAGGGTACAGGTAAGATATTTGAGGCGCTCGTCGAGATCAAGTACCAGCGCTTTAGCATACAGTAGACAGGTGTGTGTCATCCTAGGAGCTCCAGTAATTAACCTGCAGGCCTTATTCAGAGTAGTGCGAATTTTATGGAGTGCGGTCTGATCAGCAGCACCATACACCGGCAGTCCATAGTCCACTAGGGACAGGATAGAGGAGGTGACTGTGAGTTGAAGAGCCTCCGGGGGGAGGCAGTGTTAATACCGATGTAAGATGCCCAATCGGATATTAGTGGCAGTGGCTAGGGCAGCGATGTGTCCATGGAAGGAGAGGGAGGGGTCAAAATGGATCCCTAGGTATTTATAGGAGCAAACTTGTTTGAGTGGGAATGAGGACCCAGAGTGAATGAGGAGTTTGAAGTTGCAGGACTTTGTTTTGGGGATGAGTGAAGAACATGGTTTTGGTTTTTTTAAGATTTATCACCAATCTATGTTCCTTGAACCAGCCCTCAGCTTCAGTGAAGGACTTCTGCAGCGAGTCCTGGAGGGTAGTAGGGTTACGATTTGAGGCAAAGATGACTGCATCATCAGCGTACAATAGAATGTTTCCCGAGCAAGAGCGTGGAAGGGTGTTAAGGTAAAGGGAGAATAGTAAGGGGCCCAGAATGGAGCCCTCGGGAACCCCAGAAAAGATGGGACAGATGTCTGAGTAGGTCCCATTAATTTTTACATGCTGTGAGCGGTCAGACAGATAACTGGTGCACCAGGAGATAGGCCCAGCAGCAAAACCAGAGAGACTAAGGGCATCAAGAAGGAGGGGGTGGGAGACAGTGTCGAAAGCTTCGAGAGGTCAATGAAGACAGCACCAGCCAGAGAACCAGTGTCTAAGGAGGGTGGAAAGTTGGAGAACTCTAGGAGGGCTGTGTTGGTACTGTGGCCGCTCGGAAGCCATGCTGCTCAGGACAAAGGACATTATAGGTGGAGAGGTAGTCAGAGATTTGAGAGGCCACCACTTTTCCAAGGCCTTGGAGAGAGAGAGAGAATGGAGATCGGTCGATAGTTTCCAGCCACAGTCCTATCACCACCTTTAAAGATAGGGGTGACAGTGGTGACTTTCCAGGCAGTTGGAACCTTCCCAGGCAAAGAGAGTGGTTGTTGAGGCATGTGATTGGGGTAAGGACTGTGTCTAAGACCAGCCGTAGGATACACGATCAGGGTGTCACTGCCTGTACTATTATTCTTGAGGGCAGTGACAAGGTGCGCCTAAGTTCTTGGGCAGAAACACGGCGGAGGAGAAATAAGGCGAAAGATTTACGGCAGGTGCTGGGGAGGAGGGTCAAAAATTTGTAGGGAGGATAGGGCTAAGGTCAGTGAATGAGGTGTTGAGGTGGTTGGCTATGAGGGCTGGGTCTGAGGAGATCACACCATTAATGTTGATCTGGGTGGGTGGGGGGAAATGTGCACTCCCATTTAACTGTTTAATGTTATCCCAGAAGGTTCTGGGATTCCCCCATGAGGCAGTGAGTGAGGACCGATAGTGCTCAGACTTGGCCTTTCTGATGGCCCGAGTGCACTTGTTTCGGGCGGCAGCATATAACCGCCTGTCATTGGGCCGGCCAGTCTCAATGGCACGGTGCCATAGGTTGTCCCTCTGTTTGAGCTGGTGGATCAAAGCTGGGGTAACCCAGGGGGCATTCTTCCTTTTAGAACGGCGGGTCAACACTGGGGCAAAGATATCACAGGCATTATTAAAAGTTTGGGTAAAGAAGGAGAGAGCTGTGTCGATGTCAGGAGTTGCCTGTATAGGAGACCAGTCAATTTGGGACAGAAGTTCCTTAAGTTTTATCAGTCCACCAGGTATTAAACACCACCGGCATGTGGACTGTGCTACGGGTTTGGGGACTGAGGTTGACCAATGAAATAGAATGGGGGAGTGATCGCTGAGAGAGTCTGGGAGGACTTGTACATTGGGGATCCGATTAGGGCGGTTGGTGAGTACCACATCAAGCAGGGTACTGGAGCCTCTCTTGGGGTTAGTCCTGGTAGGGTGGGTAACTAGTTGCGTTAGGTCTATTGCAGAAAAGGAGTCTCAGGTAGAAGAGGAGGAGGCTGAGCCAGTTGACATTTAAGTCACCCACCAGAATTTGATCAGCGGAAGGAGGTAGAGAGGTAAGGTATTCTGTAAGAGAGGCAATGGCTCTGCTTTGGTCCCTGGAGGCACGTATGCAGTAGTCAGATAAAGGGGTCCTCTAAAGGGTCAGGTTAGTTTCACGTAAGCGCCTGGGCCCTGAGTCAAGGGATGGGAGTGGGCAGGGCTAGTACGAGGAGAGATTCCTTGACATAAATAGCGCAACGCCTGCCTCCCAACATGGTCAGACCGGAAAAGGGTGAAACCAGGAAGGGAGACTAGGGAGTCAGGGGAGGATTTTGACAGCCAAGTCTCAACCAGGGTGATGACATCAGGGTTAATTGATGTGACCAGGCATTGTAGTGAGTCAAACTTTTTTAGGAGGCTACAGATATTCATGGAGGCCATGCATAGGCCTGTGGTGCGAGTTGGGGAGCTCCTGGGAACCGGGCCAGGGTTTGGATGACTGTTCCCTGACAGGAGTAGTAGCATGACTAACACCCTGGCTGGGAGATGGTGAGAGGTTTTCCTACAATTGACATGAGAGGGAGGGAAGGGGAGGCTAAGGGAGCAGGGGGTGGGCAGGGAGGTACAGGAGGGGAAAGCAAGAATAAGAAGACACACAGATGTGCCTGAGGTGAAGAGAAAACTAGGGAGAGGGCAGGGGGGATGGGGACACACAGAGGTCCCAAGCGGCAGGAGAGGAGGTTCAGGAGCAAGGGGAGGGAGGGGTGCCAGGGCACAGTGTGGACTAGCAGATGGGTAAGTGGGTAAGTGCACTGCTAGTGGGGATAGGCACAGGCAGAGCATGAGGCAGGGCCAATACATTGTGATGAGCAAGATCCCAGGGAAGTAGTGCCATACAGGTAGGAGTAGGAAGTAGTGAGGGAGCATAGGTCCCTCTAGTGGCCAGCAGGTACAACCTGCAAATGGCAAAGTGGGGAGATAGGTTCTGGACAACAGGACGTGATATCACCGGATGTGATGTCACGGGTGGATCACTTAAATTGACAGCCGCCCCTGGGTGGGAGGGTGGTTAGGCAGGCGGGCAGACGGCGAAGCGCCTGGGCTAGCACCCCTCTGCAGGCATCCAGACGAAGAGAAGAGGCTCTCTTTACCTCAAAGTTATCAGGCTGGAGATTTGGCTTCCTCAGCTACTCAGGTGAGCTGCTTGTGCTTCAGTTGCATGATTGTCCCGAGTGCCTAGCTTGGGGAGCTGCCTATGTTGTGGAGAAAACAAAGCCTCTCATTACTATGCAGCGGGAGAATATGTTGTGACTTACACAAAGGAGCTCAACTCTAAGCAAATGGCTATTCCAAAATGAGGTCACACTAGGACCCAGCTAACCTAATGCCTTCAGTAACAAGCACAATTAGCTCAATACCACCATATTAAACAAGTCTGATCTATATTAGCTGCTTGGTATATCTGGCTTTAAGATGAAATCAGCAAGGCAGCTCTAGAAAAGCCAGTGAGTCCCTAGCTTTACACTTCAGCAATTAGTAGCACAAAGAGAATCAAATAACAAGCCCACCCAGAGGTGAACAGGAACAAAGTTCATAAAATATAAGTGTTCATCAGGTAGCACCCCTGTGCAGGCATCCAATGAAGAGAAGAGGCTCTCTTTACCTCGAAAGTTATCAGGCTGGAGATTTGGCTTCCTCAGCTACTCAGGTGAGCTGCTTGTGTTTCAGTTGCTTGATTGTCCCGAGTGCCTAGCTTGGGGCTGCCTATGTTGTGGAGAAAACAAAGCCTCTCATTACTATGCAGCGGGAGAATATGTTGTGACTTACACAAAGGAGCTCCACTCTAAGCAAACAGGGCTATTCCAAAATGAGGTCACACTAGGACCCAGCTAACCTCATGCCTTCAGTAACAAGCACAATTAGCTCAATACCACCATATTAAACAAGTCTGATCTATATTAGCTGCTTGGTATATCTGGCTTTAAGATGAAATCAGCAATTAGCTCCAAATACCACCATATTAAACAAGTCTGATCTATATTAGCTGCTTGGTATATCTGGCTTTAAGATGAAATAAGCAAGGCAGCTCTAGAAAAGCCAGTGAATCCCTAGCTTTACACTTCAGCAATTAGTAGCACAAAGAGAATCAAATAAGAAGCCCACCCAGTGGTGAACAGGAACAAAGTTCATAAAATATAAGTGTTCATCAGGTGGCACCCCTCTGCAGGCGTCCAGATGAAGAGAAGAGGCTCTCTGTACCTCGAAAGTTATCAGGCTGGAGATCTGGCTTCCTCAGCTACTCAGGTGAGCTGCTTGTGCTTCAGTTGCTTGATTGTCCCGAGTGCCTAGCTTGGGGGAGCTGCCTATGTTGTGGAGAAAACAAAGCCTCTCATTACTATGCAGTGGGAGAATATGTTGTGACTTACACAAAGGAGCTCCACTCTAAGCAAACAGGGCTATTCCAAAATGAGGTCACACTAGGACCCAGCTAACCTAATGCCTTCAGTAACAAGCACAATTAGCTCAATACCACCATATTAAACAAGTCTGATCTATATTAGCTGCTTGGTATATCTGGTTTTAAGATGAAATCAGCAAGGCAACTCTAGAAAAGCCAGTGAGTCCCTAGCTTTACACTTCAGCAATTAGTAGCACAAAGAGAATCAAATAACAAGCCCACCCAGTGGTGAACAGGAACAAAGTTCATAAAATATAAGAGTTCATCAGGTAGCACCCCTCTGCAGGCATCCAGATGAAGAGAAGAGGCTCTCTTTACCTCGAAAGTTATCAGGCTGGAGATTTGGCTTCCTCAGCTACTCAGGTGAGCTGCTTGTGCTTCAGTTGCTTGATTGTCCCGAGTGCCTAGCTTGGGGGAGCTGCCTATGTTGTGGAGTAAACAAAGCCTCTCATTACTATGCAGCGGGAGAATATGTTGTGACTTACACAAAGGAGCTCCACTCTAAGCAAACAGGGCTATTCCAAAATGAGGTCACACTAGGACCCAGCTAACCTAATGCCTTCAGTAACAAGCACAATTAGCTCAATACCACCATATTAAACAAGTCTGATCTATATTAGCTGCTTGGTATATCTGGCTTTAAGATGAAATCAGCAATTAGCTCCAAATACCACCATATTAAACAAGTCTGATCTATATTAGCTGCTTGGTATATCTGGCTTTAAGATGAAATCAGCAAGGCAACTCTAGAAAAGCCAGTGGGTCCCTAGCTGTACACTTCAGCAATTAGTAGCACAAAGAGAATCAAATAACAAGCCCACCCAGTGGTGAACAGGTACAAAGTTCATAAAATATAAGTGTTCATCAGGTAGCACCCCTCTGCAGGCACCCAGATGAAGAGAATAGGCTCTCTTTACCTCGAAAGTTATCAGGCTGTAGATTTGGCTTCCTCAGCTACTCAGATGAGCTGCTTGTGCTTCAGTTGCTTGATTGTCCTGAGTGCCTAGCTTGGGGGAGCTGCCTATGTTGTGGAGAAAACAAAGCCTCTCATTACTATGCAGTGGGAGAATATGTTGTGACTTACACAAAGGAGCTCCACTCTAAGCAAACAGGGCTATTCCAAAATGAGGTCACACTAGGACCCACCTAACCTAATGCCTTCAGTAACAAGCACAATTAGCTCAATACCACCATATTAAACAAGTCTGATCTATATTAGCTGCTTGGTATATCTGGCTTTAAGATGAAATCAGCAATTAGCTCCAAATACCAGCATATTAAACAAGTCTGATCTATATTAGCTGCTTGGTATATCTGGCTTTAAGATGAAATCAGCAAGGCAACTCTAGAAAAGCCAGTGAGTCCCTAGCTTTACACTTCAGCATTAGTAGCACAAAGAGAATCAAATAACAAGCCCACCCAGTGGTGATCAGGAACAAAGTTCATAAAATATAAGTGTTCATCAGGTAGCACCCCTCTGCAGGCGTCCAGACGAAGAGAAGAGGCTCTCTTTACCTCGAAAGTTATCAGGCTGGAGATTTGGCTTCCTCAGCTACTCGGGTGAGCTGCTTGTGCTTCAGTTGCTTGATTGTCCCGAGTGCCTAGCTTGGGGAGCTGCCTATGTTGTGGAGAAAACAAAGCCTCTCATTACTATGCAGCGGGAGAATATGTTGTGACTTACACAAAGGAGCTCCACTCTAAGCAAACAGGGCTATTCCAAAATGAGGTCACACTAGGACCCAACTAACCTAATGCCTTCAGTAACAAGCACAATTAGCTCAATACCACCATATTAAACAAGTCTGATCTATATTAGCTGCTTGGTATATCTGGCTTTAAGATGAAATCAGCAATTAGCTCCAAATACCACCATATTAAACAAGTCTGATCTATATTAGCTGCTTGGTATATCTGGCTTTAAGATGAAATCAGCAAGGCAACTCTGGAAAAGCCAGTGAGTCCCTAGCTTTACACTTCAGCATTAGTAGCACAAAGAGAATCAAATAAGAAGCCCACCCAGTGGTGAACAGGAACAAAGTTCATAAAATATAAGTGTTCATCAGGTAGCACCCCTCTGCAGGCGTCCAGACGAAGAGAAGAGGCTCTCTTTGCCTCGAATGTTATCAGGCTGGAGATTTGGCTTCCTCAGCTACTCAGGTGAGCTGCTTGTGCTTCAGTTGCTTGATTGTCCCGAGTTCCTAGCTTGGGGAGGGAGCTGCCTATGTTGTGGAGAAAACAAAGCCTCTCATTACTATGCAGTGGGAGAATATGTTGTGACTTACACAAAGGATCTCCACTCTAAGCAAACAGGGCTATTCCAAAATGAGGTCACACTAGGACCCAGCTAACCTAATGCCTTCAGTAACAAGCAGAATTACCTCAATACCACCATATTAAACAAGTCTGATCTATATTAGCTACTTGATATATCTGGCTTTAAGATGAAATCAGCAATTAGCTCCAAATACCACCATATTAAACAAGTCTGATCTATATTAGCCGCTTGGTATATCTGGCTTTAAGATGAAATCAGCAAGACAACTCTAGAAAAGCCAGTGAGTCCCTAGCTTTACACTTCAGCAATTAGTAGCACAAAGAGAATCAAATAAGAAGCCCACCCAGTGGTGAACAGGAACAAAGTTCATAAAATATAAGTGTTCATCAGGTAGCACCCCTCTGCAGGCGTCCAGTTGAAGAGAAGTGGCTCTCTTTACCTCGAAAGTTATCAGGCTGGAGATTTGGCTTCCTCAGCTACTTAGGTGAGCTGCTTGTGCTTCAGTTGCTTGATTGTCCCAAGTGCCTAGCTTTTGGGGGGGAGCTGTCTATGTTGTGGAGAAAACAAAGCCTCTCATTACTATGCAGCGGGAGAATATGTTGTGACTTACACAAAGGAGCTCCACTCTAAGCAAACAGGGCTATTCCAAAATGAGGTCACACTAGGACCCAGCTAACCTAATGCCTTCAGTAACAAGCACAATTAGCTCAATACCACCATATTAAACAAGTCTGATCTATATTAGCTGCTTGGTATATCTGGCTTAAAGATGAAATCAGCAAGGCAACTCTAGGAAAGCCAGTGAGTCCCTAGCTTTACACTTCAGCAATTAGTAGCACAAAGAGAATCAAATAACAAGCCCACCCAGTGGTGAACAGGAACAAAGTTCATAAAATATAAGTGTTCATCAGGTAGCACCCCTCTGCAGGCGTCCAGACGAAGAGAAGAGGCTCTCTTTACCTTGAAAGTTATCAGGCTGGAGATTTGGCTTCCTCGGCTACTCAGGTAAGCTGCTTGTGCTTCAGTTGCTTGATTGTCCCAAGTGCCTAGCTTGGGGCTGCCTATGTTGTGGAGAAAACAAAGCCTCTCATTACTATGCAGCGGGAGAATATGTTGTGACTTACACAAAGGAGCTCCACTCTAAGCAAACAGGGCTATTCCAAAATGAGGTCACACTAGGACCCAGCTAACCTAATGCCTTCAGTAACAAGCACAATTAGCTCAATACCACCATATTAAACAAGTCTGAGCTATATTAGCTGCTTGGTATATCTGGCTTTAAGATGAAATCAGCAATTAGCTCCAAATACCACCATATTAAGTCTGATCTATATTAGCTGCTTGGTATATCTGGCTTTAAGATGAAATCAGCAAGGCAACTCTAGAAAAGCCAGTGAGTCCCTTGCTTTACACTTCAGCAATTAGTAGCACAAAGAGAATCAAATAACAAGCCCACCCAGTGGTGAACAGGAACAAAGTTCATAAAATATAAGTGTTCATCTGGTAGCACCCCTCTGCAGGTGTCCAGACGAAGAGAAGAGGCTCTCTTTACCTCGAAAGTTATCCGGCTGGAGATTTGGCTTCCTCAGCTACTCAGGTGAGCTGCTTGTGCTTCAGTTGCTTGATTGTCCCGAGTGCCTAGCTTGGGGCGGGGGCTGCCTCAAAGTTATCAGGCTAGAGATTTGGCTTCCTCAACTACTCAGGTGAGCTGCTTGTGCTTCAGTTGCTTGATTGTCCCGAGTGCCTAGCTTGGGGGGCTGCCTCGAAAGTTATCAGGCTGGAGATTTGGCTTCCACAACTACTCAGGTGAGCTGCTTGTGCTTCAGTTGCTTGATTGTCCCGAGTGCCTAGCTTGGGGGGAGCTGCCTCGAAAGTTATCAGGCTGGAGATTTGGCTTCCTCAGCTACTCAGGTGAGCTGCTTGTGCTTCAGTTGCTTGATTGTCCCGAGTGCCTAGCTTGGGGAGGGGAGCTGCCTCAAAAGTTATCAGGCTGGAGATTTGGCTTCCTCAGCTACTCAGGTGAGCTGCTTGTGCTTCAGTTGCTTGATTGTCCCGAGTGCCTAGCTTGGGGGGTTGCCTATGTTGTGGAGAAAACAAAGCCTCTCATTACTATGCAGCGGGAGAATATGTTGTGACTTACACAAAGGAGCTCCACTCTAAGCAAACAGGGCTATTCCAAAATGAGGTCACACTAGGACCCAGCTAACCTAATGCCTTCAGTAACAAGCACAATTAGCTCAATACCACCATATTAAACAAGTCTGATCTATATTAGCCGCTTGGTATATCTGGCTTTAAGATGAAATCAGCAATTAGCTCCAAATACCACCATATTAAACAAGTCTGATCTATATTAGCTGGTTGGTATATCTGGCTTTAAGATGAAATCAGCAAGGCAACTCTAGAAAAGCCAGTGAGTCCCTAGCTTTACACTTCAGCAATTAGTAGCACAAAGAGAATCAAATAACAAGCCCACCCAGTGGTGAACAGGAACAAAGTTCATAAAATATAAGTGTTCATCAGGTAGCACCCCTCTGCAGGTGTCCAGATGAAGAGAAGAGGCTCTCTTTACCTCAAAAGTTATCCGGCTGGAGATTTGGCTTCCTCAGCTACTCAGGTGAGCTGCTTGTGCTTCAGTTGCTTGATTGTCCCGAGTGCCTAGCTTGGGGAGCTGCCTCAAAAGTTATCAGGCTGGAGATTTGGCTTCCTCAACTACTCAGGTGAGCTGCTTGTGCTTCAGTTGCTTGATTGTCCCGAGTGCCTAGCTTGGGGGGAGGGGGGAGCTGCCTCGAAAGTTATCAGGCTGGAGATTTGGCTTCCTCAGCTACTCAGGTGAGCTGCTTGCACTAGCATTAGGTATGATGATTTACACAAGTAGGGACTGTTGTCACTGAAGAGTAGCTTGCTGCAGTGTGAAGAAGCCCAGTAAGTACATAACCTCACACCTCTCAGCTCAGCAGTAGTGGTCAAATAAATATTCATGGTGCATTTGGAGCAATTACAGTGACTTGGTTTCAATTCAGCTGTGATGGTATGGGCTGTCTGTTTCAACTGTTATGGTATATCAACCTGAGCTTCATGTTGAGCTTTACTTGTCTAATAAAGTGCCATGTTGAAACCTCTGTGTTCCATTCTGAACTTACTCTGCTTTGTTTCACACTTAGTTCAGGAATGAGAAAAAGCATGTGTCACAGTCAAGCAATGACAGGCTTGTGTAGTGACAGCCAAGACTGAGTTCACAAATACAAAATCAAATTATAATAGCTATTGAATATGTTCTGCTGGCTGGTTGATAAAACCGAAATATTTGAGTTTTCATGATGATTGTATTGCAATACTTAGGTTAGGGCTTAAAAAATGTATATTTGTCTGACTCTGTGCTACACCAAATTAAAGGAGGAGCATGGTATGTCAGAATTGTACTCCAACATTTATAAGGTGGCTTGTATCCAAACAACTTTACTTAATCAACAATGTATTGGTCTGCATCTTGCTTCATGAAGAGTGCGTTTATGAAAATGAAAATTGACAATACCCCATCATGTTATCTTATTCGCAAGCAGTTCTCTATATCAATACAGCATAGTAGCACTTGAATTGCTGATTGGGGGGGGGGGCTTCTACTGCACGTATACAAAAACATATGCACTACTCCAGTCCAACAAATTGTGTATCAGTCATCAGATTTGGTAGTGGCACTGTGCCTACTCAACCTAACATAGCAAAACATCAACTGTCAGCAAAAATGTTTACTGATTTCTTGATGTAAACTGCATAAATTTAAATGAGCAGTCCCTTTGCGGGGGGGGGAGCTCGCTTGTGATTATACTACAGAAACTCAGTGGTGGCTGGCAGGCACTGTGCCAACTCAGCCTAACATAACAAAACATCAGCTGTTGTGTCAGTAAAATGTTTTACTAATTTCTTGATGCAAATTGCTTAACTTTGAATGAGAAGTGCCCGGGGGGGGGGGGGGCTCACTTCTCATTACACTGCCAGTGCTCAGTGAGTGGTGACACTGAGCCTACTACTGATGAACATTAAATAGCAAAAACATCAGCTTGTCAGTAAAACATTTTACTAAATGCTTGATGCAAATCGGAACGAGAAGTCCTGGGGGGTTGGGGGGGCCTTCTCTTTTCATTCCAATACATGCCTCTCAATAAAAAGTGCTACTACAGTACGTAACACTAACATGTTGTTGTTAACTACAATGTAATGTATTAATAATATGTACAGTACTTCTGTCATTATACCAAGTTGCGTAATGTTGTGCATATATATGATCATTGATATGATCATGTCAGTGGCTATGGCTATAATTCATGAGCAATAGTGTGATACTTATTTTGACCTTGGCTTATAAATATTTGTAGTTGGGTGTTACAGAAAGTTAACATGTTTATGGGCTTTCAACTTGCTTATTTAGAGTATTCACTGTGAACAACTCATAGGCAAAGAAAGAGGGGTCAGTTTGTTGTGGGCACTGGGTGGACACTGTGGGCAGGATGCTGCAACGTTTGCCCCTTTGGTGCATGTTAGTGCTGTCTCTGCGAATTTGATCTCCAAAATGTTCCTGAAGGTGTACAAGTCTACCAGAATGCTATTTTTTTTATCAAATAAATATATGTAATGATAAAGCTGCTGTTTCTTTATTGTGGGTAATGTAACTGAAACATTACAGTAAAGTATAAATCTACTTTTTAGAAGAACTATTTTGTCCATGTGTTTGAAAATAGAATAATTTGTGTTTTTGTGTTGCTAAAGTAAATTAGCAAGACTCCAGTCCAAGACAGTGTCACTGTTACACATGAATTTTCTTGTAAAAAAGAAGCAGAAAATGTTTTGAGTCGAACAAGACAAGGTAAGCAATATTAACATACCATAATTAAAGTAAACATCACCACATGTAATGTTTGAAGTGAACTGCCTTGCTATATACAATGGGAGACCAAATGTAGGTGTCCAACTTGGCTTACACTTGATTCTAGCTGTGCCTGCCCTGTGACCTGCATTCAATGCACTGCTTAAAATTTTAAAATCTGGTTAATCCAGTACAATTTACATTGTGGCACACTTTTGAAAGCATTTTTCGCAGGGCACAAAACACCTTCTATATACTGACTGCAGTATATAAACCTTCCCTTAAGAAAAAGATAATTTTTTAATACATTTCCAGTAACCTTTGGCTCGGCTCGTGATTGGCTCTAAGAGCCCAGCCAGAGCCTTGGCTCGGCTCTGGGCTGGCTCTTCTTCAAAAAATCAAGGCTTACCCACCTGTACTCACTTTATATTCTCTTGTAACAGTTCGTTCAAAACACCAGGCAGTCCTTAAGCCATGTTTGGGCATGCTCACTGGCTCCAGTTTGATAGTTTTCTTACATGGAGTGCTTACATTTCTACATACCTGTATGTTACTCAAGGCATGCACAATGCGCATTTCTGAATGTCCTGTAAGAAAAGTTGTATAAGACCTTTGTTTTCCTAACCTGAGATGTGTTTAAACTTTCTTAACTTTAATACAGTTGCAAGGATAAATATTCTATATTTGTTATCTTCTTACCATTTTTCTGTTTTTTTCTCAGAAATTATTAAATCATGATAATCTTTGCTATAGAGGTGTATACAGGGCTGAATCGGAACCAAAGGACTACATAAACCATGTAGCCTCATGTCCTGACCCAGTTAGCCAAAAACATGGCTACCTAAGTGGCCACCAGAAAAAAGGCCCCCAAAGGTAAGAGTGCCCACCCTGATGGTCAGGACCAATGTGCGGCACGCAACACACATATCCAATCAGGAGGTCATTCCACAAACTCTGACCATATCATTTCTTCACTGATACCATATATCTTATCAAAGGTACCAAACCTTTCTATCCAGAATGCTTCTTTTCGCAAAAGTAATTGTTGTAAATTCCCTCCTCTTGGGGGGATTTCTACTTTTTCCTGTGCTACAAACCTCAGTGATGCAACACCATGTCTGATCTCACTGAAGTGTCGAGCCACTACAGATTCCATGTCGTTTCTTCTTATATCACTCCTATGTTCGTTTAGATGATGTTTTAAACTTCTTGAGTTCTGTCCCATACAATGCAAATCACAGGGACATATTAATAAATATATGACTTGTTTAGTCTGACATGTTAGGAAGTCCTTAATTTCTATGTGCTCGTCCCTGTAGGGATTACACACTGTCTTTGTTTTTCTGGTATTATTGCAATTTTGACATCTACCACAGGGCTAGTTGCTCTTTATTTTCATTCTCCCTTTGAACACTTCAGATGTCCTTTCTGGCGCTTGATATACAGTATGGCTTAATCTGTCCTTTAGCGATTTTAATTTTTTTGCTATAACTAATGGTTTCTCTCCAAAAGTTGTTATCCCAGTTTCATTTGACTGCAGAGTTTCCCAGTGTTTGAATATGCTATATTTTATACTTCCAAACTGGTCTGAGTAGTCCATAGGGACTATAATTCTATTTCCCATTTTGTCTGGTTTTACAGTAGGTGCCAATACTCTGTCCTTTCTTTAGCATCACATTTTTCCATTGCCTTATCTAAGCTATCTGCTGTATAACACCTAACTTCAAAATGCTTCTGTAGTTCATTTGCAGCTTCATGAAAGTCCTCTTCTCTAGTACAGTTTCTTTTTATTCTAATCATTTGTCCATAAGGTATATTATTAATTAAACCAGGTTTATGAAAGCTGCTAGCATGCAAAAGAACATTTCTGTCTGTGGGCTTTCTATAAACCTTTGTGTCAAACCTGTTCTCTATTTTTTCTGTTTCAAGATCTAAAAAGTTTACATTGTTTTTGTCATATGTCATGACAAACTGTAAGTATTCTGTCCTGGAATTTAGATAAATCAAAAAATCCTTTAGTTAATAATAATAATAATAAATGTTATTTCACATAAGCGCCTTTTGGGCCACCAAGGCACATTACAAAAAGATGAAAACAGCCATATAAAACAGTACATATAATAATAAATATGTAACGTACAGATAAAATAAATGGCAGGGGATCAGAGTTATATGGCGCTATCATAGGCGAGACTCCATAAAACGGTTTTCAATGCCTGTTTAAACCCCTCTACTGTCGTGCACTCCCGAAGGTGACGGGGTAGAGAATTACAAAGGGTTGGGGCCATGTGCATAAATGCTCGGGCACCAGAAGATTTCAGGGACACTCTCAGAATCTCTAGCAACCCCTCGTCAGCTGACCATAGCTGTTAAATCGGTTGGTAAGGAACAAGAAGCTCTTTCAAGTAGCCAGGGCCCAGTCTGTGTAGGGCTTTATAAGTCAATAAACCAACTTCAAAGGTGATCTGCCACCTAATCGTCAGCCAGTGCAGATTGCGCAGAACAGGGGTAATATGAGATACTCAAGTTCTTGTTTGTACCTAACTAGATACAGAAACAATCATCTATGTATCTTTTCCATTTTGTTAGATTACTCTCATATATATTGTCTTCGTTAAAAATAAATTTGTTTTCATATTGGTCCGTAAATAGATTGGCGTAGCTTGATGCCATTGATGTGCCAATGGCTGTGCCTTTGCATTGCCAGTAATGTCTATTTTCAAATCTGAAAAAAAATATTGTTAATACCTGCTCTGCCATTTCCAGTAAATACTCATTTGGTGGATTTTCTGTGTTCCCTTTTTCTTTTAATTTTTATTTTAGGGCTTCTAACCCTGCCTGGTGTGGCATACTGGTATAATAAGTTTGGGTCATTAATCTGATTTAATAATTCTATTGTATCCTTAACATCTTTCAAATATGCTTTAGTTGTTGTGACTGGAGGCTGTAAGTTGTAATCAATGTAAATGGAAAATGATTCCAAAAGAGACCCTATTCCTGCTATAATTGGCTCCCAGGTGGATTAGATTCATATGGATTTTGGGGAGGTTGTAAAAGACAGGCATACTTGATTGCTGTCTGAAGAGTGCCCTATATTTCCAGTCTGTAATAAACTTTCTTTCCACTCCTTTTTCCAGTTAATTTTTAACCATATGTTTTACTAATAGGGTCAGGTTAATGTCACATACTTTGTAATATTCTCAATTATTTAGTTGTCTCAAAGATTCTTCTCTATATTTATCACTATCCTTTATCACAATCCCCCTCCGTTGTCTGCTTTTTTTATTACTGTAGAATTATCATTTTCCAAACTTCTTAATGTACCATATTCTGTTGCTATAAGGGTAAATTGTTTTCTTCTATCTGTCTGATTTTTCTCAAGTCATTCTATATCTTTCTCTCTCTTTACTAGTTCTATGTAAGTAGTTATATTGGCTGGAACTGGTCCTGGTGGACTAAAATTAGACTAGCAATTAAGGTGAATTGCTGAAGTTCTTCTTTTTTCTTTTTCATTTGGGTCTGTAGTATCCTCAATGATAATGAAAAATGTCTAAGGGCCAGATATTCAAAACTTTGCTCCGGGGCTAAATTAGCACTGCCTGGCAGGCAACGTTAGCCCGGAGCACAAAGCAAGCTATATTCAAAAGGAATAACCCAGGGCAAACAGCCTCTGAATATAGCATGGGAATGAGGCTGGGAAAACTGGGATGGGAGTGGAGGGCAAACATAGCCCTGTAATATGACAGTTCTGAATATAGCAACCAGGAAGTGCAAACCACAACAGCAATACAGTGCACAGCGATGTGAAGGTAGGTAGAGGCAACCTATGTGGTCAACGTGTTTTTCCAGCAAATGCGTGGACCCAGTACGAGCAGCCTATGGGACAGTACAATGTGCAAAACAATATAATATTCCCCAAACCATTTGCTCAGAGCTAACATGTTTGCACAGGATTAGCACAGAGCTAAGCTGTTTTCCCAGTGCAAACACGTTTGCCTGGTGCTAAACTTTGCCATATTCAAAAGTGACATGCAAATGAACCTACTTAGGTAGTTTCTGGGCAAACAGCCACATTAGCATCTCATTATGCCCTGACTTGCATGCAGTTTGCCCAGCGTTACTGCAGGGTCCCACAGCTCCACCTGTAGGTCAGTCTGGAAGTACAGGGGCTGGCCAAGTCCAACCGCAGCTCCACCTGTAGGTCAGTCGGGCAGTGCATGATGATAGCTGCAGGCTACATGTAAACAGTACAGCATAGCATAGCATATCGTACCCCAGGGGACAACACAGCATAGGCACAGGTGGTGGTGGTGCTGCATGCAACCGTCACACTTTAGGTCATGCTACAGCACACAGTAGACAGTACAGTAACAAGGGGGCCAGTAGTGTGAGGGACACGGCAATGCCTATGGTATGTAGGGCAGTGATGACCACTGCACTGTACACAGTGACAGGGCCAGCTTGCAGGTGATTACTGACCATGGACAGTACTGTTACGCTGTTCTGTGATCCACAGATGCTGCACCTGTGGCATGGGATGCTCACAGTGACATATACACGGCTGGCTGTGTGTGCTGTGTCATCTGTACAGTTGTGCAGTATGTGGCTGGGGGGGCACATAGGGTCCGACAGGCACACAGGTGGTGGGGTATTCCCGCTACTGGTCCATGTGTACTGCATGATGTGTCCCAGCCTTGTGGCCACACCTGGGCTGTGGTGAGGTCTGGCCACCTGTACACCCTTCCCTCAATGGCCACCATGCCCACGGTGTTGCATGTGTGTGTGCTGGCATCTGTTGGCCACTAATCAATCAATCAAATCTTTATTTATTCAGGCCAACATCGTAGAGCACAGCTCATTTGCAAGATGGACCTGATAAGGTCAAGGTTCAATAATTGGTACATATACAGATATATTTAAAACACTTATATATACAGTAAGCAAAGGCAGAAGTTGATTAAAACGTAACAGAACAAGGTAGGACATATGAAAAACACACTAGACAATCCAATATATACATATCAACAATAGAGGTATCATGACATACATTCAACAGGTGGCACCCAAAACTTCCAAGATTCCTGGGCAAGCCAATGTAGACAAGGAGACACAGTGTTTGAGTGACTGAAAAACGGTGAACATAGCCTCTGATAAGTGACAAGGTAGGAAGGGGTATGAGGGACTAGAACAGGGGCTGGGGCTAGTACAAGAGGTGTATGGGAGTGATAAGGGCTAAGGTAAGGGCCAGGAATTAGTGGGCGAAGATTATGGCCAGGAGTTGAGAGATCTGTGGAGATAAAATTATAGGGAACTGAATTGCCATAATATGAAGGCTGCCTGAGAGGGAGATCTGTGGAGATAAGTTATAGAGAAGTAAATTGCCAAATTATGATGGCTGTCTGAGAGGGGGAGGGTTAGGAATGCGAATAAATTAGAACTTGTGGAAGCAGTTGCATTTATCTGGGAAGAGACTTAGATAAAGTTGTTTGAAGGATGCTAATGATATAAGGTTGAACAGCTTCAGGGTCTTCTGTATAGACCATACACCAAAGACGTATGGTCTGCAGGTGTGTGCTGTATGGCCACACTACCATGATGTCCTCTGTGGGCCAGATCACCCCTTACTGTCTGTACTTGGCTGGGACTGGTGGCAGCTGTTGGCATCATGGTGGTGCCATCAGTGAGCAGCATGTGTCCTCCATGTCTGGCATTTTCTAAGTGTCATATTCATATGTTAGGGTCGCACACGCCGCACTAATCCCATGCAAACACCATACAAATCACCAATCCCATGCAAAGCTGTTTGCCCAGGGTTAAGATCAGCTTTTCCTGGGAGGTAATTTGTACCATGCTAAGTGTAGTGCTAAGTCGCGCTAAACACCTTAACGCGGCGCTAGCCGATGAATATCCCTTATCACGTGTATTCATGTTCAGTGTGCCCCTTGCATATAATTATGGTTTGCCCGGTGCTAATGTGATTTGCTTGTGCTATTTGACCTTTTGAATATGGCAGACCAGCGTTAATCCCACGCTAAACCCGTGCAAACAGTTTGCGCACTGCGCAAAGCTTTGAATATCTGGGCCTAAGTCTGATTTTTCTATAGAACTTCCGTAAATCCATTTTTAGGTGGAAGAAGTTCAATTTCTCATGTGGGCAAAATGTTAAACCTAAATTCAGAATTTTTTCCCCTGTTTCAGTAAGTACTTTTTTTGATAAATTGAAAACTAAACTTGACCTCTTATGGCCCCGTTGTGCTACTCTGATGCCTATGATGTCTGTTTCTTTTCTTTGTTCTTGTTCTTGTCCTAGATCTGATTCTCAATGTCTTGTATCCTCTGGTTCTTTCATGTTCTCTTGTGTATATCTTCCCTGGCTTCTGTTTCTCCACTGTCCCCAGTTCCACCTGCCTCATCCTCTGTATCAGCCTCTCCCCAAAAAAGGTTTGAAGCCCTGTTGTCTGTTGCTGCTTTCTAAACTACCATCTGAACTATAGAGTTTGTTATCTGAATTGGGGTTATAGCTATATTGTTGTTCATGTGGACTCAATTTATTATATGTGTACATCTTGCCTTCCTTGAAATTATTTAGATCTCTTCTGAAAGTTTATAGTTTCTGTTTGATTAAGTTGTTTTTGTGGTCATCTAATGCTTTCTGTATTTTATCTAGAAAATCTGACAAACACAAAAATGGTCAGAAAATAAATAATCTAGGGCAGGATATTCAGAGCACTTGCACAAGGTGCAACAGAAATGCACCTGCGCAAGTGCAAAGATGCGCCAACGAGCGATATTCAAAGGAAGCACCAGCGCAGCGCAAAAGCTATTGTGCCAATGAGCAACCATAATGCATGCAGTGCAAGTGCAGGGGTGTGCCCTTGAACAAGTGATGCAATGGCATATTCAACTGGACAGCAGTGCGCAAGTCAGGAGCAAACCCCAGAATGCGCCCAGCAGACTTGAGCCAATAAATATAGAAACAAACACACAGACAGCAGATGCAGAACACTGAGCACACTGAGAGAAGGGGAGGGGGAGAGAGAGAGTGCTGGAGCACGCTAGAGAGAGAGACAGACAGACAGACAGGGAGAGAGAGAGTGACACAGACCAATGGACGGACAGACAGAGTGAGTGTGGCCTCAAGGGAGACCCAGTGACTGGGAAAAGGATAGTGGCCCATTCCTGATGGACACTGTAATGAGGGGAGTGAGGAGTGAGGAGGCAGGAGGAACAGTGGCGTGGCCGACAAAGAGCCCATCGATGGTATGCCCAACACAGGTGGTACCATGCCTGGATCACATATGAGAACTTCAGTGACACAGACATAGTGGTCTGGTACCGCCTGAACAGGGTAGTTCTGAGGCAGCTCTGTGAGCTGTGCAGTGACGAGATGCAGGCACCCACCAGATGGAGTCATGCCATGATAGTGGAGATGAAAGTGGCAGCTGTGATGTGCCTGCTTGCCACAGGAACCTTCCAGAGATCATTGGGTGATACCACGGGCATCACCCAGTGGGCCATGCCCCGCCTCCTCACCGAGTTCCTCAATGCTCTGCTGCCACATGCTTCGGAGTACATCCATTTCCCCAGCACACAGGCAGAGCGTACAACAAACATGCAGGAGTTCCACCGGGTGGCACGCTTGCCAGGCGTGATTGGGGCAATAGACTACACCAATGTTGGCATCCACACACCACCTGGCCCAGAGGGTGTGGTATACTACAAACACAAGGGATACACATCCATCAACTACCAGGTAGTGTGTGATGCCATGAGGCGCATCATCAATGTCTGTGCCACACACCCCGGGAGTGCACACGATGCCTTCATATGGCACAGCTCTGTGCTGTGCCAATGGTTCTAGTGTACCAGGGTGGCCGAGAGGCATGACCGTAGGGGTGGGCAAGGGAAGAAGGGGCAGGTGCAGTGGTGTGTGGTGGGTGAGGGGGCGGGTGTCAGCACAGCACAGTGCAGAGCTAACCATGTCTCCCCCCACACAGGTGACAGTGCATACCTACTGAGGCCAAGGCTGCTCACTCCTTACTGGTGACCATCGTCCCCTGCAGAGAAGAGATACAACGAGGCACACGCAACATCATCAAATGTGCCTTTGGCATGTTAAAGATGTGATTAGGTTGCCTAGACAGATCAGGTAGCATCCTACAATACAGCCGATCTAAAGTCTGTGGCATATTCCTGGCCTACTGCATCCTGCGCAATATGGCCATTGACTGTGGAATAGTTGTCGAGGCCGCTAAGGGTGACAGCAGCGGGGACGAAGATGGAAAAGGTCTGGAGGGTAGTGGGCAGTCACCACCCAGAAGGAGGGACCCCAGACTGGTGAAGGAGGCATGCTGGCACTAGGACATATTGGCAAGGGAGCACTACGGACAAGGAGGGTGAGTACATAGTCACATGGGCATGACACACACAGGCATGCACACACCACAGGGAATGGGATGTGCACAGCATTATGCGGTATGCAAGCATGGCTGGGGGAGTATGACAGACATGGCAGAGACACTGACACATAGGCATGCACACTGAGACACACACAGCACTGGCATGTGTACAGGCACACACACACACTCACACACAGCCACATGCACACAGGGTGCGGGACATGGCCACACATACCAGCAGCATGGTCCACACACACAGTGGCAGGCAGTGCAACACACACGTGCACCACCACATGTATGCTGCCCCTGTGTGCATGTGGCAATGGCAACAGATGTCAGGTTATGGATGTGGACACGTTACTCCAACCATGCAGTCCTACAACTGCCACGGCCAAGAAGGTGGCCACACCAGGGCCAACCGGCAGCCTCCAGCTGTGCATCAGCCACAGGTGGTGAGTCAGATGCCCCCCCAGAGGTTGAAGTGCGGGACTGCGACTGAGTCCATGCAGGGGTGCCAAGGCGGCTAAAGAGGCCTGCCCCGGGGGTGTCAGGGCTGCTGATATCTGATCCCAGTGTCCGCCATGCTAGTGTCACCACATGCCGGGAACGTGGGGTGAACATTGCACTGTGGGGGGTCATCTGCACATGGCTGAGCCCAGTGGCCACCACAGATGTAACCCAGCAACAATGGTACCAGCCATGCGGTCCTCTGATGCCACAATGGCACCGGTCATGTGGTCCAATGCCGTAGTCATGGCCTCCTGCATCTGGGTGAGCCTGTCCATGAGCCTGGCCTCACCCCTGTCTTGCTGCTTGGCCAAATGTCACACCTCTGCCTGCAGTGTGCACACCTCATGAGCAAGCAATGCCTGGTTCTCCATGGAGGCCCGTAGTAACCAGGTATGTTCCTGCAGCCCCTCAGCAGATTGCCCCTCCTGGTCCATCCACAGGGCTGGGGGGACACGGCACACTGCTGCACAGCCTCCCACTCAGGTGTAGGATGCACAGCAGGCCATACACGGGGTAAAGTGTTGTCTAGTGTACCGGCAGTGGGCACCATGGCATGCTGCCCTATGTCACCAGCATCTTGCTGCCACTGCCCGACTGTCTGCTGAGCAGCACCCAGCACCCCTGCCATGACCACACCACCACCGCCACCCACACTGGACATAGCTTATAGCTGTGTTGTCACCCACGGCTGCACCAGTGGGGATGGGGGGGCAGCTGTGGGACTGGGGACACAGCACTGGGCCCTGCCCGTGCCTGCGTGCCGAGTAGGGGCATGTCGGGCACCACCTCCCCTATGCTCTCAAGTATCAGTGTCATGTCATCATTATCAGTGTCAGACAACATCCCTAACTGGGTCTCCACAAACAGCACCCCCAGGCTGTCATCGTGCAGGAGCCCAGCCAGGGGGTCATCCAACCCCATGTCCAGTGAGGCCGCATGCCCAACAACATTGAGACATGGCCTGTCCTGGCTCAGGATGCCTGTTGAGGTCGATGGTTAGGCATCCATGTCCACAGCATCCTCCGCTGGCCCCTCTGCACATAGATATGCTGGTGCTGCAAGGCAAGGACAGTGCATTAGTGGTGCAGCATACCCCCATGCCCCCCACACACACCAAACATCACCCATCCCTCCAGCCCCCCTGCCCATGCCCCACCACCCCAGGCCCCCCATGCCACTGGTCACACCCATCACCATGCAGCACGGCAAGTCGGCAGCCACACATGCCCATGGCGGTGGGCATGTCCCTAGGCACGACTTCACATTGCGCACACAACAGGCATTTCTGCCGGCTGTACATACTCATCATGCAGTGAGGGACTTCCACCCATCTGGAAACCACCACCTGGCATGCCCATCACCGCCCTGCACTGCTGTGCCACTGACGGTGGATGCCACCAGCTCCTTTATGGTGGTCAGCAGTGGCACAGCCGCCGGGCCACCCAGATGGCTGCAACCCTGTCTTTTATGTATCTCCTGTCTGTCCCAACCTTCTTCTTGCACTCCTGTGGAGTGCGATGGTGGCGCCCGTGGATGTTGACATACTGGGCCACCTCTGCCCAGCCCGCTGCATGGTCCTGTTTTACACCTCCCCATGAACAGTACAGCTGTCATTTTTCATGTCCTGTTCGAAATGTGTTTTTGCACCTATGGTGCTAAATGGCATAGTCGCTGTGCAAAATCAACTTTCAGCTAATGAATTGATATTGCCACTGTTCATGAGGTGGGGATCACAAAAAACCCATGTTGAAAATTTGGAGTGAAAATACCAATGAACGCCTGGGGCATTAAGGTTTCCAACCATAATGCCCCAACCTGTAGAGACTGACAGGCATCAGGGGTGTGACTTGGGACTGTCGCCCGTAATGCTCATGCCATTCCAAATCTACCCACACCCTGCAGCCAGTGACAGACATTGAGGTGTGCCTTGGACTCTGGCCCCAAAGTTCACCCCATTCTCCTGTACTGCACCCATGTCACTGTATTTCCTTATGGAATGGGGTGAGCATAAGGCCCAAAGACCCCATGGCGCACCGTGACACTTGTCGGTGTCTGCAGGGTAGAGTGTGGTGAAATGGCATGGACCTTATGCCTGATGACTGAAAGGCACAGCCCAATGCCTGTCACTCTTTGCAGGGTGGTGGTGGGGTTGGCTTCAGTTCAGCACTTCACTGCCATTCCTATTCTTCAACTCTCTAACTCCTACACTACCAATGCCAATGCCAGCAAGCAAACATTCACCTTTGACAAATGCTTGTTTAAACTAGGGACACTTTGAGTACAAATGGGGTAGACAGTGTCCCTTTTAGTGGCCTGGGTCATCCAATTCCTGTTGAGGTTCATTATTCAAAGTTGAACATAAATTATTCAATACGGTTTCTCACTGCCTCCACCCAGGGAAAGGTAAGTGGGCCAGGTGACAAGTGTAGTACTCTCCACCTGGTAACAATACTATCTCATTATGCTCTCATGGGCAGATTCAACCCTCCCAACGCCCATACCATACAATGCAGTGTAAACAGAAATGCAATGAACACCACAGTAACATGTCCAAAACAATAAGTGGTTTTGTTGGGAACAAGATTCAAGGATCTAGGGTGAGGGGTTAAATTGGGCAATGAATTTGAGGAGTGGGGTTATTCCAGTTCCTACTGTACTCACACAAAAAAGTGGGCAGTGACCATTTCTCATAGCAAATGCTTAAGGGATGGGAGATGTGGAAGGTACGGTGATGGTGGAGAACATAGGACCACCACGGACCTATGTTATTAGTGTAGTATACTGATGTACATTGTGTGGCATAACGTTTTGATGCATGGGTCTGCTTTGCAGCTTTTTTTTTTTTTTTTACAGTTACATGTTTTTGTTGTTTTTCTCTTAGTTTATCTGAGTTGGGGGGGCTTCACCCCCACACCCCCATGTTAAAAAGACAAGGGGGCTGTTGGGGCAGAGCCCCAAACTCAAACAGACAAAATGTAAATCAACAGCAAACAAGCGACTATTTTATTTGAGTTGAGGTGCTTTGCCCCCGACAGCCCCATTTTAAAAAGACAAGGGGTGTGTGGATGGCAGAGCCCCCCCCACTCAAACAAACTGACAAAACCTAAGTCAACACCAGACATGTGACAAAAGTAGGCTAGCACAGCTGTTTCACAGTGCAGCAAGCACACAACGCTGTATTCACTTTAGCTATGCTAGTTGTGGTGGTCCAATATTCTCCACTATCACCAAAGTTATATGGCCCAAAAGCAATGGGTGCTGTGTGATTTGTTTGTTACCAAATCTTTTAGAGCAGAAGGCATTTATCTGTGGTGAAAAGGAGAGAGTAACATGTAGCAAACCTCTCCAGAACTAGCACAGTGCACATATGCAAGCCAAGTTTATTGTTCTTAATTCACATTTTTGACTGTAAAGTTGTTCTCCCCAACGGCCATGCAAAGTATAGAATCATAGAATTTTGCCAGCAGAAAAAGACCATTTGGCCCATCCAGTCTGCCCAAAAGAGATATCCCCCCCACCCTTTCTTTACCTCCCAGCCCCCACCCTCCCTTGCCAAATCCCATACAGCTATTCCATGCTCTCTTGAATTTTTCACAATGAGCCACTTCCTTAACCCTTTTTGGTAACCTGTTCCATGGACCAGCCACCCGTTATGAGAAGTAACTCCTTTATGTCCTCCAAAATGTCCCTCCAGCTTGAGTGAATAACCCCTGGTGGCTCTGTTCTCACTTAGCTTCAAGATGCTATCCTGCTTCACTTTATTTTTATTTATTTTATTGAACAGTATCAGAATTACAATCCTTTGAGTCAGGGACTCGTTTACAAAGGCTCCACATCATTGAGAAATAATAAAAAATACATGTAATAAAATACATAAAGAATCATAAGGGTACAAATATTAGGTGTGGTAATACAGTCAAGGCTGGGAAGTACATTAGGCATTGACAATTTGTTTCAGGATATGTTTTGACTCTGTGCTGCATGGATTAGTACATAAGGGAGGGATGCAGGGCAGGAGTCCATTGTCTACAGGCATGGGAGCTGGGGGCTGGTTAACCTGGGCAGTTGCAAGCGCGAGAGGCAAATAGGCGCCTCAGGTGGAGGGACTTGAAGGGACCAAGTTTGGGTTCACAGGAGATGGGACTGGAGAGGGAGCTGAACCAGGTGGGGACTCTGTATGTAAAGGAGTGCTGGGCAAGGGAGGTCCAGAGACATGGAACTAGCAGGTTAGATTTAGATGAGCTGCATGTGGCAACAGTTTTGGGAGCATGTCTAATGAGGTAGAAGAGCCCTGGAGGGTCAAACCATTTATGATTTTTCTGGGTAAGTAGGCAGGTCTGGTACCTGAGTCGTTCCTCGAAGTTTAGCCAGGTGACCATGTTGTAAAGTGTGCAGGTGTGGGTTAGTCTAGGGCAGCCTGTGGCTAGCCGACACCTTGTTTAGAGCAGTTTTGATTCTTTGCAGTGCAGTACTGTCAGCTGCACCATAGACCACGATTCTGTAGTCTATAAGGGGTAGACTCAATGATGAGATAGTGAGGTGGAGGACTTCAAGGGGGAGGCAGCTCTTGTTGTGACAGAACATGCCAATTCATGAGTTGACTACAGTACTGATGAGGTGAATGTGACTATGGAAGGTGAGGGCAGAGTTGAGGGTGATTCCCAGATACTTGAAAGCATTCACTTGCTCAAGGGGTTGGTGGAGGCTGGTTTGGATACAGAGGGGGGTCTCTCTTTGCTTGCTCTGGGGGTGGGCAAACAATATTACCTTAGTTTTCTTTTGATTTAATATGAGCTTGTGGTCAATGAGCCAGAAATCAGCAGCTGAGAAGGAGTTCTGGAGAGACACTTGAAGGGAGGCGGAGTCGGAATGAACAGAGTTGAGTATCGCATCATTGGCGTATAAAAGGAATTTCTCCGGGCATGATTTGGGAAGGGAGTTGCGAAAAATGCTGAAAATAATTAGTCCCAAAATGGAACCCTGCGGTACACCAGAGTGGACAGGGAGCAGGTTCAAGAGCGTGTTACAAATTCTAATCCGTTGAGTATGGTTGGATAGGTAATCTTTAAACCAGGCCGTGACATCTTGGGAGAGACCCACGTGGGAGAGGACAGTTAGCGGGAGGGTGTGATTGATTGTGTCAAAAGTCTTTGACAAGTCAAGGAAGGCTGAGCCATCCAGGCGCCCATTGTCAAGGGTGTCGCGTATGAAGCTAGTATACTCCAGGAGGGCTATATTATGACCCCACTGGAACCCTTGCTGCTCTTTAGTGAGGAGGTCATATTTAGCAAGGTAGTTGGTGAGTTGGTCTGAGACAACTCTTTCAAGGGCCTTTGGGGGGGAGGATGGATATAGGGTGGTAGTTCCCAGGAAGGAGACCATCGCTGCTGTTGTGGATGGAGGTAATGATAGCAGTTTTCCAGACAGAGGGGAATGTACTAAGACAGAGAGAGTGATTGAGTAAGCAAGTAAGTGGAGAGAGGACCACGCCAAGTACCAGGCATAGCAGTTTGAGGTCCAGAGAGTTGTTGCTATGACAGGAGCCATTTAGGGCTTTGAGAAGGTATGACCTGGCTTGTAGGGGAGTGAGGGCTCTGAAGCAGAAAGGGGGTTGAGGGAGCTGGGGGGGCTGTGGGGACTCCATGGGGTCAAAGAAGCTGGAAGGCAGGACCACGCTAATATCTGAGAAGGAGGAGTTAAGTCCATCAGCGATGAGTTTGGGGTCAGTGGTTATGGAGCCATTGATTATCTGTGTTGGGGGGGTGGATTTACCAGTGACAATCTTCGTATTATCCCATAACCTGCGACCAGAGCCCCAGGTAGCTGAAAGGGAGGTTTTGAAGTAGTCGGATTTGGCTTTGTGTATGGCCCAAGTGCATTTGTTGTGCATGGCCCGGTAGCATTGCCTGTCAGAAGGTTTTCTGAAGTAAATGGCTTTTCCCCAGAAGTTATCACTAAGCTTCAACATATTTAGTAGAGCCTGTGATAACCAGGGTGTGGAAGGGCCCTTGCATGTACGTTTGATGAGGAGGGGCATAAATATTGCAGGTGTGGTTAAACGAGTGTATGAAACAGTTGAGAGTTGTGTCGATGTCATTGGCAAGGGTGATAGGTGACCAGTCCCATTTGGAGAGGAACTCTTTAAAGGGACCCAACCTACCAGGTTTGAGGAGCTGCCGGAGGACTGTTTTGGGTCAGTTTTCACAGTCTTACATGACCAGATGCATAGGACGGAAGAGTGATCACTAAGGGCATTTGGGAGTATAGTGGTACTGACTGTTTTATGTGGGTGATTGTACAGTACAAGGTCCAGCAGGGTGGCGGTGTCCGTGGTGGGGTTAATTCATATGTACTTTATCTATTCCCTTCAAGTACTTGAAGGTCTCAACCATGTCTCCCTTCTCATCTCCAGTGAATACAGACCTAGCTCATCCAACCTTTCCCCTTATGGCCTTCCTTGCATCCCCTGAACCATTCTGGTCACCCTTCATTGGACTCGTTCCAGCTTGTCCTTGTCACCTTGCAAGTGGAGCCTCCAGAACTGAACCCCATATTCCAGCTGTGGTCTGACCAGGGTTTTGTATAGTGACATGATCACCTCCCTCCTCCTACTTGTAAAGCCCCTCCCAATGCATGTTAGCATTCTTGTCACTTTACCAGCCGCTTGCTCACACTAGTATCTAACCTTGAGGTTGTTGGTGATCCAAATTCCCAGGTCTTTTTGCTGCTCTGTGGCCTGCAGCGTCCCCTCCCCCAAAGCAGTAATTAGTCCCAGGATTATTCCATCCTATGTGCATTATTTTGCACTTTTCTGCATTGAATCTCAGCCGCCACTTTTCCACCCACTCCTCCAGACTGGCTAGATCCGGTTTCATTTTCTCCCCCCGCCCCGAGTGTCCACCCTGTTGTAGACTTTTGTGTCATTTGTGAACACACATATTTCCATTTAGAGCCTGTGCCAGATCCACTACGTACACATTGAACAATATGGGACCCAACACCGATCCTCGTGGTACTCCGCTTGTCACCCTTACCTCTCTGGAATGCCTCCCATTGACCCCCACTCTCTGCATCCTCCCCCCAGCCAATCCTCCATCCATCTTGTTAGTGCAGCTCTCACTCCTAAGTTACCCAACTTGTTTACCAATCTCCTATGGGGATGTAATCAAATGCCTTCATGAAATCCAGGTAGGCCACATCCACCCCTCCCTTGGTCATACACTTCTGTTACCCCCTCAAAGAATTCAATCAGATTGATCTGACATGACCTATCTCTCGTGAATCCATGTTGGTTGTTATCCATTGGCCCTTCTTCCTTTAGGTACCTTACCAGTCTCTCCCTTATGAGAGCCTCCATTAGTCTGCCTACCACAGAGGTGAGACTGACTGGGTGGTAGTTGCTTGGTTGATCCTTCCTCCTTCCCTTGTATAGTGGTATCACCTTTGCTTGCTTCCAGTCACCTGGGACCCTCCTCAGTTCTAGGGATAGTTTAAGCAGTCTGGCGAGAGGTCCAGCCAGCTCCTCCCTTAATTCCCTGAGTACCCTTGGATGTACCTGGTCCGGACCCATGGCCTTGTCTCCCCCCCCAAATGAAACAGTAAGAGCAGGACTTTTTAAGGTGACTGTGATGCCTGGGCAACTACATACCAGTCACTCTGTATATTTTTCCTGCTTATGATCTGGGTTATACAGAAGATAAGAGACATAGGACTAGTAATAAAAGCTAACTAGGTTGATTGGGAACTAGTTGACGAGCAGGAATCACAGAGCTGTAATGAATGGCAAATTCTCTGATGGGAAGGGGTGTCACAAATGGTGTGCCATTGGGGTCTGTTCTGTGGCTGTTGTTTTACACATATAAAAGCAACCTTGAGGAGGGGTCTGCAGTGCAATCCCTCCTTAATGTTGCTTTTCTATGTGTAAAACAATAGCAGCCACACTGGAGATTAATTTTACAGTTAGCAGCAGTCTCTAATGATTATACAGAAAATGTGTGCAGGAAAGAGCTGTACTAGCCAAATTCAGTCCTACATTGCAAAGACTGTATTTGACTTGTATCACCTGTCAGTAAATGGTGGTCCTGTCCTCTTCATTAAGCTTCTCCATGTTACTACACGTAAGGTTGCAAGTTAGCTTGCTTGCTGTAAGGGTTCACTCCATTGCTTTCTCCTGACCCGACTGACCGACCGCAGGAATGTAGTCCTGGTTCGTGACTCACTGCCTGGACCGATGCCAACCAGACCGTGTTCCCATCCTGACCCGACTCCCGAGTGACAGTCCTCTCTCTCCTCCGACCCTACAGCACCAAATTAAAAAGTTGAAGCCATTCCTTTCCTCCTCAAGCCAATTTTGACTGCCTGCTGGACAGCTAAACTGTCACTACGCTATAGAGCCACACTCACTCTTCAAGGTTTACTCACACGTTAAGTGTGAAGCTGCAATGTTTTGGAATTGGCGCCTTAACAGAGCACACTCATGCCATCCAATAAGGTAATGACTGCAAGGGGGAAAAAGTTTCAGGACCCTGCGATTGGTTGGGACTGGGATAAGAGTGAAGGAGTCTGGATACTGGTGGGAGTGAGGGGAATTAATGAGGGGGTGGGGGAGGGACTTGGGATCAGCTGTCAGACAAAAAAATAAAAACACAGAAGCTAGATCAAGGAAAATGTGAGCCAGAAGCAGCAGGAGCAGCCGGAGTCAAGCAGCACAGGCAGCAACAATATAGGGGTCTCAATTTCATAGGGGTCATGAAAAAAGCATAGGGGACACAGTCACGACCCCTAAATGATGCCTCTGCTTGACACCCTTGACAATTTTCAGCTCTGCATCTGCCTTTGCAGTTCTGATCACCGTCTTGGTCTCCTTCAGCTTATTCTGGTACTCCACCCCCCAATTCCTCCTCCACTTGATTCTTCTTGTAACTGGACAAGGCTCTGGCTCTCACCTCATCCCTTAATTCTTCTGAGAGCCAGTTAGGTTTCTTATGCTTGTTTCCACATTAAAAGAAGCATTTGTCAATGCCGAATGTTTGCTTGCTGGCATTGGCATTGGTAGTGTAGAAGTTACAGAGCTACATAATAAGAATGGCACTGAAGTATTGAACTGAAGCCAACCCCACCACCGCCCTGCAGAGAGTAGGACAAGCGTGGCACAAGGACGGCTGTTTGGGGGGGGCGTGGAGCCGACGGGGAATTGGGCACCTCGTTGGCGATAGCATCTGTTGCCACGCTGGGGTGGGCACCCAGCATGGCACCCTGTACTTTCTGGGTGGGGGAACAGTGGAGCCGACGGGGGATTGGGCACCCCCGTCGGCTATACAATGTGTAGCCACACTAGGGTGGGCACCCAGCGTGGCATGTGGAACTCTGTTTGGGGGGGCGTAGCACAGCTGACAGGGGATTGGGCACCCCCATCGGCTATTCAGTGTGTGTGTGGGGGGGTGAGCATGCAGTATGCGTGCGTTCGTGTGTGTGTGTAGGGGGAGCGCGCATGAGCAGGCGATATCTTATCGCTGCTCACTGAAGCGTAGCTCCCCCTTTCAACTGTACTCCACTGCATTTTTGACTGCTGTCATAGACAGCTCCAGCAGCCATTGGAGAACTGCGACCATGCCTGCAAACACACTGACTGAATTGGAAGAGGGCTGCCACACCTCCAAAAACTCAGATGATGGCACTGTTTCTCGCATATGCGTGCAAGCTAACGTAAAAAACTACAGTTTAATTTCTAGTAAAAGAAGCTGAAATATGACAGGCATGATGCCAGGCCCAATAGGACAAACTAGCAATCTAAACCCTCTCTCTTTAATAAATAACTTCAGCTTTTTCCTGGGGGGGGGGGTGACCTGTGATCCTTCCTCTTGCAATATGTAATGTGCAGTACAGGAAATATAACATGTATCTAGAGTAGCGCCAAAATGCATCACAAACTTAAAATATGCAGATGGATAGGTTGACTACGTGGGACAAACAGTTCAGAAAATGTGCCAGTAATGCTTAAGACTGAAAGAAGAAACATAATTAGTCTTTTGACATGCCCGTTGCTAAAGCTTATCAGTCAAAGGACCCAGTGTTGTTTCCAAAAGAATGAATAATCATGTAAATTAATATGCAATCCACAAATTAAATCAATATAAAAACAATATAGTCTGTGTTTATTAGACATACATTTCCTATAATATAAAGCAATCCAGTTGCTTAAGCTGTAGGCACAGCCACGAAGTCCTTACTTTTAAGATATGAAAAAATCTTTAAGGCCTCACTTGCAATATGGTTAAAGAAACACAAGCTGAACAATGAAACGTTGATTTTGACCAATAGATAATTCAGTACATGACATTGTAATGTACTGTGTACAGTACTGTATGTACAATTGGGATCTTTCCATACTATAACACTGATTTACTACATCTTCAGCTTCCTTTATCCTTGATAAATCCAGTAAATTTCTTGACTTGTCTGATACTCTGATGGTTTGTTCGACTCATATTTGACAAATAAGTTGCTTTGCTAATATGTAAGTCGCCGATGGTGACTCGAAAGTAACCAGATCAAGAAATGGTAGGAAATGAGAAGACTGGGAACATCACGCTGTTTGGCAAGATTCCAAGGTTACAAGTTACTCAGTTGTTTCACTACAGCGCCAGTAACGTCATCCTCCAAGCTAAACAAAGATGGACTCACAGAACCTTCTGATAAACAGCTGCGTTCAATTGCCAGCTAGCAAGAAAAGCAATACATATTACTTCCCTTAGTAGTGAGAGTTGTGAATGTACCGTCTGGGATGGAAATATAGGGTACAGAAAATACATATGCTGTAGTATGTATTGACTCACCTTCCGCTGATTTTAAATCTCAGTAGATGTCTCTTTAGATATTGTCTCACACTGCATGCATGTCTTATTACAAAGTGCAAACAGAAATCTCAGCGCATGAAGAAGTTAAATACTAGCTCACAGATTTAACAGTTACCACTGGTGGTGTGTCTGTGGTTAGAGCACCGGGACGGTATTCCAGGGCTTTGTGTTCAATCCCCAGTACGTCAAATTATTCCTTTCTCACTACAATTAAGTGCAGGCAAAACTACAAAAACAGACTCCATAAACTGTCAGACCTGGTTAAGAAAATTGACAATATGAACAAAGTGAAGTATTACTATCAGTAATTAACAAAGTTAAATATTAGTGACCCATGCCTAACAACAACGACAACAAAAATCACTTTAGGAAAGGAAACTTCCACCGCTGTGAACTCTGTTGTAATCAGCAAGCAAGGGTTCTACCAAAATCCCGCATTTGTGAAAAAATGCATGCATTAACCGAGGCGTGAATTAATTATTCATATGCCTTTACCCTTGGATAAAAGAGTAAACTCATGGCTTAAAGTTTTCCAAACCCACTGTTTGCACCTTCCGTCACACTGATTAAATTTTATATGGCCGTTCATGTGTTTAGAATGGATATTGCTTTTGTATATCCCCACCACACACACACACACACATATATTAAGATCTTTACTATAGAAATACAGTCCCCACCAAATATACTGTTCGTGGTTTACATGGGCAAATGGATAATACAGGTATTTATTCAAAATTGTTTGCCATTTTCAGTGACTTACACAGCAAAAGCCATGGTTATAGCGCTTATTATGCGCCATCTATTTCGGGCAAATTGTGGGCACTTCATGGCCCATTACAGTAATCCTCTCACAGCTTGCACAGGTGCTTAATCGCTGATTACTTTCCAATTACTGTAGGTGCAACAAGCTGTACTTAAGCATAACACATTACAGTGAGTGCATCTTAACATACATAATGCTTTGAGCCTGAGACAGAGCTTTGTGAACTCACTCTGTGCAGGTGCAGATTCCGATGAGGATGATGTGGACCTAGACCAGGATTACAACCAGGAGGAAACAATGCAATCCAGAGGATGTGCAGTTGGTGATGTTAATGCTCAGGAGAGCAATGGATCAGCACGCTCTGCTAGAACCAGACTAACACTATGGCAA
This sequence comes from Neoceratodus forsteri, assembly GCA_016271365.2. Lineage (NCBI taxonomy): Eukaryota > Metazoa > Chordata > Ceratodontiformes > Ceratodontidae > Neoceratodus > Neoceratodus forsteri. The sequence goes on along the minus strand of JADMNL010000026.1, from coordinate 214,043,882 downwards.
CAGTAGAGAGGGTTTGGCTTCTGTACAGAGAGAAACAGAAGGTCCAGACCAGGATCACCAAATTTTTCACCAATATGTAGGACACTAAATATCAGTGGAGGACTGTATTCATTTTCACTTTGCAGCAATCTTGATATTTGTTTGGTTGCAGTTGTTTTAATGTTTAATAAAATCTTGCTTTTTATTGCTCTTTATCATATGGTGTCTTGTGCTGACTGTTTTGTTTCATCACGGTCCTGTTTTGGTTTTACCGTCCACGTCTTATAATGGGCTTTATAAGAAAACACATATGTGCCCATTATAAGCGGTGGGAACTGTACATATTAATCACCTTGTTATAGCTGTAGTAGCTCAAACACTGGGAAAAGTCCAGGTTGGAAGGATCACCAGGAACAGTGCTGCCAGCTCCGGCTGGATAAAACCTTACATCCATGGCCTTTAGGCTGACGAGTGGACTCCAATAAACCTTTGTGTTTCTCAGAGCCACATTAACATTCACGGGCAGTTTGAGGCCAGTTGTAACCCTGAAGTACTTGGTGTAAAGTAGCTGCAATCCCTTTTAGGATAGGTATCTTTCTTTCTGTTTCTCCCGTTCTCCAGTTCTTCGAGCTGTTATTTTTTAAATGCTCATTGCCAAGCCGCAGTGTTTGCCCATGCATTCAGGAGCAGCTGCTGTACACAAAGAAGCCACGCGACCGGCACCAAGAAGCAGCTTCTCCAACTTCACCCACTGACCCTGTGATACAGGGTGCTGATAAAAGAACAATGCACAGTATACGGAGGGAGGGTGGTCCGGTTCAGTCACTCCCTTTCTCTCTCTCTGCCTTTCAACAGTAGTTAAAAAATCAGAAAGCTGTGCCAACAGAGTATGTGAGCTTGAAAGCTGCCCTTGTAGAGCTGTTTAAACAAGGAATTATTAAGACAAGTGCACCGTAAGTCTTCCACCCAATGGTCACAGCTTGTAGTTTAAAGGGCTGAAGAGCTCAGGCGTTCCTACTGGCTGTGCTCTCTGAGAAGAAGATCGTACGTGTGTGTGTGTGTGTGTGTGTGTGTGTGTGTGTGTGTGTGTGGGGGGCGCACATGAGCAAGCGATATCTTATCACTGCTCACTGAAGCATAGCTCCCCCTTTCAACTGTACTCCATTGCATTTTCAACTGCTGTCATAGACAGCTCCAGCAGCCATTGGAGAACTGCGGCCGCACCTGCAAACACACTGACTGAATTGGAAGAGGGCTGCCACACCTCCGAAAATTCGGATGATGGCACTATGATTCTTGTACATGTGTGCAAGCAAACATAATGAGGAAGCAGTACAGCGTAGTGGCTAAGTGCACTAGGCTGAAAAACCTGAAGACCTGGGTTTGAATCTCACAGCCCCCACTTGTATACTGTTACCTTGAGCAAGTCACTTAACTTTCTTGTGTTCCCAGGTCACACCTGGAAACAAGTTTCGACTTGGTGTGCCTTTCCTGGTTAAACAATTTCCCATTTCCGTTAAAATACAATACAAATCCTTCATACTGGGTTTGAGCTATTTCTGGATATGTAAACTATTGATTAAAACAACTTTATCAAGATAGCACTAAGCTGATAGTCCTCATTATTTTCAACCTTTTGTGGTCTATGACGTGAGAAAATACTATGCAGCATGGGCACTAGGTCACATTGTAAAGAGCAGTGCTAAACATTTTATTACCAACAGGTTAAGGGAGACTTTATTGATGATCCAAGTTGTAACTAAATCCATTTCCACATGCTTGTCTTCAGAGCGTGTTTGGGATATTTTTGTAGAACATTCAGAACTGTAGCCTAAGTTCTTTTCAGCTGTTTCCCTGGAGTCACTAAATGAGAGAATCCAACTAGTTTTTTACCTGACCAGATCTTAGTTCCATGGGCTCACTGGCTTATTCCTGAGTTCCACATGCAACACACAGAAGACACTGAAGACACTGTGAAATATTTAATGTTAAGTCCTGCAAAAGATGTATGGATGATATACTGTATCATACTAAAGAAACAGCTACTGCAATAACTGTTCGCCCATTGTAATAGCCTCGGTGGTGGAGAAACTGATGGAGACCTTGCTGAAAGAGTGAAAGAAGAGACTGATAGGGTATCTAGAGGAGGAGGGTCTGACTGATGTCAACCATCATGGATTTACAGGTTGCAGGTCATGTCAGACCAACCTGATCGAATTCTTTGAGAAGGTTTGGAGGTATATGATCGGAGACGGGTGGGGCAGTGAATGTGGCCTATCTGGATTTCAGGAAGGCATTTGACTCCATCCTACATAGAAGGTTGGTAAGCAAGTTGAACAGTCTGGGTGTGGGAGCTAGGCTTACAAAGTGGGTGGAGAATTGGTTGGGTGGGAGGACCCAGAGAGTAGTGGTCAATGGGAAGCACTCCAGGGAATTAGGGGTGAGGAGCAGGGTGCCACAGGGGTCAGTGTTGGGCCCATACTATTTAATGTGTACATGAAGGACATAGCGGAGGGTCTAAATGGAAAGATGTGTTTGTTCGTGGACGATGTGAAATTATATAACAGGGTAGATGTTCTGGGGGGGAACTAGCCATGCTGGAGGAGTGGGCAGAAAAGTGGCAACTGCAATTCAGTGCAAAATAATGCACATAGGACGGAATAACCCAAGAACAACTTACTGCCTTGGGGGGGGTGGGCACTGCAGGTCATAGAACAAGAAAAGGACCTGAGGATTTAGATCATGGACACATTAAAAGCTACGAGTCAGTGTGAACGAGCAGCTGGGAAAGCAACAAGAGTGCTGGTATACATTGTGAGAGGCTTCACTAGTAGGACAAGGGAGGTGATCATGCCACTGTATAAAACACTGCTCAGACCACATCTGGGGTATGAAGTTAAATCATTTTTTCAAATTTAATAAACTTTATTGAGACACACCAAAACAAGGTACAACAGTCACCATAAGAAGTATAAATCATTCAAAGTAATGCTAATTAAATTAAACAGAAATAATTCCAGATGGTGTGCATTACAGTTGGTATATGTGATCCTCCCCCTCTCCCCACCTTCCTACCCCTCCAAAAACAGAAAAGATAACATACATTTATGAAGCATAATATGACAACCCCTCTACCCCCCATCCCTCCCACCACCACCGGAGGAACAGTGTGATACCATTGAAAAGAAAAACAAAACTGAATTAGGAAGTCTGACATAGTTCACAAATATGTAAAAGAATTATAAAAGTATTTATCAAAATACTCAAAGCGTCAATAAGACTTGTAGCAGTTCCCAAACACAGCTAAAGGTTATTAATCTGCCAGCCATACTGGCTATGAGACGTTCAGCCTGTAAAGCAAACAAGATCTCCCTATACCACGCGAAAAATTGAGGTGTACTTTGGTCTAACCAGTGCCGGAGAATTACCTGCTTCCCACATGCTGAAATCAGAGCGATATGCAGTCTCTGGTTTCCCATAAGGGCATTAAAGTAGTCCCCCAGAATGCAAACTTCAGGAGAAAAAGCATCTGAAAACCCTAATAAGGGATCTAAATGTGAGCAAATTGCATTCCAGAGGGGGGGGCCATGCTTTCGAGGACCACAAAATATGGAGAAGAGTGCCCGGTTCTTTACCACATCTGGAACAGAGATTTACCTGTAGTTTACTAATTTTATGCAATTTAACTGGAGTGTACTAAAGTTTAAGTATGATTCTAAATTGCATAAACCGGCATCTGTCCTACTTAATAAAAGTGTAAAGTTGTTTCCAGATAACTGACCAATCCCTGGAGGGGTTAGTAGGGATCGGAGGAGATTGGTCCCAGTAATAGAAACTTGGGCCCTCACTGGCAGCTAGAAGGTCTCACAACATGAGGTAATAATGTGAAACTTAATGGGAGGTGGGGGGCTTTTGAATGAGAGGAATAATCAAGTTACCAAAAGGCCTGAGCCAGGGGCCAATGCCAAAAAATTGAGTAAGCATGCGAGATAACTGGAGGTATTGGGAATACACTGAGGTGGGCCAGTGATATTTGGTGCGGGTGTCCTGAAAGTGAGACAGTCTATGGTTAACGATGAGATCACTAACTGTATCGATCCCATGTTCGAGCCGGCCTGGTGGCGCTGAGGGTTGAGGTGCTGGACACCACACCTCACGCCACGCTGATGACCTAGGTTCAGAAAGGGTTGTTGGGGGTCGGCAGGGGAGGGATAGGATTGAGCATCTGGAGGACTGATCTCCTATCCCAGGGAGAGTTGAGGGTTCCCACCACTCTGCAGTGGCTCCCAGTGATGATCGGGGGCACTACCACAGCTGGTGCAATTGGGGGTGAAGTGCGGTGGACATCTGAACATTGTGCCTCAGACATCATTGCACGTCTGAACTCCAGGGGTCTAAGGAGGAAAATGGTTGGGCGTGACCAAGCAGCTTGATGGCCACACTCTGCCCTGCCCAGGGGACTGTCGTGGAATCATGCTAGGGGGTCCGGGCATGACCTGGCTAGGATTGACGTGGGGAGACCCTCCGGCAGGCTGGTGTGCGGCCGCACCGGATCCCCCATCATGCAAGTGAGCCTGCTGCTCTCCGGGCAGGCAGAGCCGGCAGCTAGATGCCCCTGCTGGTTACACCACAGTAGGGCGTAAAACAGAAATAAGATAAAAAGACTCCTTGAGAGTGGCTGGGCAGCTATACAAAGATTTTGATTATTAAATAAAGGTTAAGCTGTATCCTTGTGGGGGTTAATTCTAAGGAGAGAACAAAGTTGTAAATGAACTCAAAGGGAAGCTTCCAGTGTCCCCTAGGAGTCAGGGGAGTCTCTTTTTGGAAAGGTAGGGAAGTGTCCGGATATCGTAGTATCATAGTACCATAGTAATGTGTCAGCAGAAAAGGACCATCCTGGCCCATCCAGTCTGCCCATTTCCCCCCCTCCCCTACTTGTCACCGGTGCACAAGGAGCCTATCCTCTGTCCTCTAACCAACCACATATGTCTATCCCATGTTGTCTTGAATCCCTCCACCGTTTTGACACCTACCAGATAGATAGATAGATAGATAAAAACTTTATTTTTATACAGGAGATTCTTATCATTAGGACTATACAATCCTGTTCTCAAGATAGTCCTGTGTACCACCTCCTCAAGTAATCTGTTTCAGGGTTCAACCACTCTCTCAGTGAAATAACACCCCATTACATTACCTTTAAATCTTCCTCCTTCCAATCTTAAAGTATGATCTCTTGTTTTAACTCTGACTTTTTTTTTTCCCCCTATTTCTTTATCCCCCCAGGGCCACCAGTCTGTCTTACCTTCACGTCTGGCATCTCCCCAGGTACTCAGGCCGCCATCCCCTCGGGCTACCTCCGACATCCACATTCGGGCCTCGCAGCTACCCCCGCGGCTTGCCCTCCATGGCGGGGTGGTGGAGAGCACTCCCACCGGAGCTCAACCCACCGGGTCAGGATCCGGTACTGCCGCGCACCCTCGGCATGAGAGAGTCCACTTCGGAGATGGCCATCATGCCGCCAAGACTGGTCCCCAAACTTTTTCCACTTTTCCTCCCATACGGCTTTGGGGTGTGCAATGACGCCAAGGTCCTGGGCGCGCGCACGTCTGCATGCACCCAGAGCCAGGCGTCTGTCCCAGCAGGTCCCTCCATGCCTGCCAGCACTCTGAAGCCACCCCCCAGCCATCACCAGGGGCCGCCAGAGCACCGATGGCCATCCTCCCCCCCCAGAGAAGGAGAGCAGTTCTACAGATGCTCGATCCTTCTCCTCCCCTGCCGACCCCTGACAATCCAGGCTCGCTCCTGAACCTGGGTCGCCAGTGTGGCGCGAGGTGTGGCGTCCAGCGCTTCAACCCTCAGCGCCACCGGGCCGGCTTTAACTCCGACTTTCCTTTTAAACAGACTTCCTTCAATCACTTTACTTATCCTCTTCATGGACTTGAATGTCTCTATCATGTCTCCTCTCTCTCTCTCTCATCTAAACTCCAGCGGTTACAGATTTAATTCTCTTAATCTTGTCTCATATGGTTTCCCTTGCATACCCTACACCATCTTTGTTGCCCTCTTCTGAGCCTTTTCTATTACATCTGTGTCCTTTCTTAAATGAGGCTTCCAGGACTGTACTCCAGGTGTGGTCTAACCATGGCCTTATATAATGGCATCAGCACCTTCCTCTTCCTCCTAGTTATGCCCCTTCCTATGCACGCCATCATTCTATTTGCTTTGCAAACCACCTTACTAAACTGATCACTTACCCTAAGGTTGTTTGATATTATAATCCCCAGATCCCGTTCCTGTTCTGTTTGCTTTATCTGCTCTCCCCCCAGTGACTACTTGGCCAGTCCATTTTTATACCCTATATGCATCACCACACACTTCTTTGCACTGAACTTCAGCTGCCATGTTTCTGACCATTTCTCTAGTATACTCAAATCCCTCATGGCCTTAATCCCTCCTTCAGTGTCGACCCTATTGCATAACTTTGCATCCTCTGCAGACAGACACATTTTTCCTTGAATTCCCTCTGCTATATCACTAATATATATGTTAAAAAGGATTGGTCCTAGTACAGACCCCTGGGGAACCCCGCTCGTAACCTTTCTAACCCCCGGAATGTACATCATTTACCACCACCCTCTGACTTCTATCCTTCAGCCAATTTTCCCACCTATCTAGTTAGTTTCTGTCCCACCTCCAGTCTCTCTGTCTTTTTTACCAGCCTCCGGTGAGGGACAGACTCAAAGGCCTTATTGAAGTCTGGGTAGACAACATCAACTACCCTCCTTGATCAACCACTTTTGTTACCTCATCAAAATATTCTATCAGATTTGTTTGGCAAGATCTCCCACTAGTGAATCCAAGTTGCTTTTTTCTAATAGTTTGTTGTCCATTAAGTATCTTACCACTCTTTCCTTTATTAGCACCTCCATCACCTTGCCCACCACTGATGTGAGACTGACAGGTCTGTAATTCCCTGCCACCTCCTTGCAGCCTCCCTTGTGCAGTGGTACTACATCTGCTGTCCTCCAGTCACTCAGAACACACCCTGTAGCTTGGGACAAGTTAAAGTTGAGCTACTGGGAAGGGAGTTTGAGGCACCATTGCATAGATTGTGGTTCGTGCCCCCCCCCCGAGTCCCAATATTTATGAACCAAACACAGAACATCAACGCTTGCAAAATTACCTCTCCCCAGGGGGTGGGGTGCAGCGGGCACACAGAAAACCAGAGCGTAGACCCCCGGGAGACCGCACTGCAAAAACCCACGAGATGACGATGGGGCTTTGCCTCTTCCCCTCCACCGCCATCTGTACAGCGATATTAAGCTCTCTGTATTTACTATGCCGGGTGTCACTTCCACAAAAGGTGCCCATTAGCCATGTGGGTGCGGCACCTGCATGGCATATAGCCCCCCCCCCCGCCAAAACAACACTTTCGACAAAGCAAATCTAAATTTGGGTACCTGTAAATTTTCTTTCTCCAAAAGCTGGTCTCCAGGCTTCCCCACACCTAGGTTGTACCTCCTGATGTCAGTGGCAGGCAGGACCAATGCTGTGCAGCAGGGAGGGGGATAACAAGCCCTCCACATCCGGTGATCTCCAGTCGTTCCCAGTGCAATCCCCCTGAGGCAATACTATGAGAACATGGAAACAAAAACACAAACAGTTACGGCATAATCGGTCCTGAGGCCAGCCAATTATATACATTCTGGGAGGGAATCCATAGTCCGAGCACATGGAGTGTTCCATATCTACCCAAAGGGGGATATAAGATCTTGGGAGATTACCCCCTATCGGACCTGACCAATGAGAAGATCTACTAAGATGTAAAGCCAAATAATATAGGAAGAAATTGGGAGTTTGCAGTCCTCCATCCTGTTTGGCACGCATTAACATGGTTAAGGTCCTGTGTTCTGCTTTGCCTTGCCACAGAAAATAGGAGATAATCCTATGAAACTGATTAAACCACATTTGAGGTAAAGCATAATTATACATCTGTAGCGGGTATAAGTCTGGGGACAACATTCATTTTAATAATATTTAGTCGGCCCCACAGTGATAGTGGTAGCATGGTCCAGCGATCTAAATCTATTCTGAGGCAGGATACTATTGAATTAAGGTTATATTGTTTCAGCTTAAGAGGTGAAGTACTAAGATACATTCCCAGGTATTTCAGCCTGTCTTTTATCCAGACCAGGCAAAGATGTTCAATACCAGCCTTAAAAGTAATGCTATTAAGCGGCATAACTTCAGTTTAGGTCTTTAATTTATAATTAGAAATAGAATCAAACTGAATAACAATCTGCAGGGCAGCAGGCAAGAATGTATGGAGTTCAATTCTGGAGGCCCTATTTGAAGGGTGACAAGGATAGGCTGGAAAGAGTACAGAGAAGGGCGACCAAGGTGATCCAGAAGATGTGGGGGAGACCATATGGGGAGAGGCTGGAAGAGCCTGGACTTTATACGTTGGAAATGAGGCGGGGGCGGGGGGACATGGTGGAAACCTTCAAGTGCATGAAAGGAAAAAATAAGGTTAAGGGAGACAGCTGCTTCAGACCTAGTGAAAACAAAACCACCAGAAAGCATGCATTTAAGCTGGAGGGGGCAGATTTAAGGGGGACATGAGTGGGCATTATTTCTCAAAGTGGTTTGTACAACCATGGACCAAGTTGCCGGAGTGGATGGTGGAGGTGGGTACAGTGAAGCAATTCAAAAGTGCATGGGATAACTACATGGGACTAGGAAAGGGAGGGGAGAGGGCAGAAGGTTGGGGGGGGGCTATCTTGGACAGACTCAATAGGCCAAATGGTATTTTTTTGCCAGCACAATTCTAGAGTTCTTAGAATCTAATGGTTTACAGAACGGTAAGCAACATGCGTTCCCCAGGGTGAAGTAGTGCCAGATAAATCTAATATAATTTTTTGCTGGGTGACAAGGGAGGTGGACAGAGGCTAAGCAGTCAATGTGGCCTGTATGGACTTCAGTAAAGTATTTTACACAATGCCACATGAGGGGTTACTGCAACAGTTAAGAGGCCTAGTGATAGGTGACAAATAAAAAAAATAGGTGGGAAATTGAAACACAAAAACATAGCAATTATCGGCACAAAGTGCCACTTGGCCCACTCAGTCCACCCTGATTTTCCCTCCCTATTCTGTCTCTGCAGACCCAACCTGATGTCCATCAACCTTCCCCCTCCCCCTACCTATTTATCAATATTCCCCTATGCTGATCCCATGCATGTTTGAAGCCCCCCCATTTTGCTCCCACCACCTCTGCTGGCAGACCATCCCAGGCATCCACCACTCTTTTAGTGAAGTAGTACTTTCTTACATTCTTCTTAAACTTTCCCTATTCCAGCTTCATTGCATGCCCTCTTGTCCTAGTGCACTTTCTCATTTGAAATTGACTCCTCTCCTGTGCCCTGTTCACCACCATGAGGTGCGTATAGGTCTGTATCATTTCCCCCTCTCCATCCTCTCTTGTAGGGTGTACATGTTGAGATCCCTCAGTCTGTCTCTTCATAGGGCTTTTAATGTAACCCCTGCACCATTTTAGTTGCCCTCCTCTGGACTGCCTCTACCTAGGGTCTGTCTTTCTGAGATGTGGCCTCCAGAACGCGACACAGTACTCCAGGTGTGGTCTCATGAGCTTTCCCATGCAGTGGCAACATCACCTCCCTCTTCCTGCTGGCGATGCCTCTCCATATGCACTGCAGCATCCAATCAACCCTGCCCACTGCCTTGTCACACTGCCCCGCCAATCTGAGGTCATCAGATATGATAACCCTAAGATCTTTTTCCTGCTTAATGACTGTCAGTGCCTCCCCCACACCCCATTTATAACCAGCTTCTGGATTTGCATGCCCCATGTGCATCATTTTGCATGTTTTAGCATTGAATCCCAGCTAATAATCATATCAGTGGGTTAACAAGCTCTTCTGCTGCTCATTCACCAAATTTAATTACATTTCTTATAAATTCCTGCATTTTTCTAGGGGTGTGCTACTGGTGTAAAATGCACAAAGGAATTCAAGGAATCTGATTGGTTGTTAGCCATGCATTAGAAGTGTCTAATGCATGGCTAAAACTAGAAACCCCATGTAGAATACACAGACCCATTTTATAAGTGCAATAAACCACTCTGGGGATGTGTGTTAGACAGTTCTAAGGGATTGAATGCATTTGGCCTGAAGCTTCGTACCTCACTATGCCCCCTAGCTATGCATTAGAACTGTCTAACGCACACCCTATCATATCTTATTGCTTACTCAGTGTTCAGTTCAGTTAATTCTCCCCTTCTGCCATGCCCCTGACCACTCTTCAAGTTTCCCAAGGTACCTATTTATTCTCTCCACTCCTTCCTAGGTATCCACCCTATTACAGATTTTGATGTCATCTTCAAAAAGGCATACCTTCCCTTCCAGTTCTTCTGCAGTGTGGCTTATGAAGACATTGAAGAGAACTGGTCCCAATGGTGAGCCCTGCAGCACCCTACTGTTCACTCTCCCCCCTCATTAGAATGAATGTCATTTACCATCACCCTCTGTCGCCTATCCTTAACCAATGATTTCTCAGTTGCTTAAGGAATAGAACCAAGAGGGTTATACTAAACAGGGAACTCTCAGGGGAGATGGGGGTCATGAGTTAATACTTTGCCTTGTTCTCTTCAATATATTCAGAGGGGACATAAGGGTGACACATGAAGGAGTAGTCCATCTATTTGCAGATGACACAAAGATCTGCAACAGTGTGGTCATAATTTAGGGAATGGAGGCATGAGGAGGGACCTGGAAAGACTAGAAGAGTGGCCCAGAATTTTACAGCTGGGATTCAATGCCAAAAAAGTGCAAAGCCATGCACGTCGGACACACAAAACCTGGAGCAGAATACAAGATGGAAGGAGAGGTCATGGCATACTTGGTAGGAAAGGGACCTCAGGGTTATCAATCGGGATGATCTTAAAGTAGTGGCCCAATGTTCAACGGTGGTAGGGAGAGCAAATAGGATGATGGACAGCATAGGGAGGGGGATAGCAAGCAAAAGGAGGTAGGCTATACTCAGTAGCGTTATTTCGCTAGGATCACAGGGGTTGCAAAGTCCCATTTCAGCAAAATCATAGGGGTTGTAAAGCTCCCCCAACCGCCACATTTATATAAATAAATGCTAGGGAAACCTTGTTTTAGGGTTCTTAGGGGTTGCAGTGGGCATCATAGGGGTTGCAAAAAAAAATCATAGGGGTCTCAACCGCAACCACTGGCTACCCCTAAATGACACACCCCTGTCGGACCCCCAACCAGTCAGCACCCAATAACCAAGCACTTGCTGCATCCCAAGCACACGGCACAGAAATTGGCCCTAACAGTCCTACAGGCACACAAACACCAGCACCTACAGCCAACACCCAATATGTATCACTGAAAGTGCACCCCAGCACCAGAAAGAGTTACCAACCCCCCCCATACCAGACATTTCTAGTCTCACAAATCCGGGACTGCAGTCTTAAAAACTCAATCTTCAAAGTAGTTTTTAACTTTACAAAAGTAACCTGCAACATTTTTGATTAGGGAGAAAAGTGGACTGTGTTACAGCTTCTGTATGGCATTATTTTTGAGACAGACATGCCAATTTTGAGAGCGACTGAAGAAAGAGACAATAGGAACAAAGAAGTAAGCAGACAGTACACAGAATGCCCTCCCAGCATCCTCACCAATTGCACCAACAAACCAATCTCATTTACAATCCCACTTTTCAAATACCTCCCTCCCACAATGTGTACCTGTTTGTGCTTCTGGATAGCCCATGCATTTCAGCTTGTTGAGGTTAGGCAGGGCATGATCAGATAAAATTCAATGATCCATAACTTCCTCCCACGTTGCATTCAAAGGCTGCAGAAGTAAGGAGAATGGGCAACAGCACATCTAATTAAATGGGCATAGAGTCAGTAATAGTACATGGTAATGTAGAAAGGAATTAACCATGCCTGCTTTTTCCAAACGGCTATTCTGATCTCTTAAAGAAGTTACACAGCCCAGCTGTTTGTAACTCTTCCACTTCCTGGGGCATTGTAGAAACTGACTATTGCAAAGCAGGTGCAGAGGTTTGTTAACATTTAATAGAAATAAAACAAGCCTTTGTCAATGCCGAATGTTGTTGCGCTGGCACTGGCATTGGCAGAGGTGGAGCTAGAGGCACATAATAGGAATGGCAGTGAAGCATTGAAGTGACGCCAACCCCACCCCCACCCTGTAGAAAGCAACAGGCACTGGGGTGTGCCTTTGGGTCATCAGCTATAATGCTCATGCCACTGTACCTCACCCTACCCTGTAGTCACTGACAAGTGTCATGGTGTGCTTTGGGGTCTTTGGGCATTATACTTACCCCATTCCATAAGGACATTTGCTGACGTGGGTGCACTACAGGAGCGTGCGGGGATGTTTGTGGCCGAACAGTGCAAGACACACCACGATGCCTGTCGGTGGCTGCAGGGTGGGCGTAGGGGGGGTGGAATGGCGTGAGCAGTACATCTGATGATCCCAAGTCACAGCCCTGATGCCTGTCAGTCCGTACCGGGTGGGGTGCTGCAACTGGAAACCCTAACACCGTAGGCGTGTAGTGGTAGTTTCACTCTACATGTTCAACATGGGCTGCTTGTCAGGCCACCTCATGAAAAGCAGCACAATCACTTTGTTAGCTGAAAGGTGGGTTTGCACAGCCGCTGTGGCATTTGGTGGCAGAGGGAAGAAAACACAGTTTTGGGCAGGATGTGGAGAATGACAACTGTATTGTTCATGAGGAGGCGTAAAAAATGGCAATGTTGAAAATCGGGAGTGGCAATATGAAATATTGGTGAAGCAATGAACATGCATACAAACTGCGTAGCAGACGTCCGCAACCCAATTATTTGTGGGAGTTTTTTAGGTACATTTTCAATATCGGTATTTTGGGACCTCCCCTCATGAACAGTGGCACTGTGATTTTGTTAATGTGTCCCAAAAGGTGATTTCCCACAGCAAACACGCCATTGTGCGCCCCAATTGTGGGAATGCGTTTTGGGCAGGCTGTGAAAAATGGCAGCTGTACTGTTGATAAGGAGGTGTGCACAAATGCCAGTGGTGAAAATGTGGCATGAAAACAGTGCAAATGTACGAAGTTACAAGGCTGAGTGAAACTGTGCAACATGCGCTTGCCTTTGTTCATTCTCTGGACTTCGCACCAAATTTTCAACATAGGCATTTTAGGATCTCTGCTCATGAACAGTGTCATTGTCATTCCCTCAAACTGCCCCAAAATCTGATTTCGCACAGCGACTGTGCGATTCTGCGCCGGATGTGCAAAAACACATTTCAGGCAGGATATGTAAAATGACAGCTGTACTGTTCATAAGGAGGTGTGGAAAAATGCCAATGTTGAACATGTGGAGTGAAAATATTATAAATGCACAAAGTCACAAGCATGCATGCAAACTGCGAAATGCATGCTCGTAAAACACTAATTGTATGGACTGCTGGCCCCACATTTTCAACATAGGCATTTTAGGACCTCTGCTATTGAACAGTGTCACTGTCATTTCCATAATGTGTCTCAAACATGGACATTCCACAGCAACCGCGCTATTCTGCGCCGGAACTTCGAAAACACATTTTGGTCAGGATGTGAAAAATGACAGCTGTACTGCGCAACGCATGCTCATAACACAGTCATCTTATGGAGTATCGTCACCAAATTTCAGCATAGGCATTGTAGGACCTCTGCTCATGAACAGTGTAACTGTCATTTTTGCAATCTGCCCCGAACACTGATTTCCCACAGCGACTGCGGTATTGTGCGCCGGAAGTGCGGAAACACATTTCGGCCAGGATGTGAAAAATGACAGCTGTACTGTTCATAAGGAGGTATAGAAAAATGACAATGTTGAAAATCTGGCATGAAAATATTATGAATTTGCAAAGTTACGAGTGTGCGTAGCAACTGCGCAACGCACTCTCGTAAAAAAGCAATTTTTTGGATTTTTCCACCAAATTTGCAACATAGGCCTTTTGACAGCCCACCTCATGAACACTGCCACTGTTCTTGCACTAATCAGCCTCAAAAGGTGATTCCGCGCAGTGGCTACAAAATCACCTTCGGGGCGGATTAACGTCATAACTGTAATAGAATTCATGAGGAGGGGTCCCAAAAACCCCATGTTGAAAATTTGGTGCAAAAATTCTAAAAAATGACTGAGACATGCAGCAAAGTTGAAAAACCCCCTATCTATCCCATTATACAACTTACCGGCATTTCCTCAGTTCACGGTCGGCTTTCAAGAGTGCAGACGTGTTCCCAGTCCACTGAAGATCGTCATGCTGGACTCTGGCAGTAAGTATGGGTGAGGGGGGTGTGGGGAGGAAGGGAGCACAGTGGGTGGGTGCAGGTGGTGGGTAGGGACTCTAGGGAGACTACGAGGGACCGTTTTTATGTTACAGGGGAAAAAAAAATCTAACGTCGCAGGACAGTTGCTTTTTTTCAGGGGACTTGGCACACTGGGGTGAGCTCCCAGCATGCCACCTAACTGTTGGGGGGGGTTGCTGCAGCCAACGGGGATTGGGCACCCTCATTGGCACACAACAAAGGGGGTTAATTTATGCCGATGGGGATTGGACACCCCCGTCGGCACACAAAGAAAGTGGGGGGGAGGCAAGAGCTGAGGGGGATTGGGCACCTCCCTCGGCATAAAAGAAATGGGGGAGACTGCTTTATGCCGACAGGGAGTGGTCTCCCCCATCGACAAAGTTTTGCAGCCAGAGTAAGCCGACAGGTGGATTGGGCACCCCCGAAGTTGGCAGTTGGGCAGCCGCCCGCCATGCTGACAATGTGGCGAGCATGCAGGAAGGGTACGTTGCATCTGACAAGCTTTGCTTGGATTGCAGCTGACCTTTCCCTGGATGTGCTCGCCACATTAGTATGCATGGTGTGGTGCCGGCATACAGGCTGATTGGGGAATGAGGGACGCACCTACTGATGCTCGTCCTGCATTCACCCAACAGAAACCGCGCCTCAAATCCTACTGTCCCTAAGATGCTGGTCATGAAGCGCACAACATAAAAAATGTACACTAGTGCAGATGCCTTCTATTCAGATCTGTAAGGTTGTTTAGAAGCAAGCATTTACTTTTTTGTGCTTGATTTCTTTATTATTATCAAAGGGGGCTTTATGGAGTATAACCTGTTGGTCCATGTCCCAGCTCTGCAGTGCTGTGTCCCAGCTCTACAGTGAGTGTGTCTCAGCTCTGCATTAGTTTGCTCTAGGGAATGAGCAGCTCGTAGCTGGTAAACATGTACATGCTGAACAGTTTTTACATTCCAAGCTAAATTTGGAGAGGTGAGTTGTGTGCCTTATTCTAACCTTTTTTTTAAAGCAGCATCAAATCCCCATAGTAACATTAGCTGTACTGTATTAAGTCTGTTTACTGTTGCCCTCCTATTCTTTGGGGGGGGGCGGTTACGGGGAAAAAATTCACTTTTTTATACCTTGTAGCAAGAGACAAAAACAAGAGAAAAAAGAAATGGTTTGGAGACACGCCCTCCAACTGCACTGTTTTGGCCAGCACAATACCAATTTTCTTACAGTGGTACTGAATCCTGACTAGTTGTCAGTGTCTGCAAAATTTTGACCACCCATAAGATTTAATTTGTCTGTGAGCGTGCGTTTCCACTTGTGGTGCTCGTTCCCGGCCACCTGCCCTCTAGTACGTACTGCGCAGCTGCAGATGTCCTGTGTGCGAGCCCATGTGTGGACATTTGAGTGGGTGGCAGTACAGACAGAGCAATTGTGTGAGGGGATTACTCCAGGAGCGGAGCCTCTGTTTTTAGTTTTTTGACACCAGTAATAAATTTGTGGCAATCAAGATCAACAAGGAGGAGCAGGTCAGGGTCCAGGTCAAAGAATGGCGATGGCAGCATGGACGAGGTGGTGGTTGCTGCAGCCAAGAAGAGGGAAAAAGGTATTAACCAGAATGCCTGGCAGGTTGAGGTTGTAGCCCTGTGTGCACTGCAGCCTGTGAATGGGATTCCAGTTTGGTAAGGCATTCACAATTTAAATCCAGTCAGAATATGTTGCACTTTACTTATTGAGATTCAGGCAACGTTTGATGGAGTGGAGCGGGTTTTAAATTGTGTGTGGGGGAGGTGACACAACCCTCCCCCATCAGACACACCTCTCCCCAGTGTACTTATTTTCATCTGTCAAATGTTGGAGGGTCTGTGGAGAGATGCTCCAAAAAGAAGGTATTTGCCCTAGCTGGTTCAGAGGCACCACTGGAGTACACACACACACCCATATGGGCAACCCCTGAGCAATGTTCTCTCTTGACCTGCCAACTGCCCTGAGCTGGTGAAACCATAGTGCTGTAGAGCTGTCTCTGGCTCTAGGAAGGGGAAGAGATCTCTCCCACTGCAGCAGTGATTCCATTAGGCTTAACTGGCCAGACCTTTCAAAATTGGGGCACCCCTACACCAGGCTTAAATACTGCAGCATCAATGTACTCACATTTAGGGGTGGGAGGGACAGGGAGTATGTTTTGGGAGGGGACAAGGGTCACCAATGGCAGCTAGCCAGCCCCAACCTGCTCCTTTGGTAGCCTGTAATGTTCACCTCGGTGGCTGACATTCTTGTGGACTCAGTTCTTGAGCCAACCCCACACCCAGCTAGTTGAGCCACACTGGAGGTGTCAGGTTTCAGGGCTGTCATCAGAATACCTAGTCTCTAGGCCGGCCTAGTGGCATTGACAGCTGAAGGGGCTGAACACCTTACCTCTCACCCCCCATTGTGACTTGTGTTTGGGAACGAGTATGGGACGCTGGGGGTTGGCCAGGTGAGGAAGGGCTGGGAGTGGATTGAGCGGCTGCTAGGCAGCTCTCCTCTCTGGCATAGGGGTGGTAGGCCTCTCTGACTCTTGGCTGCCACCGAGTAGAGGTTCCATGGTAGCATTGAGCATGGGGGTGCTAGGCACCAAATGTTAGGCCGGATGGGCAGATCGGGGCCGTCTCCGATGACAGCGCACATGCATGCCTCCACATGCATGCACATTTGTGAATGGCCAGGGTTCTGGGGTTTAAAGGGGAAGAAAATGTGGAAAATCCCCGGTGGCACTATGAGACCCAACCCCTTGTGCAGGCTCTACACTGGTGGCTGGGCGCATGCCGCAAGGCTTGTGGCAGAAGATAAGTCCCAGAGGAGCTGGATAACAGGACTGGGAGGGTGGTTGGAAGGGGGCCGCCAAGGGGAATAGGAGCATAAACCTTAAATTAAAAAAAAAAAGAGAATACCTAGTCTCTGCAGTAGCTGTTGTGAGCTTGAGCAGTGGCACGGCAAGAGTAATGGGGGCAGCAGTGACTGCCTCA
Source organism: Neoceratodus forsteri (assembly GCA_016271365.2). NCBI lineage: Eukaryota > Metazoa > Chordata > Ceratodontiformes > Ceratodontidae > Neoceratodus > Neoceratodus forsteri. The sequence continues at coordinate 214,026,520 of JADMNL010000026.1, read as the reverse complement.
GTGGAACAATACCCAGTTCTGAGGTAGGGAAAATAAATATAAAAGAAAAAGGGAGGGAATAGATGCTGAGAAATGAACCCTTGGTGTGCCACAGACTGATATATTCTGAATTCCTGTATATTCAAATCCCGTTGGCAGCCTGGTTGTTGGTGAAAATCAGAATGTACAGAAAATTAAATGTCCTCTCTTCCCTAAACTGAATACCACTGCTGTAAAGGTCTCATTCTAGCAGTAAAATTCAGTAAGGAGAGCATTCCTGTGTAGACATTTACTGCAGCATGGGGGTTATAGCCGGGGCATTAGTTGTTCCAGATTTGGGGTGTATCTGGTTTTGAGTTAATTCCGGTTTTAATCTAAAAACTGGTGCACACCTGGGGCCCAATATTCAAATGTTTTCCCTTGTGCAGATGCTGGTTTGTACACACAAACTGGGCTTTGAGCAGATTTCCTGTGTTCTGAAGCCTGATTTGCATGTGCAAACAGTTTGTGGCTGGGCAAACTGTGGAGGGGAATGCAATGCAAATGGACGGGCAGGGACCTGAATATTTTTGACCATTGGACCCTAGCCTTCTTATCTCCTCCACTTTGCCCTCTTTTACACTTTCACCACCTTCCCCTAGTTCTGCTCCGTCGATCCCCCTCACCCTTTTTCTCTAATTTTCCCCCTTTTATCACTATTCCTTTTTTCTCTTTCACCCTGCACCACCCTAGTATCCCACCATAACTTCCCCTGTTATCCCTTCCTTGTTCCACTCCCTTACCTTCTCGTCCTCACCTTCCTTTTTTCTCTGCTCTCTGTCTGGGCCCCCAGGCTACTTTGCACTTATTTTTATGCCTTTTGTTTTAAGATGTTGTCTATCTGTTTCTCTTTATTCTGCTACTTGCAGATGGTATTGCCTTATAAATGCCATCACTGTTATGTAATTTGCACACATTTTTGTATCCAATGTTACCCCTTTTGATTTATGTATGTATTCCACCTTGATGTTTATCTGTGCTTGTTCCTGTAAAATGTTATCAGGACCTCCTTGGGAATGAGCCTGCTCAATGGAGTTATTCCTATAATAATCTTGAACTTGAAGAACAGGTCTGCAGCCGGTACTTGTAGCAGCACCTCCATCTCCCAGGAGCCCCCACCCCAGCCAATAATTCCTGGTCCCTGTTTCAGCATCTGCGTCCAGCCCCTGTTATGGAGTGCAGACCAGCGACTGGTCTGGTGTCACACAGTGGAGTACTCAGTTACCAGTCACAAGGAATCCTACCCCCATGTACCACAGGCCATGGTCCAGGTCCCTGGTGTCTAGATCCCACTCCCCAGTATGGCACCAAACATCCAGTTCTTCTCCCCCACCCAGTCTTCCCACACCTAGCTGTCCCACATCCCACACAGTAGCCTCCCCTAATAATGTCTCGACTGTCTGCAATGTCCACCCAGACCAGTCCTGGGACCCCCAGACTTGTTTCCCACATCAAAGGGCCCAATCTTCTTCTACTCAGACCATCCCTAAGACCTCTTGACTAGCATCCCCTAACTATACATCTCTCTGTCCACTCTGACCACCAACTGGAACCCAGGCCAGTCTTCTGCACCTAATTATCCCTGTACCTACCCTGAACCAGCCCTGGGACTGCTGGTCTTGCCTGCTTTACCTATGTCCCCATGGTAACCCCGAAGGGACCAGTCATAGGATGACTGGAATGGCCTCCCATATCTATGTTTCTATTGTACAACCACTTGGACCAGCCCTGGAAGCTCAGGATCTGCCGCCACCACTGACATTCTCCATGCCGTTCAATCTGGATCATCGTTGGGATCCAAGGACTAGCTTTTCCAAGCAACCTATCCCCTTTTTGCCCACCAGGACTATCTCTGGGAAACCATACTGGCAGTTCCTACCTATGTCACCGTGTTCCTTCACCCACATAATCCCTTGGACCACCAGCCTATTCTTCCTCATCTATGACTTCCCTGCTTGCCAACCCAGCCCTGCCCTGGGACCCTGGACCCACTTTTCCCACCAACATCCCCACGTCCCTCCACCTGGAGGACCAGCCCTATGACCACTATATGGTCCTTCTCCATTTAAATCCCTCTTGTCTTACCACCCAGATTAGTTACATGTTCAAAGGTTTAATGCCACTAAGTGTGTTTATTGAGTTCAGGAAAGCCACATTTCTAAACCCCAGCACTTCGCATCTGAAAATGTGATGCATCATTAGTGGGCAGAGATACAGAGCTGATACCATGAATTTGTTTAGAAGGCTTAAAGAAACAAGTACAAAAATCACTTAGTGCAGCAGTAGTTAAACATCAAACTACAAACGCAGATACATGTGGCTATATATAAAATACAAAAGGTGCTTCCTCACATATCCAATATATGCAAAAAGCAATACATCCCAGATCAATTGCCAGTACTATAGTGAATAACATAAAGAGGCAAAAGGGGAAGGGGTGTATTTTGTCAGTGTACAGTGAGCCATTTGAGGGCACCAGTATTTATAAGCTATGGTTGGGTTGCTGTCAGTCACTGTCACTGGGCTGTACTATATACAGTATGTGCTCATTAAGAGCTTAGTTGGTAGCCAGCTGTGTTGGTGAGAGGAGGGCTGTGCTGCTCGCTGGCTGTGGGAGAACAAGGTGGTGGGTCACACCTTTACTGAATGGGGGTTGGGGGGATGGGGAACCATTAGACTACCAGGGATTCTGATTTTTACAACTGGGTCAGCCCTCAGACAAGGGGGGGAAGGACCACTAGACTACCAGGGATAGTTTTATATTACAACTGGGAAGGGATCTAACAACAGAGAGGGGTTGGGTGCACTGCACTACTGGGGATCCTTGTGTTTTTTATCACGGAGATGGCTGTCAGATGATGGGGAGAGGGAGGGAGCACTGGACTAATGGCAATCTCTTTTGTCATCACGGGGATGGCAGTCAGACAACAGGGTAGGAGAGGGAGCACTGGACTAATGTCGATCTCTTTTGTCACCATGCAGACTGTGATTGGAGATTGAGGAGGGAGAAAGGCCACTGCACTATGGAAAAGATCATTATTATTAATACAGGGTTGGTGATCGAAGACCGAGGAGGAGGGAGGGACACTACACTATGGAAAAGATCACTATTATTAATACAGATTCAGAGACCGGGGAGGGCCACTGTACTATGGAAAATATCACTATTACTAATACGAGGTTGGCAATCTGGGACCGGGGGGGGAGAGACACTATGCTATGGAAAAACATTCCATTTCTACACCGGGACGGTGATCATTGTAGGGTGACAGTACACCATGGGGGACTGTGGCTGCGTGAAGCTTGGGCTGGTGGGGGGGCTGCACTAAGCCACCCACAGGCCATTCAAATGGTCTCATAATAGGCATGCTGCAGGGCACTAGTGCCTTGCATGCCCAATGGCCACATTTGCATGTCTCTTTTCCTGAATGGGGGACTTAACATGTAGCGCTATTGCTGGCAGCCCATTCTCATGGCTGACTGTGGGGTGCAGTGCTACTGAGGTTTCCAGTGTTTCCCTGGGTTGGCACTGCCCCCACCTGCACCTATGTGCATTCAGATAGGGTGGTGCACTACCCAATTTTGAATATCAATTTTTGGTCTCTGGTCAGTGACAAGGTATGGTTCAAACTTCTGTGCTGCAGTTTGCCCTTTTTGTGAATCCTGCCCAAGATTTTTAATCACTGAAATTAAAGATAATTAAAATAAGGAAAATATACAATGAAATAAGCTTGTTTTCCTTGACAAGATAAAACAAGATACTTTGTCTTGATATAAGCCTTGTTATAACATGGATTCACAGTAGGAAGGGCATGTCAAATGAATCTGATAGATTTTTTTTGATTGGGTGACTAGGGAAGTAAATCAGGGAGGAGCAGTATACGTTGTTGCATGATAGGTCTAGATCCATCTACGTGGGTTCATATTGTATATGCTGTAATGTACTTTAGAATTAAGACACTGTCTCTTTAAAAGACTTTTATGAATGAAACTACAAAAATAGCCTTAATTGTTCTAATGGCTAGGTGGATCTGGTATGTCTCCAGATAAGGGAGACAGGTTTATGGACCCAGGAAATTGTAGTGTAACTCTTAGACAAAACTGGGTATCTAGCTTTCCATGACAAAAAGAGGTCAGGAGGATGTCCTAGGGGTTAAACCAAATGCAAGGGCCAGATGTCACTGGGGTTGACATGAAACCTGACATGGAACCACAGTGACACCTACAGGGAAAGGTAAACTTGCACCCCATCACACTGTGGGTGTGGCTTGAAGACGACCAGCCTATATGTATAAAACACACATGTTGAACGTGGGGCAGTTGATAAACAGTTTAGCTGGGGGTCAGATAGCTTGTCCAGCTGGCATATACTTGAAGACCAGATGTATATGTGTAGGCCTGGAAAAATCTCTAAAACCAGACTGGATTGTGTGGAAATCTTGACTTTTCACGTACTGAACAGAAATGTCTGATTTTAAGTCAGAATTTTGGAAACCAAGACTTTTCACCAAGGAAGCACCTGAAGCCTTTTTAAAAGGACATTCAGAGGAACTGACTTGGGATACAAACTTGCTACAAACTATTGCTTAAAGAGCCTCTGACACCGTTAGAAAAATGTGGAAGAAATGTGAGATTTAGACAGTTCCGTTTATTTTTCATGTATTTTCTACAATTATTTACCTCTTTTCTTTATTACTGAGGACAGGTGAAAGAAAGAAACTTACTGTCCCTTAGACCTTATCTGCTCTTTCTGCTGTCCTACACGTGACATCATAATCCAGGTTGCACCTGGAAACAAGCTTCTGGTCATGGCACATTTTCTGGTTACCAACTTTGAAATAAAGAAATAAATAAAATAAATAATCCCCCATTTATGGCATCATAATTATCCCCACAGCAACAGACAGTGCTGTCATAAACAGAACTCTGATGTCATATGTAGGCAAGCAGCCAGAACAGATAGGGCAATGATCCTGTTTACATGCAAATGTCCTTAGTAATAAAGAAGAATGAGAAATACAGAAACAATATTAAAATATAAGCTCACTTGTGCTAAACATTACTTTTTCTCAAAGTTGTCACAACGGTGTCAGGGGCGCTTAAAGGACTCACCTCTACAAGGACATTTAAATCTTGCATGGACTCTTTATAGTTTAGAATAACAGTATCTAGTGTTTTCTGTAAACCATCCAGTTTCACTTTTGATATTGTCTGCATTTCAAAGTTTTTGCAAACTGTAGACTTTTCTGTATTGCTTTTATTTTAAGTAAACTTTTATGGTTTTCTTATCAACTCTGCCTGGGGTCTGATTGTGTGATCTAACATTTTAACAGAAGGGTTTTGAAAAGACTGTGTGCCTTGAAAGATAGCACCGCCCGGCTATCGTACCAAACTACTTAGGCAAGATGTAGCCAGTGGCCGTAGTAGTATTCAAATACTGAAAGTAGTGCAGAGTCAAGGGAATTCAAAACTACAGTTTCCACCCTCCCACTAGGAAAAGGAAGGTTGGCAAGTCTTCCAGAACGCTTACAACTGCTCAAGAGTTCTTGAAAAGGAGGATCCTTTCTACAACAGGAGGTCCTACCAGGCTGCCCGGGGTTTGTGGGCCAGGGGCTCGTGACAGATGTCACCTACCTAGATCTCAGCAAAGCCTTCGACACCATCCCACATAGAAGGTTGGTTAACAAGATGGATAGTCTGGGCATGGGAGATAAGGTAGTGAAATGAGTTAGGAACTGGTTAACAAACAGGAGACAGAGGATGGTGGTAAATGGGGTACAATCTGGGAAGGGGGTGACCAGCAGGGTACGTATGCAGGGATCAGTACAGGGATCTGTCCTGTTCAATGTCTTCAGTACTGAAATTGCAGAGAGGTTGGAAGGAAAAGTCTGCTTGTTTGCAGATGACACCAAGATCTACAACAGGGTGGATACTCCAGAAGGGGTGCAGAAAATGAAGAGGGACCTGGAGAAGCTTGTAAGGTGGTTGGAGATGTGGCAAATGAGGTTCAATGCAAAAAAGTGCAAAATAATGCACCTGGGTAGAGGAAACCCTGGGGAGAGCTACAGGCTGGGAAGGGGGACTGTTTGTCACCAAGGAGGAAAGGGACTAGGGGTTATCATCTCTGAAGACCTTAAGGTATTGAAGCAATGTGCAAAGGCAGCAAGCAGGGCCAGTGTCATGCTGGGGTGCATAGGCAGGGGTATCGCTAGTGGGAGGTGGTGATGCCATTGTATAAAACATTGGTAAGGCCTCACATGAAATACTGTGTGCAGTTCTAGAGGCCACACCTGTGCAAGGGCTTAAACAAGGTGGCGACTATCCAGAGAAGGGAAGCAAAAATGGTGCAGGGCTTGCACCACAAAACATATGAGGAGATAATAAGGGACCTCAATATATACTCACTGGAGGAGAGCGGGGGGAAATGACTGAAACATTCAAGTACCTCAAGGACATAAACAAGGTGCAGGTGGGAGACCTTTTCCAATGTAGAAAAAAGTACTAGAACAAGGTGGCACAATATGAAATTGGGGGGTAGATTAAGAGGTAATGTGAGGAAGTTTTTCTACACAGAAAGGGTAGTTGACGCTTGGAATAGTCTGCCACAAGAGGTAGTGGGGGAACGCACAATGGAGGGGTTTAAGCATGCCTAGAACAGGCACAAGGGAACCTTGAGAGGGGAGGGAGTGATTAAAAGCCATTGATCACATACGGTCAGTGGCCATATACGATGTATAGGGCTACAAGCAGACTGGATGGGCCTGGCAGTCCTTATCTGCCGACAATTTCTATGTTTCTGTGTAAGCTATTTTTTCTTAATAAATAAGAAAAAACTCTAGAGATAATCTTGGGGTTAAACATGTAAGATATCTAGTTAATGAAATGAGATGATTAAGCTTGTCAAGATGTGTGTATATACATATGTATTTTTTTTTTTGAAATGTAAGGACTGGTGTCTTCTGCTTTCTAAAAAGGACTTTAAGCATATTAGTCAGTAGTAATACTATGATCCGCAGACTCCATGTGCTCTCCCTGCTCCACGAACTACTGTTATTTGATGCAGAATCCCTTAGTTCTCCAAGAGTCATGCAGGAGATATCCAACATAATCAAAACCTTGGCTGCAGGCTGTACCAGACACCACATTTGTATGGCAGTGCCTGCTCCCAGGGCTCTGCACAGATCAAACACTTGCTGGGTGACTCTGAGGTAACTGATGACTTCCATGTCAAATAGTGGCAGGTTGCAGAGTGGAGAGAGTATGCAGAGTCTGGGGAACACTACCTAACTGTCCTCCATGAGGTTGATAATGCAATTTATCTTAACAATGCATTACAGTACTGAGTGTAATGAGATTAAGAGTGATACCACAGTGCTACCACATGAGTCCAGGGTTGCTGTGAGAGGTGCCAAATATTGAAATGTCAAAATAACACAGTACCATGGTTTTACCATTGTGCCATTGTTTGGGGGGAACTGACAAAAATCTCAATTATGTGATGCCATTGCAGTGTGTGTGTGTGTGTGTGTGTGTGTGTGTGTGTGTGTGTGTGTGTGTGTGAAAAAGGGTAAAAAATGCCAAAGGGATACCACTGTGCCAGTGCACTACCAGTGTACCAAAGAAAATCCATATGTTGCCTACCACTGTGATACCAGAGTACCACTGGGTAGTACATAGAAACATAAAATTTGACGGCAGATAAGGACCGCTTGGCCCACCCAGTCTGCCCATTTCCCTACCTAATGGATAAGCTGCAGATCCTAGTTAACCAGCAGCCTACTTCTTCCTACCCCAACCCCCTAGAATTGCCTTATGACTGTCCCATGCATGCTTGAATTCCACCACTGTCTGTGACTCCACAACCTCCTCCAGAAGGCCGTTCCATGCATCCACAACCCTCTCTGTGAAAAATACTCCTTAAATTACCTCTGAGCCGCCCCCCCCCCATCTTCAAATTGTGCCGCCTTGTTCTTGCACACCTCTTTTTTTTGAAAGATGCTACTCTCTTGGACTTTGTTGATTCCCTTGAGGTACTTGAAAGTTTCTATCATGTCCCCCCTCTCCCTCCGTTCCTCAAGACTATACATATTAAGCTCCTTAAGTCTCTCTCTTCATATGACTTCCGGTGCAGACCCTGCACCATTTTAGTTGCCCTCCTCTGGACAGCTTCCATCCTGTCTATGTCTTTGTGGAGATTGGGTCTCCAGAACTGCACGCAGTACTCCAGATGGGGTCTCACCAGCTGTCTGTACAGAGGGATAATTACTTCCTGTTTTCTACTGGTGATGCCTCTCCCTATGCATCCCAGTATCCCCCCCAGCCCTCCTTGCTGCCCTCTCACATTGCTTGCCCACCTTTAGGTCATCTGATATGACTACCGTTGTGTATTTTTCTGCTTACCACGGTATTGCCATCGTTGTATCACTGTATTGCCATTGTGATGAATTCGGTAAGGGTTATGAGAAACTTAAAGCTGCTTTACTTAAAAAGTGTGAACCGATTCCTGAGGCCTAGAGGGTTAAGTTCCGTAAACTTGGAAAAATACCTGACATGAGCTTTGAAGAACTAGCCTGAAAGTAATGGCAGTTTTTAAAGCGTTAGTGGGAGGGGGCGGAAGAAAACTCTGTAGGGAAAATTGAGGTTATACTTTTAGAACAGTTCTTTTGAGCTTGCCCAGTGGAGCTGAAAACCTGGCTGGAGGACCGGGATCCTAAAACAGCACAGCAAGCTGCTGAGCTGTCAATTCGCTATGCCAGGAGCAGGCCTACTCTAAAAGGAAGAGGGAAAAGCACGCCTTCAGGGCAGCTAAAACCCTCAGTTTCTCTGCAGAAAGGGGGAAGCTCCAAGTTGCCAAGAAGGGATGTCTTGGAAAAAAAGAATGATGAATGTTGGTTTTGTAAGCAGCATGGGCACCTGGCTAGATAGTGTCCTAAAAAGGAATAGAGTGGACAAAGTGTCCCTCAAAAGGAGGTGAGTGCACTGTGTATCCATGAGAGTATACCTGTGAACATGTGGGAACACATGTACCCGGTTACCGTAACTGGGGTGCAGCTCATTGGTCAAGGGACACAGGGGCATCTCTTACCCTAGTAAAAGGGGATTTGGTTGAGCCTAAACAGCTTATATCTAATCAGTTTGTCACTGTGAGGGGATTCACAGGGGAGGAGAAAACCTTGCCACTAGCTAGTATTCTCCTAGATTGCGTTGAGACAGGATAGAGGGTACAAAAAGTGGCAGTGGCAGACAACCTCACCCTGGATGTGGTTATACGGAATAATATACAGCAGGGGATGTTGTGTGCTGTTACCCTCAGTCAGATGGCTAAGGCCCCTTGTAATTCCCTGAACTACACAGAAGCACAAGGCTGTTTCCTCAGCCTGTGTCACCTGAAATGAAGAATAGTGAAAGGAAGATAGGACTTCCCCAAGTAGCTGTGCATGAAACAGCTACAGAAGGTTACTCTGAGGAGGGAGGGGTAACAAATGGTCAGAAGGTCGGGGATGGCAGTGACTCTGAATGCCCTAATGTTAGAGCTATAGACCTCAGTTTAGGAACTGAGGGGGACATATTCCATGCTTTGGGAAAATGTGAAGATTTTACAGCTGCTCAGAGGACTGACCCTAGTTTGGAGAAGCTGAGGGCAGAATCTGATGGGACACAGGAAGGTGACATGAAACATAGGGCATTTTGGGACAATGGACTGTTGCATATACAGAACATGAGGACAGAGGGAGGGTGATGGGCAGGCAGCTTGTCGTTCCACAGGGGTATCGTGAGCAGTTGCTCAAGGTTGCCCATAATATCCCCATATCTGGACACCTGGGTATCATGTGCACCATGCAGTAATTGGCCCAAAATTTCTGTTGGCCCAACCTCACCAAGCAGGTGAAGGAATATTGCATGTTTTGTCACTGGTGTCAAAAGACAGGGAAGGCAGGTAGTAAAACAAAAGCTGCCCTACTTCCCTTGCCTATTGTGGAGAAGCCATTCCAGAGGGTAGGAATGGATATTGTGGAACCCTTGAATACCCAAAGCTCCTCCGGAAAAAGGGTTTATCCTGATGGTGGTCAATTATGCCACCCAATACCCATATGCAGGCACCCTCTCCTCCATTAAAGCACCCAAAGTGGCAGACGCCTTGCTAGGGATTTTGTCCCATGTTGTGTTTCTGCAGGAGGTTATCTCTGATCAAGGGGATAACTTCATGTCAGACCTGATAAAGTCTTTGTGGGAGAAGTTTGAGGTGGTGCAGAGACTCATGGTATCTTATCACCCACAAGCCAGTGGGCTCGTGGAAATAGTCAATGGTACCATAAAAATGACGCTGCAGGCGTTTGCTGAGTAGCATGGGAGGGACTGGAAGAAATACCTTCCTCACCTGTTGTTCACATACAGGGAGTTGCACCAAGAGTTGGCAGGGTTCTCCCCCTTTGAACACTTATACCGACGTAGGGTGCATGGGCCCCTAGAACTGATGCATGAAGACTGGGAAGGCAAGCATGCCACCCAGGGGACTCCCATAGTAGAGTATGTCCTTAGGTTCAGGGAGAAGCTGAAGGATCTTATGGGGTGGCCCATAGAAACCTGCCAGCTGCCCAGCAGAAGCAAAAGGTCTGGTACAACCATGGAGCCAGAGCTTGCTTATACAGCGCAGGTCAGGAAGTAATGGTTCTCATTCCAGTCCGGAAGGACAAGCTGCAGGCCGGGTGGGCGGAACCATACAAGGTAGTCTGGTAAATGGTGTGAACTATATTGTGGAACTGCCTGACAGGAGACATACCCATCGAATGTACCATGTCAAAAGGATGAAGCCATATGTAAATAGGGCCGACATGGTGTTTGCAGTCCTGGGGAGGGGACAGAGGAAAAAGACCCCCTACTGGACTTGCTAGAGGAAAGCATGCAGGAGCCATCAGTGGAAACAATCAAACTGTCGCCCCAGTTGACAGACACTGGAAGTGAGAGAGTTCTTAGAGGACTTTGCTCCTTTCAAACCCCAGGAAGTCTTACTGTGTTCTGATATCCATAGCACTGTGCCAGACCTATGGAAATCTGCAAGAGTAACGCCTGTCTTTAAAAAAGGTGACCCAAAGGACATGGCCAATTACAGACCTATACCAATTCTCTCTGTCCTTAACAAGATCCTAGAGAAAATAGTTGCATCACAGACCATTGACTACCTTACACGCTACAATCTCCTCTCAGACACTCAGCATGGTTTCAGAAAAGGCCATAGCACCACCACGGCTCTTCTTCAACTAACTACTGATATTCTGTCCAACATGGACTCTGGAAAACTCACAGGTGCCATCTTCATTGACCTCACTAAGGCTTTCGACCTTGTTGACCATCCCCTGCTTCTCTCCACTCTCCATAAATTCCATTTCTCTACCCCTGTTGTGGACTGGTTCTGTAGCTACCTGTCAAACAGGTCGCAAGCTGTCAAATTTAACTCCTCCCTGTCCAACACGTCTACTATCAACCTTGGGGTCCCCCAGGGCTCTATCCTTGGGCCCCTTCTGTTCTCAATTTTTATCAACAATGCAGCTGAGGTCCTGGAATCCTGCTCAGCTATTCTCTACGCTGATGACCTGATCATCTACACTAGTTCTTCTAGTATTGCCTGCATAAACACATCACTTACTTCAGACTTCAATAAGGTCTTAGACTGGCTACTAGACTGTAAGCTTGTACTAAATGAAAAGAAAATGAAAGCCATGCTCCTAGGTTCTGCACCAAAGATTAAGACCTGTTCTAGTTTGCTGAGGTTCTTCACCCAGGAGGATTTCCACTTGAAAATGTTACTTCCTTCAAGTACCTTGGGATCCTCCTGGACCAGTCCCTAGTTTTAATCTTCACATTCAGTCCTCATGCAAAGCTGTAAACTCGAAACTAGGAGTAGCTTACAAAACGAGCTACATGCTTACACCCTCGGCCAAATTAGCAATTGCCCGAGGTATTCTGCTCCCAACCCTTACCTATGGTGCCTCTATTCTTACCTCTGCCCAGAAAACCTCCCTACTAAAATGGGACATAACATATAACAATATATGCTGATTTGCCTCTTCGTCACCTCGACTCAAACATCACTGCCTTCTTTATAAGGATCTGAATTGGCTCTCACCCTCTGCCAATAGACAATACTACCTTGGATCACTAATGGACTCGATCATCCGGAAAAAACCGTCCCAGCTGGCGGCGTTGCTGGTCCCTCAACCATCCTCCCATGGCCTACGATCAGCTGACAAATCCTTGCTCTATGTTCGAGATGTCGGACGACCTAAGGCACAGGGCCTTCCAATTCTCTGCTCCCAGGCTATGGAATGCTCTTCCACTCAACCTCCGGCTGTCTCAGTCTCACTTTGGATTTAAAAGTGAATATCGTCGTTATCTATCCTTAGCTGATGCTTGTACATGCTTTGACCCAACCTGAAGCTCCTGAGACTTACCAGTAATGTCACCCCTGCTCTAATCCAGCTCCAAGACTGTCTCCTCTTCTGCTCCCCATATTTTCCCTTCTGTTTGTAAATAACTTCTTGACTACTAGCTCTCTTCCTTCTTGAACCTTGTTGCTGACCATCCACTGTTGTTTTGCCAATTACCACCCCTGACCTTCCTTCTGTCAGTTTTTCTTGTTATATTTGAACATTCCTCACATTTCTCTCTATATAACCTTACTATCTTATTAACCGCTTCACTCCACAGGTCGGGTCCATGGTTTCTGCACTTATTATATATCTTACTGCCATTATCTGTATAATGCTTGCCATTATTTTTTGTTGTTTCTACCCATTGTATTTTTGTAGCACTGCTGTACTGTTCCTCTATTTGTACTATTGCACCCATGTTGCTGTTGTTCAACTGTTCTCCTTTTGTTGTACTCTCCCGGGTCGTGCCTGAAAATAGTCATTTTATGGCTAGTGCACCTACCCGGTTAACAAAAACTAAATAAATAAATAAATTAATTAATTAATGCAGTTAGACCTTCCAGTTGAACTGCCCCGGAGAGGAAAGAGTTAAAGCCTATATACTAGTAATGGAACGTTCAATAGGCTTGAGCTCGGTTTTCAAACCACTGTCCTCGGTACATTCTATGTAACTGTCAGATTCTTAACTCCACCTTCCTGTGAAGTCACCTCGGAGATTTCTCCTCAGCTTCTTTTGGTTGAAGTAAAAGTTTGACAGTTTTCAAACTACCATTCATTTTCATTTTCAAACCTCTGTCCTTCGGTTACAGGTTAAACTAGACTAGGTTTACTTCAGTTCGGTAGGTCTTTCAGTTTCTGGTAGTTTTTTTGCAACCGGGAGGATACAGAACACATTTATTTACGCTTTGAGGTAAAATTTAGATTTTTTTACTTTAAAATCTTACATCCGGGACTGGTCTAGTTTTGTTTAAAAAAAAATAAATGATATTTTACTCTGTTTTTCCCTCAGTCGCTTACTGAGCCATTAACCAAAACTTGTATTTTCTTGCTTGGTCTAACCACCACCTGTGAATAAGTGCTAAATTTTAGTGTTTAGGGTTGTCACAGAAACCCAGGAAGAGAACCGGTCCCACTGGGTTTCAGCATTGTACAGAGTGTGGTGAGCCATTTGCAAAGGCTGACCCACGTCTCATTTGTGTATTCTGCCTAGGGTTTGATCACCTGAAGGCAGGCTGTGACATTTGCAAGAACTTCCCTCAGTCTATGCTTGACAGGCGGCTCAATAGACTGAAGGAGAGAATGGCTGAAAAATCCACTGACGCGGATGGCTGGTCTGGTTCCACAACAAAAGAAAAACCAGTGGAACCGGAAGGAGTTCCCTCTGACCAGGGCGAGACCTCCTTGACCAAAAGAAGCACAGAGACAACCCTTGAAACGGTTTCTGCTAAAAGGAAAAAGTACCGGTTCGGAACTGCAGAGACATGCGGTTGCGGTTCCAACCGCTGAAGAAATTGCAAATGCTATTCGCATCATTCAGGCGAACCAGTTCAGCGTTCATTCTTCGGTTCAAACGCCTAGTACTTCTCTTCCCTCTGGTTCATATGACCCTGACTCATTTTGTGAACAGGTATAGGAGGGTGATGAAGAAAAAGAGGAGGACTTCGATGAACCCATTCAACTGGAAGTCTCCCCTGACCACCAGGAGTTTGAGTCTCCCCCTCAACATTCTGGGGACCCCTCCTCCCATTATGCCTTTATGAAAAAGATGGCAGAAGCACTGGAGCTGCCTGCCCAGGAGGCTTCTGAGGAAGAGGAGGAATCCGACTACATCGAAATGATGGATGTGTCAGCTACAAAGACTTATGATCCTTATAAATAAGTGTCTTAAGAGGCAGACCATGAACATCTTGCAGACTCCTACCTCCATTCCCCCTGTGGACAAAAAGATGGGCAGGAAGTATTTATTGGCTGGTAATAGCACTGATTTTATGTTTAGCCATTGCAGCCATGAGGGATGAGTTCATGCTGCAGCCTCTGAGAAAGCAGGCATACCCTTAACCTCTCACCCTCCTGATAAGGATTCTAGGAGGATTGATTCAATAGCCAAAAAGGAGCACCTCTGGGCCTCCTTGGGCATCAGGCAAGCTTCTTATTTGGCATACACATCCAGATATTAGAAGTCTTTATGGGAATCTGTTCTTGAATTGACTAAGAATGCCCCTCCTCAGCTGGCTGTAGACTTGGAGGAGGTTGTTAAGAATGGCATAGAGGCATCCAAATACCAGTTCCATATGGCTGTGGATGCCAAAGACAGTGCTTCTTGAGTTATAGCCACTACTGTCTCAGTAAGAAGGTTTGCCTGGCTAATATACACAAACTTTTCTCAAGACACTCAGACAAAGGCCCTAGACTTCCCCCTAGTGCAGAACTCACTTTTTGGAGAACACACAGAGGTGTACATGAGAAAAATGGATGAGTATAAGATGACTTATAAGAGTGCTTCAGCCAAGGAGAAGGCTGCCACTCCACAGAAGCAAGAGAGATGGGGAGGCATGGGCAGACCTTACTAGAGGCCTTTTTACCATCCTTAGGCCTTCCCTGCCAACCAGCAGCCAAGAGGCTACTTTAGGGGTAAAGAGCAAAGAGGTGTCAGTCATGCTGGCTCTAGCCCTCATCCCAAGACCCCTGCCAAGCAGACCCCCCTGAGGTGGTTGTCAGGGGGGCCTCCCTAATCCCAGTAGGGAGCAGGCTGGCTAATTACGTCTAGGCATGGCAATCTATTACCACAGACAAGTGGGTCCTAGAAGTAATAAGCCAGAGCCTTGCTCTAAGCCTCAAGTTATTCCCAAAAAAAAGGGCAAGGTCATTCAAACCTGCTACCAATTCAGAAGCGGCTCTACTGGAAGCAAAAGCATCCACTTTACTGCAAGATAGGGCAGTGGAATCTGCTCCAGTCCCGCATAGGGAAAAGGGTTGTATTCAAGGTACTTTTCTAACCTTGAAGAAAAATGGGGAGTGGTGGCCCATTCTGGATCTAAGATGCCTCAACAAGCATCTGACAAAACCAAAGTTCAAGATGGTCACTCTGACTATGATCCTTCCCACTCCATGACAAGGAGACTGTCTGGCATCCTTGGATCTCAAGGCTGTCTACTTTCATATCCCCATCAGACAATCTCACAGAACATATCTCAGGTTTGAGTTGCCATCAGGCCATTACCGGTTCAGGGCTCTGCCCTTTGGCCGGACCCCCTGCTCCAAGGCCTTTCACAAAGTGCTTGGCAGTGGTCGAAACACATCTGAGAAGGCAAGGAATTGCCATGTTTCCCTACCTAGATGACTGCCTAGTTGTAGGTCACCCCCCTCCTCGGGTACAGGAGGTCCTAGCCATTATGTAGGACACTCTGCAGTCTCTAGGGTTCCTGGTAAACCTCAAGAAATCAGTTTTGGAACCTGTTCAGCTTCTAGATTTCATGGGGTACAGCTGGGCATGGTTCAGGCAAAGGCTATCCTGCCACAAGCAAGGGTGTACAGCCTAGTTCAGTTGGCAGGCTTTTTTCGCCTGCATGTTCTTCGACCAGCAAGGCATTTTCTCCAAGTCTTGGGCCACATGGCTGCAGGTACAGCAGTGGTCCAAGGGGCCAGGTTTCAGATGAGGGACATTCAAGTTCAACTCCGGTTCTTCTGGTCGCAGAGAAGGGACCCTCTTTCCAAGCTGGTGCCAGTGACATCCACCTTGCTGCAAGCCCAGCAGTGGTGGCAGGACAGGGACAACCCCAGAACAGGGGTCCCTTTCCTACAGCAGTCTCCTACAGTGATGTTGACCAAAGATGCCTCTCTTCTAGGGTGGGTAGGGTTTCATGTCATAATAGCGATCGTAATACAGCAATCGCTATCATAGTGAATGCATATCGCCGAAAAGCATTTCAGCAATACACAAACCCAAGCGACCTGACTTCTGGCTTTGTCAAGCATTTTTGCGGGGACTCTGCCCCCCATGCCCCCCCTCATGGGGGGTTTCACACCCCCATGACTAAGGATTGTTAACTCCTGGGGGATGCATGTTGAGGAAGGGGCAAAACAAGAATGAGAAAAAAAAACAGAGAACCGCATGCAGCGGCAAAACAATCACCCCCAGCAGGTCCTGAACCCAGTGCCTGCTGCACCATAGCCAGCCACCCTCACCACCACACCACAGGGCTGGCTTGGCTGCAGCAGGATCCCCTACCCATATCAACCCTCAATCCCTCCCCTACGCCTCCCTATCCCTCCCTTTCTGATTGCTTTCAGCGCTACAGCATCGCTGCCCTTGCAGGGCAGCTGATGATGATAGTGCTATAAATGAGTTGCTGTTTCTACAGTTGCTCATTTATAATTGTTATCATCACTGGTTATCGGTGGGGAGCCCACCTAGGGGACCACACTGCACATGGTACATGGTCCAAGCAGGAATCTCTCCTACGTATAAACCTGATGGAACTCAGGAAAGAGTTTCTGGCCCTTCAGTCATTTGCGACAATGGTGCAGGAGAGGGTGGTCCAGATCAGAACAGACAACACCACCACCATGTACTACATAAACAGGGAGGATCAAGGTCCTCTGCACTGTGCACAGAGGCCATAAGAGTCTGGAGTTTAGCCTACTCCCTCAATCAGTCAATCAATCAATCAATCAATCAAGTCTTCATTTAACCAGGCGTTCATTGTTGAGCAGAAGCTCATTTGCAGGATGGACCTGGGTGGAGCATGAACAATTGTATATACAGGTCAACACAGGTATTTACAAGGCAATACAGATAATACTGTTTACAGAGAGGAAGAAAAAGAAGTTCATATGTACACAGAATTATACAGATATTGTACAGATTACAGGGTATTTACATACTGTACATAGAAGTGTCTAGAGGAAGATAAGCGGGTTATCTAAGGTTGCAGGAGGAAGTAACGGAAGAAAAAATAAAATAAAAATATACACCAGGTAGAGGCGAAGGTGGGGGGGAGGAGGAGGTAGGGGGAGAAAGGCTAGGAGGGCACGGTGCACAGAGAGGAGTTGGTAAAACAGGATGTAGAGAAGGTGGATGGAGAAAAGGAGTATATGTGAGCCCGGGATTGAATGCTATAAAGTATGGGGCATGGTAGGATGTCACAACCCAGGGATAGTGAGCTCCTATCCGAGGTTGGGAAAGGAAGGTTAAGGGGATGGACAGGCCTAGTGTTGCTAAGATAGGGGGATAAGAGAACAATTTGGTTTGTGAGGAGCAAGCTGAGGGGAGTCAGTACCTAAAACTGGGTCTAGGCATGGCTATATACCAGTGCAGACACCGGTACTGGGTCTGAGTGACTAAATAAAGCATCTTGAAGGCATTTACACCGATTAGAGTGCTTAATTTTAGGTTTTTTTTGTAGATCATTCCATAAGGTAGGTAGCACAAAGCTTAAGGCTGCCCTGCCGAAGCGGGATTTTGCTTTGGGTACTTTAAGTGTAATAGCTAAGTAACTTCTTAATGCGTGTTTCCCAATTATACTCAGGGGAAGATTGCAGGAGGTATAGTAAGGCAGCTTATTAGAGATGGCTCTATAGATCCAGAGAGTGGCATTTCTGTGGCACCTGAACTTTAGTGATGTTCACCCCACTGCCGCATATAGGGTGCAGTGATGCGTGTCGAAGGGAAGTCCCGTTATAAACCTCAGTGCTCGATGGTAGAGTGTGTCCAGTTTAGCCATGTAAGAGTTAGGGCATTGGCTGTAGAGGAAATCAGTGTATTCAACCAATGATAGGAAAATGGATTGGACCAGTTGTTTCTTGGCATCTCTGGTGAGAAATTGGGTAATTCTAAAAAACAGGCCAAGCCTTTGTCGAAGTTGTTTTAGCAAGTCTTTGATATGTTCAATGAAGGAGAGTCTTTGGTCTATCTAAACTCCCAGATACTTGAATTTTGTAACAAATTCTAGTTTTTCACCTAGAACTGTGGTAATTTGGGGAACTGTCCCACTGGACACAGGGTTAGCTGTACGGATGAAAGGGGAGAGGACCATCGCTTTAGTTTTTTTGGTGTTAAGGAGTAGCTTTTTTTGGAGGAGTTGGCTTTGCAAAAGGTTGAATTCTGACTGTAGGTCATTACAGGCAGCTTCAGGTGTTGGGCGACTCATGTAGAGAACTGTATCATCTGCAAACAGATGGATGTTGGCTTCTTTTATACAGTAGTTGATGTTATTAATGTAGATTGCAAAAAGTGAGGGCCCTAATATAGAACTTTGAGGTACCCCTCTTTGCAGAGTTTTTAAGGGGGACAGGCCTCCTTCGGATTTAACTTGTTGAAGGCACCCTGTGAGATAGTCAGTAAACCAGCGCAGAGAGGAGGGGTCCATACCTATGGTTTGAAGGGAGGAGAGGAGCAGACTATGGTCGACGGTGTCGAAAGAATTGTTTAGATCAAGGAAAACAGCACAAATAAAGTTTTTGCTCTCAAGATTACGCTGCCAGTTATTAGTAACTTTGGCGAAGGCTAAGATAGTGCTATGTTTAGCTCTGAATCCAGACTGCATAGGGTTTAGCAGTTCCCTAGACTCAAGATGAGTCCTCAGCTGTGCATTTACAATTTTCTCTAGGAGCTTGGACAGGACCGGAAGGAGAGAAATTGGCCTGTAGTTATTGAGATCACCAGGGTCACCTGATTTGAACAGTGGTATGACATGTGCTGTCTTCCATATAGATGGTAAGGTGCTCTGAGACAGGGATAAGTTAAAAAGGTGGGTGATGGGTATTGCTAGTACGTGATAGGCAATTTTTAGGAAGTAAGGGTCCATGGTGTTGGCCCCAGCACTTTTTCTAGTATCCAGCTGAAGCAACAGGTCCTCTACGTCTTTCAATGAGGTAGGTTGAAGCAAGAAAGGCGGCAAAGCTATCGGAGTTTCAGACAGTTGGCTGGCAGTCTGGGAGCAAAATATGTTTGCTGGGGAGTTATCAAATACCATGCCTGCAGTAGCAAAGTGGTTATTGAATGCGTCAAGTATATCCATCTTTTCGGTTACAGTCGAGTTGCCAGAGGTAATCTTGGTCAGGAGTGAACTTCCTGGGGAGTGGCCTAGCAGATCATTGATTGTGTTCCAGAGCTTGATTGGGCTCTTTGTGGCAGAGTCGAGATTGGATTTGAAGAAGGTGGCTTTCGATTCTCTGATTGTTTTGGTACATAAATTTCGTAGTCTCCTGAACCGGTTCCAGTCCTCTGCAGTGTTCAGTCTGCGCACTTTTTTCCACAGCTTAGCTCTTTCTAGAAGCAAGGACTTGATCTGAGGGGTGAACCATTTACAGGTTTTGGTCCTAGTTCAAACTTTAATCAGGGGAGCATACTTATTAAGGGCCCTCGATAGAACGTTGTGGAAGATACTGTAAGCTGATGTAATTGTTTTGGCCAGGTAGAAATCTTGCCACTGAGGAGAGTACTTAAGCTCATTTAGGTAGGCATGTTCATTGAAGTTGCGCCTGGATCTCTTCATAGAGAACTTGCTGATGGGTGCTGGGTTGTTGGTGGATCTTACTCCCGCAATAAAACAATGGTCACTGGCGTCTGAGAAGAAGACATCGGTGTGGGAGAAGAGATGAGGTTTGCTCACCATTAGCACATCCAAAAGTGTACTTTTACTGGGGTTCTTCATGTTTGGGCGTGTTGGTTCAGTAATAAGTTGCGTCAGCCCATGTTCATCATTGAAGGATGCAAGGGGGGCAGCTGTGTTAGAGAGCCAGTCAAAGTTGAGGTCTCCTAAAATAATAGTTTCTGGCAGCCCCTGTCCCAATTTGTCACTTTGATATGACACAAGCTGTAGGCCAGCAGACGGTGGTCTCAAGGTCTCCCTTACAGTGGTTCACCTGCCAGGGAAGGACAATGTCCTGGCAGATGCACTCAGCAGAATCGATCAGAGCCATCATGAATGGGTACTGAACAGGCAAGTCCTGGTCACAGTATTCAGAATATGGGGCACTCCAGAGATAGACCTCTTTGCAGCCCCAGACAATCATCAACTACCCCAGTTATGTTGCAGGCCACCAGTACTGGGCTCAGTGCCTCTGAATGCACTGCTTCTGGACTGGACAGACAAGTTTCTGTATGCCAGAGTTCTAATCAAACTCAGATGTCAGTCAGCAACAATGATCCTGATAGCTCCAGACTGGGCCAGGCAGCTGTGACACTCACTGTTGCTGACCCTGTCGATGACCAGTCCAATGTGCCTCCCTAGGAGGCGCAATCTTCTGACTTCCTCCCAGGAAAGGATCCTGTACCCCAACCTCATGTCCCTTAGGCTCAAGGCCTGGCTCTTGAGGACCTAGAGGATGCAGGCTTGCATCTCTCTGAAGGGGTGATGGACATCCTAAGGGTCTTTAGAAAGCTTTCTACCTGGAAGACTTACACTTCAAAATGGAAAAGATTCTCTGTCTGGTGTTCCCAAAGGGATACAGATGTACAGGAAGCTGGTATGGCAGTCCTGTTGGACTATTAAGCTCACCTTCATTCTCTAGGCCTCAAGCCTTCTACTCTCAAGGTGCATCTGGCAGCTGTTTATGCCTACCTATTTGAAGGAAAAGACCCTTTCCTGGCTTCTAATGCTATTTTCAAAAAAGTTTTAAGGGGTTGCTCCACTTGCATCATTCTCTTAGGGAACCTACCCCTTTTTGGGACCTGAACATCTGCATAGCACAGTTCATGCAGCCCCCTTTTGAACCCATGTCCTCATCAGAGCTTAAGTATCTGACATGGAAAACTCCGTCTTCTTTATAGACCACTTTAGTTCAGGTGAACACAGGCTGCATAGCCTAGATGTGATGAGGGCTAACAGCTACTATCTGGATTGAACAAAGAGCCATAGGAATGAGAGTACCCAGCTGTTCCTCACCTATGGTGAAGTGGGAAAGGACAAGCCAGTCACAAAAAGGACCATTGCAAGATGGATTGTGGCCTGCATTCAATTCTACTTGGCAAACTGGGTAAGGAGCCACCAGTGGGCTTAAGAGCTCACTCCACTAGAAGGACAGCTGCCTCCATGGCAGCTGATAGAGATTTCCCTCTGCTGGAAATCTGCAAAACAGCTATCTGGAAAACTGTTCATACATTCATGAAGCACTATTGCCTGGATACCCAGGCCAGAAGTGATGCCAGGTTTGGCACAGCAGTATTGCAGAGCCTATTTCCCAGGTAGGTTATGTGCCCACCTCTAAGGAGAACTGCTTGGTAGTCTGCATTAGTCAGAATACAATAAGACGTCCTGGGGTTTGAAGAAAAAAATGACTGGCCATAATAATCCTGTTTCTTCCAAAGAGTCTTACTGTATTCTGACCTCCCACCTTGCCTCCCCTACCAGAACCTGGAGAGCACTGCATTCCAGTTGTTCTTTTGATGATACTGAGCCACTGGGGTTGTTATTCTTGTGCATCTGTGACTTAAGTCTTTTATATGCCCTCGTTACAGGTTTTATAGTCATTAGCACTATGCTAGTTATATATTGTTGTTTAGCATAGCTTAGTTATTATTGTTGTTATAGTTGCTTGTAAGAATCTGGCAGTTACAAAGAATGTACCGAGGACAGTGATTTGAAAACTGAGATCGAGACTATTGAACGTTCCACTATTAGCATATAGGCTTTAACTCTTTCCTCTTTGAGGCAGTTCAACTGGAACAGCTAACTGCATTAGTCAGAACACAGTAAGACTCCCTTGGAAGAAAAAAGATTACTAAGGTAAGCAATTTTTTCTTATTTACGGCCAAGCCCGATGGACCACCTTAGCAACCCATGATGTGGACACTGGGACGCAAACGCTCATATGATGGACAGCGTACCAGGTGTCTGAGGCCATCCTAAAGGACCATGGAATGGTGGAGTAAATTCTGGAGTTAGGGTTAATCCAGAAATCCCACAGTCATTGGGCCTTGCCCATAGTCCTCGTCCCCAAGCCGGATGGGTCTACCCACTTTTGTGTCGATTATTGTGGATTAAATGCAGTTACGAAGTCAGACGCCCACCAAATGCCCCGGACAGACAAGTTGTTGGACAAGGTGAACAACTTAATAACCATAGAATTGACAAAGGGGTACTGGCAGGTGGAATTGAATGCCAGGGCTGGTGAATGGTCAGCCTTCATCACCCCAATAGACCACTTTGAAATTAAGGTGATGCCTTTTGGGATGAAGAATGCCCCTGCCACATTCCAAAGGTTGGTCAACCAGTTGTTTTAGGGTACTGAAGAGTGCGCAGTGCCTTATCTGGATGATATTGCCATCTTCAGTACCAGCTGGAAGGAACACTTGTCCCATCTGAAGGAAGTGTTGGACAGGATACAGAAGGCAGAACTCACTGCAAAGGCTAAAAAGTGCTAGGTGGCCATGGCTGAGGTGTCCTATATGGGACATGTAACACAGATCTGCTAATGGCAATGAAGATGGTCTATCCCACCAATCAGAGTAGGGGACAGAACTGGTGGAAACTCTTACAACAAAGGGGCATGTTCCCCCCAGGTTTTGTTAAGGAGGGAGGTGTGTGGTGAGATAAGGCCATACCCTATTGTTTTGGTCATGTTTTATATAATTTTTATGTGAGAAATGCATCAGAGAATGCCACAGTAACCCAATGTAAGTGCAAGGGACCATGGGTGCAAAGACATGGGCCCTAGAATGATGTGATTTTCTTGTTACTGGGCAGAAAATTGTTTGTTTCCTGCCAGTGACTTGAGGTAATTAAATTATTTAAAAGGAAACAAAAGAATAATTAAGCAGAGCTGGCCAGCAAGCATGTCCATTTGTGTTTGAATGGGGCAACAGCATCCAGAGGTGCCTGGATGTCTGGCTTGTCTTTGTTGCTGCAAGGCAACCTCAGCTAATCTCATTACGAATAAATGGGCTACCATTCAAGTAAATAGCTATACTGAGAGGAGCTTAATTACAGCTATTTCAAAGAGGGAAGGCTGAAAATTCCTCTGAAAATTCTGGTTTAAACTAGCTGATAGCTGAGGTTTTTTTCCCTCTCTTATTCAGAACTGCATATTTGTGCTCTGTAATAAAATACTAAAAATTGGTTGGGTAGCCATAGAAACAGAATGCTAGCTAGCCGTAGGTTCAGTCACTATCCTCTGGACCTCCCCTTTTGAAACCCGGTTAAAAAAAGAATGCAGAAGGGTATCTGAGCCTTTTAGCGTAAACCTTTAGCCCTTTTGCCCTTTTCATTTGGGGACCCTATCTGCCTGCTTAGGAGTTGAGAGACATTTTCTTCAAGGATTCTTCTGCACTACGAAGAACCAAAATCTTCAACTGCCTTGTAAAGACTTTGCACTTCAAACTACATCAACTAAGGACTTGAGGTAGACTTTAAATCTCAGAGTTTTAAAGTGTAGGTTTTTATGTATATTTTCCATTTTACTGTCGAAAATTGTTTGTCTTTATGTTATTTACTGCATTCATTAATTTAACTAGTAAAACCTTTGGCTTATTTTAAGATTCTACCAGCATCATTTGTGTGTGTTGCCTTGTGAAGAGTTGTTCAAACTGTACTACACCTGGGTGACTGCTAAGTCCAAACACTACCAAAGTGGAGTACCACTAGGGACTTTGTGATGAAAGGCGGGGAGGAAATATAAAGGATCTCAGGAGGAGCCTGTGGGGGTTTGAACCAAGTGCTGTATTACTGGTGAAATACACATAATAGGGTGTATAGGGCCCCCGAAGCCTAGACACACCTGTGGCTTTCTGGTTCATCGAGCAGTGGCTGAGAGAGTTCTACTCTAGGAACACAGACTCAAGACTATATTTGTACCCCCTCCCATGAAGAGAAGGTGCCCTGGGATTTTCTGCCATACATTCAGTTGTGAAACAGCAAGCGTACTAAAAGGACAGAGAAAGGGTATCCCTGACCCCATCCCCCCCTCACAAGCGGGATTCACTGTGATACAGAGAATCCTATCCCACGGAAGTGGGCTTGTTACAGAGCCATTCAGAATTTATTCGGTAACCCTTCCTTTGTTGCAGTTAAACATGTAACTAAGAACGTGAAAATTCCTCTGTTCATCTAACCTCATTCACCCTAGTTCTGAATACAGTCGAGAGTTGTTGTTGTTAGGAATAACCATTGAGCAGAGCTCATTCACAATGGCAACCTTGAGTACACGAAAATTACATACAACAGCTTAACATTTACAAACATACATATACAGTACAATAAAATTATATGCTACGTTAATTAAAACAATCACACCTGATAATAGAATACAGATAATCCTTTAGTGATTTGAGTGGCAAAGATTTAACTGAAGGTACCCGAAATTGGTCCGGTAACTTATTCCAAAATATTGGGACTAGCTGTGTGAGGACCGTTTTTGAAATATTTTGGTGACACTTAACTGTAAATATTTGGATTTAATTAGTGATAGAACAACATCTTGAAAAGTGACCTGTTGCTCAACTATTTGGGTATAAGACCTAACCCTGATTTGTATGCAGATAGATTGAAATGACTATCCTTCCTCACCGTCAGGAAGACCCAGCCCAGAGTGTTGAGTTCAGTGGGTGGTGTCCAGGAGAAAGTGGGCCAACCTATTGCAGATCACATCTAGCTTTGCCAGCTCCCCCACTTCCCACCCTAACACCCCTAGTACAGCAGATCACCATAATGCAAGAGCAGAATGACCATAGTATTCATTATACATTTATACATTCATGTGGGTAGACATCTGTTGACCATATGAAACATACCAAGTTTACAACCTAGGTTTACAACCATCTCATTTATGTGGGTATCCCATGTGCATTTTTCATCCAGACAAATCCCCAGATATTTATAAGTTTGAACTTGCCCCAGAACCAGACTGTTATTCGTCAGTTATTACTAGAGTTTTCTTTGAGAATTCTCTATATTCCCCATGAAACAAAATAGTTTGAGATTACTTTGCACGTAATACAAGTCTGTGATTACTGGACATGATCAAAAGCATATTTGTAGTTCCTTTTCAATCTGTACTACACTTCTTCCTGGCATGTTTATAATCATATTGTCTGGGTAGAGATGATTATAAAAGGATAACTTACTCATATACAGACCAAAAAGCAGGGGACCCAAAATTGAACCTCGTAGGACCACTGATATAATCTATGGTGGCCTGGATTCAAAATCCTTGATGCTAACAAATTGTTGATGTTACCACCCAGAATACTATTCCATTTGTGCTACTAGCTGCACAACCAAGTCTCAGCTAGGGTACTTACAGTATTTCTCTCTCCTGTTTGTATGAATTCCATAAATATGCACACTGCACTCTTGTGATTGAAAATTGTAATTATCTGTGCAGCACCAGGCTGTCCATTACAGAAAGAGTAAGGTGCCTCAGGACATCTCAGTTTCCAGTTGCCTTGGTGGTGCAGCTGGAAGCACAACCAACTGGAATGGTATACATGGACTTGCCAGAGTGAAGAGGGACATTTGCAGTTTAGCATGAATGTGTTGCCTTGTGTTATGTAGTGTAGCCATATTGGTTAGAGTGCAGAACTCTAAATTGGCAGAACCAGGTTCAAACCCCATCACCCTCACCTACTCACTGTCTGGTCTTTAGCACTGTGCTTTCCCTCTGTTAATTTAACCTACCCTCTGTCTGCTTAAACTACGCTCCCTTATCTTAACTTACGTGCTCTAAGCTTAATCTATTGTTCCTCATCCTAACCTACTCTCTCTCATCTAAACATGCCCTCTTTTAGATTAATTTACCCTCTCTTAGATTAAACTCTTAACCTATCCTCACTCGGCTTAATTGACCCTCTCTCAGCTTAATTGACCCTTTTTCAACTTACACCAAGTTCGCTATTACAGAGCACAGGTAGGGGTCGCAATAAACACACTGTGGACAGCACTTGTAGCCAAAATTAGAAAAAACAGCTTTATTCTTATTTCAGAAGGCTCACAATCTCGACGTCTCACCTATGATAGTAGGCTTCTTCAGGAGATGCCTTTAATTTCTTATCATAGAATGGTATCAGAGTTCCTATGGGTATAATGTAGCTCTTTCTTCTGCAATAACTATTGTTTGGATCTGCTAAGATTTTTATAAATGCTTCATTCAAGGCTGTTTGCCATAATGAGACAGCCCACAGCAGCTTTAAACAAACTCAAATTCTTTAATGGATATTCATCCTTTTGGCATCTTTCAAGGTGTTTTATCTCCATGCTCAACTTAACCAACCCTCAGTCAGCTTACCCTTCCCAGACTCAGCTTAACCTACTCACCCTCATGTAACCTATATTTTCTTAGATTAACCTACCCTCTTTGAGCATAATTAACCTTTCTCAACTTAATTGACCCTCTTTCAGCTTAACCTACTGTCTGTTAGCTTAACTGTCCCTATCTCAGCTGATTTGATTTGCAACCAGTCTAATCTACCCTCTCAGCATAATCGACCCTGTCTTAGCTTAAATTATCATCTTTCAGCTCAACCTGTCCTCTCTTTACTTAATCTACTGTGTCTCATCTTATTCTATGCTCTCTCAGCTTAACCTACACTATTTCAAAGAGCACAGACTGATCATAAATATCAAAAAAACAAAAACTATGCTCTTTGCCCACTCCTAAAACAAAGCCAGCAATTTCCCTCTCCATATCCTCCCCTGCTCCAAACAGCCTCTAGAGCAAGTACACTCCTACAAGTATCTTGGGGTCACCCTTGACTCAGCCCTCACCTTCCACGCCCACATTGATGCTCTTGCCTCAGCAACCAATGTGTGGCTAGGTATCTTATACCGCTACAAAAACTGTCTCCCCCCGCTGCCTTCCAGCTTGTGGTGACATCATCTATATTATCCCTTGTTGACTATGGACTTCCAGTCTACGGTGCTGCCAACTCAACAGCCCTCAACAAATTCCGCCTCATCCTAAATAAGACATGCAGGCTAATCACCGGGGCCCCTAGGCTCACACATTCATGCCAGCTCTATGGCTTGGCAACATTGCTGAACCTAGATGAACGACTGCGATATCAAACATGCTTAATAGCAAAAAAAACTCTTCTAGGGTTATCCCCACCCGGGCTGACAGCCTCCCTCCACCTAGCCCAGCCCTTGGTCTGTACTTAGACCTCCTGCAAAACCACCTTCCTGGTACCAAGATCTAGGACTTCCCATGGACAGAGGTCATTCCACCATAGAGCCCTTCCTGGTACAACTCTCGCCTCCCGATCCCCATTGTAGATGCCCTCACCATTTCCAAATTCAAACTGCACCTGTAGTTTAACTACCAACATGTAACTGTACCTGTACTACTTGAGGTGCAACCCTCTGTGCCCTGACAATGCCCGCTGGGCAGCATCCTTTCCGCACCTCCTTAATTCCATACCACTGCTGCTTGAACTAACATTATTCTTGTTACCTGCCCTTTCTCTGTGCAAGTATATACCTCTTCTGATTAAACTGCTTCTGCTCTGTTGTCTACTCACACTGTTGTTCTACTATGTGCCACTACTATGTGCCACTGTAACCAATCTGGCCTCTCTGTAAAATTGTTTCATCACTTGCCCCTGCTATCAATGTAACCTATATCCTGGAACTAAAATGCTTGTATATGTATTTTGTCATGTTCTTCATCACATGTGTCTGCAAACTATGAAACTATATCCTGGAACCATGAATGCTGTATTTGTATTTGTCCTCTATGTGTCGAGGTATCTTTGGAAATGAGCCTCTGGCTCAAAGGTTGTAAACTGATGTTTCAAATAAACAAATCAAATAAACAAATTTCATCTTAAGCTACTCTCTGTCAGCTTATCTGTCCCTCTGTCAGTTTAACCTACCTTCTCTTGTCTTACCCTATATTCTCCTAGCTTAACTGACCCTTTCTCATTCTACCATTCCCATCTCACCTTAAATGACCCCTTCTCAGATTAACCATTCCTGTCTCAGTTTTACTGACCCTTTCTTAGTTTAACCATTCCTATCTCGGCTTAACCAACCCTTTCTCATCTTACCATTCCTATCTCAGCATAAATTACCCTTTCTCAGCTTAACCATTTCTAGCTCATCTTTACTGCCCCTTTCTTAGGTTAACCATCCCTATCTCTACGTGACTGACCCTTTCTCAACTTAACTGTTTCTATCTCAGCTTAACTGATCAACTTCATCTTTCTTTTCTCAGTACCAAAACAGCCCCTGACATCTCAGGGGTCACGCTGTAAAAACATAAATGTTCTGCAGAGTTTCATCTATATTAGATTTATTGTGTTCACTTAGGTTCCCCTTTAATGGACATTACAGTACTGGTGTTTTCAATTTCTACAACATGTGTCCAGACATCCAGAAGTCTATTGCTTTAGGTTTGTTATTTTTTTCATAGGTGATTACAAAATCAGCTGCCATGTGCTTTGCATAGAGGGTCTGAAAAGGAATTAGAGCTGGAAGCGAAATAAGAGTTCGGTGTCCACCATCTTCTGGAGGTAGTCTTTGTCAAAGAGTTCATTCTGGGCCACAGTGAAGTGGTTCTTCCAGTCTCCAACTATCCCTGAATGAAATGAAAATAATAAATTTAGATTAAATCTTAATATCAGCATTTGAGGATCTGAACCCGGTATACTAATGGCCAAGGATTTGATTCCCACTGATGCACTGCTGAATTAGGGACCTGAACTCAGTGCGCTGATTGGTCAAGGGGTTGAATCCCAGTGATTCACTGAGTTGGGGAATTAGGCAGATGACAATCTTCCTTGCAGTCAGCTGGGTGAGAATAGCTGTTAATAGGGGGCAGGGGATTAGGCAGAAGTGAAAAAGTTGTCTGCATTTAGACTTCTGTAACCTTCCTAAAACAGCACTATAAAGACTCCCTCCCAGCATGTCACATCACACTCAAGTCCCAGGGTGTTAGGTGTTAGTGGGAGAGCACAGAAGTGGAATAGGTGAAGTGACTGACATCTTAGGGTGGAGGCAAGCATCCTCAGGTGACCACAGGAAAGAACGGAGCTCTGCTCATCCAGTAAAGTAAGTGAAACTGGCTGTATTTTTGCTTCGCTTTTTCATTCTGTATATACTTCCTATTGCCATATCCCCTGGGTTGCACCTGGAAATGAGCTTCAACTAAGTGAGCCTTTCCCAGTTACCAACATTTTAAACAAAATAAATAAATACATTCCCTGGTATCGAGCGGACCCCCATCCCTATCTTTATTTATTTATTTCGGAATTTGGAATTACAACCCTTTGCGTCATAGATTCATTTCCAAAGGCTCCACGTCAGAATAAAACATATACATTCATACAGTACATACACAGAATAAATGTGGGTGAGCAATCATACAGAGTATAAATACAATGAGCATGGGTTAATGCCTATACATTTGGTAGCTAAAACAGGGCAGAGCTACCAACATATTTACCTAATGAGCGGTTAAGACCTATACAATTGGTAGCTAAAGGAATGCATGATATGAATTGGTAGTAAGCCACCTCAGGGAGGCCTTGTCTTATACATAATACAATGCATTCATAGTCCAGTGCAACTATATGGTAACCAAGGGAGGTGAGGAGCCTGTAGGCTAGAAATAGTGAGGGCTCTCCACTGCCTGGCCAAGGGCAGGTGCGTGGCTTACAGCGTGGTGCAGGATCCACAGGTGACCGGTTACACTGGCATTGATGTGAGGAGAGGATATGGGCCCTTAAGGCAATTTTAAAAGGACCTAGATTGGTGATTGATGTGACAGCCGGAGGGAGGGCATTGTACCAGGATGGAGCTCTAAGGGGAAAGGATCGCTGGGCCAGGGTGGTCCTGACCCTAGGCACCTTCCAGATAGTTTTGGGTGCAGCCCATATAGACGCTGAGATGGTGGCTGCCTGAAGAGAAGCCAAGACACCTATTGGGGTTAAACCCAGATGGATTTTTTTGGTGAAGAGACAGGTCTGGTATAATAGTCTTTCCTCAAGGGAGAGGATATTGGTGAGTACATATAGGGTGCCGGTATGTGTATTTCTGTCTGCACTAGAGGGGAGTCGGCAGGCCTTATTGATGACTACTTGTATTTGATGAAGTGCCGTAGGGTCGGCGGCAGCATAGATTGTGAGGCCATAGTCCACCAGCATTAAGACTGAGGAGGTAATGGCTAGGCGAAGTACTTCAGGTGGCAGGCAGTCTTTGTCCGTAAAGGAGACCAATGTGGGTGTTGGTGGCAGAGGTGAGGATTTTTATATGTTCGTGGAATGAGAGGGAAGAGTCAAATGTAATACCAAGATACTTATACTTTTGGAGTTGTTCCAGTGGGATGAGGGAGGCGGAGAGCATTTCCAGGGGGAAATCCTTTGATCTGTTTTGGTGGTGGGCATAGAGCATCGTCTTAGTTTTTTTAATGTTGACCACCAGTCTGTGTTCGCCGAACCAGTGTTCAATCTGATATGAGTTTTGTAAGGTACTCTGGAGAGAGAGAGGATCAGGATGTGCAGCATAAAGAACAGCGTCGTCCGCATAGAGGTGAAGGTTGCTGGGGCAGGATTTAGGCAGGGTGTTGAGGTAGATGCTGAATAGCAGGGGATCCAGGATAGCTCCCTGGAGAACTCCTGAACACACAAGCAGCATAGTAGATATGGTATTAACACATTGGGTTCTAGATGAAAGATAGCTGGAGAACCATGAGAGTGGACAATGAGACCCCACTTTGTTGTAATGTGTTAAGAAGGACGGGATGAGAAACTGTGTCAAAGGCCTTTGAGAGGTCTATAAACACAGCCCCTATGAGGTGCCCCTTGTCAAGCGTGGAGTGCAGGGGAGTTAGCGAATTCTGTGAGGGCGGTCGTAATGCTATGACCAGCTCTGGAACCATGCTGCTCCCTACATAAGAGGTTGTGTGCTAGGAGGTAATCAGTGAGCTGATTGGCCATGATCTTTTCAAGGGCTTTAGAGAGTGGGGGAGAATCGAGATGGGCCAGTAGTTGTTTGGGAGGGAGCTGTCACCACATTTCAATATTGGTGTTATCACTGACATTTTCCATGAGGTTGGGAACTGGCCCAGGTGCAGGGACAGATTTAGAAGGTCCGTGAGTGGGGAGATAACTGAGTCTAGTGTGAGGTATAGGATATGCATATCGAAGGTGTCTTTACAGTAATTGGAGCTCTGGAAGGCTTTGGACAGGTAAGCTTTCGCTTCTGTAGGGGTAATGACTCTGAGTTTTAGGGGGGTGGAGGAGCTCAGGCAGTGGGGTAGGCTGAATCGGATCAAAAAAGTTGTTAGGGAGGACTGAGCTGAGGTCTGAGAAGGTGGAGTTGAGGCAGTTAGCTATGTCAAGTGTGTTTGTAGTGGTAAGTACCATTAACACTAAGTTGTGGGGGTGGGGAGAGGGATTTACCATTAAGCTCCTTGGTGTTATCCCAGAACTTTCTTGTGCTACCCCAGGAGGTAACTAGGGCAGTTCTATAGTGTTCTACCTTGGCCTGCGGATTGCCCAGGTACACTTATTAGGGCAGCATTATAGGCCTGCCTGTTGCTTAGCAAACCAGAGGCAGTGGCATGATGCCAGAGGTTATCACGCATTTTGAACTGTTGTAGGAGTTCTGGGGTGATCCAGGTGGCACTACATTTCTTAGTGGTCACTTTGATGGTTGGTGCAAAAGCATCACAGGCAGTATTAAAGGTGGTGGTGAAGTAGTGCAATGCATCATCTGTGTGCTGGGCTTGGGAAATAGGGGACCAGTTCCAGTTAATTATGTAACCCCTAGATGGCGCTATCCCAGGGGCTACTACCCCTGCCTGATTTGCCACTAACAGGTTGAGGGGCCTGGATCCAATGGCGGGTGCCTCCACCCAGAGGTCAGGGTTTGCAATAGTTAAACTAACTTGGTCACAGCCCTCTGGGACACTGCAACCCCTTCTTCCCACTAGTGGCCCACACAATATATCAGAATTACCTTCACAGTATACACTTACCCCAGGTCTGGTTCCGCACTGGGACCTCCTGTGAAATGAGATACAGTGCAACAATCACAGTACAGTACTTTAACATAGACAAATACCTCAGGCAGTATAACTTTGGTGAAACAAGCAGCTCTGATTTATTTAGGGGATATAACAAGGACAGGGGAAATCAGGTTAATTAGCTTATCACTCTAATAATCTATTTATGGCTCTGTGCACAGGCCTATTCCTATCAGTTACTGTCCCTGGGTACCCAAGCCCTAGTGGCTAGTCCAAACCTGTGGCAGCTGGTAGGGGCCCTTCACACAGAGAAAGGAGAATTAAACAGTCAGCAGTACAGTAATTCCATTTGGATTTAATGTGGCAATTCAACAGGGAGCAACCCTGAATTAGTACTCACGACCTCCAAATAAGATAGGGTCCTTCAATGTCAGCAGGGCTCACTTGAGGTACACAAACCTCTTCACACATCCATATAAAAGAAAGCACTATACCAGGCAGGCTGCATCTGTATCCCGATCGCAATTACTGCACAATACCTGGGAGAACACACAGCAGATTCAGTTCCTGACAGACCGAGTGCAATTTTCAGCAATTCCTCCAGTCTTCTACAGGGTGAGCCTGGTTTCTACTCTTCAGAGATCCTTTGATTCTTTTCACAGGACGATTCAGTACTAACAAGCTGTTACACAAGCTGCAGACCGAACTCTGGGCCTTACACACGCTTTTTGACTAAAACTGCACACTGAAAAGCACAGGGCTCCTTCCTTCTTCACTGCCAAAGCTCAACTGAAACTCCAACTGACAAAACCGGCACTTCCTTTGAGTTCCTCCCAGTTCTTGACTGGATTGGCTGTCACACAATAGACTGCTGCTGTTGGTCCAAAAGGCGCTGAAGTCTAAACTACATCTCCCAGAGTCACTGCCCATACAATCCTCTTGTGGCTGGCTCAGATTATGAGTCCAAGTTCTGATTCGTCCAAGGCACCATTTTAGAGCCAGCTTACCCCACACTGATTGGTCACAGTTCAGCAGTTCAAAACTAGAATGGGAACTAGCAGACACAGTTCTGACTGCAAAGAAAGCAGGTTAGACAAACTGTAATTTCATTATTACTCTAAATAATTTCTGGCAAACAGTTACACCTTTCAGATAGGTTCCTTTGCACTCCTAGTGACTGCAAAATGAAGTGAATTGGCAGCCTCGAAGTGGTACTCAGAGAAGCAACACAGTCCCCATATAACTAATTATGTCTGCAAGCAGACAGCTCTTAAAGAGACAGTACCAGAGGCTCTAAAAACACTCACTGAGAAATGGCTTAAATGCCAAACACCATTCAGGCTTGGAGCATTCAAGCAAGCTCCTGGAAGTCTTTTGGGAACCCCCATTTGCAGGGGGGTTACAATTAGATATTATTTGAGTTTGGCTATGCCTCCTGGGCATAGTCAATGATGAAAGGTGACATTTGGTGGTGGTTTAAGTAGCTGATAGGACCAGCTGAAGATGATTGGGGAGTGGTCGCTTAAGGCGTTTGGTAGGACACCCAGGTTGGTAATATGGTGGGGACGATTAGTGAGCAAGATATCTAGTAGGGTGTGGGTTCCATTAGTGGGGTTGGCCCTGGTAGGCTGCGATACTAGTTGGTCGTATCTAACGCAGCAAAGGTATCTTTGGCACGTGTTGATGAGCTCGCCAGCCAGTTTATGTTGAGATCCCCAACTAGGATTTGTTCCATTTTGTGGGGGTGGCTGGCTAGATAGTCAGAGAGCCCTTCACAAGCAGGGGATTGGCTGCAGGGTGGGATGTAGGCAATGGTGAGAGTAAGAAGAGCATGGTTTGGGTCAGGGGAGAGTTTTATTGACAGGGCTTGAGCACCATGGTCTAGGGAGGGTGCAGGCAGGGCTTGGTAATGCAGTGAGTCATTTACATAGAAGGCACAGCCAACGCCTCACTTGCCATTATGATCAAGCCTAATGAGAGAGTAGCCAAGAATAGAGACAAATGAGTCTGGGGTCTTGGCTGACAGCCAGGTTTCTGTTAAAGCTAGAATGTCTGGTAGGTGCTGTGCTCTCCAATAGTGCAGGGGTGCCTTTTTTTAGGCAGGCTGCTGATATTCATAGCGGCTATTCGAAGCCCCATGGGTGACTGCAGTTGGGGGGGGGTGCTGCTGGGCCAGGATTGGGGTGAACATTGCCAGATAGTAGAAGAAGCAAGTAGAAGATCCTAACAGGGGCCATGAATTGGTGGCGTTTTGCCGGGTAGCGGCGGATGGCAAGCTTAGAAAGTGATGAGCAGGGAATGGGCAGTTGTGTGAGGGCTGAGATGGCCAGGTGGAGGAACAGACAAGGAGGGCTCAAGGCACAGAGAGATCCCCAATCCCTTGTAACAAAGGTAGTCCTCCTCTATTCCCTGGTGTCTAGTGGACACCCACCCCAACAGGTAGTACCCCACCATGCTTTACCCCCCCGTCCTGACCCTGAGATGGCAACTGGCACAGATCTATGCTCTCTACCATGGACAGCCACCAACTGAGCTGTCCATGTAACATCATGACTGTATATTTATTGTCCTGGGTCATGCGTGAAAAAGGGCCTTTGACTAATTGCACCTACCTGGTAAACAAAGTTTAAATAAATAAATGAGCATGTAATTACTACTTGTACAAGCATGCACTCATTAACAGCTCAGTCAGTGTCCAGTCATGGTGGAGAGTAGAGGGCTATGCCAGTCAATGGCTCAGGTTCAGGGTGGGGGGGTGAGCTGGGTCGGGATGGGGGGTCCGCTGGATACCAGGAAATGAAGGAGGACAACCTTTATTACAGGGGATTGAGGATAGGGAAGCAGGTCAACTAGACACCAGAGAATGATGGGGGGACCACTGGACATCAGGAAAACTGTGACAATGGGTGATGGGGAGAGCGACCACTGGATGACAGGGAATACTAACATTAAATATGAGTGCTGGTGGGGAGAGGGACCAGTAGATACCAGGGAAAGATAATTATTTAACATTGGGCCAGTGATCGGGGGGGCCACTAAACACCAGGGAAAGGTTTTATTTAACAGTGGGCGGTGATTGGCAAGTGAGGACCATACATCAGGCTGGAGATCAGCAGGCAGGAACCACTAGATATACTCACTGATGGCTCAGTTGGTGGCCGGCCATGGTGGAGAGCAGAGGGGCTGTGCCGATCCGTGGCTTGGGGTTGGGATTGGAGGAACAGCAACTGGCACAGTCCTCCGCTCCCCACCATGGCCGGCTGCCAACTGAGCTATTGTCAGTGATCCGTTATCTGTCTCAAATTACCTGACCTCAGAAATACATAGTTATGTTGGGTAGGCTAGTAAATTACCTGTACTACCCTGCCTGGACAAAAATAGGTGATACCCGGACTATCCAGCCCAGCTACCCGACAGATAGCCCCTGCCTAGTTACAAGTAATTTTCTTTGGGGGTAGAAAGTGAAGCAGTGGGAATGTTGGGAGTGGTGCAGTGTAGTGGCTGTGGAGCTACAGTTTTCAGAGATACCTTCTGGAGACTGAGGTGCTGCCCCATCTGCTTGCCCCTCTCTGGGTTGAGGGAGGAGGTTGCAGAACTGCAGGCCAAGCTGGCTAGGATTCAGAGACGCTCTTCCCCCCACCCAGTGGCCACCAAGTCTATCATCACTGCCTTAGAGCCTGCCTAGAAGAAGGAAGGCCAGTTGGACTGTAGTGAGTTATGGAAGGGTAGGGGAGGTGGGTCAGGGGCACACTTCTCAGCCTATGCCACTACATGATTCATTTTCTGCTCTAGCAGGACAGGACTGCCAGGAAAAAGCACCCTCCCTCCACTATGGAGGATCGCCACACCTTCCCCTGCCACTACCACAGGTATCAAAACTATGGAAATGCAGGGAAAATCGGGGGGAAGAGGGGATGATGGTACTGTGAGTCACTGTGGACACAGGAGCCGGAGCCACTGTTCACACTGGGGTGATCTACAGACTTCCAACACAGAAGGATAAACTGGACAAGGCACTGGGGGAAGTCATTAATGTAATGGCAAAAAAAAAAAAAGGGGGAGGTGTTTCTGCTAGGGTACTTCAGTCTGCCAGATGTAGACTGGAGCCTCCCAGCTGTGGCCTCTGCTACAAGCAGGGACATCCTAGACTTCTTGCAGGGGGCATTTCTCAGGCAGCTAGTCTGGGAGCCCACCCGTAATATGGCAATACTGGAACTGGTGCTCACTACTAGGGACTGTATGGTCCAGTGTGGTTCAGCAGAAGGATGGCAGCAGAAGGAAACCTCACAAGGATGAGGGTCCTGCACTTTAGGAGTGCATCTTTAATTTTTTTGTATTTTCTTTTTATGCTCCACCCACTCGGCACCCTAGGTCCGTGGTGCCCACCTGACCCCTATCGCCAACTCTTACTGCAGCCTACCCCAGGTAGCCCAACGTGTATCTTCATCGGGCAGGTCCCTATCTTCTGAAGGGGAAGCGCCTTACTGGCAGATGACATAGCGTGAGTGCTGCGGAGTTTATCTGAGCTCCTTCCGGGACTTCATGGTGGCAGGGGCTGGCACTCGTCATCCGGCCGTGCGGGGAGCTCCTTTTCCATTTTTCCCCCCACGCACATCAGTTCTTGGCCTTGTGTGAGCACGGCGACTCTGGGTGGAGACGTGGAGGGCATGTTGATGCACCACATCCTCCCTAGCACATTGCTTAATCCATCCACGGGTGCCAAGATCAGACCAACCCCCCTGGAGGGAAGCATCCAATGGATGCTCTGAATTGCTTCCTGCTGGCCTCCGCTCCTGGTAGCTGGGCTCAGGGCATGAACCCAGGTCACCAGTATGCTGAGCGAACACCTTTGCTCGGCGCCACAGCACCAGCAGGAGGGCAGATTTTTAAAAAATGTGTGAATGCCTCAAAGACAACCTAGCAGGAGGAAATGGCCAAGGTGGGGTGGAGGAACAATGGGCCAAATTAAGAGAGGCAACAACCTCCTGCACTAAAGGAGTCAACAAAAGCAAAAGAAAAACACTGCTATGATTCTCAACAGAAGCAGCTGAAAAGATTAAGGAATAAAAGGGTAGCATTCAGAGGGTACAAACAGATGCAGAGGGAAGAGGATACGGAAGTGTACCAGGAAAGGCAGAGAGAAGCCGGGGAAGTGGGGAGGAGCGCAAAGGGGAAAACTGAGGACAGGATAGCCAAAGGGGTGACTAAAGGGGACAAGACATTTTTTAGGTGCATAAGTGAAAAGAGGAAGACAAGAGAAGGGATTGTGAGATTAAAAAGGGAAGGAGGAGATTGTGCAGAGGAGGATCAGAAAAAAGCAGATATCCTGAACAGATATTTCTGTTCAGTCTTCACGGTGGAAGGGAAGGGGTATGGACCATATAAAAGCAGAAGAAGCACACTGGGAGGGAAGTAGACACAAGTCCATTTATAGAGGAGAAAGTATTGAAAGGACCTGCAAATCTGAAAGTGGACAAAGCTATGGGACCAGATGAGATACTCCCAAGGGTGTTGAGGGAACTAAGGGAGGTACTGACTGCACCACTGACTGCCCTATTCAACAACTCACCAAAAACAGGAGTGGTTCTAGAGGACTGGAGGAGGGCAGATGTAGTCCCACTTCATAAAAGCAGTAGCAAGGAGGAGGTTGGCAACTATAGCCCAGTCAGTCTGATATCACTAGTGGGGAAGTTAGTGGTGTAACTGTTGAAGGAAAGAATTGAGGAATATCTTTAAATCCAGTGTGTTACAAGACCTGCAGCAGCATGGATTATGGGGGGGGGGTCATGTCAGATGAACCTGATCAATTTCTTCGACTAAGTAACCAGGGAAATAGATCAGGGTGGGGTGGGGTGGTGGACATGGTCTACTGACACTTCAGCAAGGCCTTCTACACAGTGTCACACAGAAGACTCATTAGGAAACTGGACAGCTTTGGGGTGGCCTAAGGTTGTAAATTGGGGATGAAATTGATAGATGGATAGGACAGCAGAGGGTACTGGTAAACGGAATTCACTCGGTGGAAGGGAGGGTGAACAATGAGGTACCTCAGTGCTCAGTACTGAGACCGTTCCTCTAGTTATAAGTGATAGTGCAGAAGAGATGGAAGGGAAAGTATGCCTCTTTGAAGATGACACCAAAATCTACAGCAGAGTGGACACCCCTGAGGGGGTAGAGAGAAAGGGCAGAAGACAGAAAACTCGAGGAGAAGGCAAGGGTGTGGCAGCTGAGTTTCATACAAAAAAAAGTGTAAAATCATGTACCTAGGGCACAGAAACCCAGAGCCAGAGGAAAATAGGGAGGGAGGGGCATTGATGGTCACCAAACAGGAAAGAGACCTAGGAGTAATCATATCTGTTGACCTCAAGGTGGAAAGGCATTACGCAAGGCAGTAGGTGGGGCCAGTAGAATGCTGGGGTGCATAGGGAGGGGTATCACCAGCAGAAGAAAGGAGATGGTGTTGCCTGTGTCTAAATCATTGGTGGAACCCTACCTGGGATACTGTGTCCAGTTCTGGAGACCATATCTCAAGGAGGAGACAGGGTGGAGGCTGTCCAGAAGAGGGCAACTAAAATGGCACAGGGTCTACATCAGAAGCCCTATGAGGAATGGCTAAGGGATCTCATTATGTACAAACTGGGAGAAAGCAGGAAAGCAGGGGAATGACAGAGACCTATAAATACCTCTTGGGGTTCAAAAGGTACAAGAGGGGAGTATTTTTCAGAAGGAAAGGTGCAGGAGAACAAGGGGATAGGCAATGGAGCTAGAAGGAGGAAAATGTAGGAGGAATGTGAGGAAGTACTACTTCACTGAAAGAGTGGTGAATACCTGGAATGGTCTTCTAGCAGAGGTAGTGGGGTGAAGACAGTGGTGGGCTTCAAGCATGCATGGGATAGGCACAAGGGAATCATAATTGGGGAACGGTTGGGGGAGTAGTCAAAGATCAAGCAGGGTCTCCGGTGAAAGCATAGGCATTGGATAAAGGGACAGACTAGGTGGGCCAAGCAGTCTTTATCTGCTGACTAATTCTATGTTTCTATGTGTCTGTGTCAAGGGTTTGAATCACAATGCTACACTGTTGAGTTGTGAGTTTTCTCTCAGTGCAATAATGTACCAAGGGTACGAATCCCACTGATGCCAAGCAACAGTAGGACTTTTGGGGCTGTACATGTACTGGCTGTCTAGGTTGCTGGTGAAGAGGGTCTCTTACAGGCTTGTGCTGGCACTGCTGGCCTATTAGCAAGCTGGATGACCCACCAGTTTACTGATTCTGATATGTACTCGTGAATTTCTGCTAATAGTAAGGAGCCACCTCTAGAAAACTGAGTGCAGAATTATGAGTTGCTATATGGGGTGGTGCTTGGTGGTGCTGGCAGCTTTGTTACGCCAGTCATTAAGAACTGCTCCTGCCCACCGGATTGAAGATCTTCATT
Organism: Neoceratodus forsteri; assembly: GCA_016271365.2. Lineage (NCBI taxonomy): Eukaryota > Metazoa > Chordata > Ceratodontiformes > Ceratodontidae > Neoceratodus > Neoceratodus forsteri. The sequence goes on along the minus strand of JADMNL010000026.1, from coordinate 213,986,739 downwards.
TGCTGACTGTTCTGCCAACCTGTGCCACTTGTAAAGAACCCCTCGCCTGCTTATTAAGCAGGTGTATCAGTCACAGTGGAGATCAAGTTTAAAGGCAGCTCACGTGGCTCTCACAGCTGCCAAGTGGGTGGCTACAGTGGCTGCAGAAGGAGTATTGGTTATGGCAGGGGGAGTCATTCTTTTGACTGGCAGTAGCATGGCTCTTTTGGGTGCAAACAAAGAGGCTCACGCCCACCAACAGACTGACTATCCTGGCTGAATATACACTGGCTATCGAAGCCAAAATAGAGCCAACACTGCATCCATGCCTCCATAGGTTATGGGCTGGTAGGTGAGTGGGGAGAGACCTGTGTGGACAGGGATCTCTAGGGTAAGGATAGACTTCACCTAAGTGAGGAGGGCAAGAAGGTATTGAAGCAGAGGATGGGGATTACATAGCAAAAGAAGAGCATTTAAACTAGGGGTGGGGGGTGGCAAGTGGGCAGGAGGCATGCAAAATCCACAGGAAGGGAAGCCGAATGAGCTTACCCCCCATGCTAGAAGCAATGGAAAAAAGGGAGTACTAGAGGGAGTGCTAGGAAGGGAGAGTAGGAGGGGGAGGGGGGAAGAAAAAGGGTGGAGGTTGGTCACCTTGAATGCTAGGAGCCTAGGGAACAAAACGGCAGAGCTACAGGTTCTCATGGCAGAAGGGGAGGTAGACATGGCAACCATCACTGAAACAAGGGCCACCCATTACCAGGGTATAAGATATTTGGCAGAGATAGGGTAAATGGGAAGGGTGGGGGGGGGCGACACTGTATGTGAGAGAAGGATTGAAGTGTGTTCATGAGGAGGGCGAAGAGGGTAGTACAGAGTCATTATGGATGCAAATCCAGGATTCCAAGAATAGGACTCTGGATGGGAGTAGTGTACAGGCCACCATCTCAGACAGAGGAGTTAGACAAAGAACTAGTGGGACAGATCAGAAGGGTCCGTGGAAAGGGCAGCATGGTGATTGTGGGGGACTTCAACCTGCCAGGAGTGGATTGGAGTACCACAGCCACCACAAATAGAAGGGAGCAGATACTTCTGGATGCGATTCAGGATAGCTTCCTAATGCAAATGGTCAGTGAGCCAACCAAGTTAGAGAACACCCTAGACCTCATGCTGGCAAATGGGGAGTTTGTGAGGGAGCTGTGGGTGGAAAAACTGGCAGGAAGCGACCACCACTCAGTGTGGTTCACACTGAAAATGGGTAAGGAAGGAGTACAAACAGGTACAAGAGTGTTGGACTTCAGGATGACCAACTTCAGGAGGATGGGAGAGGCAGTTGAAGGATATCTAGCCAGAATCCAAACTAATATGGACACTAACCAGAGGTGGGAGATCATTAAACTGGGGGTTGAGGAGGCAACCAAAACCTGCATCAGGGTCCAGAGTAGGAGAGCTAGGGCTAAGAAACCCAGCTGGTTGAGCAAGGGAGTCAAAAAGAAAGTCAGAAATAAGAGCCGCCTTTAAGAGGTTCAAAAACACGGGGAGGGGAGGACAGAGAGGATTACCTGAAGGAATCGTAGGAGGTGATGAAGGCAGTAAGGGCAGTCAAGGCATTTAGAGAGCTCAGGCTGGCGTGAGACATCAAGAAGGGGGAGAAGGCATTCTTCAGGTACATCAGGGAGAAAAGGAATTGTAGGGACAAAGTAGTAAGGATTAAGAGGGATGGGGTGGGTGGAAACTGGGGCAGAGCAGGCTGAAGTGCTTAATGAATACTTCTGCTCTGTGTTTACAAAGTAGAAAAGAGGGGCACTACCAAGGGGGGGGTGGGAGGTCAGGCTCGGGGGGGGAGGAGGCAGATGGGGGAATCTCAGATGGTAGATTACTGGAGGGCCTGAGGGCACTGAGAGTGGACATGGCACCAGGTCCAGATGGCATTCACCCCAGGGTACTGAGACATGGCAGAAATCCTGGCAGGGCCCTTGGCAGGCTTGTTCAATGCCTCCTTGGTCTCAGGAAGTGTATCTCAAGACTGGAGAATGGCTCATGTGGTACCCCTCCATAAGAGCGGTCCCAAAGATGAACCGGGAAACTACAGGCTGGTAAGCCTCACATCCTTCATGGGGAAACTGTGGAGACAATCCTGAAGGAGGGGCTGGTATCCCTTCTGGAGACCAGTGGGCTGCAGGACATTAGGCAGCATGGGTTCGTCATGGGCAGATCCTGTCAGACCAACCTTGTGGATTACTATGACTGGGTAACTAGACAATTGGACAAGGGCCATGCAGTGGATGTCATGTTTCTGGACTTCAGTAAGGCATTCAACTTGGTGCCTCATGGGAGGCAGGGCAGTAAGCTGGCACGTTCAGGTGCAGGGGTGAAAATGGTGAGATGGGTAGTAAACTGATTATAGAGAAGGTAGCAGAGGGTGGTGGTGGGAGGGGAGCTCTCATCTCCGAGGGCAGTGACAAGTGGAGTACTGCAGTGCTCAGTGCTGGGACCGGTGTTTGAGTTGTTCATATGAGACATCTCAATGGGCACCAAGAGCAAGATCAGTTTGTTTCCAGATGACACCAAGATGGGAGCAATAGTGGATGACCTAGGAGGGTGGCATGGGTTGCAGGATGATCTGTCAAAATTGGAGACCTGGTCGGACACCTGGCAGTTGAAGTTCAATGCCAAACAGTGCAAGGTGCTACATTTCAGGGCAAAAAAACCAAGAAGGAGCTACCAGCTTTGGGGGGGTCAGCTAGCCATGACAGAGGAGGAGAAGGATCTGGGGGTGATTATAATGGGCTCAGTGAACAACCCGGCACAATGCAGGAAGGCAGCTGCAAAGGCCAACAAAATGCTGGGTTGTTTTGCCAGGGATATATCTTCAAGGAGAGGGAAGGTGATCCTGCCATTGTCTAGGTCACTGGTTAGGCCACATCTGGAGTACTATGTGCAGTACTGGCACCTATACCTGAAGAAGGACATTAAGTTACTGGATGGGGTGCAGCGCAGGGCAACAAAGATGATCCAGGGACCAGGGGACATACCGTACATGAGCAGGCTGAGGGAGTTGAACATGTACTCATTGGAGGAGAGGACAGACAGGGGGAATATGGTTGAAACCTTCAAGTACATGAAGGGAATAAACAAGATAGGCATGGAGGGACCATTCAAGTTAAGGGGGGATAGGAACACTCGGGGTCACAATCTCAGATTGAAGGGGGGAAGGTTCAGAAGGGAAATGAGAAGACACTTTTTTATGGAGAGAGTGGTGTCTGGGTGGAACGCATTGCCTGAGGAAGTGGTATCCTGTAGAACAGCGAACTACTTTAGAAGGAATGGGATAGGGTAAGAGGGAGGGTCACAGGAGGGGAGGAGGGAGGGGCAGCTGCAGTAAAAGGGTTGCCAGCTGCACATTCGAGCAGACTATAGACCGTAAGGCCTTTATCTGCTGGCAAGTTTGTATATTCATATGGTGTAGCAATCAATGGATGATATGGTGATCATGTTTGACAAGGACTAGTTATGGCAGCAGCGATCTCTGCCATGAATACCAGCTGTGGAAGGAGAGCTTATGATGAAATGTTTCTGCAGATTGCCAACTCATGACTTAACATCATATTCTTCATGTACATGCATCCATTTAAAGTATGTAGCAACAGCAACTTGTACCAAACAGGAGAAGACGATTCCAACTGCCGAAGTGGCCACACTAGTGTAAGAGTAGGGAGTTTCAGCATCACCTACTCTTTCTTGCCACTCCCAACACAGTACATTGGATGTCTGCCACAGTGCCCACTCCCCCATTGTCAAAGAACCTTGGATGTTCCTCGTCCTCTCAGTTGTCACACAATATAATCAGCCTGCTTCTCACTATGTCAGCAAGGGGCCCCCAGATGAAGGACAGGTTAGATGCGTTTACAGATGAAACTGAGTTCCTATGGGCTCCTGCTCAATTTAACCCCTGGGTGGTGGCAGGCCTCTGCAGGTAACCACAGGAAAGAAGGGGAACTAGGCCAGTCTGCCAGGATGGGAATAGTGAGGTTTTTGGAGGGTCCTGATTGATGGATAGTACTGAAGGGGAATGGAGTGACATTTGTGAGGGGTCCTGATAAACCAATGATATTGGAGGGGAACTGAGTTTGGTTTGTGGAGGGTGCAGATTGACAGATGGTGCTGGAGGGGAACCAGCTGAGGTTTGTGGAGGGTTCTGACTGGATCCAGTGAAGAAGGTGACCAGAACTGGGCACCTACAAAAACAGTGACTCAATTATGGCACCTCTGTTCATGGCTACCAAAAAGGGGGGGAGGTGACCGGATATTGCGGTGGGCAAAATAAATGACAGGAAGTAGCAGGTACATGCACGTGCACTCACGGGAGAAAAGGGGAGGTAGGGGAGGAATGGTGTGTGGGAGGAGGTGTGGCAGGCAGCAGCTGCTGAGCTGGACCACTGGCATCATGGGGAGGGGGGTCTGCTGGGAGGTGCAGGGTACAGGGTTTGGGTCCGATGTGGTGCAGCTTGTTTTTTGTTTTTTTACGAGACCTGTAGGTCTCGGGCACCATTTTTGTCCGTGCTGCGAGTGTGCATCGCCGAAATAGATTTTCAGCAATGTACGCTCGCCATAACAGCGATCGCGATCGCCTTTCCGTGATTGCCATTATGACATGGTACCCTGATTGACAGATGGTGCTGGAGGGGAATGGAGTTAAGGTTTGTGGAGGGTGCTGATTGATGGATGGTGCTGGAGAGGAATGGAGTGAGATTTGTGGGGGGTCCTGATGAACAGATGGTACTGGAGGGGAACTGAGTGAGGTTTGTGGAGGGTACTAATTAACAGATAGTGCTGGAGGGGAACTGACTGAGGTTGTGGAGGGTACTGATTGACAGATGATGGAGGGGGAAGGAGTGAGGTTTGTGGAGGGTACTGATTGACAGATGGTGATGGAGTGAGGCTTGTGGAGGGTCCTGATTGAAAGATGGTGCATCAGCAGGCCCAAAGGAATAAGGTGGTGGGGAGCAAAAACCAGCCAAGAAGAGCTGATGGCTATTTCATTTCTCCTATGAGGCACAGTGGAGACCACATGGATTAATTATGGAAGAAACTGTCAAAGGCACCGCAATTTTGCCATTAATGGCAGTGCAGTGTGGAGTGATTGTCCCTGCTCCAGTGAGCCATGGCAAAATTCAACCCATATTCTTCCCACATGATTATATCGCTCCACCAGCACCACCTAAGCCAATGTTTTCAATACCTTTCCTTATGAATGTTGACACACTGGTATCAAAAATGAAGTCAGCTACATCACTGTGGTTAACCATTGGGTTCTCCTTCATCTTCTCAAATGAGGTGTGATACACAATCTTATTAATGACTTCGCTCGGTAGGTCCTTCCCCAGAAATCTTATCAGTTTCATGATTTCACGCTTTGGATCCTGCAAAGGAAAAAGATAGGTCAGCAGGAGAAACCAAGGCAGGTCTTTTGTATGATAATCTAAGCATATACAGAAGGCCAGAAGTCATAAAACCAAGGCCTGACCTTTTTGTACAATAGAGATGTGCACCACTGGCCAGTACAGAAGGTCAAAGGTCCTGAAACCAAGGCCTGGTCTTTCATACCATGAGCTATGCACTGAAGGACAGTAAGAAGGTCAGAAATCATGAAACTAAGGCAGAAGGTCAGAGGTCATGAAACTGGAGCCTGACCTTTCGTACAGTGAGCTGTGCACTGAGGGCAGTACAAAAGGTTAGAGGTCATGAAACCAAGGCTTGACCATTTATACAATGTGCTGTGCACCAAGGGCCATACAGAATGTCACAGATCATGAAACCAAGGCCTGACCTTTCATACAATGAGTTGAGAACCAAGGGGCAACAAAGAAGGTCAGAGGTCGTGAAACCAAGGCATAACCTTTCATTCAATGAGCTGTGCACCGAAGGGCAGTACAGATGGCCAGAGTGTGACTGGGTGGAATAGAACCCTGTGCCAGTTGTTTAGAGAAAGTGTTTAAATGCAAGGATCTATTCTTTCCTTTTCTGTTTCTTCTCTGTCTGGTTGTGCAACCCAGTTTTCCTGTGACTTCAGATTTGATCACCCCAACATGATCGCAGTTCTTTGCCTCTCACTGTCTCTCAGTTTTCTCTTGCTGTCTGTTTTTATCCCTTGCATATCTAGATCTGCTAATATAAAAATATGTGCAAATTGGAAATGTAACTGATATTGGGATCCCTCGTGTTTGGAAAATATATAGCATTACTGTTGAAATGTATATAATTATAATTTGAGATGACTGCAAAAAGCTGTTGGAAGCTAGAGGTTACCAGAGTTCAATTTGTAAGCCTTTTGCAAAAGCTGTAGGTGCCTCAGCAAGCACACTGTGTTCTAGCAGCTCCTGAAACTTATAAGAACAAAATATTTACAAAAACTGGATGTTTGCTAAGAATGGGGGTTGAAAAGACTTCTATAAGAGCTAAGCTGCAACTACAAGAAAGATTAGGAGAACAGGGGACATAGAGACTGAAAGAAAATTTTATTTTAGTTTGCCTTTGTAAATAATTATACTGAACAAGTTTATTTTATGATACTGCTAGTGTAAATAATTTTTGGTGAATTCTACAACTGATGCAGGTTTTCCTATGCTTTCTGACCTGTGCCTTGACAACATAGAGGTCATAAAACCCAAATGGACAGGTAACACTGAAGAAACTGTCCCTGTTGGGTCTGGACGTTGTAGTACAGTCCCCACAGGGCAGGAAACACTGTACAACTGTGTCCATGGGTCTGGGAGTAGTGGTACAGGCACAGCCCACACAGGACAGGCCACACTGCAAAGCCTGGGTCCATCCATGTTGTGAATTGCCTTAGACAAAATGAGCTGGGTCTCAGCTGCTGGAGTTGCCTTAGATAGAGAGAGTTAGGTCTTTGCTGTTGGAGTTGCATTAGGTAGGGCTAGCTAGACAGATAGTTAGGGCTCAGCTGCTGGAAATGTCTTAGACAAGGGAGAGTTAGGGCTCAGCTGCTGGAGTTGCCTTACACATGGGGAGTTAGGGCTCAGCTGCTGCAGTTGCCTTAGACAGAGTTAGGTCTCAGCTGCTGGAGTTACCTTAGACAGGGAGAGTTAGAGCTCAGCTGCTGGAGTTGCTTTAGACAGGGAGAGTTAGGACTGAGCTACTAGAGTTACTTTACAGAGGGAGAGTTAGGGCTTAGCTGCTGGAGCTGGGTTAGACAGGGATAGTTAGGGCTCAGCTGCTGAAGTTACCTTGGACAGGGAGAATTAGGGCTCAGCTGCTGCAGCTGCCTTAGACAGGGAGAGTTGGATCTCAGCTGCTGGAGCTGCCTTAGACAGGGAGAGTTGGATCTTGGCTGCTGGAGTTACCTTAGACAGGGAGAGTTGGGGCTCTCATGCTGGATTTGGCTTAGATAGAGAGAGAGTAAGGGCTCCACTACCAGAGTTGCATTAGACAGGGAGAGTTAAGGCTCAGGACGGGAGTTGCCTTAGACAGGGAGAGTTAGGTGTCAGCTGCTGGAGTTGCCTTACACAGTGAGAGTTAGGTCTCAGTTGCTGGAGCTGCCTTAGACTGGAAGAATTAGGACTTAGCTGCTTGAGTTACCTTGACCTGGCACTGAGTGTTGCCCTTTTTATTCAGTCTGAGTCCATCGGACCAAAGACTCCTGAACATTAATGCTACTGTCAGAAAACTTCTCAGCCTTACCTCTTTCATGTCTTCATAGAAAAGGTACAGGATTTCATGTTTGTCCTTCTGTGCCCACCATCCCTTCACATGGTCATACCAGGAGCCCCAGCCCACTGTGGGAGACAAACAAGCCAATGATTAGCTGAGCCTCCCACCATTCCCCCCACTTGAGATGCTTTCACAAAACTCCGCAAAGGAACTAGTTGTGTTAAAAGATGGCCAGTCACTGACTATAAATGCTTCTTCCCCTTGGGGTTTCCTTCCTGGACTTCCTAAACTATATCCAATTAACTGAAATCAGTTGTGGATGAGGTATAGAATGGAGGTACAATACACAGATACGGTGGTACTGCTGAGACTACTGGCATTCACTTCAGTACACTACAAGGCAAGGCAAGTTTACTGATATGGTACCCTGTGTCAGAACCAGCTAGGGAGGGGGCAATACTAGACCTGGTGCTTATGAACAGGGCCAGTGTGGAAAAGGTCTTAGTAGTGGAGCACCTAGAAAATAGTGATCACCGGGCAGTGTTGTTCAAGATAATAGCCGGGCAGGAAACAGACACTCTAGGACAAGAATCATGGACTTCAGAAGGGCAGATTATGGGTAAATAGGAGATTTCCTGAAAGATGCCCTGGCTGCAGTCAGGAATATGGCATCAGTGGGGGAATTGAGGAAACAACACAGCTCTATGTTAAACAAATCAGGAAGGGGAAGGAAAAAAGAAGACCACTTTGGTTCTCCAGAGAAGTGGCTGAGAAGGTTAGATCAAAGAGGATGGTTTTTAGAAAATACAAACAAACAGAGGGGAGGCAGTTAGGAAAGCAAATGCACAGACAGAGGAAAAGATTGCAAACTCAATAAAAACAAGCATTTGTCAATGCCGAATGTTGTCTTGCTGGCATTCGCACTGGTAGTGCAAGAGTTAGAGAGATGCATACTAGGAATGGCAGTGAAGTATAGAACCAACGTGAACCCCAGACCACCCTGCAGAATGTGGCATGCATTGGGGTGTGCCTTTGGGTGACTGGCCATAACGCTAATGCCATTTCACTTCACCCTACCCTGAAGACTCTGACAAGTGTCACATTGTGCCTTGGGGTCATCAGGCCTAATGCTCACCCCGTTTCATAAGGAAGTATGTTGAGATGGGTGCAGCATAGGAGAATGGGGTGAACTTTGGAACCGAAGAGTCCAAGGCACACCTGGAGGCCTGTCAGTGGCTGCAGTGTGGGGGTGCAGTGGCGTGAGCATTACAGCCGACAATCCAAAGGCACACCTTTTTTTTTTTGTTTATTTATTTAAGGTAAAAACCATTGAGTATACACTTATTTGCAATGGTAACCTTTACAAAAAATACAAAACATGTTCAACACTTAACTCAATAAATATAAACATCAACTTCATAAGCATCGATAACATCAATAACAATTACAAGGTTCCTGTATGGAAATCACGTGCTTTTTTTAGTTGAGATATAGACAAGGACCTACCAATCTTTTGTCTGTATTCAAGAGGAAGACCATTCTAACATGTCAGAATATAATTACTAAAAAGATATTGGGAGTGCTTTGATTTTGCAAGGGGGACAACCATATCAATAACAGCAGAGTTTCTCAAGGTTAGTTCAACATTTCTAAAGGTGATTCTGTTTTTTAGATATTTCGGGGCAAAGCCCAACCCGCATATTTAAGCAAATAACTGTTTATGTATCATTCTTCTCCTACTTAGTGGTAACCACCCTAGTCTCTTATATAATTCACAATGGTGAGTAAATCTGGGACAGTTAAGAATCAGTCTACCAAGGTGGTTAACTAGAACGTCTAACTTTGTTAGCCGATCTCTAGTAGCTCCATCACAGAGAACATCCCCATAATCGATTAAGGGAAAAATGTGCACCTTTACAATCAAATCTAATGTCACAGAATCTAAACAGTTTTTAATCCTGAAAAGAAATCCCACCCGTTTGTTAACTTGGTAAATTAAATTGTCAACATGCAAGTTACCAGACCCATGATTATTAAACCAAAATCCCAGATATTTATATTGGTTAACTAGCTCCAACCGCTCCCCTTTACTATCACCTATTTCCAAGGTCAAGTCATCTTTATGTTTTAAAGATGATCTGAACAGCATGCATTTAGTTTTTGATGATTTAAGTTTTAACTTAGAATTGACAAAATACATTTCCAAATTGTTAAAACTTTTCTGCAATATACGTTGTTTTGCTGAGACTGAGTCATCCGAATAGTAGTCGCTTGAGACAGGGAGGGTACCTAGGGATTGACGAGAGGCACATGTGGTGCCAATCCATAAGGGGGGGTCGAGGGAAATACCAGGTAACTATAGACCCATCAGTTTGACCTCGGTGGTGGGAAAATTAATGGAGAGTATACTATAGGAACAATTGGGGGTGTACTTGGAGGAGGTGGGAGGTCTGGGTAGTCAGCAACATGGGTTTGTGCCAGGTAGATCATGTCAAACCAATCTTGTGGAGTTCTATGAATGGGTAACATCAGAGCTGGGCAAGGGAAAACCTGTGGATGTGTTATTCTTGGACTTCAGCAAGGCATTTGACTTTGTCACCCACAATGGTCTGGTGGAGAAACTGGTGGGGTTGGGAGTAGGCCCTTTGATGATCAGATGGATTGAAAACTGGCTAGCTGGACGCTCCCAGAGAGTAGTGGTCGGTGGGGAGCTCTTGAACCCTAGAGAGGTCGGTAGTGAGGTACCGCAGGGCTCGGTCCCGGGTCCGATCCTGTTTAATGCATACATATCGGACATCAGGGAGGGTATAGGGTGGGAAATGAGTCTCTTCGCTGATGACTCCAAGATGGGAGCAGTAGTTGAGGGGGAAGAGGGGAGGTTGGCCCTGCAAGGGGACCTGGACACCCTGGAAAGCTGGGCTCACACATGGAAATTAAATTTCAATATCACCAAGTGCAAGGTGTTACATCTTGGGCGGGGAAACCCTAAACACAGGTACACCCTAGGAGGGGAGGCGCTGGAGGCCTCAACAGGGGAAAAAGACCTAGGAGTCATGGTGGATGCATGAATGAATAACTCTGAGCAGTGCAGGAGAGCGGCTAGTAAGGCAAACAGGATGTTGGGACTCACCGTAAGGGGGATCACCTCTAGGAGCAGGGAAGTGATTCTGCGCTGTACAATGGACTGGTTAGACCACACCTTGAGTACTGTGTACAGTACTGGAGACCACATTTGAAGAGGGACATACAGCTCCTGGAGAGGGTACAGAGGAGGGCAACTAAGGATGATACGAGGACTAGGGATTTGACGTGATGAGGACAGACTTGAGGAGCTCTGCCTGTTTTCATTGGAGGAGAGGAGAGACACGGGGACATGGTTGAGGTCTTCAAGTACCTCAAGGGAATAAATAGGGTAAACATGGAGGGGATCTTTAGACTAAAGCAGGGAGGTATCACCAGAGGGTATGGTTTGAAATTGGAAGGTGGAAGGGTGAGTGGGGAAAAGAGGAGGACGTTTTTCACTGAGAGGGTGGTGGACCCTTGGGATGCGCTGCCTGGTGAGCTGGTTCAGAGATCCACAATGGAGGACTTCAAGAGAGGGTGGGACAGACACAGAAAGTGGATGTATCAGATGATGGCCTGGCCCAGGGGTTGGGGATGGATGATAAGGGTTTCTGGAACACAAGTGGGGGATGGCCTCGGCACCCAACTAGGGATCTGAGGTTTGAGCAGACTCATTAGACCATAATGCCTAATCTGCTGGTAATTAGTATGTTAGTATAAAATGGTGTCATCGGCATACAGGTGGTAGCGAGAGGCCCCCACATGATAATCAAGATCTTTTAGATACACTAGAAATAAGAGAGGGCCCAAAACAGATCCTTGGGGTACACCTCTCTTCACCACCTGTGTAGCTGATACAACACCGTTTACAACTGTTACCTGCCGTCTCTCAGAAAGGTAAGAAATGAACCAGTCCAAAATTGAACGACTCATCCCGACTTCGGATAATCTCATGAGCAACTGCTGATGGTCCATTGTGTCGAAAGCCTTGGAGAGATCCACCAAGATTGCACCACTGTAGCATTGAGCTTCAATTGACTTCCCGATCTCATCCAGGACTTCCAACATAACAGTGCCATGAGAGTTCCGAAAACCTGACTGATATGGATCCAATAGTTTTTCTCTTTCCAGGTACTCCATTATCTGTCTCACTAACAGTTTTTCCATCACCTTACTAATCAAAGGTAATATAGATATGGTCTATAGTTGGACGGCCGGCCTGAATTACCCCCCTTAAAAATAGGGACGATCCTGGCCGACTTCCAACCTTCTGGAATACAACCCTCCTCTATCCAACGATTGAAGTGGTAGGACAAAGGATCCGAGATATGAGTTGCAGCATATTTCAGCATCCTTGGTGACAAACCATCTGGACCACAACTCCCAGAGACATTCAATTGCAACAACATTTCTAACACCTCACCACTAGATACAACATTAAATGCAAATTTAGAAACCCCATTAATACAATTCAAGGGGTTATATAGGGGTTCATTAGGGCTATCAAAAAAGTTACCAGACTCTACAAAATATTCATTAAACCTATCAGCAAGTGGAAGCTCTTGCCTATAGTCTGTACAGGGTGGGATGTTATGGTTAGAAACCGTAATGCCCTGGGCGTTTGTTGGTATTCGCACTCCAAATTTTTAGCATGGACTTTTTTGTGACCCCACCTCATGAAAGCATGTGGGACCTCTGCTTATGAACAGTGTCCCTGTGATTTTGTTAATGTGTCCCAAATGTTGATTTCCCACAGTGATTGCACCATTCTGCACCACATAAAAATGTCAGCTGCACCATTCATAAGGAGTGTGAAGAGATGGCGATGTTGACAATCTGGAGTGAAAATATTAAAAATGCTTGACGTTACAAGCGTGCATGAAAACTAGGCAACACACACTCATAACAGACTGTTTTTTGGAATTCTTTCACCAAATTGTTAACATAGGCATTTTGGAATCTCTGCTCATGAACAGTGGCAGTATGATTTTCTCAATTTGTCCCGAACATTGTTTTCCCACAGTGACCATGCCATTGTGCGCCAGATGTGCAAAACCACATTTTGGGTAGGATGTGAAAAATTTCAGCTGTACTGTTCATAAGAAGGTGTGCAAAAATGGTGATGTTGAACATCTGGAGTTAAAATATTAAACATTTTCAAACTTACGACGGTGCGTGGATACTGCGTAATGCACGCTTGTAATGTAGTCATTTTGTGGAATTTTTTGACCAGCTGTTTAACATAGGCATTTTGGGACCTCTGTTCATGAACAGTGACACTGTGATTTTCTTACTGTGTCCCCAATATTGTTTTCCTACATCGACTGCGTCTCTGTGCGCCGGATGTGCTAAAACACATTTCGGGCAGGATGTGGATAATGAAGCTGTACTGTTCATAAGGAGGTGTGAAATTGGTAATGTTGAAAGTCTGGAGTAAAAATATTAAAAATTCTCAAAGTTACAAGCATGTATGGAAACTGCGCAACACACACTTGTAACATAGTTATTTTGTGGAATTTTTTCACCAGATTTTCAACATGGGCATTTTATGACCTCTGCTCATGAACAGTGTTACTGTGATTTTCTTACTATGTGCCAAACATTGTTCCCTACAGCGACACAAACCTCGTCGGATATTAAAAACACATTCGGGCATGATGTGAGGAAATAGCAGCTACACTGTTCATAAGGAAGTGTGAAAAATGGCAATGTTGAAAATCTGGAGCAAAAATATTAAAAATTCTCGAAGTTACAAGCGTGCGTGGGAACTGCGCAATGCACGCTCATAACACAATCATTTTTTTGAAATGTTTTCACCAAATTTGAAACATAGGCTTTTTGGGATCCCACCTCGTGAACAGTGGCACCATTGTTTCGTTAATCAGTCTTGAAAGGTGATTTTGCACAGTGACCGCGAAATCACCTTTTGGGACAGAATAACGCCATGACAGTGCCTGAAGTCATGAAGAGGGGTCACAATAACACCATGTTGAAAATTTGGTGCCAAAATTCCCCAAAATGCCCAAGATATGCACCAATGTTGAAAAAACCCTATTTATGCCATTATACAGCTTACCGGCATTTCTTCAGTTCGTGGCCTGCTTTGAAGAGTGCAGACGTGTTCCTGGCCCACCAAAGATCATCACACTGGGCTCTGGAGGTAAGTATGGGGTGAGGGGGCAGTGTGGGAGGCAGGGTGCGCAGTGGGTGGAGTGCGGGTTGTGGGAGGGAGCAGTGAGACTCTGAGGGACTGTTCGTTTTCAGGTAAAGAAATATCTCTACGGACTGTTTTTCTTTTTTTTTTTTTTAGCAGGTTGTGGCCACACTGGGGTGGGCTCCCAGTTTGAGACATTGGTGGGGATCATGTCGCCCACACCTGGGTGGGCTCCCAGTGTGGGCGTGGTACACAATTGGGGCAGTGCTAGGAAAATGGTGGTGGGGGGTAACATGCAGACAGGAGGATTGAGCATCCCCGTCAGCACACCACAGCAGAGAAGGGGGCACATATGCCGACAGGGGAATTGGGCACCTTCAAAGATGGCTACAGAGGGACTGTTTGGGCAGATGGCGAGCTGCCGCTTGCTATGTTTATTAAAATGTTACACCACACGAGGCACGCCCTGCAATGAGCTGGAGCTCCATCATTGCAGTGGCTAAAACATTTGAAAGTGGTGGCACGGCTTTTGCATTGCTGTCATAGACAGCGTGCAATCTAATTCATGCCAGCCTGAAAAAGCTGTGGCGCCACTGGCCACAGCACGACCACACCTCCAAAACCTGCTATTCCAAAGCTACGGCAACATGTTTCTTGTGCAGGCGCAAGACAACATAAAAAGAGAATAAAACTTATATATATATATATATATATAGTAAAAAACTAGAGGTGGTAAAGTTAGGCTGAAAACTGGGGTGGGGGACTGGGTAAAGGAAGATCACCTCAAGGCAGACATACTGAACAATTTATTTTGTGCAGTATTCACTTAGGAGGGAGCAAGTAAGGGGAATGAGGTGGACACAAGTCCCTTCTCAGGGGAAAGGATCTTTAGAGAACTTACAGTAACAAAAGTCAAAGTGGTGGGGCCAGACAGAGTACACCCTAGGATACCGAGGGAGCTAAGGGAGGTGCTGGCTGCACCACTAGCAGCTATATTTAGCCTGTTATTGGAAATGGGAGAGGTACCAGAGGACTGGAGAACTGCTGATGTGGTCCTGCTATACAAAACAGGAACATGGAAGAGGCGGGTAACTGCAGTACAGGCCAGTTAGCCTGACCTTCGTAGTGTGCAAATTAATGGAAAAAATGCTGAAAGAAAGGATACTGAAACACCTGGCAACAAATGGCTGCAAGACTCAAGACAGCATAGTTTCACAGAGGGGAGGTCATGCCAGGCGAACCTCAGAGTTCTTCGACTGGGTTACCTGGGAGGTGGATTGGGGAAGGGGGGCTGTTGATGTAGCATACCTATATTTTAGGAAAGCATTTGATACATGCCACATAGAAGGCTGATAAACAAACTGGAGAAGGTGGGAGTTGGCTGGAAGGTTGAGATGGGTGAGAGTTGGGAGTTGGTTGGAAGGTTGAGATGGGTGAGAGTTGGCTAGAAAATAGAACTCGGAGAGTGGTGGTGGCGAATGGTATACACTTGGTAGTGGGCAGAGTGACCAGTGGAGTTCCCCAGGTTTCTATGCTAGGCCTGATTCTCTTCAATGTCTTCATCAGCAACATCACTGAGGGGCTGGAAGGGAAAATATGCCTGTTTGCAGATGACACAAAATTCTGCAACAGGGTAGACCCGCCAGACTGGGAGGAAAGAATGAAAAGGGACCTAGAATGATTGAATGACTAGTCAAAGGACTGGCAGTTGGGTTTCAATGCCAAGAAATGCAAGATAATGCATATGGAACACAAAAATGTGGGAGCAGTTTACCACCTAAGGGGAGAGGAAATAGCAAGCTCCAAGCAGTAACAAGACCTGGGGTCATCATCTCAGATGACCTGAAGATGAAAACACAATGTGGCAAGGCAGCAGGGAAGGCTGGCAGGATGCTGGGCTGCATAGGTAAGGGAATCGCCAGCAGAAGAAATGAGATAATTACCCCACCGTAGATCATTGGTGAGGCCTCACCTTATGTACTGTGTCCAGTTTTGGAGACCCCATCTTCAAAAGGACATAAAGAGGGTGGAGACAGTAGAGAGGAGGGAAACCAAAATAGTGGGAGGCCTGCACAATAAACCCTATGAAGACAAGCTGAGGGGGTTAAATATGTACTCACTGGAAGAAAGGATGGAAAGGGGGGACATGACTGAAACTTTTATATACCTCACGGGGAAAAACAGAGTTCAGGTTGGCACCATCTTCCAAAGAAAACGATGCTCAAGGACTAGGGGGCACAATATGAAACTGGAGGAGGGGAGGTTGCAGGGTAATGTGAGTAAGTACTTTTTCACAGAAAGGGTGGTGGACAGGTGGAACAGTCTGCAGCAGAAGTGGTGGAGGCAGAAATGGTTATAGGTTTCAAGAGAGCATAGGACAGACAGAAAGACAAAATGAAAATACAAGGGAAAAGGATGGCAGGCTGATTTAAGATTGGCTAAGCCAGGATAGCTACGGTAACTAGGAAGACACTGTGGGCCTGTGGGCCCTTATCTGCCAACAACTTCTATGTTTCTGTCCCACAGGCTCTGGGCACCACGCAGGGGAAAAATACAAAAATAGAATGAAAACCATGATAAATACTCCAGTAACTACATAAATAACACAAATTAACTAATTATGACAGGAGGTTGGCTGAGAGAGATAGAATTTAAAGGAAAGCTGTCATTATACTAATTCTCCCACCCCTGAAAGCTCTACCCCTAGATTAAGCTTTTCATGTGGGAGACAAAAATGTTTTCCAGTGTTTACTTACATTTTGTATTAGAGCGTCTGCCATGTTTGGGGATCGTGGACTTTAAAATGGGGGGGTTATAGCTTTCGAGGGTGGGAGGATTAGTATAATGACTGCTTTCCTTTAAGAGTACCCTTAAAGAGCTAGTGTACTGCCAAAAACTAATATTAGTTTTAAAAGCAGTCAGCCATTACCTTTTATATCTGAGGTACTTTTTCTTTTCCCTTTGTTTAATTATAAGATTGTTTATCTGATGTTAGTAGGTGTGATATGTGGGACAGCACTCTGCCTGGCAGCTGACATATCTATCCCTATTCCTCCCACTATGTCATCAGCACTGTGATCTCACTCACTGTGACATCACTGCTGCTTAGAAACAGCCACTCAGTGGCTGCCAGGTCAGTCATCTGTGATGTCATTGTCAATGAGATCACAATGCTGATGGTGTAGTGTCTGGCAGGGGTAGAGACAGATATGTCAGCTACCAGGCTAAGAGGTGTTCCACACATCCAGCACAATATTATCACATAGGTGACTTAATGAGCAAAATGAAAAAAAAAATACTTCAGAAATAAAAAGTTATGGCTGACTTCTTTGGTATAGTTTCCTGTCTGCTATTTTTGGTTCATCTAACACTTTAAAGTCCTCCACTAAGCAGGCAGAGCAAACATGGGGTGGCAAAGAACTCCAAAATGATGGTGCAACCTCCTTGATAACCCTATCCTTGGACAGCATGAGCAATGAACAAGAAACTATCAAGAAGCCAGCCACAGTGGAGTGGAGAGGGAGGAAAGAGGTGTGTGGGAACAGGAGATCCTTCAGGACCTGAACTGTGCAGGGTCTTCAAAGTTAACAAGCCAGTCGTGAAGCTGATGTGCCACAGAACAGGCAGACAATGCAGGTCACATAGCAGTTAAAATCTTGGAGGGCTGGGCTAGCAAGGGAGTAGGGTGGCAGCACAAGATGGAGGATGTTCTTTGAGTCCTACACTGGGACTGGATGTGGGAGTGTGTTATGGAGCGGGGGCCTTCTCTGTAGCTTCTGGCATGGGTTACCCAGTATTCACACAAGATGTGGTATTGTGGTCAGCTATGATATCAGTTCGATATCCACATTCCCCCCAAGCTGGGTGAAGGGTGTTGCTATGGCACCCCTGATTGTCGCAGTGGGATGACAAGGGGGAAACAATCTGTGAGTTTACCTGTTGCAATGCCTGTAGTGTCTTTGTGACTTGTTAACATAGAATTGTGTTTTTCTGGCATATCTTGCTGCCCTATGCAGCTAAGACAAGAGTTTGCTTCCATCACGAAGGTTCCCAGATGCAGGGCTTGCAGTTTCACTGGCCATTAAAAGCAAAGGCTGGGCAGTTGTCCTGGTTGCTGGTAGAGCAACTGGACATTATGGGGGGGGGGGCTCACTTCAGTGAAACCATAAGGCTGCAGGCACAGAGAGCATCTCAGCTGAGCTGTATTGTGTAATTAAATTTTAAAGAAATAAAATCTGGTTGCAGATACACACCTACCAACCTGAACTCTTACTCCCCTAAATTTGCCATGATTTCTGCTGCATCACTCCTGCAAGAAGGAGGAGCTCTGTTACTGCTGCAAATTATATCTGCCCCAAGCTTGCAGATCTGAGTGCTCCTCTGACATTATACCTGCCTGCCTGTAGCTCACCATTATGGATCCTCTGACATTATACCTGCCTGACTGTAGCTCACCATTAGGGATCCTCTGACATTATACCTGCCTCCTGCAGCTCACCATTATGGATCCTGTGACATTATACCTGCCTGACTGTAGCTCACCATTAGGGATCCTATGTCATTATACCTACCTGCCTGTAGGTCACCATTAGTGATCTTCATTTGCTGTTACAATTCGTTAGTGCTGTTTCTGTAATTTGTAGCACTCGCCAGCAAAGGACACTGTCACGCCCTCTAATTGCTTGTTTGAGTATACTGCAACTAAATATGTGTGTGTGTGTGTGTGTGTGTATATATGTATATATATATATATATATATATATATATATATATATACATATTATATATGAAAACCTAATAATTTGTTGATTACAGTCAATAAATACAGCATCAATCATCGCATTTTTAAACTGTAACTAACTATATATGAGAACTTTAAGATTTCTGGTGTTATAAATTTCGCATGCTAACTTAACATTTTTCATCCAAAAAGAAAACCTATTAACTTCACACTTACAGAAAAAAAGTTCATTTTCTCTTACTGTCTTTCTCAAACTTATAGTGTATTCTAGTTTAAATGAAGCCTCCTATCAATTCCAACCAATAAATAATACCTTTCTGATCCTTTTCTAATAACGTAAGAAAAGGAGTCTGACATTTCCTTAAATTGTTCCTCTTTTTCCCTGGGTTATGTGACTGATTCCCTCATTGGCCTTTGACTTCCCAGTACAATTGTAACATGGAGAAGAGAAAGGGTTGTGCAGGATTGGTCCAACAGCATCAGGTGATCGTTCATTATTTCTTAAGTAATCCACAGTTGCCTGAGAATTAATCAATGGTAAAGTGCACCCACATTCTTTTCCCTATGTTAGTTTCCTGTCCCAAAACAGTCCTAGCCTGCAATTCACAGCTGACCAACAGATGGCTGTCAAACAAGAATAGGTATGCTTAAGTGAAATTTCTGGTAATTCCATCATAAGTAGCTTGAAAACATCCATAGGACTATGTAGCGTGTGTTGTTGTTGTTTTTTTTAATTGGTCTTTTGGCTCAAAAACACATACCCTTTCAGTAACTACACAGTAATGTATGCCACATATGATTTTCCAGATTGCCTCTATGTCTTTTATTAAATATTAAAAAAAACCTACTTTAACAGTGGAATGTAAAAACCACAAAAGCACACACCGCTTGGACCAATGTCTATCAAACCAGAAAGTTTCAGGTTTCAAAGTCTCCTAATTTTTTAGTTATCAGGTGGCAAAAAAAGTTTAAACATTTTCAAAAACTGAGACTGTTGCATTTTTTTTGCACCTCTGTAACTTTTCCTCCGCTAAACCGATCTACATGGAATTTACAGAATGGGTGGTAAACTGGTTACAGGGAATACAGCAGAGGGTGGTGGTGGGAGGGGAGCTCTCGTCTCTGAGGGCAGTGACAAGCAGAGTACTGCAGGGATCAGTGCTGGGACCGGTGTCGTCTGATATGAACAACTCAAACATCTCAATGGGCATCAACAGCAAGATCAGTTTGTTTGCAGATGACACCAAGATGGGAGCAGTAGTGGATGACCTAGGAGGGTGGCATGGGTTGCAGGATGATCCGTCAAAATTGGAGACCTGGTCGGACATCTGGCAGTTGGGGTTCTATACCAAATAGTGCAAGATGCTACATTTTGGGGCAAACCCCCCCCCAAAAAAAACAAGAAGGAGCTACCAGCTTGGGGGGGGGGCAGCTAGCCATGACAGAGGAGGAGGAGGAGGAGGAGAAGGATCTGGGGGTGATTATAACAGGCTCAATGAACAGCTCAGCACAATGCAGGAAGGCAGCTGCAAAGGCCAACAAAATGCTGGGTTGTTTTGCCAGGAGTATATCTTCAAGGAGAGGGGAGATGATCCTGGTGTTGTCTAGGTCACTGGTTAGGCCACACCTGGCGTACTGTGTG
Source organism: Neoceratodus forsteri (assembly GCA_016271365.2). Taxonomy (NCBI): domain Eukaryota; kingdom Metazoa; phylum Chordata; order Ceratodontiformes; family Ceratodontidae; genus Neoceratodus; species Neoceratodus forsteri. The sequence continues at coordinate 213,966,492 of JADMNL010000026.1, read as the reverse complement.
CACTACTGGCACCCATACCTGAAGAATGACATTAACTTACTGGAGGGGGTGCAGTGCAGGGCAACAAAGATGATCCAGGTACTAGAGAACATACCCTACGTGAGCAGGCTGAGGGAGTTGAACATGTACTCACTGGAGGAGAGGAGAGACGGGGGGATATGATTGAAACCTTCAAGTACATGAAGGGAATAAACAACACAGGCATGGAGAAACTATTCAAGTTAAAGGGGGGACAGGGACACTCTGGGTTACTATCTCAGATTGGAGGGGGGAAGGTTCTAGAGGGAAATGAGAAGACTTTTGTATGGAGAGAGTGGTGTCTGGGTGGAACACGTTGCCTGTGGAAGTGGTATCCTGTACAACAGTGGACTGCTTCAAAGGGGATGGGATAAGCGTGAGAGAGGGTAAGGGGAGGGGAGGGAGGGAGGGCAGCTGAAGTATAAGGGTTGCTAATTGCACACTCGAGCAGACTCGATAAACCATAAGGCCTTTATCTGCTGGCAAATTCGTATGTTCGTATGTAAAATGAGCACATATTCTGTAATGTTGATTACACCTGCATGTAATCAGTAAATGTTCACTGTGGCAGTCACAATATTAAAAACAAAAATTCAGCCTCTTCAGCATGCAGTTCCTCCAAACAGGTGCAACCCTTTTTTCTTCCCCATGTTACAGATAGGAACTTAAATGTCCTCCCAGAACCCTTTAAACACCGCAGTTTGCACAGTTCTAAATTACTGTTCAAACACTTTCACGTGGGGAAGAGACACAAACAAAAAGGGAGTTGAACCCTTTCTCTTCCCCATGTTACAAATGAATTAACCAACTCCAGAGCCTGGGTCTATTGGGCATTAATCCATGGCTGGCTGGCTGGTTGGAATCACTTGGCCTGTGGCCTCGAGATCCAACCCCCTGCCATGGATTATTCCCATTAAACCCATGCTCTGTTGTGGGTTAATCCTTACGTAGTCCAGTCCCCCACCAAGGGAATTATAGTACAGTTAGCAATAAGTGCCGCTTTCTGTTATTCACAGTGCTTACCCCCAGAGGGTACTGCCATGCCCTATGCCAGTACAGTATGACCAGGCAAATCACAAGCAGAGAAAAGGGAAACTGATGATTCTGCATTGAAACTGCTAACAAATAGCAGTTTCTCTGTAGGTCCACAGTACGGAGCTTTTAACCCACACTGGCAAGATGTACCCCATACTTAGTGGACCAATCCTGAACCTTAAAAAAAGTTCTTGCAGAGTACAGTAGTGTGGAATGGTATATAAGTGTGGAGGGAGATCACATATGCAGTGCCTAAGGGGTTGGGGCTGGGCCAGTCCTTATATATTTTTATATATAATTAATGTATGAGTCGCAAGACGTGAGGCTAAATTTGTGGCTGACAGGGAAAATACTGCTGAGGAAGGAATTAAGCTACGTTGTGATCTGGGTGTGATGGGAACCTGGCTGAATGGATGGCAGATGGAATTCAGTGCAGACAAGCATTATGTGTTGCAGAAGCAAGGGCAGGGAATCCACCATATATCTCTCTTCACCTTACAGGTTACTTAGTTATTTTGTAGAGGCGCATGAGACCCTTACCCTCTCCGGAGATGAATTTCATGAAATATTCTTCCCAGGTTCCAGGGTCTGGCTCTGTTAAACACATGCGATCAAAATGGTAGTAGGAAACAAGGTTGTCCTTTGCATTCCTGGCTACATAGATTATCTGGAACAAGATAGAATAAATGTTAACATATCTCTCTCTTTCTCTCTGCCTATCTATCTATGACAGAGAAGGTACTGTGAAGCTGGGAAGTCATCTGACAAGAGAATAGGGGCAACCTTAAATTCTAGGTGGAGAAACAGACTGCAAAAAAAAAAAAAAAAAAAGAAAGAAATCATGCTTTGTGATCGTCTGAAACCCATGTAACGATTACATACAATGTTGGAATTACACTTTATGAGCTCTGGGAGCTTGGGGGGGGGCATGAGGGCTTTATCTTTTAATTGAACCCCTTCCTATTATAAGTCAATGGCAGTGATACATAAGCTACCAATGCTCACTTCAGAGTGGGGGGGGGGGTGCCCAAGCCCTGGCAAGCCATCCTGTGATTCTAACACTGCCTCCCAGTATGGAACAGAGCCCTCCCTCCTTCCCGGTTTAACCCCCCTACAAATGGGAGTTCCTGAAAAGTCTTCCTTGAGCTTGCTTAAATGCTTACTGCCAGGTTGGTGTCCTGCGTTTTAGCAGTTTAAATGTGATTGCCAGAGAGTACCTGTATAGCCTCTGTGTACTGTCTCTTTAAGAACTGCCTGGATTGCAGTCAAAAGTAATCTGAGAGGGAGCTCTGTTGAAAGATGTAACTATTTGCTGAAAATCATTTAGAGTGATAATGATAATGTAGTTTATCTAACCTGCCTTCTTTGCAGCAAGGACTGTTTTGTTTATCTCCACTATCTTGGTCCTGGACTGCCAAATTGGACCAATCAGTACTGGTGGGACCTAAAATGGAGCTGGACTACAGGAGCTGTCTGGAGACAAAATTTGTAGGAACTGTAGTTTTGGGCTTTTGGTGCCTTTTTGCACCTGAAGGGGGAGCGTTTGTTGTGACAGACAGACAGAACAGCCAACCAAACCTTTTGGATTCTGGATAAAGTCCCTGGCTTGCTGGCAGTTGAGTCAGATCTAAGTTGGGAGCTGAAGGAGCAACATGCGCGAGACAGTCAAGCAGCAAATCTGAAGTAGTTTCACGGGAGACATGGAAAGGCCTAAGTTGTGGCCTGCATGTCTGCCTGCTGCCACTGAGAGGGAGAGAAGAAAATTATTTCAGACTAAATCCAAGTTTGTGAGAACAAAGTAAGCCACTGATTTTTTTACCAGTCTCATACCTGAACAAGACCGAAGAGTTTGCTGAATGCGATCGGCCTGTCAGGATTTCCAGCTAGTTCTGAATCCCCGGTTTGTGCAGAGACTTTGCGATCGTGGTCGGAGAGCAGTTTGCCTGGTACAAGAGAATTTCCTTACATGTAAATGTGTTGTGAGTTGTTAGTGGGTCGTGATTTGGTTCCCCACTGTATGAACTGTGTTCTGCTTGCTTGAAGCTGCCCAAAACGTACTGTATCCGAATTTGTCTCCATTTGGACGGGGCCTTGCCACACTGGCTCAGCCAGACTACCCGCTGCACATAGAAAGCCATCGACGAGAGACCTGCCTGGGGATCAGCTCTCTGTTCCACGCTTGAACTGGAATGACGCCTCGGCGAATTGTGTGGGCCCTGCTTCTCCTGGCACTCCAGATCAATCACCTGCCGTCTCAATTTTCATCCAGCCTGTGTCCAGTCTTGGGTATTGTGAGTAATCATCAGGGTAGCTCCCTGCAACAACAGCCTAATCTAAAAGTGTGTCATCTGATTGTCTTGTTGTTTTCTTTTCACAAACTGAATCCTCCTGCTCCAGATTGCAATTAGTGTGTGGTGCATGTTGTTTTCTCCCATCACAGGGCCCCAACCAGCTGCAGCGTTCCAGGCTAGCCCACCATTCTCCATCTGGGTACCCGGGGTATATGACTGTTTATGGATCCTGAAGTGCATGCATAACTGTTTGAATGATGCAGCCTTTAAGCAAATTAATCTGATTACGCCCCTCCCTTGTTCAAGTCCCTTAAATAAATCAGATCTAACTCTTTTTTGCATTTATCCTGGCTGTGGTTCCAGTTTGTGAAAGAGTACTGTACTGCTTTTATTTGCTGTGTATAACCTTGTTTTACAGGGGTCCCAGGGGCCGAGCCAGAGGAAAGCACTGGTGGTAAGTGCAAACAGTGTGGGTACTTGTGTGGTGTATCAGGGGTATTGTGAAAGTGATTATTGTGTATTGTTCCGGCTACTAGTAAGGAAAGAGGGGGGTTACAGTGTCCCGGAGGGCTGTGCCCAGGTTAGCTTGATCACTACCAACACTGACCTCCGGGTGGAGGCACCCGTTTCAGAACTCAGGCCCCTTAACCTGCTACTAGCTAAGCTGGCATGTGTAGTAGCCCTTGGGATAGCGCCACCTAGGGGTTACACCAGTAATATATTAATGGGATCAGTACCAGCTCTCCCAGCAAGATCCCTCCCAGTTAAGAACAGAACCTTCCCTCCCTTCCTCCCTCCTTTCCTGCCTCCCATTAATGTCATATTAATGGGATCAGTACCGGCTCCCCCAGCGAGATCCCTCCCAGTATGGAACAGAGCCTTCCCTCCTAGTAAAATCATATTAATGGGATCAGTACCAGCTCCCCAAGCGAGATCCCTTCACTATGGAACAGAACTCTCCCAGTAATGTCATATTAATGAGATCAGTACCAGCTCTCACAGCAAGAGCCCTCCCAGTATGGAAGAAACCCCTCCCCCCCAGTAATGTCGTATTAATGGGATCTGTACTGGCTTCCTCAGTGAGATTGCTCCCAGCGGTGTTGGAATTATACTTTATGAGCTTTGGGAGCTAGGGGTACCTATAAGGGCAATATGTTTAAATTGAGCCCCCCTTCCCATTATAAATCAATGGCAGTGATGCATGAGCTACCAGGGTTTACTTTGGGGCTGGGGAGCCGAGCCCTGGCAAGCCCCCCTACCATGATTCCAGCTTTGAAGAGATGGTACACACACACACAGGTTGTGAGTGCATCCTGCCATGATGGGAAATGGTGTTCCTCAAAATAACGCGTAATTGGCTGTGTGGTTTGGAGTGGAACTCAGGCACATAGGGTGGGCAGCCCGGCTGCGAGATTGTGCTGAGACTGGCAGTGCATCTCAGACTGGCGAGGGGAATGGCATGACAACTGGCACCACAGTGACCCTTGCAGAAGGTCAAGAAGCTTGCTCACCCCACCCCTGCCAGGGTTAGCCATGGCATCTGAGACCAACTACTAAGGCTGGCAGCCCCACTGTGTGGGCGGGTTAGTGGGAGAGAACAACAAAAAAAGGGGAGAAATCCCCCTGGTGCACCCTGGGAATGACGATTTTCGTACACTGAAGCTACACCCCATGGATCCTGCTGTCCATACAACTGCACTGGTGGCAGACTAACAGTATATAAAGCAGGTGGCTGTGCCCAGAGCCCAAGGAGGTAATTGACATCAGACTGGGAAGACCAATCTCAGACAAAATAAGTAGAATAATGTGTGCTAGGACTATAGACAACACCCTGCCTGAAAGTCGGTGACATTTCAGCAGTGTAACACCCCCCCCCCCACCAATAGGGGTTCCTGTAATGCCTTCCTGGGCTGCCTAATGCCCATTGTCAGGATGGTGTCCTGTGTCCTGTAGTTCTAAGTGTTTGCATGGCAGTGCTCTAGTAAGCCTCCGTGCCTGTCTTTTTAAGACAGCAACTATGCTGTGTGAGAAAATTAGTCTTGGCTGGGTCTGAGTGATTTAAGGCTCGTGACCAGCTGGACAGTCAGTATTTCTGCTCCACTCTGCAGTCGCTACTTGTGCAGAGAGAGAGCTCTGTCAGGGAAAGGGATTACTTATGGTTTATCTGCTATAATAATAATAATATGGGAGTTTGTCTAACCTGCCTTCCATTGCAGCTTGAATTTTTGTATGAGTCACCACCTTGGTTCTGGACTGCCAGAGTTGGACCAATCATACCTCAGGGGATCTCTAAAATGGAGACTGTCCCCAGAAGTCTTGTGGGATTGAAATTCTGTACAAATTGTGGTTTTTATGATTTGGCACCTAAATGGACCTGGAGGGGGAGCCCTTTCTGTGACGGACAGTTCTCTCAGCCAACCGACCCTTGGAATTATTGGGAAACCCCAGAACTGCTGAAGCAGTCAGTCAGTCATGAGTTGGAGTTTGGAGACTGAACAACTCGAGCTGTCGAGCAGCTGCTCCTGCTAGGAGCCTAAGGAGGATCGCCGGGAAGGCTCTGCTGGTCTGCCTGCCACATCTTCCAGTGTGAAGTGTTGCCTTGAGTGTGAAAGTCACACTTATCCAATTACCAGATCGAGACCTATATTTGAAGAAAGAAAGTGTGTTGTTGCTACCTGAGAGTGGGCTGAAGACTTGCTTCAGAAGCAATCGGCCTGTTCGATTTTTAAAGTGAGCCTTAGATCGAAAGGTTTGCGCAGAAGAAGCTGTGATTAGCAAATGGACTCTATCTGAACTGTGGCAAACTACTTTACATGTTATAGATGTGCTGAGTGTGTTTCATGGGTCACGATTTGGTTCCCCACAGCGAGGTCTGTTAAACTAGCTGAAGGCTGTTCCAGCACTGTATCACAGACTTCATTCGCACTGTCTGCTGTGCCTTGGCCCTGCCATCTCGGCCTAGGCTGCTGCTCCTGATTCAGAGACATTCTCGGCAAAAGACCCACTCGGGGATTCAGCCCCCTGCTCAACATCATCAAACAGGTAGTGACCACCACGGTGAGTCATGTAGGCCCTGCTTCCCCCCTGGCAATCCAGCACAACATCCAGAGGTCTTCATCTCGTCTGTCCTGCATCCTGGTCAGGGTAGTGTGAATACAAAACAGGGTAGCTCCCTGCAATAAAACTACAATTGTTTGTGTGTTCATCTGATTCTCTTGTGTTTGGGTTTATTGCAATGGACTGAGCCATCCGGCTCTGGAATACAAATATTTGGGTTGAGTGCATGTTAATTGTTTTCTTTCCTAAGGGCCCAAATGCCTGCAATACTGGCCTACCCCGGGCAAAGCTTCAGGCTAGCTGGTTCAACAACTGGGAACCCAGGGTGATGGGACTGTGTCAGAGGGACTTACAGTGCATGCTTCGTCAACCTGAATATAATCAGAATTGCTAATCACTTACTAGATTTATGCCTCACCCTTGTTCACATCCCCCTGAATAAATCAGATTATTGATTTTTTTCACGTTTAACCTGGCTAGTGTGCACCTTCTTGGTGGGGATACAGTACTGCTATTGTATTGTTGCATCACTGGTCTTATTTTCCAGGGGATCCCCAGGGCAGTTGCCGAAGATCGAGACCTGGTGGTAAGTGCAAGGAGTGTGATCGTTACAATACTGTCATATAGTAAATGTGAATGTTCTGTTGTTGAACTATTTAGGCCACTAGAAGGGTTGGTGGGTGGTTATAACATCCCAGAGGGCTATACCAACAGCAGCTACGCTACCCTAAAACCATTCCTCCAGTTACAGGCACCCGTTCACTGAGCTCAGGCCCCTCAACCTGTGCATAGTCACAAAGGCACAAGTAGTAGCCCGTAGGATAGCATCACCTAGGGGTTACAGCAGTATTTGCAGAATATAATTTAGTCACACAGTTTTTTAGTAATATTATATATAGGATAAAGTATGGGGAGAAGTGTGTTACAATTTACCACGCGAGTTGTTGGATGGCACACAAACCCGGCCGAAGCCGGTTTATGAGTGCCATCCAACAACGAGGGTGTGTGTTAAATTCGAGTTTGACACACTTCTCCCCATATTTTATTTTATATAATTGAAGGGCTCCGTTTTTAAATAAACAGAACGTGAGCTTCCAACTATCCCTGTTTCCGCAAAAAGTACTGACGAGAAAAACACTTACTTCTCTGCATTACCTCAGTTTACCAGTGAGCCTAGAAGCACAAGAGTGTGTTTGGGATGGAGGTAATGCAGAGAAGTAAGTGTTTTTCTCGTCAGTACTGTTTGCGGAAACAGGGACAGTTGGAAGCTCCCGCTCTGTGACAAGGACAATTTAACGTTGCGCTATGTTTAGTCTCGAGCGCTTTGTTGTTCAAAGGGAGCGCGTGAATGCCGTAACACCTACTCAGGTGTTACGGCATTTAACACATGGTTTTGGCAATGGGAGAAAACGGAGACCATTAATTATATTACTGTAATACAGCTATATGGATAAGCCTTATTAATTCCATCTTGGCCCATTGGAAAATGTTCTTGTAATGCACAACTGCCAATGCCATAATACTGTCGTCCAGCACTGATATGGTTTCAGACTAATAATACATGGATTCAGACTTGATAATACATAGTTTCAGACTTGATAATACGTGGTTTAAGACTTGATAATACATAGTTTCAGACTTGATAATACATGGTTTCAGACTTGATAATACATAGAATATACAATAATGTTTTCCGAAGGACCTAGATGGTATTATTAAGGCTTATCCATATATTGCGAAAAATAACAAACAGATAAGTTGTTACAAAGCAATAATCCAATCTTGAAGTTTTGAGAACTTTGAGAACCTCTCGAGGTTCCAAGTCCCCAAAACCTCTTGATCGCATTACTGCCTTGTAATACACACTTATCTATCATGTTATTCTATTTATATATCTGAACAGAGACATACCTTACATTTCTTCTCCCAGAAGGACTCGGGGACCAGCTGGAATGGGAGGTGGGTCTTTATTACCCTGGGGGGTGTCAATGCAGTGATCTGCTCAAGGCCTACAGAAGAGACAAGTGTAGACTGTAAGCAGAAAGTGGAGAGTCTGCCAGGGTCTGAATGTGCCCTGTAGGAGAAATGTGTATAGTGTTAGCAGAGAGTACAGATTCTGTTGGGGGTCTCGGGATTGGAGGGTCGACTCTGACCCGGTTCTGTTTCTGACTCTGAGCTTTTTCCATCCTTTTTCAGTTTTGCTACATCCCTGCATCCTTGAACTGTTCCTGACTGGGACATTTGTGCATGCTTTCCAGCTCCAGCCATCAATGTTTCTTCGTGCTACTCTGTACAGAAACATCCTTTCACCAGTGCCTACCTACCCCTTTCACTGCTGTTACATCCCTGCATCCTTGAAGTGTTCCTGGGATACTGTTTGTTCCTTCCAAGCCAAACTAAAAATAAAATGTTCACCCGTGCTAATGTGTACAGAAACATCCCTCAATATACCTACCCCTTTCATTGTTGTCTCATACCTACAATCTTGTGGTGTTCTTGGGACATTGTATGCTCTTCCCACCCTCAGTTAGCAAGGGTCATAACTGCTTCTCTGCACAACAGCATCCTTGTAACTACCCTTCTACCTACTTACCTAACAACATACCTACCTACCTGCTTCATCATTGCCTGATCCCTATATCTTGTAACATGGTATCTTCTTCTAAACCCCAACCACAAAAAATGTGCATTAATGCTAATCCACATGGTGACATCCCTCAATATTTATTTTTTCATTTATTTGTCTTTGTTGCCCTGGTTGGTACACTAGACATGATATATGCCTATTTTCAGGTGCGGCCCAGGAGAGTACAAAACAAAAAGCATACAGAGAATACTGTGGCAACAATAATTTACTGGTAGTAAGGAAATACTCTATACAATATGTTACGAACAAAGCAGTTGAAGTTGCATAGGTAATCAGGTGTAGTAAAAACAGAAAATAAATTGAACAAGGGTACAGTGTACAATAATTTGTGTAAACAGTAAGCAAAATTACTAACATTGTAACTGAGGATTTCACTGAAAGTAATACATCTAGACATATTTATACAGTGCCGTACATATACTAGAGGAGGGAAAGTTCAAGTGCTTTATAAGGGTTTGGGAAGATGGTAATAAAGAGTGAGTAGCAGCAAGCGTGAAGGCTTAGAGGAGGAGAAAGATGTAGCGCATCAAGACAGAGGGTAAGGGCAGAAAGGGTTGTGGGGAGTTTGAGAGGGGGAGGAAGGTATTCATGGTGCAGAACTTGTGAATCCTAGGGGCAGCAGGAAGCTACATGCCATACACACAATATACCTATAAACCATCCTTCGTACCTATCGCTTTCATTGTTTCCCCATCCCTACATCCTAGTGGTGTTCCTGGGACACTGTATGTTCTTCTGATACCAACTAACAGTGTTCATTGGTGCTAATCTGTACAGCGACACCCCTTATATTCCTACCTACGTACCATCAAACTGTCCTACCTACCTATCCTTTCATTGTTTCCCCATCCCTACATCCTTGTGGTGTTTCTGAGACACTGTATGTTCTTCCCAATCCCAATTAATTATGTTCACCTGTGATACTCTACACAGCAACATCACTAGTAACTACCTACCTACTTACCAACCAACCTACCTACGTACTTACCTTCTTCTTTTTATTGCCCCATTGCTACATCCTGGGACATTGCATTTTCTTCCCAACTCCAATTAACAATGTTCATCAATACTGCGCCACACAGCATGCTTAGTAACTACCTCCCTATCTACTTACTTACCCTCTTTTTATTGCCCCATTCCTACATCCTGGGACATTATATTTATTTCCCAACTCCAGTTAACAATGTTCATCAGTGCTACACCACACAGCATGCTTAGTAACTACCTCCCTCCCTACTAACCTGTCTAACAAACTACGTCCTACCTACCTAACCACCCCCTTCTTTGCTACCCAGACACTGAACATTTTTTCCAGCTGTACTTATCAGTGTTCCACAGTGCTACTCTATTCAGCAATATCTATTCATATACCTACCTTCCTTCCTACCCTTTTATTTGTTGTACAATCACTACATCTTCAGGGGCCCCGAGACATTGTTCAGTCATTTTAACCCTTGTAGCTATAAACATTCATCAGAGTTTGAGATGGCAACAAATTACTGGGGGAACTCCCAAAACATTACCTAGAAAATGGCCTTCCCCGCACTGTCATGAAAATAAACAATAGTAAAGAAAAATAGTATTATGGTGATGAAAGATACTTAGGGTCCAATCTGTTTGCTTCCCCTCATGCTTGGCTATGTCACTATGGACACAAATCCATTTAACAGCTGGAATGTTACCCCATCTCATGCTTTGGAACTTCCCATACCATTCTCCTGCTGGACTCAGTCTAGTCCTGTCCTGAAAGGTTAAACAAGCTAGCTTTCCATTTGAACATTTAATCACAGATCCCATGGAAAGCAAATGAAATATGTATGGATACCCTGCGGGTTCAATGCTGCTTTCCATGAGAAATGTGTACGGATACCCTATGGGTTCCATGCTGGTTTCCATGGGAAATGTGTACAGATACCCTATGGGACCATTGCTGTTTTCCATGAGAAAAATGTAACAAATACTCCGGGAGTTCCGTGCTGCTTTTCATGGGAAATGTGTATGGATACCCTGTGCCTCCCTGATATTTTCCATAGGAAATGTGTACAGATACCCCATGAGTTCCCTGCTACATTCCATGGGAAATGTGTCCAGATACCCCATGGGTTCCCTGCTGCTTTTCATAGGAAATGTGTACAGATACCCTGCGGGACCATTGATGCTTTTCATGGGGAAATGTGTACAGATACCCTGGGTGGTCCATGCTGCTTTTCATGGGAAATGTGTATAGATACCTCACTGGTTCCCTGCTATTTTCCATGGGAAATGTGTATGGCAGTGATACTCTGTGGGTTCCCTGCTGCTTTGCTTGGGAAATTTGTACAGATGCCCCATGGGTTCCCTGCTGCTTTCCATGGGAAATGTGTACAGATACCCTGTGGGTTCCCTGCTGCTTTTCATGGGAAATGTGTGCAGATACCGGGGGTCCATGCTGCTTTTCATGGGAAATGTGTACAGATACCTTTGGAACCCTTGCTGCTTTTCATGTGAAATGTGTACAGATACCCAGGGGGTTCCCTGTTGCTTTTCATGGGAAATGTGTATAGATACCCCAATGGTTACCTGCTAGTTTCCATGGGAAATGTGTACAGATACTTGTGGGTTCCCTGCTGCTTTCCTTGGGAAATATGTATAGATACTCTGCAGGCTCCATTGCTGCTTTCCATAGGAAATGTGTATGGATCCCCATGACTTCCCTGCCGCTGTCCATGGGAAATATGTACAGATTCCCTTCGGGACTGTTGCTGCTTTTCATGGAAAATGTGTACAGATACCCTGCAGGTTCCATTGCTGCTTTCCTTGGGAAATGTGTACAGATACCCCATGGATTCCTCACTGCTTTCCATGGGAAATATGTACAGACACCTCATGGCTTCCCTGCTGCTTTCCATGGGAAATGTGTATGGATACCCTGCAGGTCCCTGATATTTTCATTGGGAAATGTGTACGAATCCCCATGGGTTCCCTGCTGCTTTCCATGGGAAATATGTACAGATACCCTGTGGAACCATTGATGCTTTCCATGGGAAATGTGTACAGATATAGTGTGGGTTCCTGATGTTTTCAATAGAAAATGTGTACAGATCCCCATGGGTTCCCTGCTACTTTCCAAGGAAATGTATACAGATGCCCCGTGGCTTCCCTGCAGCTTTCCATGGGAAATGTGTATGGATACCCTGCAGGTCCCTGACGTTTTCATTGGGAAATGTGTACAGATCCCCAGTGGGTTCCCTGCTGCTTTCCATGTGTACATTTAACCCCCCTACAAATGGGGGTTCCAGAAAAGTCTTCCTTAAGTTTGCCTAAATGCTCAGTGTCAGGCTGGTGTCCTATGTTTTAGCAGTTTAAATGTGATTGCCAGAAAGTGCCTGTATAGCCTCTGTGCACTGTCTCTTTAAGAGCTGCCTGGATTGCAGTCATAAGTAATCTGAGAGGGAGCTCTGTTGAAAGATGTAACTATTTGCTGAAAATCATTTAGAGTGATAATGATAATGTAGTTTGTCTAACCTGCCTTCTTTGCAGCAAGGACAGTCTTGTTTATCCCCACCATTTGACCCGGGACTGTGAATTGGACCAATCATTTCTGATGGGACCTAAAATGGAGCCGGACTACAGGAGCTGTCTGGAGTCAAAATCTGTAGGAATTGTAGTATTGGGCTTTTGGTACCTTTTTGCACCTGAAGGGGGAGCCTTTGTTGTGATTGATAGACAGGTCAGCCAACTGAACCTTTTGAATCTTGGGGGATTTCCCAGACTGCTTGCAATTTTCAGTTCTGGGCTGAAAAGTGAAGAAGTAACAGCTCAAGTGATTTGGGCAAGAGTTCTGTGTAGTTTTGCATGGAAGAACTGTGAAAGGCTTAAGTTGTGGCCTGCATGTTTGCCTGCTGCCCCTGAGAGGGAGAGAAAAAAATTATTTTGGACTAAATCCAAGTTTGTGAGAACGAAGTAAGCCACTGATTTTTTACCAGACTCATACCTGAAGAAGACCGAAGATTTTGCTGAATGTGATCGGCCTGTCAGGATTTCCAGCTGCTTTTGAATCCCCGGTTTGTGCAGAGACTTTGCAGTTGTGACCAGAGAGCGGTTTGCCTGGTACAGTAGAATTTCCTTACATGTAAATGTGCTGTGAGTTGTTAGTGGGTTGTGATTTGGTTCCCCACTGTGTGAACTGTGTTCTGTTTGCTGGAAGCTGTATCTAGCCCAAAACAAACTGTATCTGAATTTGTCTCCATTTGGCCAGGGCCTTGCCACACTGGCCCAGCCAGACTACCCGCTGCACAGAGAAAGCCATCGATGAGAGACCTACCTGGGGATCAGCCCCTGCTCCACGCTTAAACAGGAATGACGCCTTGGCAATTTGTGTGGGCCCTGCTTCTCCTGGCACTCCAGATTAACCATCTGCTATCTGGATGTTCGTCCAGCCTGTGTCCCGTCTTGGGTATCGTAAGTAATCATCAGGTTAGCTCTCTGCAACAACAGCCTAATCTAAAAGTGTCATCTGATTGTCTTGTTTTCCTTTTCAAGAACTGAGCCCTCTGGCTCCGGATTACAAATAGTGTGTGTTGTGCATGTTGTTTTCTTTCATCACAGGGTCCCAGTCAGCTGCAGTGTCCCTGGCTAGCCCACCATTCTCCATCTGGGTACCCAGAGTGTGTGACTGTTTATGGACCCTGAAGTGCATGTATAACTGTTTGATTGATACAGCATTTAAACAAATGAACCTGATTATGCCCCTTCCTTGTTCAAGTCACTTAAATAAATAAGATCTAACTCTTTTTTGCATTTACCCTGACTGTGGTTCCAGTTTGTACATTGTTCCGGACACAAATAAGGAATGGGGGGGGGGTTACAGTGTCCCAGGGGCTGTGCCCAGGTTAGCTTGACCACTACCAACTCAGACCTCCGGGTGGAGGCACCCATTTCAGAACTCACTCTCCTTAACCTGCTGCTAGCCAAGCAGGCAGGGGTAATATCCCTTGGGATAGCACCACCTAGGGGTTCCATACAGATGTGCGTGTGGGTTTCCTGCTGCTTTCCATGGGAAATGTGTATAAATATCTCACAGTTACCCTGCTGTTTTCCTTTGTAAATATGATAGAGAACCCAGAGACTCTCTAGAGATTGGTGTGTTTTATGATATTCCCCTGAGGTGATGGCCACTACAGTTGATCGTGGGCTTCAGGTTCAGCAGATCTTGGCTAACTCACCAGAAGGAGAGGGTGGGGGTTCCACATATTCCATAAACGGTATCCTGTCATAGATTGGCGCTCGTTGACACTTCTCCAAGTCCCCCTCATTAAGGACCATGTCCACAATCTCCTCCATCCAAGTGGTGCCTAAAGGAAACAGAAGTAATGGTCACAGACATCCAAAGTGTTGGGGGTCTTTCTGAGAGGTTATAGTCTTAGCTAGTACCTGGGTCACAGAAATGTGAACCCAGCGATCCTCGAGGTCAAGGTTCAAACCTTAGCATGACTGCTGGATTACAGGTTGATCTTGTGAAATCAACATGGTGATCCTGCAGAAGGCGATGTGTTCCAGAGGTTAAAACAAGGAACCAAGAAATATAAGAATGCACGTTTGAGTTGCACTGCAGCCACTGATTTACTGTTGTTTTACTGTAACCTGGAAGGGTTACACTGTGAACTGCAAGGGTTACACTGTGATCTGGTAGGGGTAGGGTTAAACTGTGACCTGAAGGGGTTATACCGTGACATGGAAGGGTTATACAGTGATGTGACCTGATAGGGTTATACTGTGCCCTGGAAGGATTATATTGTGACCTGGACTGGTTACACTATCATCTCTTGGAGATGAAATGGATATACTGACTCAAACAGGGAGTTATCTATAAGAAAAAGCAGCCCCATGTGACTGGTATTTGACCAATGAAGAGGGAGCATTAGCTAAACCTCATGTTAGAGATGTAGATAATGCAATATCTGAGCTCTTGAATATCCTAACAGATAGTATATGCATCAGTTATTTCATACTGTAAACATGTTTTCTCTGTAGTCTATCTCTTCTGTCTCCCTGACCCACTGTCATCTGGATGTGTCCCCTCTGCCCCATCACCTAACATCCCTGGTCTTACATTCCCTCTAGTGTCCTCACCACAGGTGCCCAGTTGCCAGTGCAAGACCTGCTGAGGACCAGGCCATCATCCATCTGCCATCTGAGGTTTTATTCCTCCATTTGCTTTTCTTTCATAAAGCCTTTGCCCTACCCATCCAGGTGGGCTGTCATCTCGATCCCCACCTCCTGTCATCTGGCACTCACCTCTCCCAGACCCACCGAGTCTGAAGTCCCCCATGGATTGCCCCCCCCCGCCCCCCGTGGTGGGGCTGGGCCTGGGAGAACCATCCTCCCCCACCCAGTGACTCACAGCCAAAATTGGGTTAATAGTCCAGGTGGTGGTGTGGGGATGGGGGTAGGATGCAGGGCTTCAGGAAGCCTGCGCCGACCATTTTCTGTTTTCCCCTCATGGATCCTTTGCCATGGTGGTATGCAAGCATTTAAGTGTGGAAGTGCACACAATATTATGGAATCATGACCCCTCCCTTCAGTGCTGCCCAAGCTTCCAGTGCTACCCTCAGGCCTCCAACTAGATGGCAGCCAAGGGTCGAGTTGGCATGGCTCCCCACCCTGGGAAAGGAGAACTGTGTGATGTATGCTCATTTCTCTCCCCCAGTTGACCTCCAGCAACCTGAGCAAGTTCCCAAACTCGGGTCACTGTTGTGGTGGGAAGTAAGATGCACAGTGCTACAGCCCTCCGCACCACTGGGCCAGCTATTATTCCTCCATTTTTCTTCCCAGGGTCACACGTGTGCAGTGATGGAATGCGTGTGATCTGCCTCCATGGAGATGTCCATCACACCTGCCTGTGGAACCCCTTTCCACGTGGTCCCACTGCACTGCATTTCAGATCCCTCCAAGCGGTAGCTGACCAGTGGTGCAAGCTCACCCCACTTCCTTGAGGAAGTAGAGCTGTCTAAGGAACACTCAGTCCTCCCTTTCTTGGACAGTCCCTGAATGACCTGAATTCGTTCCCAAATGACAGCAGCTCTACTGCTCTGCTACCAGCCTGGCAGCATACTGTAAATAGTTGTGAATGACCAGAGCATCACGGCCACTACTAATACCTGACTGAACAGCACATGTACAACATTCTGTGGGAAGCCTGTTCCAGGAACTAGCAGCTAACTGCCAGGGTCCATGCTCCCAGTTATTTCAGAACGTACCTGCTTTAGGGTAGGAGGCGATGAGCAGGTCATCAGGGAGGGCCTGGAATTTCTTCAACTCTTCCCACGTCTGCTGCACTGGTTCAGGGAATGGCACCCCATCCAGCAGGACCAACTTTGACCTCTTGACAGACTCCACAGCACAGTTCTTCAGCACTCCTTCCAAAGCCATCTTTGTGGAATCAACAGAACAAGGTAGCTCAGATGAAAAATATATATGAGTTATGTAAAGTGGTTATGCAAGACAACCCTCAATAATGTGACAAGCGGCACGAGGGGAAGCTATATGCTAGTGTTCATGCAGTGCGGGGGGGGGGTGTTCTGTACCATAAACCATCATGTGTAGTACCTCACTGTGATTGTATAAAACTGGGCAGGAATCTGATCACATGACTGTTGTATATCCTGTGCTGTACCAACGGTTCAGAATTTTGTTTTTCTCACTGTTGCCCAGTCTGTCCTCTTCATTCATGCCACCACTCCCAGCCCCATCACCCACCTTCTCCTGGACTTATTCCACCTCCTTTTTCTCCCAAGCTTGTCCCCTATGATAGGCCTGATTGGGTAGGCAGGATCCCACTGGACATCAATCTGTGTGCAGAGGTGGGCTCCTTGGTCGGTGGTGTAGGGTTGGTGATGTGGGGCCAGCTTTATATTACCATGACTGGGGTTTTCCCACCTTTTTCTTCCCCTCCCCATAGGAAACTGACATTCTGGGCTGTATGACACATGTGCACACTGGTGCATGTCAGTGCACATCAGAGCTTCGTCAGAGTCCTCCTTCCCTGTATTTTAGCTCACCCAGGGGGCAGTAGCACAGTAGAGTCAGTAGCCCCTCCTTCTATAGGAGGAGAGCATCCTTTGGTCCAAGGGTCAGTATTGTGTTTGCTCTGGAAAGCAGCTGTTCAATATAGCAGGGAAGATGTCTCATCATGCCAGTAACAAGATGTAGCAAGAAAATTATTTTTTTACTGCGTTGTCTGTGACTGAGTATATACCTCATTTGAACTTCACCTTGAAGCAAGCAGTTGTTGTCCAGGTGTAATTACGTTCTCAGGTCTGTTTAAATGCCTTGAGTACATGGATTTAAGTTTGAATAGCACATAGCCACTGTCAGTATGCAAGCCAGTTCACAATGGAAACCCCTACTGTGTTTGCTCCTGTCCTCTCAATGAGTGGTGCTGAAAGTAATTGGTTTGTTTGTTCAGATTCTAATAAACAGACCAATTACCAGAGTCAAAGTGGTCTGAAGAGGTTTGTAGACTTGTGAGAGCAAATGATCATTCTATAATAATTTTAATTCTATGAGAATTCTGTAGTATGTTCCAGTAAGAAGTAGCTGAACCCTCTGACTGATGTGGTGAGGTAGGTCAGCCCTGCAAGGTATAGCACAGGATTCAGCTAAAGTTTTTCAGATTCTCTTGGGCCAACCATAAGATTGGATACCCACTATCTGAAAGGGGAGTTTTTGACTGATAGATCTCAGCCTGTGTGGCACCAAGTCTGTTGTTCCTGAGGAGAACCATGGGGTAAGGAAGCAGATATTAAGTGGTCTTAGTGAGGTTTTTCTGTGTGTAATTCGTTCTGTTTATAATTATTTATCACATTTCCTAGTGTTTTATTTCCAGTGCCTATTTATTAGGGTCAAATTTAAATATTTTATATTTAATATACATCTGTTTCAGCTGTGTTTTTAATAAGTAAAGGTAATCCATTTTTGTTGCCAATGTCCATGATCAACTTCTGCAGAGAACTCTACCAAACTTAGAAAGAAAATCTATACCTGATACAGAGTAGGGGAGAGGATACCTGGAGTGATTTGGGTGTTCCCATGTCTAAATGGTCTTGTGCTGGGTGCAGAGGCATGTGGTAGGATTAGAAATGGAAAGCCCCAGACTGTCCCAGTGGTGCTAAAGGTTGAGCTGCTGGACACCACACCTTGCTCCATGCCAGTGACCCATATTCAGGAATGAGCACAAGTTGCTGGGGTTGGGGGGGGGGATAGAGTGTCCGAGGGATTGTTCTTCTCTCGTGAGGAGATGAGGGATGTTGATCTGGCCTTGGAGTGCCACCAGGTGAAGGCCTGGTGGCAGTGCAGCATGGGGGCATGATGGGAGGGGGCCATGAGTATGTCATGTGCAAGTGTCTCCATGCATGCACCTGACATCTTGCGCAGGGTCTGGAAAAAAAGAGTGAAAATGGCAGTTGGGGGCTTAAAGAAGCCTTGCCCACTAGTTCTGAACCTGCCCCATCACCCAGTTACTCCATTGATGGTCCGCTCTGAATACTAAATACTGGGGGGGGGGGATGACCCTCTCCTCTCTTCTCCAGCCCAACCACAAGGGGTAATTTGTGGGGGAACCCACTGACCACAGTGAGTACCAGGTGAGATGGGTGCCTGCTTGGGATCACAGGAACAAGGCTGATAAACCACCCTTAGACTGCGGCAGATAAAAACCTTTGTGGGAAAAAAAGAAAGGGACAGCCCAGAGAGAGTTGTAAGAGGTCAGTGGCAGCATGATGAGTGAACTAGACTGCCTTGTAGAACCACCCAGGGCTCATAGGAGTGTGCTGTGTGTGAACAATGCAATTTTTTGGCAGCTACGCATTCCTGTCATTCTTAGGTTCTCTGCTGCAGTACGCTTTATCCATGCCACTATTTTTAAAATTGCATTTGGTATTGGTTTTGTAATTAATGTGGATCCACAAAAGAGATGGCAACTCCCAGCAATTTTTACAAATTTCCTTCCCTGATGTATTTCTTCAGCTGTGAAAGCTGTATTCAGACTACAGATACACCTAGGCGGTGCAGCACGTTTATGGTGATTGACAGAAACGTAGAAGCATAGAAATTGTCAGCATATAAGGATTGCTAGGCCCATCCAGTCTGCCCATAATCCTTTCACTTGTATGTAGCCACTGACCCTATCTGGTCAAGGACCTCTTCCCTTTCCTCCCTGCCTCTAAGGTTCCCTTATGCCTGACCCTGGCTCCAGGCTCCCACCACCTCCTGTGGCAGGCTATTCCATGTATCCACCACCCTCTCCATGAAAAAAAATAAAACTTCCTCACATTTCCCCTCAACTTGCCCCCTTCTAGTTTCCTATCATGCCCCCTTGTTCTTGTACTCTTCCTATACTGGAAGATCTCTTCCCCATGCACCTTGTTTATACCCTTGAGGTACTTGAATGTTTCTATCATGTCACCCTGGTCCCTCCTTTCCTCCAGTGAGTATATATTGAGGTCCTTTAGACGCTCCTCATATGTTTTCTGGTGCAAGCCCTGTGTCATATTTGTCACCCTTCTCTGACCTGCCTCCACTCTGTTGATGTTCTTACAAAGGTGTGGCCTCCAGAACTGTATGCAGTACTCCAGGTGAGGCCTTACCAATGTTTTGTACAATGCCATCACCACCTCCCTCCTTCTGCTTGTAATGCCTCTGCTAGTGACATTGCAGAGGGACTGGAAGGAAATGTATGTCTTTTTGCAGATAACACAAAGCTCTGCAACAAGGTCGATACACAAGGGGGGTGGAAAAGATGAGAAGAGACTTGGCAAGGTTGGAGGAATGGTCAAAAGTATGGTAGCTTAGATTCAATGCAAAGAAGTGCAAAGTAATGCACCTGGGAAACAAAAAACCCAGGGGAAGAGTACACAATGAGGAAGGGGGGGAGATGCTATCAACAACAGAAATAGAAAGGGACCAGGGGGTAATCATATTGGATGACCTAATGGTAAGCAAGCAATGTGAAAAGGCAGTAAAGAGGACTGGGGGGATACTGGGATGCATAGGGAGAGGCATCACCAGTAGAAAACAGGAAGTAGTCATCTTTCTGTACAGACAGTTGGTGAGACACCATCTGGAGTACTGCGTGCAGTTCTGGAGACCCCATCTCTGCAAGGACATAGACAGGATGGAGGCAGTCCAGAGGAGGCCAACTAAAATGGTGCAGGGTCTGCAACAGAAATCATATGAGGAGAGACTAAAGGAGCTTAATATGTATACCCTCGAAGAAAGGAGGGAAAGGGGGACAGGATAGAAACTTTCAAGTGTGATACTTGACCAGCTGGTTATGGTTGTTCTATAATAGCTGTAATATAAAAATATAGTGTGTGATTGTCTCACACAAGGTAGCTGTGCCATGGGTGACCCCCAGGTTTCAGTGAAGCAGGAACCATTTAATTAACTGACTTACTTCAGAGTGGCATTTTATTACCTTTTTATGATATGCCTAGGCTCTTTGAAGTGGAAATGAAATGGGACTTTATGTGTCTGCCAGAGGATGGAGATCATAAACTTTTATGACGTCTTAAGAGGAAAAAAACATGTTATATCACTATGGTGCAAAATCTTATAAAATCCTTTGATCCTTGGGAAAACAGGAACTGCTCAAGATCAGAGAAAATGTTAACTAAGGAGTCATATTTGGAAAATTAGTTTTTGCTGAAGTCACAGTATTTAAAATTTCTCCTGATGGGAAGATCATTGTTTGTATCATTTTTATATTCTAAAAGGAGGAGCAAGAAGGCATCATAGAAGGGGTGGAAACACAAGAGTTTTTAAACTGTATTCTGAGTTTCAACTGGATGATATTTCTTTTTGGGCTCTTAAGAAACAAGATCTAACTTAGTCACTTAAAGGTAATACATTAGATAGAAAAAGTCGAACTGTATGTTGGTAGGAGTTTGTAGTTTTCTTTGCTTTTCTTTTAAGTGATTGTATGCTTTGTGATATATTGTTCTGTATTTACATTTGACATATTTTTATCCATTTTTAAGTAAACTTTTTATTCCAAAGACTGCCTGGGTGTGTCTTCGAAGTTATTTTTGCATGTGATGTATAGAGGGTTAAGACTGTCAAAAACTGTTCAGAGCTTGATGGCGTTACCAAACTGGGAAAAGGTAAGAATATACCTAAGGTCTTTTATAGAGTTTTAAGGGTTTATTTTGGATACCTGGTTAGGTGCCCTTAGGTGAAAGATATCCGGCATCCCCCCGAAGAGCAGATTATCTGAGTCTGTACATTAGGGTACGCTAACATAAGGTTCACAGTTTGAATCCCCACAGAACTTGAGACTAAAGGTGATTCAGACCCACAAGCAGGCAGGAGGGTTATCCTGTCTGTTACCTGTTCACAATACTGCACTTGGAGGTTGGTACTGTGGGAGCAGAGGGTCTGACCTGCTGAGTGTGTTTGTGATGGGGGAAATGACAGAAACTTTCAAGTACCTCAAGGGAATCAACAAAGTCCAAGAGGGTAGCATCTTTCAGAAAAAGAGATGTGTAAGAACAAGGGAGCACAGTTTGAAGATAAAGGTGCATGGCTCAGGGGCAACATGAAGAAGTCTTTTTTTCATGGAGAGGGTAGTGGATGCATGGAATGGCCTTCCTGAGGAGGTCATGGAGTCAAAAACTGTGGGGGAATTTAAGAATGCATGGGACAGACATAAGGCAATTATAGTGGGGTGCAGGACAATGTAGGCTGTTGGTTAACTAGGATCTGCAGTTTATCCAATAGGTAGGGAAATGGGCAGACTAGGTAGGCCAGGCGGTCCTTATCTGCCATCAAAGTCTATGTTTCTATGCACCCCAGCATGCCATGTCACTGGCCTTCCCTGCTGCCTTTGCACTCTGTTTGGGACACCTTTAGGTAATCTGAAATGATAACCCCAGGACCCTTTCTTGTTTCTTGGTAGTCAACAACTCCCCCCACCATCCTGTAACTCTTCCCAGGATTCCCTCTTCCCAGGTGCATTATTTTGCACGTCTTTGAATTGAACCTTAGTTGCTATGCCTCAGACCATTTTTCAAGCTTCCCAAGTCCCTCCTCCTTGTCTCCACCCCGCCTGGTGTATCCACCCTGTTGCAGATCTTGGTGTCATCTGCAAGCAGGCAGACTTTCCCTTCAGCCCTTCTGCAATGTCACTAATGAAGACACTGAATAAGACTGGCCCCAGGACTGATCTCTGTGGTATCTTGCTGGTCATTCCCCTCTCCCCTGACTGGATCCGATTTTCCACCACTCTCTGCCTCCTGTCTGTTAGCAAGTTTCACACTCAGTTCACCACTGTTTGCCCCATGCCCAGACTACCCATTTTGTTAACCAGTCTTCTATGTGGGACTGTGTTAAACACCTTGCTGAAATCAAAGTCCAACTCCCCCCTCCCTCCCTCCCAATTTACCTCCTTTGTGACCCAGTCAAAAAAAGCAATCGGCTTCGTCTGACATGACCTTCCTGCTGTGAATCCATGCTGTCTTGGATCCTGGGCATTGATGGACTCTATGTATGCCACTATTCTTTCTTTAAGCAGTGCCTCCATGATCTTACCTACTACTGAGGTGAGGCTTACCAGTCTATAGTTTCCTGCCTCCTCCCTGCTACCACTTTTATGTAGCGGGACTATATGTGCCCTCTTCCAGCCTTTTGGAACCACCCCCCGTGTTGAGTGAGTCAGTGAACATGGCTGCCAGAGGTGCCACTAGCTCTCTTCACAGCTCCCTTAATATCCTTGGGTGTATGCCATCTGGCCCCATTGCTTTGTCCACCATTAGTTGTGTGAGCTCCTTGAGGACTCTCCCATCTGTGAATGGAGATGTGTTTACCTCCCCTCTACCTTCGTGTCTATTACCCAGCTGTGGTCCCTGACCCACCCCTCCTCAGTGAATACTGAACAGAAGTATTTGTACAGTATTTCAGCCTTCTCCAGGTCTCCCTCCTTACACTCCCCTATATCCCCTCTGAGGCTTACAATCCCCGGCCCCCGGTTTTCCTTCTTTCTTTGATGTACCTAAAGAAAGTAATAGTGATGCATAGTATTTCCCCACCCCAACCAACAACGCTCTGTTGAAGGGAGCTTGAGAAGGAAACACAATCTTTTATAAACTGCAAAAACACTCAGGATGTTTTCATAAACTGTAGGGAGACAAGAAATAATGTGGCCTACTAGGGACTAAACCCAGACCCTTGGAATACCATCCTGGTGCTGTAACCACTGGGCTACTACTGAAATAAGTTGGCCTCCTTCGGTCTTTATTTCAACTACTGAACAGAGTATTCCAATTTTTGTAATGCAAACCGCTGTTTTTGAGGGGTTCCTCTAACCTAGTTCATAGGGAAATGATTTTCCTACTTTTGGGGACTTACACATGACTATGGCTGGCCTACATGTGATCCATGCATTGCCGGCCTGGGATATCTTTACCGGGAAACTGCCACACATGCCTATCATGGTGGCAGCATACATGACAGCCAGATGCATCCACACACTGGTGTGGAGCTCAGCAACCTGGCACAAGGATAGATATGGAGGTGGGGCATGGCTGGGCCCCAGGCTTCTAATCAGAAGCCTGGCTCAGCACAGAGTTGATCCCCTACTGCGCTTCCACAGAGGATCCTGTTCAATCTATCTCTGGAAAGTGACAGAGTACCTCAAGACTGGAAAAAGGCAACAGTTGTGCCCTTGCACAAAAGTGGAAGCAAGGATGAGGCAGGAAACTACCACCTCGTCAGCCTGACCTCTATAGTGGAAAAAATTACCAAAGTAGAGAATAGTTGACTACCTAAAGGAAACTGGAAAACTCGACCCCAAATGGCATGGCTTCACAGCAGGGTGCTCGTGCCAAACAAACATGATTGATTTCTTTGATTGGGTTACCAGAACAGTGGACCCAGCTGGGGTGGTAGACTTGGTCTACCTAGACTTCAGCAAGGCCTTTGATACGTTCCCCACAGGAGACTTGCTAACAAACTAGAACACACAGGAGTCAGACTGAAAATAGTAAATTGGATTAGAAACTGACTGCAGAATAGGACCCAGAGAGTTTTGGTCAATGGGGCATTATCAAGGGAGGGAGGTGTGACTAGTGGCATTCCACAGGAATCAGTGCTGTGTGTAGTCCTCTTCAATATATTCATCCATGATATTGCTGATGAACTGGAGGGGAGGGTTTGCCTGTTGCAGATGATACAAAGTTCTGCAACAGGGCAGATACAATAGAAGGGGCATTAGGTATGACCTAAGCAGACTGGAAGAATGGTCCAGAAATTGGCAGTTAAAATTTAATGCCAAGAAGTGTAAGATAATGCACCTGGGGAAGCGGAACCCAGGAAAAAAGAACATACTAGAAGGGCATCAATAAGAGGAGACAAAAATGGAATGGGATGTGGGCGTGGTCATTACCAGTGACTTAAAGGTAGGAAAACAAGGAAAAAGAAGCACAGAAAGCAAATGGTATCTTTGGATGCATAGGAAGGGGTATTACGAGCAAAAAGCAGGACATTATCATGCCCCTCTACAGATCCTTGGTGAGGCCACACCTCAAGTACTGTGTCTAGTTCTGGGGGCCTCACCTTAAAAAAGACATTGACTGTCTGGAGATGGTGCAGAGAAGGGCCACAGAGATGGTGCAGGGGCTGCACCAGGAGCCATACGAGACAAGACTCAAAGAGTTGAATTTATTCCCTCTGGAACAGAGAAGACACAGGGGGAACATGATAAAAACATTTAAGTACATCAAGGGAATTAATACAACTCGGAAGGAAAACTTCTTCCTGGAAAACAGGGTGGCGCATACAAGAGGGCACAACTTGCATCTGGTGGGAGGCAAGTTTAAATGCAACTCTAGAAAGTACTTTTTCACCGAGAGAGTGATATACCCATGGAAAAGCCTGCTTCAGGAAGTGAGGGGAATCAAAGCAAGGGAATTCAAACTCGCTTGGAACAGACAATATGGGCAACTTGGAAAAAAATATATTTTGGGGGGGTAGCCACCTTTTGCATACTAGATGGATCACACGGTCCCCACTTTTCCCATGTACTTATGCCCTTATGAGGCAGTGACTGCCTTACTCCCTGCACCACATGATGCGGGGGATAGTCAGGCAGAGACTAAAACACAAAGATGGAACATGTGCACCAGCTTACAATTACAGAAATGTTTCATTTGTCATAATCACAATTTATGTGGCAAGGACATCCTCATACTTTAAACAGTTATAACCCAAAAGAGCCAACAAAGTGCTTGTGCTTTGTGGTATGAAAGCAGCTTTGACATGCACCGGCGTTCACTACTCCTTTATCAGGGGTACATCTGTCTGGTCAGAGCTGTCCAACCTGAAGGAGGCTAGGTTGTGGGGGTGCTGCACTTATGGTTGGTGTCTTCCAGCTGCACAGTACACACATAACCATACCGATGCAGTCCACACATAGGTGGCATCATGAATGCTGCATAACGTGGCCTCTCCACCCATCATGTCCACAGCCTAGCCATGTGTGTTTCTATGTGGAACTGTAGGGTTTGGTTGGGGGGTGCACAATGGCCCAGTGATGCGCTGGACATGTCTGCCACAGAAGTCCCCTTGGACCCCCATTGTGTGGAAATCGGACTTCAATACTGCTTGCATACTGCTCATAACATTACTGTATTGACCCTTTATGTGCCTTGTTTCTCCATCCAGACCATTTTTTTTGTTGCCATGGTGTGGTCGGGCGGCTCTGGATCCCCGCTCACTCTGACCATCACCCACCTCCCCCAACCACCAGGAGTCCCCCATGGATTGCCCCCCACAGTGGGGCCGGGAAAGCGAGAACTGTCCTCCCTCAGTACAGGCATACCCAGATGTGGTGATGCAGGCTGAAAGGGAGTGGGCCTGGCTTCATGAAGCCCCATTTTCTGGTCCCCCTAATAGGTGGGGCATGCATGTTGGAGGGTGCATGTGGAGGCAGGCACGCCCCACAGTCATTCCGCAGCTCCTTCCAACCATGCTGCTCCCAGACTCATCCTATCACCAGGTCTCCACGCAGTGGCAGTGATGCAGTGCAGTTGGCAACTCTCCCTGTCTGGGAGAGAAGAGCAGTCCAGCAGATACTACCCCCCCTTCCAGCAACCGCAAATCACTCCTGATCATTGGTAATTTGTATGGTGATCTTGGCGGTAGCATTACTGCCGCACTACATGAACCGGCTACATCCAGCCCATTTTTTAAATGATTTTCTGCTTTCCAGAGCATTAGCAGAATCTGGTTACACAAAATTTCCTCAAGTCTGAAATTTCCAGAACTTCTGTTTTTATGTTTGCTTGCACGCACGTGCAAGAAACATAGTGCCATCATCCGAGTTTTCGGAGGTGTGTCACCCCCTCCTCCAATTCAGTCAGTGTGTTGGCAGGTGCGGCCCCTGTCTGCCAATGCATGCTGGAGCTGTCTATGACAAGCTCCAAAATGCAGTGGCATACAGTTGAAAGGGGAGCTATGCTTCAGTGAGCAGCAATCAGATATCGCCTGCTCATGCGCAGCTCCCCCACACACCTGCTCTATAGCCGATGGGGTGCCCAATCCCCGTCGGCTGTGCTGCAGCCTCTCCCCCAAAGCCTTCCAAATGCACGCTGGGTGCCTACCCCAGCATGGCAACTCAATGTATGCCGGCGGGGGTGCCCAATCCCCGTCGGCTTCCTGTCTCCTCCCCTCCGAGTACAGGGTGCCGCGCTGGGGCCCACCCCAGCGTGGCAACTAATTCCATGGCCGACGGGTGCCCAATCCCCGCTGGCTCCACACCCTCCAGCTGTCCTTCTGCCATGCTGGGAGCCCACCCCAGCGTGGCAAACGTCCCGCAGTTTTTTTTTTTTTTTACACCTGTAAATTAAAACGGGTCCCACGGGCGCTTCTCCCTTCCCCCCACAATCCGCACCCACTCACTGCGCACCTTGCCTCCCCATACCCCCCATACTCCCTCACCCCATACTTACCCTGGAGCTCGGGCGCAACGATCTTCAGTGGATTGGGAACACGGCCTGCACTCTTCAAAGTCAATCGCGAAACTGAGGAAATGCCGGTAAGCTGTATAATGGGCTAGATGAAAAAATTACTCACCTTAGTAATTGCTTTTCTTCTCATGGAGTCTTGCTATATTAGGACCTTTGCAGTATGCCCCTGGCTTTTGACTGCCCCGGAGATGAAATAGTTAACTCCAGAGAAATCTGGAGTTCCACAACGCGAGGCTTATTGAAAGCTCTATCTGGGTTGTTTGAACCCAAACTGTCAGGTTCTTACGAGGCTAAACTAACATAGCAAGTCTGTGTGGAAAAGCCTTACACTAGCTATTGGCTACCTACTAACAGTAGAACCACAAAACACAACACCAATAAAGAAAAACAGTATCACGATTATTGTTAGGATAACCTTGACAATCACTACTAAGGCCCCTCTGCCCAAAGACTCAAGTCCAGAGAGGGCCCAGCTACCAATTAACAAAAACAGAAACTATCTAGTTCCTAACCCAAGAAAGAAAAGAAGGGGGGACTAGAAGCTAAACAGGCATGACACAGTGATTGCACCAATTTGCCAACCCCATACCCAAGTAGGGATTCTGAGAGGGGTAGGAGGGAGGGTTGTCCTAATATAGCAAGACTCCATGAGAAGAAAAGCAATTACTAAGGTGAGTAATTTTTTCTTCAAACACCATGAAGTCTTGCTTATATTAGGACCTTTGCAGAGTACACAGCAGTACCCCCATGGAGGAGGGTCAGAACCTACTTAGGAAATAGGCTCTGCAGGACAGCTGTGCCAGCTGGAGATCTCTCCTGGACTGGACGTCCAGGGAATAATGCTTAGTGAAAGTGGACTGTCTTCCAGGTAGCAGCTTGACAGATTTCCAAAATGGGAATATCTCTAGCAGCCGCTAGAGATGCAGCTGTACCCTGTGGAATGAGCCTCAGACCTGAGGGCTGCTCCTTGCCCAGTTTTGATAACAGAACTGGATACAAGAGACAATCCACCTAGCAATCGACCTCCTAGTAGCAGGCCTCCGCTTACCCACATCTCCATAGGTAAGGAAGAGCTGAGGGATTCAACCTGTGACCCTTGGTACGATCCAAATAATAGCTAAGGGCTCTTTTACGCACAAACTGTGCAAAGCTTCTCTCACCAGAAGAGGAGTGCTCAGTAAAAATACTGGAAGAGAGATGGATTGGTTAAGATGAAAATCTGAAACCACCTTAGGTAAAAACTTTCTGTTAGTCCTGAGGATCACTTTATCTCTGTGGAAAGAAATGAAATCCTCTTCCACTGACAAGGCTTGCAATTCACTTATACGCCTAGCAGAAGTGATAGCCACTAGAAAACAGTTTTCCAAGTTAAGAACTTGAGATCTGCCGAATCCAGAGGCTCAAAGGGAGGTTGCATTAGCTGGGCAATGCAAATATTCAAGTCCCATGCAGGGGTTGGTTCCCGAAAGGAGGATTAGTATGAAGTAACCCTTTGAAAAATTTGGCAAACACAGGGTGAGAAGAAAGAGAAACTGGTTTTCCTGCAGAAATAAAAACTGAAACAGCTGCCAAATGAACCTTTAAGGTAGCTGGTTTGAGGCCTAAGGAATTTAAGTGGACCAGGTAGTCCAACAAAATAGGCAGGTCAGCTGATTCTGGGGTGATTTGCCTCTCAGAACACCAAAATGAGAATCTCTTCCATTTAGAATTATAAGTGGCTCTAGTGGAAGGCTTTCTGGAGGCCTTCAAAATATCCAAGACACCTTGAGAAAGGTGTAAATGAGCAACTCTAACTCCTCAAGAACCAAGCCTTGAGGTGGAGGGAGTTGAGATCCGATACCACACTCCCCTGTGCACAGGTCAGCAGGTCGTGAGCCCTGGGCAAGGTCAGGGAAGGGTGGAATGATAGGGACAGAAGAAGAGGGTACCAAGGCTGCCTGGCCCAGTCTGGAGCAATCAGAATCACCCTGCAAGGCTGAGTTCTGATTTTTACTAAAACCCTGAAGAGCAGAGGGAACGGAGAGAAAGCATAGAGGAACTTTCCCTCCCAATCCAGCTGAAAGGCATCCAGGGGGACTGACCCCAGAACTGGGGGCCTGCAGCAAAACAGGGGAAGTTTGTGGTTGTCTGGGGCTGCAAAAAGATCTATCTGAGGAGTTCCCCAGCTGGCAAAGATTGACCCCAGCACTTGAGGGTTCAGAGCCCATTCGTGATGGCCCTGAGAAATCCTGCTGAGGGCGTCCGCTAGGACATTGTCCTTCCCTGGGAGGTGAACCGCTATCAGAGAGGTGTTCAGGGAATAGGCCAGAGACCACAACTTCATTGCTTCAGTGCATAGGGCTGAAGAGCGAGTGCCCCCTTGCTTGTTGATGTACCACATTGTTGTGGTATTGTCTGTCCTGACTTGAACAACTTTGTTCTGGACAGTTTCTGAAAAACCTGGAGAGCTAGGGAAGACAGCTCTGAGCTCCAGCAGATTGATGTGAAGCAGAGATTCCTGAGGGGACCAAACTCCCTGAGTTGAAAGGTCGCCCAGGTGAGCCCCCAACCCAACAGGGACGCATCCGTAGGAGGATGAGGGAGTGAGAGACAGGAAGGAATGGGACCCCTGAGGACTGGTTGCTCGATCCAGCCACCACTGGAGAGCTAGGATCAGAGTCTTGGTCACTGGGACCAATTTGTAAGGGGTCCCTCCTTTGAGACCAATAGGACCTCAAGTGGAACTGAATGTCCCTCATCTGAAATCTTGCCCTGGCACAACAGCTGTAGAGGCAGCCATGTGCCCCAGGAGTTGCAGAAAGTGCCTTGCTGGTCAGAGACCTGCACGGAGAAAGAAGATGCCAGGGCAATGAGTTTGTCCACTCTTTCGGAGGGGAGAATGCCCTGGCTAACTTTGTGTTCAGCTCTGCACCTATAAAAGTTAGTACCTGAACTGGTTCGAGAACTGACTTTGGAACATTCAGCAGGAACCCCAGAAAGGTGAGGAGTTCCTGGGTGATTTGAAGTGGGATTTTACTCTGCTCTGATGACTGACCCACAATAAGCCAGTCATCCAAGTAGGGAAACACAGCTATCCCTTGTCTTCTTAAGTGGGCCACTACTACAGCTAGACATTTTGTGAAAACTCTGGAGCAGAAGTGAGTCCGGAGGCATCGCCTCTGAACTGGTAGTGGCCCGAGGGCAGTTCGAACCTGAGGTACTTTCGGTGAGAGGCCCTGATTAGAATATGGAAGTAGGTGTCCTTGAGGTCCAGGGAAGCTAGCCAGTCCCCTGGCCTCAAGGATGGCAAAATCATTGCTAAAGTCAGCATTTTGAACTTTGGTTTTACAAGATGCTTGTTCAGAAATCTTAAATCCAAGATGGGCCGCCAGTCTCCTGTCTTTTTTGGGGTCAGGAAGTACCTTGAGTAAAGACCCTTGCTCTGGTGGCAAGGGGACCCTTTCCACTGCTTTGCAGTCCAAAAAGAGCGGAAACCTCCGCTTCTAGTGCGAGGGTTTCTAAAAGACTTGAGGGGAAAGTGCCTGGCTCTCATCTTGGGAAACTGTTTGAAACTGAGAACCAAGCCTTGGCTTACCACCTCCAGAACCCATTTGTCCAGGTTAGGGACAACCAGTTCTGGCAGAAATAAGCCAGTCTGCCCCCACCGGTACAGGAGAGTCGGCCCCAGACACCCTGGCCAGGGTGCCTGCTTGGCAGGAGCAGCTTTAGGTTGGGAGAGGGCCTGCCTGTGCCCCGCCTGCCTCTGCCTCTGAAAAATCCTCTCTGTGCAAAAGCAGAAGAAGCCTGGAATTGGTAAAAGGCTTATTGTAAGGCCTGCCCCTACTCTGGGGCATGCCTATGTTGAGTGGCATGTCTTTCCTTAGCTTGGGCACTTTTGTAAGTAGTTCTGTATTCATCCATCTTTTTCATGTAATTTTCTGTTTGTTCTCCAAACAGAGAATTTCCTATAACAGGAAAATCTATAGCCTTTGACTGGGTATCTTGGGACAGATTAGTGCATCTGAGCCATGCCAACCCACGGAGAGCTACAGAAGTGGCCATGACCCTAGAGGAAACATCATTAACATCAACAGCAGCATGAAATTGAACTTTAGAGGCTTCAATGCCATCAGCAGCCACCTGTTCCAACTTCACTAGCCAGCTGGCCATGGCCTGCTTGGCCAACTGCAATATAGTGTCCCATCTAGATTTCTGATATCTAGCCACATAAGCCATATAATTAACCTGTCTGAGTCCCAAAGAAGCTGCCACATACTGTTTTTTCGCCATGGCATCAATCTTCCTGGAATCCTTATCAGGAGGATGTGAAGCCAGGGGAATATTAGCCTTGTCACAGGCTGCAGCTTGCACCACACCTACATGGCTACACTGTTCAGTAAGGAAGTCTGTATTAGGGCCTGACAACGTATACCTTCTGTCCATTTTTTTATCTACAGGAGGGACAGAAAAAGGATTTTTTAAAATCTTAGTGGTTTGTCTCCTAAATGACTTATGTAAAGGAATAGACAACCTTCTAGCCTCTGGAATATCCATCATTTCCACATAGTCAGGCTCCTCTTGCTCATCCACAGCCTCTTCTAAGGGGAGCTGGAGAGTTTCTGCTACTTTCTTATAAAATCTGAAATGAGACGGGGACTCAGGCAATAAAGGGGGAGACTCAAAGGGTCTGTCTGGAGAAATGTCCAGTTCTATTGGCACTTCCAGACCTTCCCAATCACAATTACAATCATCAAAATCTTCCTCCCTCCTGTGGTTCATAAAAATCCCAACATCATAATCCTGAACCACTGGACCTGAACGAGACCCCTTTTTCCAACCAGAGAGGGTTCAACAAGTCCCTGAGACAAAGACTGGACAATCTGTATGGCTTTAGCTTTTCTACAGCAGAAGGAGAGACAAAACTGACTCACACTAGCTGATTTCTTTGTCCTTTTGCTTTGACTGGTTCCTCAGGACCAGCCTTTCTTTGCCCGAGGAAGTATGGCCCTGGTCAGAGGGCATTCTCTGGTCCAGCTGTAGCTGGACCGGGCTGGCCATCCGGTCAGCGGACTTTTGGCCTCTCGCCCTGAGCCTGCCCAATCTCTTTCCAGGGTGGCTGCAGGAAATTCTTACATATCTGGCAGTCTGACAGGAGGTGGTCAGCCCCAGACAATAGACACAGTGGTGTGTGGGTCAGCCTTGGCAAAGGCTTCCCCACAGACATCACAGTGTTGAAACCCAGTGGGCCCGGTTTTCTTTTGGGTTTCTCAGACATAATGCCAGACCTAACCAAACTCGTCCTTTGTTTCAGGCCTTGCCAGGACAAGACACCCTTATCGGTCCCTAACGTGTCACGGGTATTTGAAAAAACACTTTAATTGCAGGTTTTTTAGGACCGATAAGAACCGGTACTCACTCTAAATGCAAAGAAAACAATTTTAAAGAAAACTGATCGGTTCAGAGCGAACCGATAATGAGTTTCCACAGACTAAAATTATTTTACTTACGGTTACCAGATAGAGCTTTAAACGGAAAACGTGTAATTTTAAACACTTTCTCGTTTAATGAACCGATAAAAATACTTTAAACCGCAAAACGAACCAAATGAAGGAGCTGGTCTCCGGAGCGCCTGTTCAGTGAAAGCGGAGTAAAGAATCTGACAGTTTGGGTTCAAACAACCCAGATAGAGTTTCAATAAGCGCCTCACGCGAACTCCAGATTTCCTGGAGTTAACTATTTCATCTCCGGGGCAGTCAAAAGCCAGGGGCATACTGCAAAGGTCCTAATATAAGCAAGACTTCATGGTGTTTGAAAGGAATTTTTCAACTTTGTTCCATATCTCAGGCATTTTTTGGAATTTTTGCACCAAATTTTTAACATGGGGTTTTTGAGACCCCTTCTCATGAATGCTGTCACTGTCATGGCATTATTCGGGTTCAAAGGGTGATTTCGCAGTCACTGCGCAAAATCACCTTTTGGGACCGATTAACGAAACAACACTGCCAGTGTTCATAAGGTGGGCTCTCAAGAAGCCTATTTTGAAAATTTGGCAGGAAAAATTCCAAAACCATTGTTTTACTTAGCGTTGCACAGTTCCCGCACGCCAGAAGTTCGCGAATTTTCTCAATATTTTCACCCAGATTTTCAACATTGCCATTTTACCCACCTTCTTATGAGTAGTACAGCTGTCATTTTTCATCTCACCCAAAATGTGTTTCCGTATGTGGCGCACAGTGGCGCAGTCGGTGTAGAAATCAATGTACGGGCTAAATTAAGAAAATCACAGTGACACTGTTCATGAGCATAGGTCTTAAATGGCTATTTTGAAAATTTGGTGAAAAATTCCTAAAATGACTCTGTTTTATGAAGCTATGCTATGCAGTTACTACGATGCTCGTAAGTTCGCAAATTTTCAATATTTTCACTCCAGATTTTCAAAATTACCATTTTACCACACCTCCTTATGAGCAGTACAGCTGTCATTTTTCACATCTTGCCCAAAATGTGCTTCCGCCCATGTAGCGCACAATGGCGCAGTCGATGTGCGAAATCAATGTATGGGACACATTAAGAAAATCTCAGTGACGCTGTTCATGAGCATAGGTCTTAAAATGGCTATGTTGAAAATTTGGTGAAAAAATTCCTAAAAATGACTGTTTTACGAGCGTGCGTTGCGCAGTTCCTATGCATGCTCATAAATTTGCGATTTAATATTTGCACTCAGATTTTCAACATTGCCATTTTATTACACTTCCTTATGAACAGTACAGCTGCCGTTTTCATATGCTGCCCAAAATGTGTTTTCAGACATGTAGCGCACAATGGTGCTGTTGGTGCTAAAGCAATGTTTGGGATAGATTAAGAAAATCACAGTTACACTGTTCATGAGCAGAGGGCTTAAATGGCTATGTTGAAAATTTGGTGACAAAAGTCCATAAAATGACTGTGTTATGAGTGAGCATTGCGCAGTTTCCACCCACCCTCGTAAGTTCATGACTTTGTAATATTTTAAGTCCAGATTTTCACCAGTGGCATTTTTCTACACTTCCTTATTTACAGTACAGCTGTCATTTTTCACAACATGGCCGAAGTGTGTTTTCACACTTTCAGCACAGAGATGCGTGGTCGCTGTGGGAAATCATTGTTTGGGACAGATAAAGAAAATCACAGTGACACTGTTCATGATCGGAGGCACCAAAATGCCTGAGTTGACAATCTGCTGTAAAAAAAATCCGCAACCTAATTATATTACGGGTGTGCGTTGCACAGTTTCTATGTATGCTCGTGACTTTACCATTTTTTTACATATTTTTACTGCAGATTTGCAACATTGCCATTTTTTACACCTCCCCATAAACAGTACAGCTGTCATGTTTTACATCCTGTTCGGAATGTTTTTGCACCTGTGGTGCTAAATGCTGTAGTCGCTATGCATAAGCAGCTTTCAGCTAACAAACTGATATTCCCCCTGTTCATGAGATGGGGTCACAAAAAAACATGTTGAACATTTGGAGTGAAAATACCAACGAATGCCTGAGGTATTAGGGTTTCCAACCATAACGCCCAACCCTGTAGAGAATGACAGGCATCAGGGGTGTGACTTGGGATTCTTGCCTGTAATGCTCATATCATTCCACACCCTGCAGCCAGTGAGAGGCATCGAGGTATGCCTTGGACTCTTCGGCCCCAAAGTTCACCCCATTCTCCTATATCGCACCCATCTCACCGTATTTCCTAATGGAATGTGGTAAGCATAAGGGCCAAAGACCCCAAGGAACACCGTGACACTTGTCAGTGTCTGCAGGGTGGGGTGTGGTGAAATGGCGTGGCCGTTATGCCTGACGACCCAAAGGCACACCCCAATGCCTGTCACTTTCTGCAAGGTGGTGGTGGGGTTGGCTTCAGTTCAATACTTCACTGCCATTCCTATTACGCAGGTCTGTAACTTCTACACTACCACTGCCAATGCCAGCAAGCAAACATTCGGCATTGACAAATGCTTGTTTTTTACTGCAGACATTTTAATTCAAACAAGATCTTTCCCCTTAGCCTTAATCTGTTCACATGACTTATATGGTGTTTAAGCTGACACTAGACAAAAAACATTTTTGCCATGCCTTTTGTTATTTAGGTACACATAACTTGCTGTGGTTCCAGAGACTACAAATAAATATTCCAGGCTTGGCTCAAAGGTTTGACAGTTGGCTAAAGAATTCAGGCAAGACTAAACCACAGCCTAAGCTACGCTTATGCCTGTAGTGAAGTTATAAACCCTCTGCTTATAAGTTTTTGCTTGTAATTTTTGTTAACAATGGTGTACAAACAGGTTTCAGTACAAGGGTCAGCTTTCTCGGAGGAGCCAGTTTGGAGCTGGTATATCTTTCATTGAAGAGATCGAGAAGTAATCCCCTCCCCCCAAATACAGGGTCTCCCTGACTTCTCTCACCAGGCTCCTCTCAGTCTCCTAACAACCTCAGCCTAGATAAGTTGCTTCATTCTCACCCATAGACAGGGACTAAATCCATATTTTTTAAATGCCACATGAAAAACAGAAAACACTTATTGAAAGAGTTAACAATTGATTCAAGTATACACACACGCACGCACGCACGCACACACACACACACATCTTGACTCAGTGTTTTTTTTTTGGTTTTGCAACATCTATGTTGGTCCAATAAAAGGTATCAAATCATTTGCTTCTGGATCGGACCAATATGGCAAGAAATCTATTTTTGCACAATACTTCCTGAAGTCAGTTACCTTCGCTCTCCTGCTCTGCTTGTCGAGGCTATGACCACTATCAGAAGATTCTTGAAAACAGTGCAAAGTCAGGATATGCCACACACAGGCAGCAACACAGAATGTTCCTGTGAAATCTGGACTCCGGCCCTAGTGTTTTGAAAGCAGAATACTTCTTTCTGACTGAAGTTAACCCATTGATAGCAGGACTTTTCTTGTGTGCTCGTTCCTTGTGGATGCATATCACAGGAGGTTTGGAGTTGAAGGATTCCTTCTAGTGGAAAAAAAATGACTGAGCAGACATGTATATCGATATATTCAGAAGATATTCTTGGAAAGTCGGAATATCAAAGAGTGGAGTGGTCCCATATACTAGCAGTGTACACAAAATGCTGAACCACACAAGGGACACCTCCTGTCATAGACTATCACAGGGTGGAGTGGCTGCTTATATTAGTGCACATGGAATGCCAACAAAGAAGGGACACCTTCTCCTGTCCAGTTTAAACTAATTGCCCTGATTCACTAAATTCTATAGTACATGCTTAGCTGTTTTAGTACATGGTTGGCCTGTCTGATACATAAAAATCTGCCTGTTCAGAATTCCTGTTGTGTGCATTTTAAACTTTTGTTTGCATTCTGAACAGTTGTTCAGCACAATTCAAAGGTCATACAATTTTTAGTTTCTCATTTTTATTTTGATTTATTGAAATGTTTCACCAGGAAGGCATACCGAACAAGTTGCTCTTCTTCCGCTGCGACCGGGGTGGGGGGGATACAGTTTAACATTTAACATATCCGAGAAATTAAACATTCAATTATATTTGTAACAAGACATACTGTAAAAAATATCAGAAATAATCTTACAATCACATTTGTGGCATAAAGTACAGTTAAATATATCATACCTGTGGAATATGCATTTAATTACAAGTGGCATATCTGAGGACTATGTAGTACAGAAATGTAATGTAGCCTTGGAACCAACTGCTTGCTGGAATGGATCACGGTTAAGAGGCAGATCATGTAGCAATTATTGAATGAATGTGGTGCAGTGAGGAGACATCAAGGAGGGTAGAGGGGTAGACAGTGGAAACCAGCTGGGGGAAGGAGAGGATAAAGAAGGAGGGAATATTATTGGAGCAAAATGAACAAAAAATCTGTTGCGAGGGGCAAGTTAACACAGGGCTAGTGCAATCTGGGAACACCTCAGAGAGAACAAAATGTGCAAGTTATTAGCTCAAGTGAATTAATTCCTTTGTTTAAGTGCAGGGGGAAGAGGGGGGCAGGAGAGTGGTGGGGATAGGGTAGGGTAGGGAAGGACAAGTCATACCTGGAACTGGCTCCTTCAGAGTGCGGAGATTGCTGCCAGTGGTGGAATGAGGTGAGGACTTTGAATAAGGGGCAGGAGTCGGCAAGGACAAGTTGGGCAGAGACAGTAGAGGGGATGGTAAAGGGAAGGAGGAAGAGGGGTGGGAGAAACTTGCCTAAGACTAGGCCTCTTCAGGATGTTGAGAACCCTGCCAGAGAGCAGAGTCAGGTGAGGACGAGTTGGGTAGAAAGGATGGAGGGAAAGAGGAGTATTTTAGTTTTTGTTGACCGGGAAACGAGGACTAGACAATTCTGCTTATTTTCAGCCTCTTCCCGGGAAGGGGGATACAGATGGTTGCCAACTGACAATCAGCAAGATTAAGCTGTTGGTGGTATTTTTAGTGAATTTGATCCACACCCAGCTGTTTACTAACTGTCTAGTGCCCAAAGTTGTACCTTTGTTTTAACCTCAGAGTTTGTGAATTTAAATTTCAGTCATAGAACAAAACATAGATTTTTTTTTTAATTTGTGGGAGGGACTGCTCTGTGATGCCTGTATAAAAAAAAAACAGACATGCACTATAAAAAAAAAACACCAAAATATAGCCATTCACACACAACTTGGCATGTGTTTCCATCTTGGGACTGAGGTGACATCATGGATCTCTGGATCCTCGCTCTCGAGGTCACTATGATGTCATCTCAGTCCCTAGATAGAAACACAGCCTTATTCTGTATGGTTGCCCATACATTATTCTCAATGTTCTGTATAAAAATCATCCTGCTTAAAACCCAAGTTGTTTGAATTGCAAACTGTTGTGCACATTCTTAAGTGTTGCTAGGGATTTGGTAAAATCTGGACCACCAGATTGGCTGGATCGTTTGGACCAGCTGCAGCTTGGTCCGGCTGTTCCGGCTAGAGCAGCCAGTCCAGTTTGTATTGTTTCACCCCATCCATTCCAGAGTTCATCTAGGACAAGCGTATTGGTGAAATCTAGACTGCATAGGGGGAGGTCATTTCAGATGAATCTGATTGAGTTCTTTGACTGGGTGACCAGGGAGATAGATCAAGGAGGGCAGTGGACATGGTCTATCTGGACTTTAGCAAGGCCTTCGACACTGTGCCGTACAGGAGACTGATTACTAAATTGAGCAGCCTAGGGGTGGTATCCAAAGTGGTGAACTGGTATAGAAACTGGTTAATGGATAGGTGACAGAGGGTGGTGGTTAACAGCACTAACTCTAATAATGGGAGTGTGTCGGGGGGGGGGGTGCCACAGAGCTCAGTACCGGGACTAGTCCTCTACAGTGTCTTCATAAGTGACACTGCAGATAAACTGGAAGGGAAGGTATACTTTTTTGCAGATTATACCATAAATAATAGGGTGGACAATAGAAAAGGGTGGAAAGAATGCATAAGGATCTTGGAAAACTCAAGGGGTGGTCAAAAGCATGACAGTTGGTGTTCAGTGCCAAAAGGTGCAAAATCATACACCCAGGGCACAGACACCCAATAACTGAATAAAGGATGGGTTGGGTACTGGCAGTCATTGAGCAGGAAATGGACCTTGGGGTTATAATGTCTGATGTACTCAAGGTGGCAGGGCAGTTTGACAAACAGTGGGTAGGGCCAGTGGGATGTTGGGATGAACAGGCACAGGCATCGCCAGCAGGAGAAGGGAGGTGGTGTTGCCACTATCTTGCTTGCAGGTGAGACCCCATCTAGAGTATTGTGCCCCGACCTGGAGGCTGCATCTCAGAAAGGACATAGACAGGGTGGAGGCAGTCCAGAGGAGGGCAATTAAAATGGTGCAGGGCTTGCACCAAAATATCTACAAGGAGAGACTGAGGGATCACAATATGTACACCCTGGAAGACAGGAGAGTGAGAAGGGACATGATAGAGACCTACAAGTACCTCACAGGAGTGAACAGGGGGCAAGAGGGGAGTCGCTTTCAAATCAGGAAGAGCTCCAGAACCAGAGGGCATGTGATGAAACTGGATGGGGGGAGTTTAGAAGGGATGTGAGAAAGTACAAAAAAAGTGGTAGATGCCTGGAATAGACTGCCATCACAAGCCATGGAGGTGAAAACAGTAGGGGGCTTCTAGCATGCATTGGATTGACATAGAGCAGGGTTCTCAAATGGTGAGGCCAGCCTCGCTGGGGAGGCCCCAACCTGTTCCAGGGGAGGCTCAAGCAAGTCTGAAAAAGTACTGTATTTAAATTTTGAGTTTTATATATTTTGTGTGAAGAGATGAAGCAAACTGAGAGAGGATAGTAGTAGGTGAGTTTTATGTATTTATTTACTAATAGGTGACAAGGGAAGGTGAATAAGTCAAGGCTCATTTTAGGTATACCTGGGGAAGTGTAGGGAGTGAATGCATTTCATAAGATAACTGCAAAACAATCAAGAAATACATAATGAACAATAGTGCAAACAAATATGAACAATAAACTAATAATGAGTGGTGGTAATTGATCAATTTGTAGACTGATGGCAGAACAGCCCAAATACAAGGGTTAAACATAGAAGTGCTCAGAGCAATAGCAGGAAGGAGCAAAGTAATCCCTGAGAAGTTGCTTATGAGCTGGGACGGAATGGGAGAGGCAAAGTAAGTAGGAAGGTTATTTCGTATAGAGAGGAAACAAAGAAAGTAGTCTGACCCATGAAGGTACTGCAACAAGGGGTAACAATGGTTCAAGAATGAAAATAGTGGAGCAAGTAGGCTGGCCTTTGGGGGGGGTTTCAATAAACTGAATAATAATATTTGTTTATTTTATTTGTTATTCAGATAACACCTTTGAGCACAGGAGCTCTTTTTCAAAGGTTCCACGTCAGTATAAGACAAATAACTGAATGTGAGCCAAGTACTCAAAGGGGTTTCAATTTATTCATGGTATACTACATAAAGTACAGTGTGTT
Organism: Neoceratodus forsteri; assembly: GCA_016271365.2. Classification (NCBI taxonomy): domain Eukaryota; kingdom Metazoa; phylum Chordata; order Ceratodontiformes; family Ceratodontidae; genus Neoceratodus; species Neoceratodus forsteri. The sequence continues at coordinate 213,926,489 of JADMNL010000026.1, read as the reverse complement.
TTTTTTGGGGGGGGGGGCCCAAGATTATTTCAGTTTTTGGGGGAGGCTCAAAATCTTTTCCGTGGATTTGGGGAGGGTCACTGTGACAAAGTCTGAGAACTATTGACATAAAGGAATATTAGTGCAACCCCCCTACAAACAGAGGTTCCTAAAAAGTCTTCCTTGAGCTTGCCTAAATGCTCACTGCCTGGCTGGTGTCCTGCATTTTTAGCAGTTTAAATTTGATTACCAGAGCCTGTATAACCTCTGTGCACTGTCTCTTTAAGAGTCGCCTGATTGCAGCTCTTGTAATCTGAGAGGGAGCTCTGTTGAAAGATGTAACTATTTGCTGAAAATCATTTAGAGTGATAATGATAGTGTAGTTTGTCTAACCTGCTTTCTTTGTAGCAAGGACTGTTTTGTTTTTCTCCACTATCTTGGTCCTGGACTGCAAATTGGACTAAACAGTACTGGTGGGACCTAAAATGAAGCCAGTCTACAGGAACTGTCTGAAATCAAAATATGTAAGAATTGTAGTTTTGAACTTTTTGTGCCTTTTTTGCAACTGAAGGGGGAGCTTTTGCCTTGACTGACAGCTAAATCAGCCAACTAAACCTTGGATCTTGGGGAAGTCCCAGGCTGCTTGCAGTTTTCAATTAGATCTAAGCTGGAAACTGAAGAACAAGGAGCTGAAGTGATTCTGAACAGCAATTCTGAGTGGAATCACATGGGAGAACTGTGAAAAGGCTGAGTTTTTGGCCCGTATGTCTGTCTGTTTCTCCTGAGAGGGAGAGAAGAGAATTATTTTGGACTAAATCCAAGTTTGTGTGACTAAAGTAAGCTACTGAAGTGGGCCAGGCTCAACCTGAAGAAGATCAAAGATTTTTGCTGAATGCGATCGGCCTGTCAGGAGTTCCAGCTACCCCTACGCTTCCAGTGTGTGCAGAGACTTTGCGATTGTGACCGGGGAGTGCTTTGCCTGGTACAGTAGAATTCCTTTACATGTAAATGTGCTATGAGCTGCTAGTGGGTTGTGAGTTAGTTCCCCACTGTGTGAAATGTGTTCTGCTTGCTGGAAGCGGTATCCAGCCCAAAATGGACTGCATCCGAATTTGTCTCCATGCGATCTGGGCCTTGCCAGACTGGCCCAGCCAGACTACCCACTGCACAGAGAAGCCATCAACGAGAGACCTGCCTGGGGATCAGCCCCTGCTCCATGCTTGAACAGGAATGATGCCTCTGCGACTCGTGTGGGCCCTGCTTCTCCTGGCATTCCAGATCAACCACCTGCAGTCTCGATTTTCGTCCAGCCTGTGTCCAGTCTTGGGTATCATGAGTAAATATCAGGGTAGCTCCCTGCAACAACAGCTTAATCTGATTGTGTCATCTGATTGTCTTGTTTCATTTCCTTTATGAACTGATCCCTCTGGCTCCGGATTACAAATATTGTGTACTGTGCATGTTGTGTTTTCTATCACAGGGCCCCAACCAGCTGCGACGCCGGCCAACCCCAGGCATCAATCCTGGCTAGCCCATCTCTTCTTCACCTGAGGTGTGACTGTGTGGGAGACTCAAAGCGCATGCATAACTGCTTGATTGATATAACCTTTAAGCTAATTAACCTGATTTTGCTCCTCCCTTGTTCAAGTCCCCTGAATAAATCAGATCTAACTTTTTCTGCATGTAATCTGACTGTGGTTCCTGTTTGTGCTCAAAGTACTGTACTGTTGCCATTTGCTGTGCATAACCTTGTTTTACAGGGGGTCTCCAGGGTTCAGCCAGAGGAACCAGCCCTGGTGGTAAGTACAAACAGTGTGGGTACTTGTGTGGTGTACCAGGGGTATTGTGAAAGTGATTATTTTACAGTGTTCAGGCCACTAGAGGGGAAAGAGGGGGGTTACCATGTCCCAGAGGGTTGGACCCAGGTTAGCTTGACCACTCCCAACCCTGACCTCCAGGTGGAGGCACCCGTTTCAGAACTCAGGCCCCTTAACCTGCTACTAGCCAAGCAGGCAGGGGTAGTAGCCCTTGGGATAGTGCCACCTAGGGGTTACATTAGTAAATAGGGAGGGAGCAGGGAAGGTCACCAGAGACTGGTTAGGGTCTGCAGAGACAGACTAGGCAGGAACCATCTGGGCAGACTGGGTGGGCCAAGTGGTCCTTTTCTGCTGACAAGTTCTGTGTATCTGTATTTCTACGGCTGACCTGAACCGGATTTTTCACAGTTTTGGTCCGGTCCCAAATTGGTGGTCAGTCCAGATTCCCCCATACCCATCTTCCTACAAGAAATCTGGATCAGCCAGAATGGTTGGGCTAAAATGGTAAAGAAAACAGGGCTTGGTCAGGCCACAACAGCCGGACTGTTTAAGTTGCACCTGGTCTGGTCCGGTTATTACTGTTTTGGGTCAGGTCCGGCAGTTCAGATTTTACCCATACCCGTGTTGTTGTTTGTTCCAAAACAGTTATTGTGCACAGTTCAAAGGTCATAACATTATACATTTTCCTTGTTCACCTCACACCAGCTGCTTACTAACCCAAGCCCAAAGTTGTATCTTTTAACTTGAAAAGTCTGTCAGTTTAAATTGGGTCATAGAGTTCACACTGAGTGATAATCCTGCACCACAGGGGGCGCAGGGGGTCAAAAAACCCTTTAAAAAGAGTCCTCACCATATGTGCTCATGCTGTTCTGTCCGTGCTGTCTGTGTTAGTCACTGTTTAGCCCTCACTATTTTGACATGGAACTCTGTCACCCAGCACTGAAATTTTCTATGGTAGAATATAAATTTAAAAACTGATATCATGGTCACGGGTTTGAATCCCAGTGATGTACTGTTGAGCTGGAGACCTGTATTCAGTGCAGTGATGGGGACTGATTTGAATTTCAGTGATTCACTGTTGAGTTGTGGACCTCACTCAATGTGCTAATTCCAAGTGTTCGAATCCCAGTAATGCACTGTTAAGTTGAGGACCTATATTTAGTGCTGTGATGGTTAAGGGTTTGAATCCCAGTGATGTCTTGTTGAGTTAGGGACCTGAACTCAGTGCACTGATTCCAAGGGTTCAAATCCCCAGGGATGCAGTGATAAGTTGGGGACCTCACTCACTGCCCTGATGATCAAGGGTTTGCATCCCGATGATTCACTTGTAAGTTGGGGGCCTGAACTCAGTGCACTAATTCCAAGGGTTCAAATCCCAATAATACACAGCTAAGCTGGGCACCAAAACTTGTTTAGTTTCTCCGGTTTTGGTATGAGGTGAAATTGGGGCTTTTTGTTGCCACTGTTACACCATTTTTAAACAATGTAAGAAGTCGGTTGTTTTCTTAAAAGGTAGACGTTGTCATATACTTAGATTTATTAATTTATTGAACATTTCAGAGAATACCTTTGAGTGCAAGTGCTCTTTTACAAAAGTTCCGTGTCAGTAGCAGAGATCACAAGGCAACATAACAAATACAACAAGCGAGTTCCAGTGGAATGAAGTCAGACAAGTGCAATATAGTCGAGCAAGTGCAAATAGATAGGCTGGATCACTGGCATTCAATACGGCAGATAGACAGGACTGGTGTAGAACAGGCATAGTAATGGTCCAGGGCCTCAGAGCCAGACTGTGACACAGTTGAAGGGGTATACCGGGAGGGACTTAGGATTATTAGCAGTTAAAGTTGCACTGAATTGTCAGGGTTGCCCATAGCACTCTCTTAAACTGGTGAAACTTGGGTAGACAGAGCAAGGTATCAGGCAACTCATTTAACCAGCCAGCAGCCTAACTGTGAATGAATGCTTGCCCAGCTGAGTATGAAGGAAAGGCAGTTCAAGGGTATTCCAAACCTTGCTCCTGATTTTATAGATATTGGTGACAGGACAGAAGCAGTGAGTAATGGGTGGGGTTGTAGGCCCAGTAGCACCTTCTTGGCTAGCAGACATGTCTGGCACATAATTCTGCTAGGTAGGGGTAACCAGATTGTTTGGATGTAGAGAGTGAGGCTATGGGTGCGCTTGTCAGATCCAAGCATACAGCAACAAGCCTTATTACAGATGACATTTATTCTGCTGTGAATTGAGTCACAGGCAGCTGCGTGGACAGGGAGGTTGTAGTCAACTAGTGACAGTACTGAGCTTGCCACTTTGAGGTGTCTAGCAACAGCAGTGAGGTTGACACGGTTACAGTACAAGGTTCCCAATATTCAATTTACAGTGGACAGAAAGTGGTCAACATTGGGAGCAAAAGATAAGGTATCATCTAGGATCACCCTAATGTATCTAAAGTTGTTCTTTTCCATCTGCCTCCCCTTTGAAATTTTCAGGGATAATTTCTCACAAAAAGTCATAACTCGTACCATCAACCAGTATGAATGGGGCTGGGACATCCTCTCCGAAATGTACAGTACAACAAACCCCAACTTGCGCTAATCAGTGGTGTTCTAACAGTAAGAGCCAAAGACGGGCAACATGTGGGATATTGCATTTCTAAAGTCCAAGCCCTTTTAACGTGCAAGTAGCTATGAAAACACAAAGGTTAAAAGCTAGGATATGTTTATGATAATTACGAACATTTCACTTTAGAAATTGCTATTTTTATGTTGGCTTGTGCGCTTGTGCACCAGCCAAAATCTTGAGGTAGTAGTAGATTTCGGAGGTGAGGTCAGTGTGGACAAATGCAGAACACGCATCAGTAGGTGCGTCCCTCATTCCCCAATAAGCCAGCATGCAGGCGCTGACACCAGCAATATTTAAAGTGGTCAACACTTCTAAGAAAAGTGCCGCTGCAATGAGAGGCAAGCTCATTATGCAGTGGCACAATAACACACCTCCCGATGTGCCTTTCCTGGTGAAGTATTTCAATAAACATGGCAGCACTGACTGCCACCGCCACCTGCCACACAATGTCGACTTCAGGGATGCCCAATCCCCCAATCGGCATGCCCCGACCCAGTTCACTTGCCGACGGGGGAGCCCACTCCTGTTAGCATAATGCCCCTCCCATTTCAGTTGTGTGTCAAGGGGTGCCTAACTCCTCAGCATCATGTGCCCCCACCTTTATGCCGCGAAGCTCCAATCCCATCAGCTTTAAGTCCCTCCTTCCCAGTTCCAGTTGCCGACGGGGAGCCCACTCCCTGTTAGCATAATGCCCCTCCAACTTCAAGTTAGGTGCTGACGGGGCCCAACTCTATTGGCTTTGGTCTCCCACCCCATTAGTTCAGGTGGTACACTGGGAGTCACCCCAGTGTACCAAGCACACCTGCGAAAAAAGAAAACCGAAAAGTGTTGTCCATTTTTTTCCCCCTGTAAAACAAGAAAATGGTCCCTCGAAGTGTTCCAGTGTCCCTCCCCAACCCGCGCCCACCCTCTGAATACTCTACCTCCCCACATCCCACTCACCCCCATACTAACCTCTGGAGCATGGTGCGACAATCTTCGGTGGACCGGGAACACGACTGCACTCTTCAAAGTTGACTGCAAACTGAAGAAATGCCGGTAAGCTGTACAGTATAATGGCATAAATTGGGTTTTTTCAACTTTGGTGCATATCTCAGGCATTTTTGGTAATTTTGGCACCAAATTTTCAACATGGGGTTATTGGGACCCCTCCTCATGAATTCACTGTCATGGAGTTATTCGGTCCAGAAAGGTGATTTTGCAGTCACTGCGCAGAATCACTTTTCAGGACTGATTAACAAAACGATGGTGCCACTGTTTAGGAGGTGGTCTCTCAAGTAGCCTATGTCACAAATTTGGTGAACAAAATCCAAAAAAATGACTGTTTTATGAGCGTGCATTGGGCAGTTTCCAAACATGCTTCTAACTTTGTGAATTTGTAATATTTTCACTCCATATTTTCAACATTGGCATTTTCCCACACCTCCTTACGAACATTATAGCTGTCATTTTTAACATCCTAGCCGAAATGTGTTTCCGTGCATGTGGCACACAATGATGCGGTTGCTGTGCAAAATCAGTGTTCTGGATACATTAACAAAATCACAGTGAGACTGTTCATGGGTGGAGGTCCTAAAATGACTAAGTTGAAAATTTGGTAAAACAAATACCCCAAATAATTGCATTATGAGGGTGCATTACACAGTTTCTATGCACGCTCATGACATCACCAATTTTTCATATTTTCACTCCAGATTTTCACCACTGTCATTTTTTGTACACCTCCTTATGAACAGTACAGCTGTCATTTTTCACATCCTGCCCGAAATGTGTTTTCGTACATATCACACAATGGCACAGTTGCTGTGGAAAATCAATGTTTGGGCCAGATTAACAAAATCACAGTGACACTGTTCATGACCGGAGTTCCAAAAACGCCTATGTTGAAAATTTGGTTAAACAAATCCCCCAAATAACTGCGTTATGGCTGTGCATTGCGCAGTTTCTACGCATGCTCGTTATGTCACCAATTTTCCATATTTTCACTCCAGATTTTCAACAATGCAATTTTTTACACCTCCTCAAGAACAGTGCAGCTGTCATTTTTCACATCCTGTCCGAAATCTGTTTTTGCAGCTGGGCCACCAAAATGCACAGTCACTGTACAAAATCACCTTTCAGCAAACAAACTCATAGTGCCACTGTTCATGAAGTGGGGTCACAAATGCCCCATGTTGAAAATTTGGAGTGAAAATACCAACAAATGCCCTCGGTACTGGGTTTCGAACTGCAATGTCCCACCCTGTACAGACTGACAGGCATCAGGGGTGTGAGTTGGCATTGTCGTCTGAAATGCTCATGCCATTCCACCCCACCCCCACCCTGAAGCCAGTGACAGGTGTCGAGATGTGTCTCAGACTCTTTGGCCTCAACGTTCACCCCATTCTCCTACACTGCACCAATGTCAGTATATTCCCTTATGGAATGGGGTGAGCGTAAGGCTCGAAGAGCCCAAGACACAACGCGGCACTTGTCGGTCTCTGTGGTGTAGGGTGAGGTGAAATGGCATGAGCGTTGTGGTCAATGACCCAAAGACACACCCCAGTGCCTGTCACTCTCTGCATGGTGGGGCTGGGGTCAGCGTCAGTTCACTACTTCACTGCCAATCCTATTGTGCATCTCTCTAACTCATGCACTACCAATGCCAGTGCCAGCAAGCCAACATTCGACATTGACAAATGCTTGATTTTACTTTGACGACTAAGGAGAAACACTCCTAATTTAATGAAAATGACTTTGGTACTAAAAAGTAAAAGTCCTAGCATTCAGATATTTGTGGGATTTTGTGTAACTGGGTTCTGCTAAGGCATTATGAAGAAGTTTTGCTAGAAGCCAGCACACATCTATAATTACAAGAAGCCATTAATTCTCACCCTGTGTTTTGTTGAACACTGGTGCTTGTTTATCAAGCAGGGTTGTATTACAGGTAATCGAGGTAAACAACAAAATAAAACAAAGGAGGCAGGGTTATCAATATTGGCTTAATGATATCTCATAGAAGAACATTACTTCTGCTCAACTGATTGCAAACTGAAAGCCCCTTCCCCCAAGCAGGGTTCCACTCATCCCAGGTCTCAACAGCTCATCACCAAGATGTAGGGAACAGGCTGAGATACATCATCAAAAGTTGAGATTTGCCCTTAAAACTCAGAAAATACGGTACTATGATTGTAATAATAGAGCAATGGAGACAAAGATGCAGTTCTGTTTAAAGAGACCCTGATCAGCCAAGGGACACTTTCTGAAAACAAAAAAATGTCAAAATATTACAGTTTAAGGTTTGTATAGTTTCTGCAGGTAATTTTCTCTTAATCATTATGGTTATATCTGGAAAACACGTTAACATTCCCTCGAACTTCAGTAGTTCTGTTCTGGCCCCCTTGACAGGTTCTGAGGGATAACATGAGGACTGCCACTCCTAATGTGGGACAATTGAGAGGTATTGGCAGAGGGGTCCTGAGGGGTAAATGAGAGATGTCCCTTCTAACGTGGGACAGTTGAGAGGTATGGGTAGAGGGGTTCTGAGGGGTAAATGAGGGATATCCCTCCTAATGTGGTACAGTTGAGAGGTAGGAACAGAGGGCTTCTGAGGGGTAAAATGAGGGCTACCCCTCCATATGTAGGACAACTGAGAGGTATGGGCAGAGGGGTCCTGAGGGGTAAATGAGGGATGTCCCTTCTAATGTGGGACAGCTGAGAGGTAGGAAGGTGTTCTGAGGGGTAAAATGAGAGATGTCCCTTCTATTGTGGTACAGTTGAGAGATATTGACAGAGGGGTTCTGAGGGGTAAATGAGGGATGTCCCTTCTAATGTGGAACAGTTGAAAGGTAGAGAGGGGTTCTCAGGGGTAAAATGAGAGATGTCCCTTCTATTGTGTTTTGTGTATTGTGTGTTTACGCTTCTGAAGAAGGACTGGTAGGTACGAAAGCTAGAGCGCATTGTTCTTGTTGTTACATCTATGTTGGTCCATTAAAATGTATCAAATCATTTGCTTCTGGATCCCTTCTATTGTGGGACAGTTGAGAGATATGTACAGAGGGGTTCTGAGGGGTAAAATGAGGGACATACCTCCTAATATGGGACAGCTGAGAGCTATGGGAGTTTTTTTTTTTGTCAATAAGTTTTTATTACAATTTTTCTTTTCTCATAGTAAAAATGAAGTTATATGAAACACTAGACATCAGTAAAATATTCCTTGACATGAGATGCATTACATAGATAAAATATTAGATCATACTCAACCACTTTAATCCAGACATTTAGGTAAAGAAATCCCTTTAGAATATATTAACTATATGAAAATTAATAACTGTTGAGAATAGTCGGTAAACACATTATATAAACTAATTAATATTGAAATTGTAACTTGAATAAACATATACCATCTCTACATAAGTTATTGAAAGGGATGTGTAGGGTAGGTGGGTGGGGTAGGTCCCATCTCCTGACCTTTATAAATCAAACAGAGTATAATAGTAATATAAAAATGTCTATTATGAGGGTATTATATGTTAAGGGTCTAAATATTCTGTAGAGTTATAAAGATATGTCCTTCTTGAGTTATGAAGAATATGTTCTCGTCATAATCTGGTATACAGTGATCCATTTTTTTGTCAAACTTCTTGGACAAGTCATTTAATGTTACAGCTAAATGTTCTGTTTTGAGTATATCTATAATTGCATTTCTCCATTCATGTATTACAAGTATATCATCTTCTAACCAGTGTTTTAAGATAATCTGTCTGGCTGTCACACCTATCAGCATGAGTGTATTTTTTTGTTCATGGGTCTGGCGGTCACCCTGGTCTGTCATAAGTGCAAATCTGCGGCAAGCAATGGGAGGGGTTTTGAGGGGTAAAGTGAGGGATGTCCCTTGTAATGTGAGACAGTTGAGAAATATGGACAGAGGGGTTCTGTGGCAAAAAATTAAAGACATTCTTCCTAATATGGGACAGTTGAGAGGTATGGGCAGAGTTCTGAGAGGTAACATTAGGGATGTCCCTCCTAATGTGAGACAGTTGAGAGGTGTTTACAGAGGGGTTCTGAGGGGTAACGGGATGAAGACAGAGAGTAATAAACTGAGGAACATCCCTACTAATGAGCGGGAGTCGAGAGGTATGCCCTAAGAAAGCATTATATCTGGAAGCGGAATCTGAGTGTGCTGTCTGCCATTTTCTGGAGGTAGTCTTTGTCGAAGATTTCATTCTGAGCCACAGTGAGGTGATTCTTCCAGTCTCCAACCATTCCTAGGGAAAACATAAGGCACATGGTGAGAATCACCAAGCAACAACAGAGCACACAAAGTCTGCCAACAGGAAGAGAATGGGTCTGACATAAGCATGATGACTTCAAATGGACAAAATGGGTCAACTTCAGTAACAGACTCGCCCCCCCCCTCCTTTCTGGGTTACAAAATCAGGACAAGCAAGGTGCTAGGTTTCATATCGAACTGAATGTCAGTGTAGATGTAGAGCTCCATCTATGTTTGAAAGAATTTCTCCATCTATGTTTCAGAGAATTTGATGTTTTCCCAGAAGGGAAGTGCTGTTGTCATTGTATCGCTCACTAGTGAGACCCCCACCTAGAGTACTGTATCCAGTTCTGCAGGCCACACCCCCTGCAAGAGCAGTGCAGGGTGGAAATGGTCCAAAGGGGGGCTACCAAAATGGTGCAGGAACTGCAGGGGAAGCCATATGAGGAGAGACTGCAGGATCTCAACATGTACTCTCTGAAGGGCAGGTGAGTGAGACAGGACATAACTGAGACCTATAAGTTCCTCACTGGGGTGAACAAGGTGCAGGTGAGGAGTCTCTTTCAGAGGAAGAGAAGCACCACCACACGGGGGCATGCAGTGAAGCTGGGGGAGGGACTTTAAAGAGGGAATGAGGCCAACATTTTTGTTTTCAATAAATTCAGAACTTGAATCAGCATATCCTCAATCGGCCTCATGCCAAAAATCAAATCTGTATGTATATTTTATGTTTGCTTGCGCACATGTGCAAGAAACATGTTGTGACAGCTTGCTGGAGAAGCAGGTTGTGGAGGTACAGCTGTGTTGTGGCCAATGCCGCCACTCTCCTTTGGGGGCTTGCCTCTGTGGCACCAATAAATGAGCACCCTGTCTATGACAGCAGCTCAGAAGCGTGCCACCAACGTAAAACGATTTCACCACTACAACGAGGGAGCGCCCCTGCCTGGTGTTACATTTCAATAAACATGGTGGCGGCTGTTGCCGTCCGTCACTCACAGTCCCAAGAAAGCCAACATTGGGAGTGCCCAGTCCCCCTGTCGGCATGCCCCCTCCCCAGTTCACTTGCCGACGGGGAAGCCCAATCCTCATCGGCATAATGTCACCCCATAATTTGTCTGCTGAGGGGGGTGCCCAATCCCCCTCGGCATCATGCCCCCCCAAACACAGACCCTTTTTTTCTTGCTGATGGGGTGCCCAATCCCCATTGGCTCCATTCCCTTCTCCCAAAAATACAGGTGGCATGCTATGAGCCCACCCCAGCATGTCATATGTACCTGTAAAACAAGAAAAACTTCCCGTGAAGTTTTTTTTTTTAAACTTGTAAACAAGAAAACAGTTCCTCGTTGTCTGCTGTGCCCCTCTCCCAACCCACACCCACCCTCTGCGCACCCACCTCCCTACACCCCTCACTCCCATACTTACTCTCCGGAGCCCAACGCGATGATCTTTGGTGAAGCAGGAACACGCCTGCATCCTTCAAAACCGCCGCAAACTGAAGAAATGCCGGTAAGCCGTATAATGGCATAAATGGGGGGGGGTTAACTTGGGTGGATATCTCGGCCAGTTTTGCGACTTCTAGCACCAAATTTTCAACATGGAGTTCTTGGAACCTCACCTCATGAACACAGCCACTGTCATGTCACTATTTTGATTTCGCAGTCACTGCGTGGAATCACCTTCCCGGACCGATTAATGAAATGACAGTGTCACTGTTCATGAGGTGGGCTCCCAAAATGTTTGTGTTGCAAATCTGGTGAAAAAATTCCCCAAAATGACCGTGTTACGAGCGTGCATTGTGCAGTTCACATGCATGTTCGTAACTTCAAGAATTTTTAATATTTTCACTCCAGATTTTCAACATTGCCATTTTTTCACACCTCTTTATGAACAGTACAGCTGTTATTTTTCACATCTTGCCCAAAATGTGTTTTCGCACATGTGGCACACAGAGGCGTGGTCGCTGTGCAAAATCGATGTTTGGGACAGATTAAGAAAATCACAGTGACAGTGTTCATAAGGAGAGGTCCCCAAAAGCCCATGTTGCAAATTTGGTGAAAAAATTCCCCAAAATGATTGCGTTGCCGGCGTGCATTGCGCAGTTTCTAAACACGCTTGTAACTTCACCAATTTTTATGTTTGCTTGCACGCATGTGCAAGAAACATAGTGCCAACATCCAAGTTTTTGTAAGTATGGCACCATATCTTCCAATTCAGTCAGTGTGTTTGCAGGCATGCCCACAGTTCACCAATGAATGCTGCAGCTGTCTATGACAGCAGTTGAAAATGCAGTGGCGTACAGTTAAAAGGGAGAGACCGCTTCAGTGAGCAGCGATAAGATAGTGTTGATTAGCATATTGCCAGCAATCCTGCTTGTACACATCTCTGCTTTCTCTTCCTGGAACATAAATTCAGTTTGAAGTGAACTACGGCCGACGAGGGTGCTGAATCCACCGTTGGCTCAGCGCCCCCCCAAAAAAACTTCTAGGTGCCATGCTGACAGCCCACCCCAGCATGGCAAACGTCCATCTGCTGGCCCCCCAAACACACTTCCAGGTGCCACACTGGGAGCCCACCCCAGCATGGCAAACGTCCATCTGCTGCCCCCCAACACACTTCCAGGTGCCATATTGGGAGCCCACCACAGTGTGGCAAACCTCTGTATGTCCGATGGGGGGTGCCCAATCCCCCATCCGCTCCACTGCCCCCTCAAAAACAAAAGTTCCAACTGCTGGCAAAAGTCCGGCGTCGTCTTCCTAAAAGAAAAAAAGACCTAAAACCAAAAAACGGTCCTCGTTGCTTGTCTTGCCCCCTCCCCCACCCGCACCCACCATCTGTGCACCCTGCCTCCACACCCCACCTCACCCCATACTTACTCCGAGTCTGGCATGACGATCTTCGTGGGCTGGGAACATATCTGCACTCTTCAAAGCCGACTGTGAACTGAGGAAATGCCAGTAAGTTGTATAATGGAATAAATAGGTGTTTTCAACTTTGATGCATATCGCAGGAATTTTGACACCAAATTTTCAGCATGGGGTTTTTGGGACCCCTCCTCATGAATTCTGGCACTGTCATGGCGTTAATTGGCCCCAAAAGGGGATTTTGTGGTTACTGCATGGAACCACCTTTCGGGACTGATTTACGAATCGACAGTGTCACAGTTCATGAGGTAGGCTCCCAAAAATCCTATGTTGAAAATTTGGTGAAGAAATTCCCAAAAATGACTAATTTACGAGCGCAGCATTGCACAGTTCCTACTAAGGCTCGTAGTTCACTAATGTTTAATATTTTCACTCCAGATTTTCAACATTGCCATTTTACACACCTCCTTATGAGCAGTACAGCTGTCATTTTTCACATCTTGCCCAAAATGTGTTTCTGCACATGTAGCGCATAATGGCGCAGTCGGTGTGCGAAATCAATGTTCGGGACAGATTAAGAAAATCATAGTGACACTGTTCATGAGCAGAGATCTTCAAATGGCTATGTTAAAAATTTGGTGACAAAAGTCCATAAAATGACTGTGTTATGAGTGAGCATTGCGCAATTTCCACGCACCCTCGTAAGTTCATGAATTTGTAATATTTTCAGTCCAGATTTTCACCACTGGCATTTTTCCACACTTCTTTAGAAACAGTACAGCTGTCATTTTTCACATCATGGCTCAAATGTGTTTTTCAGTGCAGAAATGTGTGGTTGCTGTGGGAAATCACTGCTCGGGACAGATTCAGAAAATCACAGTGACATTGTTCATGAGCAGAGGTTCCAAAATGCCTGTGTTGACAAACTGCTGTAAAAAATCTCCAAACTAATTACATTACGGGTGTGCATTGCACAGTTTCTATGCACGCTCGTGACTTCACCAGTTTTTTTAATATTTTCACTGCAGATTTTCAACATTTACATTTTTTACACCTCCCCATGAACAGTACAGCTGTCATTTTTCACTTCCTGTTCGAAATATGTTTTCGCACCTGTGGTGCCAAATGGCGAGTCGCTGTACAAAATCAGCTTTCAGCTAACAAACTGATACTGTCACTGTTCATGAGGTGGGGGTCACAAAAAAAACATGTTGAAAATTTGGGTGAAAATACCAATGAATGCCTGAGGCGTTAGGGTTTCCGACCATAACGCCCCACCCTGTAGAGACTGACAGGCATCAGGGGTGTGACTTGGGATTGTCACCTGTAATGCTCATACCATTTCATTCCACCCCACCCACACCCTGCAGCCAGTGACAGGCATCGAGGTGTGCCTTGGACTCTTCGACCCTAAAGTTCACCCCATTCTCCTATACAGCACCCATCTCTCTGTATTTCCTGATGGAATGGGGTGAACATAAGAGCCAAAGACCCAAGGCACACCGTGACACTTGTCAGTGTCTGCAGGGTAGGGTGTGGTGAAATGGTGTGGCAGTTATGCCTGACGACCCAAAGACACACCCCAATGCCTGTCAGTATCTGCAGGGTGGTGGTGGGATTGGCTTCAGTTCAATACTTCACTGCCATTCCTATTATACAGCTCTGTAACTCCTACACTACCAATGCCAATGCCAGCAAGCAAACATTCGGCATTGACAAATGTGTGTTTATATTTGTACTCCAGATTTTCAACGTTGTCATTTTTGTACACTGCCTGATGAACAGTGCAGCTGTCATTTTTCACATCCTGCCTAAAACATGTTTTCACACCTGTGGCACACAATGGGCGCGGTCACCATGTGACATCAACATTCGGGACAGATTAAGAAAATGACAGTGCCACTGTTCATGAGCAGAGGTCCCAAAATGCCTATGTTGAAAATTTGGTGTAAAAAAATCCCCAAAATAATTGTGTAACCCCCCTGCAAATGGGGGTTCCCAAAAGACTTCCAGGAGCTTGCTTGAATGCTCCAAGCCTGAATGGTGTTTGGCATTTAAGCCATTTATCAGTGAGTGTTTTAGAGCCTCTGGTACTGTCTCTTTAAGAGCTGTCTGCTTGCAGACATAATTAGTTTGTATGGGGACTGTGTGCTTTCTGAGTACCACTCGAGCTGCTGCAATTCACTTCATTTTTGCAGTCACTAGGAGTGCAAAGGGAACCTATCTGAAAGATGTAACTGTTTGCCAGAAATTATTTAGAGTAATAATGAAATTACAGTTTGTCTAACCTGCTTTCTTTGCAGTCAGAACTGTGTCTGCTAGTTCCCACTTCTAGTTTTGAACTGCTGAACTGGACCAATCAGTGTGGGGTAAGCTAGCTCTAAAATGGTGCCTTGGACGAATCAGAACTTGGACTCATAATCTGAGCCAGCCACAAGAGGATTGTATGGGCAGTGACTCTGGGAGATGTAGTTTAGACTTCAGTGCCTTTTTGGACCAACAGCAGCAGTCTATTGTGAGTGACAGCCAATCCAGTCAAGAACTGGGAGGAACTCAAAGGAAATGCCCGTTTTGTCGGTTGGAGTTTGAGTTGAGCTTTGGCAGTGAAGAAGGAAGGAGCCCTGTGCTTTTTCAGTGTGCAGTTTTAGTCAAAAAGCGTGTAAGGCCCAGAGTTCCGGTCTGCAGCTTGTTAGGACTGAATCCGTCCTGTGAAAAGAATCAAAGGATCTCTGAAGAGTAGAAACCAGGCTCACCCTGTAGAAGACTGGAAGAATTGCTGAAAATTGCACTCGGTCTGTCAGGAACTGAATCTGCTGTGTGTTCTCCGGTATTGTGCAGTAATTGCGATCGGATACAGATGCAGCCTGCCTGGTATAGTGCTTTCTTTATATAAATGTGTGAAGAGGTTTGTGTACCCTCAAGTGAGCCCGCTGACATTGAAGGACCCTATCTTATTTGGAGGTCGTGAGTACTAATTCAGGTCGCTCCTGTTGAATTGCCACATTAAACTCAAATGGAATTACTGTACTGCTGACTGTTTAATTCTCCTTTCTCTGTGTGAAAGGGCCCTACCAGCTGCCACGGTTTGGACTAGCCACTAGGGCTTGGGTACCCAGGGACAGTAACTGATAGGGATAGCCTGTGCACAGAGCCATAGGTAGATTATTAGAGTGATAAGCTAATTAACCTGATTTCCCTGTCCTTGTTATATCCCCAAATAAATCAGAGCTGCTTGTTTCAGCAAAGTTATACTGCCTGAGGTATTTGTCTATGTTAAAGTACTGTACTGTGATTGTTGCACTGTATCTCATTTCACAGGAGGTCCCAGTGCCGGAACCAGACCTGGGGGTAAGTGTATACTGTGAAGGTAATTCTGATATATTGTGGGCCACTAGTGGGAAGAAAGGGTTGCAGTGTCCCAGAGGGCTGTGACCAAGTTAGTTTAACTATTGCAAACCCTGACCTCTGGGTGGAGGCACCGCCATTGATCCAGGCCCTCAACCTGTTAGTGGCAAATCAGGCAGGGGTAGTAGCCCCTGGGATAGCGCCATCTAGGGGTTACATCTGGAGGCTCACCGCTGGGATTGTGTGTCCTCTAGTGGCCATATTTAGAACCACTGTTAAGAAAAAATGGGTACCCCAGAAGTGGCTGTGCACCGGCTGGTGGAGTGGTGTACTGGGAGGAGATCGACCCCAAAATGCTATGCTTATCCTGGACATCCCCTGGTATCAATACGGACACTGTGCAGGAGTACTTTCCAAGGTGGAAGGTTTACAAAACCCTGTGGTGGTGGGTCGGCATGCTAATCTGCTCACCCACACTTTCCTGGCCCTAGTAGAGTTTAAGGATCCCATAGATAGCTCCAAAGTGCCACAGACCATTACCCCAGAGGGAGCCCTCACTGCTTGGAGAGTGATAACTAAGGACAGTAAAGACCCGGGGGGGAATCAGCCCCCACCACTATCTGAAACTTTTGAGGAGAAATTTGCTGAATGGTTGCTGGGAGAGGGAAACTGTGGAGGACTTGAAGAAACTATTCTGCCACCTGGGGTGTTCTCTCCCAACACCCTCTCCTGCTCCAGTGCCCGTAATGGTGGCTGAACCAATGCAGACTCCTATTTCTGCACCTGCCATTAGTCACGACTCTTACCAAGGTTGAGGATCTTCTCTGGCACCTCCCACCCCCCAAGGAGGATGACTGGGAGACCTGGATAGACTGTTGCCCCCAAGTGCTAGAATGGCAATGCTCGGAAGGCGAAAAGCCAAGAGGGTTAGTGAGAGCCTCCGAGGTCCTGCCCTGGCTACCATCCGTGCTAAACGGGCCAGTAACCCTGAAGCGACTGCACAGGCCTATCTTGAGGCCTTGGAGAATGTGTATGAGCCCAGATTCTGATGAGGACCTATGGTGGAGAGTAAGAAATGCACAACAGTACCAAGGGAGTTGTTGTCTGTGTATGTCTCTCGCTGGAAAAATTGTTGCAAGAATGCCTCAGAAAGGGTAGTTTGCCAGCGATTGAACTGGACCGAACCAGACTGGACAGAATCCTTAAGTCTGCCCCTTCTCAGAACTGCTGTTGCTTCAGTTACACCTGGCAAATCGACTGGAATCCCCACCTCCTATGATGAGTTAATGAGAGAAATTCGAGGAGTTGAGAAAAGGCGACTCGGGAGGTACCTGCACCAACAGCTGTGCTACGACCGAGTGACTGAGGGTGACCCATCAAGTGAAGTTCAGGGCAGAGGTTGACAGTCAATGAGTGCTCTGACAAGGAAAAGATATGCCACAATGGGGCAAACTGTTGAGAGAGATCCGGAATTCAAAACAGTCCCTTTATGAAGGCCACGCCTGCAAGTACGGGCCCTGACCTATATCCGACTGCATCTGCTATGGGGTGGGGTACCCACCATGTATCTCCTGCTGATAACAGCTCCAACTCAATTCCTTGACCATGGAAGTGGAGAAACTGACGAGATGTCTCCAAATGCTTATCACGCCGGAGACAGAGATGGCACCCAGGTTTCCAGTTAGTAATACCCCGCCCTGGCTCCCAGTGTGGCGCCGGCCAGCTCAAACTCCAGAAAGTATGTTTTGCTATAATTGTGGGAAGATGGGCACATGAAAGGGAATGCCAGTCCCAAAAGACACTGACAAAGTTGCATATAGGCTACAAGGAGAGCTTGGAGAAGAAATCAGTGGTTAAGAGGTGCACATATGATCCCAGTGAGGGCACCAAAATGCTAATTCACGCCCTTTGTGGCAAGGTCAGTTGCCCAGGCCCCACTACCGCTCTCCAGACTGGTCCAGAATAGTGGGTCCTCCATGGAGACCACTGTAAAGGTGAATGGAGTGTCTACAAGAGCTGTATTAGACAGTGGCTCCCAAGTGACAATTATGTTCCAGGATTGGTATCAGAAGCATTTGTCAGACGTACCCTTACAACCATTAGAAGGACTGCATGTATGGGGGTTAATGAGAAGGCCTACCCCTATTCCGGTATATCCGAATTTGGCTGTCTTTCCCCACCTCCGTGGCTGGAGTGGCCGAACAAGTAGAGACCCTAGCCTTAGTGTGTCCCCACTGGACTGTATGATGGTGTCCTTTGTTGATTGGAACAAATGCTCATATGTTCGGAAGGCTGGCACAGTTGTGTTATGAAAACAGGGTCAAAGACTAGTAGAGCTTTAAGAGTTCGGCTTTAATTAAGAAGGCCTATGAGGCACAGAGAGATGCTGAAAAACAGAACCAGAGGAACGGTCGGAATTGTATGGAAGAAGGATCCTGAGTCTCTGATCCTGGCGCTAAATGCCCAGTGTACCTTACAGGAGAGGTCCGTATCAGAAAGGATGTTAAGAATAAAATATTAATGTTGGATGCACCAGGCGATGGAAAATTGCCAGAGGGACTGCTGGTCAAGCTTAGTATTTTGCCGCTAGAGCCCATGCTTATGCCAGAAGGGTAATGGTCCAAGTTCATAATGTGTCTGAAAGAGACATTCGAGTAAACAGAGGTTGCATCCTGGCTAATGTGCATTGTGCAGACACTGCAGTGCTACCCAGCAGCAAGAGTTCAAGGAAGAATGACAGAGTAACGCCTGACTTGTTTGATTTCGGCGACTCCCGCTGCCAGCTGAATGGAAAGTGAGGATCAGTGAGAAGCTTGCCCAGAGAGACCAGGTGTTTCTTTAAAGGAATGGGATGTAGGATGCGTGCAGGAGCTGAGCACAATATCCGCTGCATGACGAAAGACCATTTCGTGAGAGGTCTCGACGCCTGGCACCTGCTGACATAGATGATGTGAGACGGCATCTGCAAGAGATGTTAGCTGCTGGTGTAATACAAGAATCCAGAAGCCCTTATGCTTCCCCATTGTGGTAGTGAGGAAAAGAATGGAACAGTAAGGATGTGTGTGGATTATCGCATCTTAAACCGCGGACTATCCCCGATCAGTACACAATGCCCCGCATTCAGGATGCCTTGGACTGCCTAAACGGGAGCAAGTGGTTCTCTGTGCTGGATCTCCGCAGTGGGTACTACCAGATCCCGATGGCCCCAGAGGACCGTGAGAAGACTGCCTTTATCTGTCCGCTGGCTTTATGAATTCATGAGATGCCTCTAGGATTTCAGGTGCCCCAGCCACTTTTCAACGATTGATGGAGCGTGCAGTGGGGACATGAACTTACTAGAGTGCCTGGTATACCTAGATGACGTTATTGTGTTTGGCAGCTCACTGGAGGAACATGAAAGCAGATTATTTAAGGTATTGGACCGACTGGAGGACTTTGGCCTTAAACTGTCCATTGATAAGTGTCAATTCTTCAAACATCAGTAAAGTATGTGGGACACATAGTATCCACGAGGAATAGAGACCGACCAAGTAAAGTTGAGGCTTTGACCACCTGGCCACAGCCCAAAAATCTAAAAGAACTGCAAAGATTCCTGGGATTCTGTGGTTATTATCGGCGCTTCATCAAGGACTATTCAAGAGTGATCCGCCTTTACTTAACCTTACTCAAGGGTATCCCCAACCCAAAAAATACCAAAAGTCAGCGTCCTCAAGACTGAAAGAGTGTATTTTCATCCAAGTGAAGTATTTGGGGCCCGCTGGACTCTTGATTGTGAGACTGCTTTTCATGAGATCATATATCAACTTACCCATGCTCCAGTGCTGGCCTATGCCGATCCAAGAAAACCACGCCCTGCACACTGATGCTAGCTTGCAAGGGTTGGGGCTGTGTTGTACCAAGAGCACGAGAATGGCCTGAGACCAGTGGCCTTTGCCAGTGAGCTGACCCCATCCGAAAAGAACTATCCTGTACATAAGTTAGAGTTCTAGCTTTGAAGTGGGCTATTGTTGACCAATTCCATGAGTACTTGTGATGGGGCTAAAATACTAGTAAAACTGACAATAATCCTTTGACCTATGTGCAGACCTCAGCTAAGTTGGATGCCACTGGCCATAGGTGGCTTTCTGCATTATCTACATATGACTATGCTCTCGAATACCGAGCAGGTCTGAACCACATAGATGCTGATGCTCTCTCCCGGAGGCCTGTTCCCCAGAATGATTGGGTCCGATTGGCAGAACCTGACATTCGGGCACTCTGCCGGAAGTTTGACAGGGAGGAACAAAAGTCCACGGACGCAGTGGACTGCATGGTGGATTGCTTGGGAGCCTCTGAGAATTGCATACCTGCTGCTTATTGCCACTTTTCTGCAATAGACATTGGTGCACTGCCTCAGCTGGACAATGACAGTATTCGTCGGGCTCAATCCGCGATCCCATGATCAAAGCAGCTTTAGAAGCCCTCACGCAGGAAAAGATGTGTCCAAATTACGTTCCACTGATTTGAGAACTGCACTGTTATACAAAGAAGGTCCTAAGTTGAAACTGATCAATAAACTGTTATACAGAGAAACAGTAGACAGAGGGGACAAGTAGACAAACAACAACTAGTGCTGCCCACTGCCTTCGAGACTCAGTACTGAGGTCCTTGCACAACCACATGGGCACCTTGGTATAGACAGAACACTTGACTTGATGAGATCCAGATTCTATTGGCCTAAGATGGGGCTGATGTGGAGCAACACATTTCAACTTGTAGTCGCTGCTTACAGAGAAAGCTTTGCCCAGAGGGCTGCCCTCTGTTAACATCACCACCAGTGCACCCATGGAGCTGGTCTGTATTGATTTTCTGAGTTTGGAGTCAGATCAAAGAAATATCAGTAATGTGCTGGTGGTCACTGACCATTTCACGAGATATGCCCAAGCTTTCCCACCAAAGACCAGAAAGCATCCATCAGGCCAAAGTACTTGTAGAAAACTTTTTTTCACTATGGGGCTCCACAAAGAATCCATTCTGATCAAGGGGAGACTTTGAGAGTCGCTCTGATCAAAGAGATGCTTTCTCTGTGGGGAGTGCGAAGTCCAGAACCACTCCTTACCACCCAGGGGACCCACAGCCTGAGCGTTTCAACCGCACTTTGCTAGATATGCTAGGCACCCTGCACTCAAAGGACAAGCCTAGATGGAGCTAACAAATTAGCACCCTGGTACATGCTTATAACTGCACCAAAGTGATGCCACTGATTCTCCCCCACCCCTGATGTTTGGAAGAGAAGCTCGACTACCAGTAGATGTGTGTTTGGGGTCTCTCCTGATGGGGTTCAAGCTGACAACTATTTACAGTATGTGCAAAGATAAAGGCCCAGCTAACTCATGCGTACCAACTGGCTCAAACCATGGCTGCCAAAAGAAATCTGCCAACAAAGAAAGGTATGATAAAGGTGAAAGCACAGGAACTCCAGGAGGGAGATCGGTATTGCTAAGAAATCTGGGACTGCATGGCAAAGCACAAGATTGCTGACAGATGGCACCATCTCCTCACATTGTAGTGGGCAAACTAGATGATCTGCCAGTGTACAAAGTAAGGCCTGAGAATAATTCAAAGATGTAAAACAATGCATAGAAATCATTTACGCCCATTGGACAAATTCTGATTGAGTCTGAGCCCCAGAAGATGCCCTCTGGACCAGTGACTAGAGCTGCTGCTAAGAAAAGATCAAGAAAGTCTGCACCTACAGAAGCAAAGTTAAAGTGTTCCCCTCCACAAGTCCCAGTTGAGCATGACTGTCAGTCCATATCAGAAGAAAGTGAGAGTGACTTTGAATACTATCCTTCTTACGAACTGAGTCAATTGTTTCGGGCAATCCCTAGTCAATACTGGAGACAAAGCTGGGCCTTCTGGACTGTCTAAGCCCCAGCTTCATCCCTGGAGCCAATGCTCCCAGAAAGTGAAGTGCAAAGCATCAGATCAGATGAAATGGAATCATTGTGCATGGTTGAACTGTTTGAGCTTTCAGGAGGAAATGATAGATTGGGGCAGACTGGTGATACACCCGAACAAGAAGAGTATTTTGAGTGCCCTGACAGTCCACTGCCAGTGTCCGAAAGCTCTCCATGCGAGCCAAATGTTGTGGACTCAGAAACTGTAACTCCTGGAGCTGAAAGTGCCCAAGTTCTAGCCTCTACCCCATGGAGACTCCCTGACAAGTGAGGACAATGCTGAAAATGAGGCTCAGAGTGCAGAGACTATAACAGTTCCCCTAGAAAGACTGGTCGAGCTGTAAAGCCTGTGGTGCACCTCAGTTATGATTCACTTGGGAGGCCTGTGGACTTGCCTCTCAATGTTGTCCATAAAGGAGTGTATGTGTCCCCGAGCTCATTGCCCAAACTGAGCATCAGTGCTAACTCCAAGTTACTTGTGTTGCCTCTCTAGTATGGTGCCTTGCCCCATCCAGCCCCAAGGTAACTGATAGGAAGGGCCCTCTCTTCAGGTTTCATGTACAAGAGATAATAACTTGAGTTATGGTACAATGTGTATGTAATACTGTGTAAAGAGTGACGTACTGCAATGTTTCAGAAATGTGTTCTTGGTAAAATGATATATTGACTGATGATTACATGTGCGAGCCTAATGCAAATGTATATGGTTGCAGTTGAAACTTATGGGGGTACTTGCTTGACGCGGACGTCAAGCTTTCCCAGGCCAGGAAGGGTGTAACCCCCCTGCAAATGGGGGTTCCCAAAAGACTTCCAGGAGCTTGCTTGAATGCTCCAAGCCTGAATGGTGTTTGGCATTTAAGCCATTTATCAGTGAGTGTTTTTAGAGCCTCTGGTACTGTCTCTTTAAGAGCTGTCTGCTTGCAGACATAATTAGTTTGTATGGGGGACTGTGTGCTTCTCTGAGTACCACTCGAGCTGCTGCCAATTCACTTCATTTTGCAGTCACTAGGAGTGCAAAGGGAACCTATCTGAAAGATGTAACTGTTTGCCAGAAATTATTTAGAGTAATAATGAAATTACAGTTTGTCTAACCTGCTTTCTTTGCAGTCAGAACTGTGTCTGCTAGTTCCCCATTCTAGTTTTGAACTGCTGAACTGGACCAATCAAGTGTGGGTAAGCTAGCTCTAAAATGGTGCCTTGGACGAATCAGAACTTGGACTCATAATCTGAGCCAGCCACAAGAGGATTGTATGGGCAGTGACTCTGGGAGATGTAGTTTAGACTTCAGTGCCTTTTGGACCAACAGCAGCAGTCTATTGTGAGTGACAGCCAATCCAGTCAAGAACTGGGAGGAACTCAAAGAAATGCCGGTTTTGTCGGTTGGAGTTTGAGTTGAGCTTTGGCAGTGAAGAAGGAAGGAGCCCTGTGCTTTTCAGTGTGCAGTTTTAGTCAAAAACGTGTGTAAGGCCCAGAGTTCCGTCTGCAGCTTGTTAGGACTGAATCGTCCTGTGAAAAGAATCAAAGGATCTCTGAAGAGTAGAAACCAGGCTCACCCTGTAGAAGACTGGAAGAATTGCTGAAAATTGCACTCGGTCTGTCAGGAACTGAATCTGCTGTGTGTTCTCCGGGTATTGTGCAGTAATTGCGTTCGGGATACAGATGCAGCCTGCCTGGTATAGTGCTTTCTTTTATATAAATGTGTGAAGAGGTTTGTGTACCTCAAGTGAGCCCTACTGACATTGAAGGACCCTATCTTATTTGGAGGTCGTGAGTACTAATTCAGAATTCGCTCCCTGTTGAATTGCCACATTAAATCCAAATGGAATTACTGTACTGCTGACTGTTTAATTCTCCTTTTCTCTGTGTGAAAGGGCCCTACCAGCTGCCACGGTTTGGACTAGCCACTAGGGCTTGGGTACCCAGGGACAGTAACTGATAGGGATAGGCCTGTGCACAGAGCCATAGGTAGATTATTAGAGTGATAAGCTAATTAACCTGATTTCCCCCTGTCCTTGTTATATCCCCCTAAATAAATCAGAGCTGCTTGTTTCAGCAAAGTTATACTGCCTGAGGTATTTGTCTATGTTAAAGTACTGTACTGTGATTGTTGCACTGTATCTCATTTCACAGGAGGTCCCAGTGCGGAACCAGACCTGGGGGTAGTGTATACTGTGAAGGTAATTCTGATATATTGTGTGGGCCACTAGTGGGAAGAAAGGGGGGTTGCAGTGTCCCAGAGGGCTGTGACCAAGTTAGTTTAACTATTGCAAACCCTGACCTCTGGGTGGAGGCACCCGCCATTGGATCCAGGCCCCTCAACCTGTTAGTGGCAAATCAGGCAGGGGTAGTAGCCCCTGGGATAGCGCCATCTAGGGGTTACAATTGCATTAAGGGTGTGCGTTGCACAGTTTTTACGCACATGTGTGACTTCACCAATTTTGTTATATTTTCACTGCAGATTTTCAGCATTGCCATTTTTTTACACCTCCTTATGAACAGTACAGCCGTCATTTTTTACATCCTGTTTGAAATGTGTTTTCGCACCTGTGGTGCCAAATGACACAGTCACTGTGCAAAATCACCTTTTGGCTAACAAACTGATAGTGTCACTGTTCATGTGGTGAAGTCACAAAAAGCCCATGTTGAAAACATGGAGTGAAAATACCAAGAGAATCGCCCAGGGCATTAGGGTTTCCGACCATAATGCCCTACCCTGTAGGGACTGACAGGCGTCAGGGGTGTGACTTGGGATTATCAACAGTAATGCTCACACCATTCCACCCCCACCCCCTCCCTGGCCGGTGACAGGCATTGAGGTGTGTCTTGGACTCTTTGGCCCTGAACTTCACCCCATTCTCTTATATACTGCACCCATTTCAGCATATTTCCTTATATAATGGGGGTGAGCGTAAAGCCTGCACACCCCAAGGCACACCTCGACACTTGCCGGTGTTTGCAGGGTACGGTGAGGTGAAATGGCATGAGCGTTATGGGCAACGACCCAAAGGCACACCCCAGTGCCTGTCCATCTCTGCAGGGTGGGGGTGGGTTGGCGTCACTTCAATACTTCACTGCCATTCCTATTCTGCATCTGTCTAACTCCTGCACTTCCAATGATGATGCCAGCAAGCAAACATTCGACATTGACAAATGCTTGTTATTTAATGTGTGGATGCAGTTTAAGAATGGGAAGATGTTCTTGGAATGATTTCTCCATGTGAGAACATACTGTTTCACATAGTTCTTTAAAAAGTCTTCATGGCAGAAGGGTCATGCTCTATAATGTTTAACAGAGAAAAAAAGTACATTAGTAAGAGAATTTATTTTCATTCAGAGCCTTCCTTTTCTTATATGTGAGGGAGAGGAGAGATAGAGTTAAACAGAAACATGGGAAGGTGATGTGGGAAACAAAAAACACTAACCCCTCTCCTCCATACATGTAGCAACAAATGCAACCACAGTGCTTGCTCCCATGACCTACTGTAGCAGACCATTCCATGCATCCACTACCATCTCTGTGAAGAAAAACATCTTCACATTCCCTCTTAGCCTGCCACTTTCCAATTTCAAGTCATACCCCCTTGTTGTCGTACTCCTCCTTTATTGGAAGATGTCTCCCCCAGCACATTGTTTATACCCTTGAGGCACTTGAATGCCTCTATCATGTCTCCTCTCTACCTCCTGTCCCTTAGCTAGTACATATTGAAGTCCCTTAATCTCTGTTTGTAGGTTTTGTGGTACAAGCCCTGCACCATGTTAGTCGCCCTTCTCTGGATCATCTCCAGCCTGTTTATGTCCTTTCGAAGGTGCTGCCTCCAGAACTGCACACAGTACTGCATCTGAGGCCTGACCAGGGTCTTATATAACTGCATCACTCTCTCCCTCCTTCTGCTGGTGATACCCCGCCTATGCACCCCAGCATGCCAGTGGCCCTCCCCTCTGCCTTTGTACCCTGCTTTGACATTTTCAGGTCATCTGAAATGATAACCGTCAGGTCCCTTTGTTCCTAGGTGACTGCCAGCAACTCCCCGCCCATCCTGTAGCTTTCCCCAGGGTTTCTATGCCCCTATTTCCCATCTTCTGTTAGTGATACCTCTGCCTATGCACCCCAGCATGTCACCAGCTCCATCCAGTGGCTCTCCCCAGGGTTCCCTCTTCTCAGGTGCATTATTTTGCACTTCTTTGCATTGAACCTCAGTTGCTTCTCTTCAGACCATTTTTCAAGTCTCACTTGGTTCCTCCTCATTTTTTCCACTCCTTCTGCAGTATCCACTCTGTTACAGATCTTGGTGTCCTCTGCAGACAGACCTTTCTTTATAGGTCTTCCGCAATGTCACTAATGAAGACATTGAACAGGACTGGTCCCGGGACTGATCCCAGAGGTACGTGCTGGTCACTCCCCTCTCCCAGGACTGGATCCCATTTACCACCCACTGCCTTGCTTGCTGTCACCACCTCTTATGACACACTGTTCTATGTGACCATCACCCTCTCTGTGAAGAGAACTTCTCTCACATTTCCTCTAAATCTACCCCCGTCTAATTTCATTTCATGCACCCTCATTTTTGTATGCCTTCTTCATTGGAAGATGTCTGCCCCTGCACCATGTTTATGCCCCTGAGGTACTTGAACATATCTATCATGTTCCCCCGCTCCCTCCTTTCCTCCAATGAGTACCTACTGAGGTCCTTTAATCTCTCCTGATATGTTCTATGTTTCAAGCCATGTACCATCTTGGTTGCCCTTCTGTGGATGCCTCCACCCTGTCAATGTCCTTGTGCAGTTGCAGCCTCCAGAATTGCACACAGTGCTGTAGGTGAGGCCTCACTAATGAATAATACAATGGCATCATCACCTCTCACCTTCTGCTAGTGATACCTCTGCCTATGTACCCCAGCATGCCACTGGCCCTCCTTGCAACATCTGTGCTCTGTTTTGACACCTTTAGGTCATCAAAACTGATAACTCCTAGGTCCCTTTCTTCCTTGGTGATCGTCAGCACCTCCCCCACCCATCCTGTTGCTCTCCTCAAGGTTCCCTCTTTCCAGGTGCATTATTTTGTACTTCTTTGCATTGAACCTCAGTTGCCATTCCTCAAATCATTTTTAAAGACTCTCCACGTCCCTGCTTAGTCTCTCCACACCTTCTGGAGTATTCACTCTGTTACAGATGTTGGTGTCATCTGCAAACAGGCAGACCTTTCCTTCTAGCCCTTCCTCAATGTCTGTAATGAAGACATTGAACAGGACTGGTCCTAGGACTGATCCTTAAGGTACCCCACTGGTCACCCCCCCGGTCCTTGGATTGGATCCCATTACCACCACCCTCTGCCTCCTGTCTATCAGCTTGTGCCCCATGGCCAGACTACCCATCCTGTTAATCAGCCTTCTATGTTGGATGATGCTGAAGGATTTTCTGAAATCAAAGTAGGTGATATCCACTGCCCTCCCTGATTTACTTCTGCATTAGGATTTCCAACCCCCTGACTTCCGGTGCAGCTTCTGGTTATATGGCAGCTTAGCTCATGAGCTCCTTACCCGCTCCCCTGATTTAAACCTTTAAAATAGCCACAATATTCATAAAAACACCTACTTTAATATCTGGAGTACATGACTTCTGGTAAACATCGTGGGGGCATCAACAGGTTTGCGGCATTACAACCAGACTCCGAGATCTCTGTGGGAGACGCGATCGACTCGGGGGAGGGGGCCTCTGCGCTTTCCTCCCGGGCCACACAATCTAAAGTTTGAGGAAAGTATAGGCCCAAGGCACAGCAAGCTAATAAGATGAACACCAAGCTCGACAAAATATTACCAGAACTCCAAGAATTTAAATCAGACTTTGATCAATTTAAACAAACCCAGGAATCCTTTCAAAGGGACCTCACAGATCTGCACTCTAAAGTATCCACCCTGGAGCAAAACATACCGGAGCAAGCCTCAACTACCTCACAGCTTCAAAACACACTTAACCAGGTAGCCTACCTCTGCTAACCTAACGGCAGAAACGTCAGGAGGATCGGAGAACGCAATCACCTCAACAACCTACAACTCTATGGGGTCCCCGAAAACAGCGAGGGAACAGACCTTCAAATGTTCGCAGAAACACTGCTATCAGAAGTTCTCGAAATGGACATAGAATTTAATTTTGTAATAGAAAGGATTCATAGGGCCTTGGGCCCAAAACCTACACAACCATCAGCTCGACCTAGACCAATAATCATCAGATTCCTCCGGTTCCAGACAAAAGAACGTATACTGAAACAGGCTTGGGCTAAATCTCAAATTGATTGGGGGAATACACGTATATTTCTGGATAACGATTATGCCCCAGCCATGATGCAGAGGAGGCGGGCATACATTCCTCTATAGTATCAGTGACAGAAAAATTAGGATAATTTGTGGACTTCTTAAAAAGAAAACTTACGGCATACACTAAGACAACACTCATATTATTTCTAAATTGGAAAACTTAAAATGGAAGGATGGTATGACATGGGTCACAATAGATGCTGAGTCACTGTACACTCGTATCCATCACACTGAGGGGATTAATGCTTGTAAATATTTACTGGAAAAGGGAATAAACATAGACAACATACCTGTGGACTTTATTTTAAAGACCTTACAGTTTATCTTGACACATAATCTCTTTGAATTCCTGGGAAATAACTACCTACAAACATGTGGCACAGCAATGGGGGCCTCTATGGCACCCTCATATGCCAATTTATTTCTAGGAAAATGGGAGGAATTGAAAGTGTTTCAGGAGGTAAACCCATATCTAAAACATACTGCATTCTGGACACGCTTTATAGATGATATCTTATGTGTATGGGATGGTGAGGTGTTGAAAATACAAAAATGTGTTGATTGGCTGAACAACAATGAAATAAACATGAGTTTTATTTCTAAATAGGACCCAAACAAGATAGGATTTTTGGATTTAGAAATTGTGAGACCTTCTGAACCTGGTGGTAAAACTGTAACAAAATGTTAAGAAAACAAACTACTAACAACAGTTTACTAAAACTGACAGTGCACACCCCAAGAATCTTAAGGAATCTATTCCCTATGGACAGTTTCTTCGTTTGAGAAGGAACTGCACTGAGGAAAGAGATTTCCAGAAGCAAGCAGAAGAACTACAAATACGCTTTAGGAATAGGGATTATGAGGACAATTTATTGACAACAGCATTTAACAAAGCACTGATGAAAAATAGGCAAGAACTAATAAATAATTCGATGGATACCCCATGTTCTATCTCCCCACCCCCATTACCACATGAAAACCCCCCAGTGACCTTTGTAACTGAATTTAACAACTGGGCAGGCCAACTTGGCAACATTATATACAGAAATTGGTATTTACTTCATTCTGACCCTAAACTGGGGAGGGTAGTAGGGGAAAAACCAAGAATTACTTTTTCTAGAGGGCCAAATCTTAAGGACAAATTGGTCCACAGTAGAATTGAGGAACCGTTGAAAGAAATGTGGCTGGGTACCAAACCGAAAGGAAACCACAAATGCAAGAGATGTAATGTATGTAAATATTACATCGTTGACTCTAGATTTGAACATCCACATGATGGTGAAATGCATGAAATCACTGATTTCATTAATTGTGATACTACATTTGTGGTTTATGCTCTTTGGTGTGATTGTAAACAAGTGTATGTTGGTCACACTACAAGAGCCTTGAAGGTGAGGACACAGGAGCATGTCCGGAATATAATAAATGGTAAGTTGGATACCCCAGTTGGAGAACATTTTCTGAAGAAACATGGCAGTGACCCAAGGAATTTAAATTTCATGGGTTTAGAGTGGCAACCCCCTCAGAAGTTTGGTGATGATAGAGTGAATGAGTTACTCAAGAAAGAAAGTAAATGGATATATAAACTTAAGACAGTAAAACCTGAGGGACTAAATGAACAGTGGGATTTGAAACCCTTTCTTAGGGATAGGAGAAAATGAAAATAAAATAAACTGAATATTAAATAAAAATGTTTGAAATTTTGTGAAAACTATATTTAAACATTCATGTCTTTTGTTTTTGTTCCAGATTCCATCCGGATGTTGTTCAAATGGATCCCTGCCCTAATGGTATCCCTTCTCCCTACCAGGCTTGAAGTGGACTTGGGTGATCATTAAAATGACATCTATCATTTCACCCTCATATCATGTTCCATCATAATGTGTGAGTGTTGTCTCTTTTGTTTCATCTCGTGTTCTTTCCTCCATTGAACTGTCATTTGTCTGCCATCTAGTGGATGTTTTAGATATTTCATGCTCCGTTTTTTCTGAACACATAGGCATTTCACTCATTCTATCTTATGTGCCTCTTTATTCGGAATCTTTTCTGAAAAATAAACTAAAGAAAGATAAGTTACCTAAAATAGGATGTTTAAATTCAGAGTTGCATATTAGGTTATTAAGAATAAGTATGACAATACTTTTTAGCAGCCCATTGAGTCTGTGAGATTATTTGGTTATTTAAAAAATCATTTTCTGTCTACTATATGTAGATAAGAATTACCCCCCTTGTGTACAAAAAATAATAAAAATAATACTTGGATTGTAACCAATTTAAATAAATGGATAAATGAACAAAATAATAAAGGGGATTTAAAAGAGTAAACTAGAAATACATGTAGTGGGATAAGTTGCTAAGGTGATTTATACACTTTTTTGCTGTACAATATGTATGTTTATATATGTATTATTTGAATGCACAGAGATCTTTTTAGTATAAATATATTTTTGTACTGACTGGCATTCTCTCTGATGGGGCAGGATTTGTTGGATATGTATGTGCCTTTCTCATGATTTGCACTGTTGAATTGTCCCATTAAGATGATGTCGCTACTTAGTTTGTATTTAAACACCTTGTAAGAATAGTCCTGCCATACCACTTTTGAAGGCGTGAGCTGAAGCGCAGGGGTCTTGGATCTGTCTTTTTGGAATAAACAAGCATAACTAACTTCCCGCTTCCGAGTGCTCATTCATTTGCATTCATTTAACTTTTGAGGCTTGCACCTCACGTAGTGAGCACCTGCTCGTGCAGTTTGCACAGTCTTCATTTTGTCTTTCATTACAATGCAGAGGAGGCGGGCATACACTCCTCTTTTCCCAGTCTTGAGGCAACAAAGCTCACATTTCGAACCCCTTATCCTAGCAAGCTGGGGATTCAGTTTTCTTCAGGGCAGCAGACCTACGACAGTGCTGAGGATGCTTGTGCAGACCTAAAGAAACGAGGCCTTCTGCTTCCAACTTTAGCTCGGCTGCCCAGAGAACTTCTTCTGATCGGGGCCCTACCAGAGTGGCTTCTTCTCAAGTGCAGCTAGATCAACAAGTCACAATAGACTCCATCAAACAGATGCTGGCATAATTCTCCAGGCAGCCCAACTGAGGCCTTTCTTGAATCAAGATCCTGGGCTCGCAGTGAGTACTAAGGTGGGAGATTGGTGGGGGACCAGGGGATGGCCCAGCTAGTGTGCTTGTCTTTGGGGTGCTTGAGGGAGATGCCTGGGAGTTGGCTTGCAGAGGGGTTGGGGTACCGGGGTCGGACAGCAGCACCAGGATGGAAGGGGGACGGTGAGTGGGGGTGGCTGCAGTAGCAGGCCTACTCATCCTACAAGGGTCTGAGAGTGCGGACGGGGAGGTGCATATTCCAATTCCCACAAAAGTGAAACTGGTAATGGGTCCTTTGAGTGGGCAGTTAGCCGTCGGATCGTCTGTAGCAGGAGGATATTGGCCTTACCTCAGAACAGATCTGCCACATTAAAGAGTCTCTCTCATTAAACTTAGTCCCCATTAAATAGTGGCTTTCAGGGGTTCCCCTGCTTGGGAGGGGGGCCGGCAGGTCTTGGTCGGACGTCTCCTGCCTGATGGGCCGGTGTGCCCCCCTAGGCCTGGGACTACACCCCTCCAAATTAAATCGTGGCACGCTCTCCTGCATCAACCCGCTAAATAGGGTGCAGTTATAAGGTCTCCTCGGCTCCAGATGGCCTGGTGGCACTGGTACGCTTTAAGCATAATGGGACCCTTGGATGAATCAGGACCTGTGTGGTCTGGAGATTGCATATGGCACTTCTAGTTGACATGGGGATTTGCACTGTCTGCACTTCGCCGCCTCCCCCCCCCCCGGTGAGGTCCCTTTACTGGGTGCCCTAGACTTTATCAGAATCATCCCTGGTCTTGGGAAGTTATTAGAGGTGCTGCTGGATCCAGATGGCTATGGGCCCTGTTTCTCCCTTGGCCTCCCCCCCATGGGCATCCTCCCTCTTTTCCCTTTCAATGTGCAGGTGGGCTAGGTGCTCCTGGAGCCCTCATTCTCCTGCTGGCTCTCAACTGCTTACCGGAACCATCCCTTTCTCACTATGTCTGTGAATTTTCAGCAGAGA
Source organism: Neoceratodus forsteri (assembly GCA_016271365.2). Taxonomy (NCBI): domain Eukaryota; kingdom Metazoa; phylum Chordata; order Ceratodontiformes; family Ceratodontidae; genus Neoceratodus; species Neoceratodus forsteri. Next base: position 213,894,274 of record JADMNL010000026.1, on the reverse strand, counting down.
ATTTATCCTGGGACTTGCATTGCCTACAATTTGTGGACTAGCCTTTCATATTTAGTATGCTTGGGGTTACCCTACACTGAGAGGAAGTTTGCATGGATTATTGCATTGGACTCTGTGTTTACTCCGTATGTTTTGTGGCGGGGGGGGGTTGGGGTATGCCTCTAGGGACTGGCGCTCCCCACATATCATATTAGCCACCTTAAATATGGTATTATCAATACTCCCAGGTGGATCCACAATAAACTATCTTCTCCCCTCCCCTCTGTTATACATCAGGAGGGGTGGGCTATTGACTCCCATGCCATATGTAAATCAGGCTTTAATGGAACTGCACCTTTTTGCTCTAATTCATACCCCTCCCCTATCCTCCCTTTTTTTTATTTTTCAGCCCCTCAGGTTATTGTTTTTCCTTTTCTTAGTCCTTTCCCCTCCCGAAGTTAGGGGCAAGAGTTTCCCCAGGATTCCATATCACTTAGTTGAAAGGGTGCCCACCTTTGGACAGTCAGTAGACCTGTCCTCACTGCGCATTCTACACGAATGCGTGTTGATGGAAGTCAAGGATAACCCTCTTTTTGAGAGTTTGTACATAGTTCTCACCCCCTTGTATTTCCTTGTGGAGATATTCTGTATTGTAATTAGCACCTTAGCTAAGCCCAGTTGGCCTATTAGTTTTCCCACAGTTTTTACTGTAAAGTCTTTTGTTTTTTTGTTCACTGCATTGGTTACAGAGCATCAAGTTACTGTAAAATTTCCAGCTGGCAAATCTTTTCTATTCCAGGAAATCAAAACGAATGATGTCTTAGACCTTATGGGGTGGGGCTTGGGGATGTGAAATGTACTCAGATAAGTTTAGTTATGCAGGGACCCTTTAAAATTATTTCTCACAATGTAAATGGGCTGGCCGGCCCCATAAAGAGGTACCGAACAATTTGTGCACTTAAAAAATTGAACCCCGATGTCCTTTTACTACAGGAGACTCACCTCTTTTCAGTTGAGCACCACAAATTTCTCAAATTCAGCTTTTCAGACTTGGTTGAATCCTCTTATCAGAGAGGTAAAAGGAGAGGGGCGGTGATCCTAATCCCGAGACATTCCCAGTTACAAATACTTGATCAATATTCTGATAGAGATGGCAGGCTGGCGTTGGCCGTGGTTAAACTAAATCAGCAGATTCTGACATTGTGCAGCATTTACATCCCCCCATGCTCTGACACCTCCACTACCCAACATCTAATAGATGTTATCCTAGGGAGACAACAAGGTATTTTGATATTAGGAGGTGATCTTAACTGCCACCTTAACCCCTCGCTTAACTCGTCCACTGCGCGCCTGTCCCCACAGTCCTCAGAACAAAAACATATTCGGCGTTTGCTCCGAGATGTGAGCCTGGTGGATGTGTGGAGACAGCTCCATCCTCTACAAAGGAAATTTACCTATTACTCTAATGCTTTAAACATTATTCCAGACTTGATTACTTTTGTATAGGAAGGGAGTATTTGGATCAGGTTTGGTCAGCAGATAACCTTAATATCTGTCTGTCTGATCATGCCCCCATTGTTCTAGAACTTAATATTCAAAAAGAAAGGAAAAACGTACAATGGAGATTTAATCTGTCCCTATTGAGGGACAGGAAATTTAAAGACCTCCTGGAAACACAAATACCGGAAACTATCCAAGATAATGCCTCTACCCAGATATCCTCTCAGACTTTATGGGATACGATTAAAGTTGTGCTCAGAGGTCATATCATAGCATATGCTACCCATAAGAAAAAACAGGCTGAGTCTAGCCTGCAGGCCTTGCAGGAGAAACTTAGCTTTCTCCAGGAGGCTCACATGCAAGGAGATTCTGATCTCCTTCCTTTAATCTCCCAGACACAGGCTGAGATCCAACGGCTGTTGACAGCCAAACCTGAACAAACTTTGGCCTGGTTAAGGCAGCAGTATTATGAGGGTGGTGCCCGGGCCTCCAGACTTCTGGCCTACTGTCTCAGAAATCAAATACAACAATGCACTATTTCTAAAATCAAGGACCCCATTTCTGGACAGATGTGAGACTCCACTCAACATATCCTTGATGCATTTAAGAAATACTGTCAGTCCCTCTACTGTTCCCCGACGGAGTCTGCTCCACATAAAATACTGAACTTTCTTTCTCAGATCTGCCTTCCTGCTCTTTCTGCCTCCCAACAGGCACAGATAGCATCCCCGATCTTTGAACTGGAGCTCCAAAAAGCCATTAAAGAACTCAAGAATGGTAAAGTTCCTGGTCCAGACAGCTTTGGAGATGACTTTATAAAGATGCCTGGAATTTAGTACAGACTCCCCTTCTGTAGGCCTTACAGGCCAGCCATCTCACCTCCTCCTTCCCTATATCATAGAAACAAGCTACAATCTCTGTAATTTTGAAACCCCAGAAACCCTCACACCTGTGTGAATCTTATCGTCCTATATCAGTACTCAACCAAGACTACAAGATTTGCACAAGTATTTTAGCCCATAGACTTGATCTCATCCTTCCTTCTTTAATCCATTCTGATCAGTCTGGGTTTATTAAATGCAGACAGACAATGGGTAATATAAAACGTACCCTATATCTTATTGATCATGCCCAATCCACAACCCCCCCCCTTTTAATACTCAGTCTTGACGTTCAAAAGGCCTTTGATATGGTCTCTTGATGGTTTCTACAGGCTACCCTTAAAAAATTCAACTTCCCCGAGTTATTTATGACAGCCATAAGGGGTACATATTCTGGCCCGGAGGCAGTCATGAGACTGAATGGATCACATTCTGATCATTTTCCCTTATTCAGGGGCACTCGCCAGGGTTGTCCCCTTTCCCCATATTTGTTTACCCTTTTTGTGGAGCCCATAGCCCAACTACTCAGACAAACTCCTAATCTTCATGGGTACAGAGTCTCAGAATTTTCTTATCATAAACTAGCATATTATGCTGATGACCTCCTTCTCTATATCACTTGTTCTGATGAATCATTACAAACCCTAACTACACTCCTAAAGGAAATAGAAACCCTCACAGGTTATATCATTAATCCAAATGTAACCCCTAGATGGCGCTATCCCAGGGGCTACTACCCCTGCCTGATTTGCCACTAACAGGTTGAGGGGCCTGGATCCAATGGCGGGTGCCTCCACCCAGAGGTCAGGGTTTGCAATAGTTAAACTAACTTGGTCACAGCCCTCTGGGACACTGCAACCCCCCTTTCTTCCCACTAGTGGCCCACACAATATATCAGAATTACCTCTCACAGTATACACTTACCCCCAGGTCTGGTTCCGCACTGGGACCTCCTGTGAAATGAGATACAGTGCAACAATCACAGTACAGTACTTTAACATAGACAAATACCTCAGGCAGTATAACTTTGCTGAAACAAGCAGCTCTGATTTATTTGGGGATATAACAAGGACAGGGGACATCAGGTTAATTAGCTTATCACTCTAATAATCTACCTATGGCTCTGTGCACAGGCCTATCCTATCAGTTACTGTCCCTGGGTACCCAAGCCCTAGTGGCTAGTCCAAACCGTGGCAGCTGGTGGGGGCCCTTTCACACAGAGAAAAGGAGAATTAAACAGTCAGCAGTACAGTAATTCCATTTGGATTTAATGTGGCAATTCAACAGGGACGACCCTGAATTAGTACTCACGACCTCCAAATAAGATAGGGTCCTTCAATGTCAGCAGGGCTCACTTGAGGTACACAAACCTCTTCACACATCCATATAAAAGAAAGCACTATACCAGGCAGGCTGCATCTGTATCCCGATCGCAATTACTGCACAATACCGGGAGAACACACAGCAGATTCAGTTCCTGACAGACCGAGGTAATTTTCAGCAATTCTTCCAGTCTGCTACAGGGTGAGCCTGGTTTCTACTCTTCAGAGATCCTTTGATTCTTTTCACAGGACGATTCAGTCCTAACAAGCTGCAGACCGAACTCTGGGCCTTACACACGTTTTGACTAAAACTGCACACTGAAAAAGCACAGGGCTCCTTCCTTCTTCACTGCCAAAGCTCAACTGAAACTCCAACCGACAAAACTGGGCACTTCCTTTGAGTTCCTCCCAGTTCTTGACTGGATTGGCTGTCACTCACAATAGACTGCTGCTGTTGGTCCAAAAGGTGCTGAAGTCTAAACACATCTCCCAGAGTCACTGCCCATACAATCCTCTTGTGGCTGGCTCAGATTATGAGTCCAAGTTCTGATTCGTCCAAGGCACCATTTTAGAGCTAGCTTACCCACACTGATTGGTCCAGTTCAGCAGTTCAAAACTAGAATGGGGAACTAGCAGACACAGTTCTGACTGCAAAGAAGCAGGTTAGACAAACTGTAATTTCATTATTACTCTAAATAATTTCTGGCAAACAGTTACATCTTTCAGATAGGTTCCTTTGCACCCTAGTGACTGCAAAATGAAGTGAATTGGCAGCAGCTTGGTGGTACTCAATCAAAGAAACACACAGTCCCCATACAAACTAATTATGTCTGCAAGCAGACAGCTCTTAAAGAGACAGTACCAGAGGTTCTAAAACACTCACTGATAAATGGCTTAAATGCCAAACACCATTCAGGCTTGGAGCATTCAAGCAAGCTCCTGGAAGTCTTTGGGAACCCCGTTTGCAGGGTTACACCCTTCCTGGCCTGGGAAAGCTTGGCGTCGCGTCAAGCAAGTACCCATAAGTTTAACTGCAACCATATACATTTGCATTAGGCTCACACATGTAATCATCAGTCAATATATCATTTTACCAAGAACACATTTCTGAAACATTGCAGTACGTCCTCTTTACACAGTATTACACACACATTGTACCATAACTCAAGTTATTACCTCTTGCACATGAAACCTGAAGAGAGGGGGCCCTTCCCTATCAGTTACCTTGGGGCTGGATGGGGCAAGGCACCATATAGAGGCAACACAAGTAACTTGGAGTTAGCACTGATGCTCAGTTTGGGCAATGAGCTCGGGGACACATACACTCCTTTATGGACAACATTGAGAGGCAAGTCCACAGGCCTCCCAAGTGAATCATAACTGAGGTGCACCACAGGCTTTACAGCTCGACCAGTCTTTCTAGGGGGAACTGTTATAGTCTCTGCACTCTGAGCCTCATTTTCAGCATTGTCCTCACTTGTCAGGGGAGTCTCCATGGGGGCAGAGAGGCTAGAACTTGGGGCACTTTCAGCTCCAGGAGTTACAGTTTCTGAGTCCACAACATTTGGCTCGCATGGAGAGCTTTCGGACACTGGCAGTGGACTGTCAGGGCACTCAAAATACTCTTCTTGTTCGGGTGTATCACCAGTCTGCCCCAATCTATCATTTTCCTCCCCTGAAAGCTCAAACAGTTCAACCATGCACAATGATTCCATTTCATCTGATCTGATGCTTTGCACTTCACTTTCTAGGAGCATTGGCTCCAGGGATGAAGCTGGGGGCTTAGACAGTCCAGAAGGCCCAGCTTCATCTCCAGTATCGACTAGGGGATTGCCCCGAAACAATTGACTCAGTTCGTAAGAAGGATAGTATTCAAAGTCACTCTCACTTTCTTCCGATATGGACTGACAGTCATGCTCAACTGGGACTTGTGGAGGGGAACACTTTAACTTTGCTTCTGTAGGTGCAGACTTTCTTGATCTTTTCTTAGCAGCAGCTCTAGTCACTGGTCAGAGGGGCATCTTCTAGGGGCTCAGACTCAATTAAGATTTGTCCAATGGGCAGTAAATGATTTCTATGCATTGTTTTACATCTTTTGAATTATTCTCAGGCCTTACTTTGTACACTGGCAGATCATCTAGTTTGCCCACTACAATGTGAGGAGATGGTGCCATCTGTCAGCAATCTTGTGCTTCTATGCAGTCCCAGATTTCTTAGCAATAGCCGATCTCCCTCCTGGGTTCCTGTGCTTTCACCTTTTATCATACCTTTCTTTGTTGGCCAGTTCTTTTTGGCAGCCATGGTTTGAGCCAGTTGAGTGCATGAGTTAGCTGGGCCTTTAACTTTTGCACATACTGTAAATAGTTGTCAGCTTGAACCCCATCAGGAGAGACCCCAAACACACATCTACTGGTAGGTCGAGCTTCTCTTCCAAACATCAGGCGGTAGGGGAGAATCCAGTGGCATCACTTTGGTGCAGTTATAAGCATGTACCAGGGTGCTAATTTGTTGGCTCCATCTAGGCTTGTCCTTTGGGTGCAGGGTGCCTAGCATATCTAGCAAAGTGCGGTTGAAACGTTCAGGCTGTGGGTCCCCTGGGGTGGTAAGGAGTGGTTCTGGACTTTCGCACTCCCACAGAGAAAGCATCTCTTTGATCAGACGACTCTCAAAGTCTCTCCTTGATCAGAATGGATTCTTTGTGGAGCCCCATAGTGAACAAAAGTTTTCTACAAGTACTTTGGCCACAGTGGATGCTTTCTGGTCTTTGGTGGGAAAGCTTGGGCATATCTCGTGAAATGGTCAGTGACCACCAGCACATTACTGATATTTCTTTGATCTGACTCCAAACTCAGAAAATCAATACAGACCAGCTCCATGGGTGCACTGGTGGTGATGTTAACAAGGGGCAGCCCTCTGGGCAAAGCTTTCCTCTGTAAGCTGCGACTACAAGTTCGAATGTTGCTCCACATCAGCCCCCATCTTAGGCCAATAGAATCTGGATCTCACCAAGTCAAGTGTTCTGTCTATACCAAGGTGCCCCATGTGGTTGTGCAAGGACCCTCAGTACTGAGTCTCGAAAGGCAGTGGGCAGCACTAGTTGTTGTTTGTCTACTTGTCCCCTCTGTCTACTGTTTCTCTGTATAACAGTTTATTGATCAGTTTCAACTTAGGACCTTCTTTGTATAACAGTGCAGTTCTCAAATCAGTGGGCGTAATTTGGACACATCTTTTCCTGCATAGAGGGCTTCTAAAGCTGCTTTGATCATGGGATCGCGGATTGAGCCCGCCGAATACTGTCATTGTCCAGCTGAGGCAGTGCACCAATGTCTATTGCAGAAAAGTGGCAATAAGCAGCAGGTATGCAATTCTCAGAGGCTCCCAAGCAATCCACCATGCAGTCCACTGCGTCTGTGGACATTGTTCCTCCCTGTCAAACTTCCGGCAGAGTGCCCGAATGTCAGGTTCTGCCAATCGGACCCAATCATTCTGGGGAACAGGCCTCGGGAGAGAGCATCAGCATCTATGTGGTTCCAGACCTGCTCGGTATTCGAGAGCATAGTCATATGTAGATAATGCAGAAAGCCACCTATGGCCAGTGGCATCCAACTTAGCTGAGGTCTGCACATAGGTCAAGGATTATTGTCAGTTTTACTAGTATTTTAGCCCCATACAAGTACTCATGGAATTGGTCAACAATAGCCACTTCAAAGCTAGGAACTCTAACTTATGTCAGGATAGTTCTTTTCGGATGGGGTCAGGCTTCTACTGGCAAGGCCACTGGTCTCAGGCCATTCTCGTGCTCTTGGTACAACACAGCCCCAACCCTTGCAAGCTAGCATCAGTGTGCAGGACGTAAGGTTTTCTTGGATCGGCATAGGCCAGCACTGGAGCATGGGTAAGTTGATATATGATCTCATGAAAAGCAGTCTCACAATCAGGGTCCAGCGGGCCCCAAATACTTCACTCGGATGAAAATACACTCTTTCAGTCTTGAGGATGCTGACTTTTGTATTTTTGTGGGTTGGGGATACCCTTGAGTAAGGTTAAGTAAAAGGCGGATACTCTTGAATAGTCCTTGATGAGCGCCGATAATAACCACAGAATCCCAGGAATCTTTGCAGTTCTTTTAGATTTTTGGGCTGTGGCCAGGTGGTCAAGGCCTCAACTTTACTTGGGTCGGTCTCTATTCTCGGTGGATACTATGTGTCCCACATACTTTACTGATGTTTGAAAGAATTGACACTTATCAATGGACAGTTTAAGGCCAAAGTCCTCCAGTCGGTCCAATACCTTAAATAATCTGCTCTCATGTTCCTCCAGTGAGCTGCCAAACACAATAACATCATCTAGGTATACAGGCACTCTAGTAAGTTCATGTCCCCACTGCACGCTCCATCAATCGTTGAAAAGTGGTTGGGGCACCTGAAATCCCTTGAGGCATCCTCATGAATTCATAGAAGCTAGCCGGACAGATAAAGGCCGTCTTCTCACGGTCCTCTGGGGCCATCGGGATCTGGTAGTACCCACTGCGGAGATCCAGCACAGAGAACCACTTGCTCCCGTTTAGGCAGTCCAAAGCATCCTGAATGCGGGCATTGTGTACTGATCAGGGATAGTCCGCGGTTTAAGGTGCGATAATCCACACATCCTTACTGTTCCATTCTTTTCCTCACTACCACAATGGGGGAAGCATAAGGGCTTCTGGATTCTTGTATTACACCAGCAGCTAACATCTCTTGCAGATGCCGTCTCACATCATCTATGTCAGCAGGTGCCAGGCGTCGAGACCTCTCACAAAATGGTCTTTCGTCATGCAGCCGGATATTGTGCTCAGCTCCTTGCACGCATCCTACATCCCATTCCTTTAAAGAAAACACCTGGTCTCTCTGGGCAAGCTTCTCACTGATCCTCACTTTCCATTCAGCTGGCAGCGGGGAGTCGCCGAAATCAAACAAGTCAGGCGTTACTCTGTCATTCTTCCTTGAACTCTTGCTGCTGGGTAGCACTGCAGTGTCTGCACAATGCACATTAGCCAGGATGCAACCTCTGTTTACTCGAATGTCTCTTTCAGACACATTATGAACTTGGACCATTACCCTTCTGGCATAAGCATGGGCTCTAGCGGCAAAATACTAGGCTTGACCAGCAGTCCCTCTGGCAATTTTCCATCGCCTGGTGCATCCAACATTAATATTTTATTCTTAACATCCTTTCTGATACGGACTCTCCTGTAAGGTACACTGGGCATTTGGCGCCAGGATCAGAGACTCAGAATCCTTCTTCCATACAATTCCGACCGGTTCCTCTGGTTCTGTTTTTTCAGCATCTCTCTGTGCCTCATAGGCCTTCTTAATTAAAGCCGGAACTCTTAAAGCTCTACTAGTCTTTGACCCTGTTTTCATAACACAACTGTGCCAGCCTTCCAACATATGAGCATTTGTTCCAATCAACAAAGGACACCATCATACAGTCCAGTGGGGGACACACTAAGGCTAGGGTCTCTACTTGTTCGCCACTCCAGCCACGGAGGTGGGGAAAGACAGCCAAATTGGATATACCCGGAATAGGGTAGGCCTTCTACTTAACCCCCATACATGCAGTCCTTCTAATGGTTGTAAGGGTACGATCTGACAAATGCTTCTGATACCAATCCTGGAACATAATTGTCACTTGGGAGCCACTGTCTAATACAGCTCTTGTAGACACTCCATTCACCTTTACAGTGGTCTCCATGGAGGACCCACTATTCTGGACCAGTCTGGAGAGGCGGTAGTGGGGACCTGGGCAACTGACCTTGCCACAAAGGATGTGAATTAGCATTTTGGTGCCTCACTGGGATCATGTCGCACCTCTTAACCACTGATTTCTTCTCCAAGCTCTCCTTGTAGCCTATATGCAACTTTGTCAGTGTCTTTTGGGGACTGGCATCCCTTTCATGTGCCCATCTTTCCCGCAATTATAGCAAAACATACTTTCTGGAGTTTGAGCTGGCCGAGGCGCCACACTGGGAGCCAGGGCGGGGTATTACTAACTGGAAACCTGGGTGCCATCTCTGTTCTGCGGCGTGATAAGCATTTGGAGACATCTCGTCAGTTTCTCCACTTCCATGGTCAAGGATTTGAGTTTGGAGCTGTTATCAGCAGGAGATACATGGGTGGTACTCCCACCCCATAGCAGATGCAGTCGGATATAGGTCAGGGCCGTGCTTGCAGGCGTGGCCTTCATAGAGGACTGTTTTTGAATTCCGGATCTCTCTCAACAGTTCGCCCCATTGTGGCATATCTTTTCCTTGTCAGAGCACTCATTGACTGTCAACCTTCGCCCTGAACTTCACTTGATGGGTCACCCTCAGTCACTCGGTCGTAGCCACAGCTGTTGGTGCAGGTACCTCCCGAGTCGCCTTTTCTCAACTCCTCGAATTTCTCTCATTAACTCATCATGGGAGGGTGGGGATTCCAGTCGATTTGCCAGGCGAACTGAAGCAACAGCAGTTCTGAGAAGGGGCAGACTTAAGGATTCTGTCCAGTCTGGTTCGGTCCAGTTCAATCGCTGGCAAACTACCCTTTCTGAGGCATTCTTGCAACAATTTTTCCAGCCGAGAGACATACACAGACAACAACTCCCCTTGGTACTGTTGTGCATTTCTTTCTCCACCATAGGTCCTCATCAGAATCTGGGCTCCCATACACATTCTCCAAGGCCTCAAGATAGCCTGTGCAGTCGCTTCAGGGTTACTGGCCCGTTTAGCACGGATGGTAGCCAGGGCAGGACCTCGGACGCTCTCACTAACCCTCTTTAGCTTTAGCCTTCCGAGCATTGCCATTCTAGCACTTGAGGGGCAACATAGTCTATCCAGGTCTCCCAGTCATCCTCCCTTGGGGTGGGAGGTGCCAGAGAAGATCCTCAACCTTCGTAAGAGTCGTGACTAATGGCAGGTGAAGAAATAGGAGTCTGCATTGGTTCAGCCACCATTACGGGCACTGGAGCAGGAGAGGTGTTGGGGAGGAACACCCCAGGTGGCAAGAATAGTTTCTTCAAGTCCTCCACAGTTTTCCCTCTCCCAGCAACCATTCAGCAAATTTCTCCTCAAAGTTTCAGATAGTGGTGGGGCTGATTCCCCAGGTCTTTACTGTCCTTAGTTATCACTCTCCAAGCAGTGAGGGCTCCTCTGGGGTAATGGTCTGTGGCACTTTGGAGCTATCTATGGGATCCTTAAACTCTACTAGGGCCAGGAAAGTGTGGGTGAGCAGATTAGCATGCGACCCACCACCACAGGGTTTTGTAAACCTTCCACCTTGGAAAGTACTCCCTGCACAGTGTCCGTATTGATACCCAGGGGGATGTCCAGGATAAGCATAGCATTTTGGGGGTCGATCTCCTCCCCAGTACACCACTCCACCAGCCGGTGCACAGCCACTTCTGTCGGGGTACCCATTTTTTTCTTAACAGTGGTTCGTAAATATGGCCACTAGAGGACACACAATCCCAGCGGTGAGCCTCCAAGATGTAACCCCTAGATGGCGCTATCCCAGGGGCTACTACCCCTGCCTGATTTGCCACTAACAGGTTGAGGGGCCTGGATCCAATGGCGGGTGCCTCCACCCAGAGGTCAGGGTTTGCAATAGTTAAACTAACTTGGTCACAGCCCTCTGGGACACTGCAACCCCCCTTTCTTCCCACTAGTGGCCCACACAATATATCAGAATTACCTTCACAGTATACACTTACCCCCAGGACTGGTTCCGGCACTGGGACCTCCTGTGAAATGAGATACAGTGCAACAATCACAGTACAGTACTTTAACATAGACAAATACCTCAGGCAGTATAACTTTGCTGAAACAAGCAGCTCTGATTTATTTAGGGGATATAACAAGGACAGGGGACATCAGGTTAATTAGCTTATCACTCTAATAATCTCATTTATGGCTCTGTGCACAGGCCTATCCCTATCAGTTACTGTCCCTGGGTACCCAAGCCCTAGTGGCTAGTCCAAACCGTGGCAGCTGGTAGGGGCCCTTTCACACAGAGAAAAGGAGAATTAAACAGTCAGCAGTACAGTAATTCCATTTGGATTTAATGTGGCAATTCAACAGGGAGCGACCCTGAATTAGTACTCACGACCTCCAAATAAGATAGGGTCCTTCAATGTCAGCAGGGCTCACTTGAGGTACACAAACCTCTTCACACATCCATATAAAAGAAAGCACTATACCAGGCAGGCTGCATCTGTATCCCGATCGCAATTACTGCACAATACCCGGGAGAACACACAGCAGATTCAGTTCCTGACAGACCGAGTGCAATTTTCAGCAATTCTTCCAGTCTGCTACAGGGTGAGCCTGGTTTCTACTCTTCAGAGATCCTTTGATTCTTTTCACAGGACAGTTCAGTCCTAACAAGCTGCAGACCGGAACTCTGGGCCTTACACACGTTTTTGACTAAAACTGCACACTGAAAAAGCACAGGGCTCCTTCCTTCTTCACTGCCAAAGCTCAACTGAAACTCCAACCGACAAAACCGGGCACTTCCTTTGAGTTCCTCCCAGTTCTTGACTGGATTGGCTGTCACTCACAATAGACTGCTGCTGTTGGTCCAAAAGGTGCTGAAGTCTAAACTACATCTCCCAGAGTCACTGCCCATACAATCCTCTTGTGGCTGGCTCAGATTATGAGTCCAAGTTCTGATTCGTCCAGGCACCATTTTAGAGCTAGCTTACCCCACACTGATTGGTCCAGTTCAGCAGTTCAAAACTAGAATGGGAACTAGCAGACACAGTTCTGACTGCAAAGAAAGCAGGTTAGACAAACTGTAATTTCATTATTACTCTAAATAATTTCTGGCAAACAGTTACATCTTTCAGATAGGTTCCCTTTGCACTCTAGTGACTGCAAAATGAAGTGAATTGGCAGCAGCTTGAGTGGTACTCAATCAAAGAAACACACAGTCCCCCATACAAACTAATTATGTCTGCAAGCAGACAGCTCTTAAAGAGACAGTACCAGAGGTTCTAAAAACACTCACTGATAAATGGCTTAAATGCCAAACACCATTCAGGCTTGGAGCATTCAAGCAAGCTCCTGGAAGTCTTTTGGGAACCCCCATTTGCAGGGGGGTTGCACAAATAAATCAGGGCTCTACTGGTACAGCCCCCTTTGTCCTAAAATATCCCTATAAATGGGATACACCCTACATAACCTACCTGGGTATTAAAATACCTAAGAATTTCTCTGAGCGCTATTCTTTGAATTATGCTTCAACTCTTTTGAAGATAAAAATAGACTTGGCCAGATGCCTCCCCCCCACCCGATAGCTAGAGTTCAATCTATCCAGATGAATTCCCTTCCGAAGATGCTATATTTAATGCAAAATATCCCATTCCCTCTCACCACAAAGGATGTTCAGGACTGGGATAGAACTGCCAGTAAGTTCCTATGGGAAAATCAACGACCCAGAATAGCACTTGGTAAGCTCCAGTGTCCCAAGGAGAAGGGTGGTTTGGCCCTTCCCTGCATTTTAAACCATTAGTTGGCCACCTTACTCACGCATATAACATCTTGGTTTTTACCTCAAAATCAAGCCCCGTCATGGCTTATAGTAGAGAGCTCTATGGCAGACTGTCCCTTAAATTATTCTCGTGTGTTTCAACCCCATAATATATCCCAGTTACAACGGGGTTCCAGATTTACAAGAGGCTTACTCCATAGCTGAATGGAGTTCCTCTCTTGACCGACCAACAAATTTTTGTTCACTTGGATGGGTATTACCACGGAAGATCCATCATGGACCCCAGTGCGATTAGATATCACCTTTCAGACCTGGGTGCACAAAGGTTTAAAACATTCATACCAATTCTATGACAAAGACATCTTTAAGTCATTTGATCAAATTAAACAGGAATTCACTCTGAACAAGAATGACTTCTTCAGATTTCTACAAATCCGCCACCTTTTGGATACCAAAATTGGCTTAGATGTCACTACGGATTGCCCCCGCCATGTGCCCCTTATTATTTCAGATTGCAAGGGGCAGCGATCAAAGTCACTTGGTCTCACAAATATATAAAGCCCTGCAGGGGGCCCCCTCTTTGGCCATGGACCTGGTACAATTCCACTGGGAGGCTAAGTTTCAGGTGGTACTGACCCAGGAAGATTGGCTCTGGATTTGGCAGAGACATCATAAAACCTCAAACTCATATCTGGAAAGAATTTTCCTGGAAGGTAGTGTCCATATTTTTTCACCCTTCCCACCCCAAGTAACTGCCAGATTGTCGACTGGAGGGGATTCCTCCTGTTGGAGAGACTGCGGCTGTGAGGTGGCCACACATGCGCACATTCTATGGTTTTGCCCAGCACTGGTACTTTATTGGTCCTCGATGGAGAAAAGGGTGTTATATCTTTTCCCTACTCTGAGTAATTTTACCCTGGCTGTTGGGATACTTCTTCATTACCCAAGCCACTTTAAGAACCCACACCAAGTTTACCTGCTTAACATACTACTGGGTACGGCCAAAAAATGTATCAAGTGATTATGGCTCCGCCCTTAGTCCCCTACTATCACAGCCTGGGAAGACACAGTATATGATGTCTTTAAAATAGAACTTATGACAGCCAGGCTACAAAATAAAATTCCAGAATTAATGAATCGCTGGAATATCTGGTTTCTTCACATGTCTCAAATTAGGCCAGATCAACAAGCTTAGGGTTGCCTCTTCTATCTGAATAATTCCCCCCAGTGGTCTTGTTGGGTGCTGGCCAGCCCTAAGCTTCCCTTCCTTACCTGTGGGTTCCCCTCACTCTGAGTGAGATTTAATATTATGTAACGAACATAAGAATTAAGAAATGCAGCCTCCTGAGTTCCACCATAGCTTCCCCTGTCCCCCTATGAGGTAACTGTAGACTTAATTCAAATGATATATACACTGTATATAGAATTGACTCGTATATCTCCTGACTAACAATCTAAAGCTGAAAGATTTTATTTATACGATATAATGCTAGCCTTTTTATGTTTGCTTGCATGCATGTGCAAGAAACATAGTGCCATCATCCGAGTTTTCGGAGGTGTGACAGCCCTCTTCCGATTCAGTCAGTGTGTTTGCTGGCGCGGCCGCAGTTCTGCAATGGCTGCTGGAGCTGTCTATGACAGCAGTCGAAAATGCAGTGGAGTACAGTTGAAAGGGGGAGCTACGCTTCAGTGAGCAGCGATAAGATATCGCCTGCTTATGCGCGCTCCCCCAACACACACACACACGCACGCATATTGCGTGCTCGCCCCCCCACGCACACACTGTATAGCCGATGAGGGTGCCCAATCCCCCATCGGCTGTGCTGCGCTCCCCCACCCCAAACAGAGTTCCACATGCCACACTGGGTGCCCACCTCAGCGTGGCTACACATCGCATAGCCAATGGGAATGCCCAATCCCCCGTCGGCTCCACTGTCCCCCCCCAGAGAGTACAGGGTGGCACGCTGGGAGCCCACCCCAGCGTGGCAACAGATGCTATCGCCAATGGGGTTGCCCAATCCCCAGTCAGCTCCACACACCCCCCAAACAGCCATCCTTGTGCCATGCTGGGAGCCCACCCCAGCGTGGCAAACGTCCCGTGTCATCGTCCTTTTTTTAAAAAAAAAACAAACCCTGAAACACAAAAACGGTCCCTCGCTGTCTCTGCCCCCACCCGCCCAGCCACTGCGCACCCACCTCCCCACACCCCCTCACCCCATACTTACCTCTGAACTCCGGCGCGACGATCTTCAGTGGACCGGGAACATGTCTGCACTCTTCAAAGCCGACCACAAACCGAGGAAATGCCAGTAAGCTGTATAATGGGATAGATAGGGTTTTTCCAACTTTGTTGCATATCTCAGGTATTTTTTGGAATTTTTGCACCAAATTTTCAACATGGGGTTTTTGGGACCCCTTCTCATGAGTGCTCTCACTGTCATGGCGTTAATCGGGCTCGAAGGGTGATTTCGCAGTCACTGCACAAAATCACCTTTTGGGACTGAGTAATGAAATGACACTGCCACTGTTCATAAGGTGGGCTCTCAAAAGCCTATATTGAAAATTTGGTGGAAAAATTCCTAAAATGACTGTTTTACGAGCGTGCGTTGTGCAGTTCCTATGCACACTGTAAGTTCGTGAATTTTCAATATTTTCACCCAGATTTTCAATATTGCCATTTTACCACACCTCCTTATGAGCAGTATAGCTGTCATTTTTCACATCTTGCCCAAAACGTGTTTCTGCCCATGTAGCTACAATGGTGCAGTCGGTAGCAAATCAATGTATGGGACAATTAAGAAAATCACAGTGACACTGTTAATGAAGAGGTTTTTAAAAATGGCTATGTTGAAAATTTGGTGAAAAAATTCTTTAAAGTGACTGTTTTATGAGCCGCATGCTATGCAGTTCCACGCACGCTTGTAAGTTTGCGAATTTTCAATATTTTCACTCCAGATTTTCAACATTGCCATTTTATTACACTTCCTTATGAGCAGTACAGCTGTCATTTTTCACATCATGCCCAAAACATGTTTGTGCCCATGTAGCGCACGGTGGTGCAGTCGGTGTGCGAAATCAATGTATGGGACACATTAAGAGAATCACAGTGACACTGTTCATGAGCAGAGGTCTTAAAATCGCTATGTAGAAAATTTGGTGAAAAAATTCCTAAAAATGACTGTTTTACGAGCGTGCGTTGTGCAGTTCCTACGCACACTCGTAAGTTTGCGAATTTTCAATATTTTCACTCCAGATTTTCAACATTGCCATTTTATTACACTTCCTTATGAACAGTATAGCTGCCATTTTTCACATGTTGCCCGAAATGTGTTTCCGCACATGTAGCGCACAATGGTGCAGTCGGTGTGGGAAAGCAATGTTTGGGACAGATTAAGAAAATCACAGTTACACTGTTCATGAGCAGAGGGCTTAAAATGGCTATGTTGAAAATTTGGTGACAGAAGTCCATAAAATGACTGTGTTATGAGTGAGCATTGCGCAGTTTCCACGCACCCTCATAAGTTCATGACTTTGTAATATTTTCAGTCCAAATTTTCACCAGTGGCATTTTTCCACACTTCCTTATGAACAGTGCAGCTGTCATTTTTCACAACATGGCCAAAATGTGTTTTCACACTTTCAGCGCAGAGATGCGTGGTCGCTGTGGGAAATCATTGTTCGGGACAAATAAAGAAAATCACAGTGACACTGTTCATGATCAGAGGTCCCAAAATGCCTGTGTTGACAATCTGCTGTAAAAAATCCCCAAACTAATTACATTACGGGTGTGCGTTGCACAGTTTATATGCACGCTCGTGACTTCACCATTTTTTTAATATTTTTACTGCAGATTTGCAACATTGCCATTTTTCACACCTCCCCATGAACAGTACAGCTGTCATTTTTCACATCCTGTTCGAATGTGTTTTTGCACCTGTGGTGCTAAATGCCGTAGTCACTGTGCATAAGCAGCTTTCGGCTAACAAACTGATATTGCCACTGTTCATGAGGTGGGGGTCACAAAAAACCATGTTGAAAATTTGGAGTGAAAATACCAACGAATGCCTAAGGTGTTAGGGTTTCCAACCATAACGCCCCACCCTGTAGAGAATGACAGGCATCAGGGGTGTGACTTGGGATTCTTGCCTGCAATGCTCATACCATTCCACACCCTGCAGCCAGTGAGAGGCATCGAGGTATGCCTTGGACTCTTCTGCCCTAAAGTTCACCCCATTCTCCTATACCGCACCCATCTCACCATATTTCCTGATGGAAAGGGGTGCGCATAAGGGCCAAAGACCCCAAGGCACACCGTGACACTTGTTAGTGTCTGCAAGGTAGGGTGTGGTGAAATGGCATGGCCGTTATGCCTGATGACCCAAAGGCACACCCCAATGCCTGTCACTCTCTGCAGGGTGGTGGTGGGGTTGGCTTCAGTTCAATACTTCACTGCCATTCCTATTATGCAGCTCTGTAACTTCTACACTACCAATGCCAGCAAGCAAACATTCGGCATTGACAAATGCTTGTTTATATAACTGTGTAATCACTGTATCACATGAAATATGTAACTTATTGTCTACACTGATATTTTCCTGTGATCCTGCTCTGCGGTACCATTTAAGGAAAAAAACTGAAATAAAAAAATACTTATAAAAAAAAAAAGGATTTCCAACCCTAACACCCCAACCCCCACCAGCTCTTCAGAGACTGACAGGCATTGAGGTGTAATGGGTCATTGCTGCACGCCATATTCTCACTCACTCCACACCCTGCAGACACAGACAGGGTGTCGTGGTGTGCCTTGGAGTCTTTGGCCCTAATGCTCACCCCATTCCATAAGGAAATAAGCTGAGAGAGGTACAGTATAGGAGAATAGGGTGAACGTTAGGGCCGAAGACCCCAAGGCACACTCTGACACCAGTCACTGTCTGCAAGGTGGCGGTGGGGATGGAATGGAATGAGCATTATGGCCAATGACCCCAAGGCACCCCCCCCCCAATGCCTGTCAGTCTCTGCAGGGTGGGTGGTGGGGTGTTACGGTTAGAAACCCTAACGCCTCGGCGTTTTTTGGCATTTTCACTCCAAATTTTCAACATGGGCTTTTTGGGACACCACCTCATGAACAGTGGCACTATCATTTCGTTACTCCATCCCAAAAGGTGATTTTGTGCAACGGCTGCACCATTCCATGCCACAGGTGCAAAAACACATTTTGGGCAGGATGTGAAAAATGACAGCTGTATTGTACATGAGGTGGTGTGGAAAAATGGCTATGTTGAAAATTTGGAGTGAAAGTATTGAAAATTACGAACGTTACGCACGTGTGTAGAAAAATGCCAACAAACCTGCATAACATGGCCATTTTTAGGAATTTTTCCACCAAATTGTCAACATGGGTTTTTGGTACCCCCGCCTCACAAACACAGGGCACTGTCATTTCCTTAATTGGTCCTGAAAGGTGATTTCATACACTGACTGCGCAATTCTGCGCTAGAGGTGCGAAAACAGGTTTCAGGCAGGATGTGAAAAATGACAGCTATACTGTTCATGGGGTGGTGTGATAAACTGTGTATGTTGAAAATTTGGAGTGAAAATATTAAAAACTGGCAAAGTTATGCCCTGCATAGAAACTGTGCAATGCACGCTTGTACAGCAGCCGTTTTTTGAAAATTTTTCAACAATTTTTCCACATGGGCTTTTTGGGATCCCACCTCATGAACACTAGCACTGTTGTTTTGTTAATCGGTCCCAAAAGGTGATTCTGCACGTGACTGCGAAATCACCTTTTGGGATCAAGTAGCGAAATGATAGTGCAAATGTTCAAGAGATGGGGTCCCAAGAGCAACATGTTGAAAATGTGGGGCAAAACTTCCTAAAAATGGCTGAGATAGCAACATAAGTTCAAAACACCACTGACAGCCATTATATGGCACTTACCTTAATTCTTCAGTTGTGGTTTGGCTTTAAAGAGTGCAGACGTGTTCCGGTCCACAGAAGATGACACCCACCAACCTCCAGAGGTAAGTATGAAGTAAAGGGAGGTGGATGCTCAAAGGGAGGGTTCAGATAGGGGAGGGGAAAGGGGGAGACGATGAGGGAGCATTTTCTTTTTTTCAGGTTTAAAATAAAAGACGTCTGGGGACAGTTTTCTTTTTTACAGGTACATTTCTAAATGATTTTTGGGGACTCTGGGAGTGGGCTTCCCAGTATCCCGGACAATTGGGGGGGTACAGATATGGGGACACTGGGAGTGGGCTCTGGGAGTGGCTTTCTCGGTGTCCCGGACTATTGGGAGGGGATATAGATATGGGGACACTGAGAGTGGGCTCCCCAGTGTCCCAGACTATTGGGGGTACAGATATGGGGACACTGGGACTGGGATCCCCAGTGTCTCAGATGGCAACAGGATGGGAGGAAATAACTGGGACACTGGGAGTGAGCTCCCCAGTGTCCCTCAGTGGTGGCATGGGGGGGGGTTATATTGCCAACACAGGAACTGGGCTCCTCAATGTCAGCTTTAAGAGAAAGCCACACCTCGGCTAATGTTGAAGCCTGGGGGGGGGCAGAGGAGCGAGGACCGGCCGAGAAAGCCTCACCACGGCTAATGTTGAAGCTTTTGGGGGGGGTCAGAAGATCTAGGATAGGGAGAGAGAGTACAGCGGCTGTAACTCAGGCCATGCGCATTAGTGTGCACTCTACGCGTGTGGCCGGAGTTACGGCTACAGAAAGAAATGAAGCATTTTCTCATTGGAATGGTTTGTTTCTTTCAAATTGAGGACACGCCACATCAGCAAAGCAGAATACTGTCATGACCAGAGTGCCTGGTCATTGGTGATACACTGCCAAGCCCATTGCAGTTTCAGCTGTAATTGGCTCAGCAGTGACACACGCCTCAAATGCCATATACAGTATTCCCAAGATGTTCCTTATGCCAAGCGCCAAGTGAATGCAAAAGGAGCTTAGAAACATAGTTTTCTGATTGGCTGTAAGCATTCTATCAGCCTTATGTTAATCTTTATTAACATACATCTGTAGCTTAATCATATGCCAAACAAGGTTTTATACTGTTTAAAAAATGTTTTATTAAAACAGCAATAAGGCACTCACAGGGTTATGTTAATGGTCAGTTAATCACCCTCTAGGGGCATGTGGCACTCGGCTATGCCTCATGCAACATTACACCCCTAGAAGGTTATTAACAGACCATTAACATAACCCCTGGTCATGCCTTATTGCTTGGCAATGTAGAAACCCAATGTTTGGTAAGGATTTAAGATTTATTAGAGTATGTTAATTCTAATTTTGCAATGTAGCACTTTTGATGGGAGTTCCTCTTTAAAGAGACACTGTCAACCCCCTTAGGCCTTGGTGTCCCTTGTTTAAACAAGCATTTGTCAATGCCGAATGTTGTCTTGCTGGCATTGACATTGGTAGTGCAGGCGTTAGAGACGCATTATAGGAATGGCAGTGAAGTATTGAAGTGACGCCAACCCCATCCCCACTCTGCAGAGACCGACAGGCATTGGGGTGTGCCTTTGGGTCATCAGCTATAACGCTATACCTCACCCTACCCTGCAGACACTGACAAGTGTTGTGGTGTGCTTTGGGGTCTTGGGTGTCATACTTACCCCATTCCATAAGAAAATATGCTGAGGTGGGTGCAGTATAGGAGAATGGGGTGAACTTTCTGGCCGAACACTCCAAGGCACACCACGATGCCTGTCACTGGCTGCAGGGTGGGGGTGGGGGTGGAATGGCGTGAGCATTACAGCCGATGATCCCAAGTCACACCCATGACATCTGTCAGTCTCTACAGGGTGGGGTGCTACAGTTGGAAACCCTAACACCGTAGGCGTGTGTTGGTATTTTCACTCCAAATTTTCAACATGGGCTTTTTGTGAGCCCACCTCATGAAGAGTGGCACTATCAGTTTGTTAGCTGAAAGGCGGTTTTGCACAGCGGCTATGCCATTTGGCAACACAGGGACAAAAACACATTTTGGGCAGTATGTGGAAAATTCCAGCTGTATTGTTCATGAGGAGATGTAAAAAAATGGCAACGTGGAAAATCTGGAGTGAAAATATGAAAAATTGGTGAAGTCATGAGCATACATAGAAACTGTGCAACACACGTCCGTAACCCATGGCTGGATTAACCTGTATGGAAAGTACACCATGGAGTAGGGCCCCACGGTTCAGGAGGGCCCCCACAATGTTTAATTTAACTTAATTTCCTTTCCCTACCTGGCCAACCACGGCCGCTGACCGTTCATACTTGCCATACTGTCATGCAGCCGCGGGTTATCAAATTCCATCATCATGCCAAAAGAAAAGCCCCCCCTTGAGTCAGGCCCCCCCTGCTCCGAGCGAGCCTCTCAGTCTCTCCAGCTCTGCCTCTGGCTCTTGGGGGGGGTGGGGCGAGCTGCACAGAGTGGTCCACGGTTGGTCCACCTTGATCCCCTCCACTGCAGCCAACCATATTTCAGAAGTCTTCCTGAAGGTGTGGCTACTAGGGAGCGGGAATCTGTGTGTGTGTGCGTGCATGTGCGTGGCATCAGGGTGTGTGGTCGAGCAGTGAGGAGTCAAGGAGGAGGAGGATGAGTGGACAACAGTCAGTTGATCTGTCAGATGGAGATCGTCTTGATCGAAGAATATTACTAGTACAGACTATCAGAGCGGGCAGAGCCGGGGGGGGTCACCCGGAGTCGTCGGACTTGCCACTGTCCAGTGCTTCTTTTTCCTTTTGTGACTCTGGGAGTCAGACGGATGGCATGCTGCCATGCTGCTCATCACGTGCTGGTGTAGTCGGTGCTGCTGCTGGGCCTCTGATCCTGTGAGGAGTCGAGTCCTGCTGTTCATCTCCTGGGGCAGCTGACATGATCTGTCTCTCCAGACATTTATCCTCCTGATCAATGATCAGTCAGGCCACAGTCACCAGGTATGTTGTTACTGCATGATAACACTGTTGACTTTCTTATTTTGTCTTCTTTCTTCTTGGATTTGGTGGATTTGGTTGTTGGTTTGGAAATGGCGGGAACACTTAACAGCAATTTAATTTGAGAAGCAAAAAAATGAAAAACACAGAGAAAATAATTGCATTTACTGTTACATGGGGGTGACGTGAGGGGCTGCTTCTAGCCTGGGCTCAGGGCAGGGGCTGCAAGATTCTATAGCCAGATGGGGCTACCTGGCTAGCTGTATTCACTGTTTGAATTCATTTGATGCATCATTTATCAGAAATCTGGGAGCAAACCACATTGTTCTGAAAGGATTCTACTTACTAGCTGCACCACTCAGTTAGAGATTAATTGTTAAATTAATGAATTCTCTAGTCGTTGCCACAGAAGAGTGGGATGTTGGCATTTAGGGGCTCCCTGGGCCCAAAAATACGACTTAGAGTAGGGTCCCCACATCCGTTAATCTGGGCCTGCTGTAACCTAATTATTTTGGGGATTTTTTTAACCACATTTTTAACATAGGCATTTTGGGACCTCCCCTCATGAACAGTGGCACTGTGATTTTGTTAATTTGTCCCAAACGTTGATTTCCCACAGTGACCACACCATTGTGTGCCACAGGTGTGAAAACACATTTAGAGCAGGATGTGAAAAATGACAGCTATACTGTTCATAAGGAGGTGTGAAAAAATGCCAGTGTTGAAAATCTGGCATGAAAATATTACAAATTTGCGAAGTTACAAGGGTGCATGGAAACTGCGCAACGCACACTTGTAACACAGTCATTTTGTGGACTTTCGTCACCAAATTTTCAACATAGGCATTTTAGGACCTCTGCTCATGAACAGTGTCACCGTCATTTCCTCAATTCAGCTTAGTGTAGTATGTTCAAAACTGTCTTAAGTACTGTGTCCACTTTGTGTTGACGTGGAGCCTTTGCAAAAGCGTCTTCGACTCAAAGGATTGTAATTCCGAAACTTCAATAAATTAAAAAAAAAACTGTCCCGAAAACTGATTTTGCACATGACCGCATATTCTTCGCCAGACATGCGAAACCACATTTCGGCCAGGATATGTAAAATGACAGCTGTACTGGTCATAAGCAGGTATGGAAATATGCCAATTTTGAAAATCTGGAGTAACAATATTACAAATTCTCGCAGTTACGAACGTGCGTGGAAACTGCGCAATGCACGCTCATAAAACAGCCATTTTTTCGATTTTCTCCACCAAATTTGCAACATAGGCTTTTTGAGAGCCCGCCTCATGAATAGTGGCACTATCGTTTCGTTAATTGGTCCCAAAAGGTGATTCTGCACAGTGACGTCAAAATCACCTTTTGGGACCGAATAACACCATGACAGTGCCTGAATTCATGAGGAGGGGTCCCAATAACCTCAGGTTGAAAATTTGGTGTCAAAATTCCTACAAATGTCTGAGATATGCAGCAAAGTTGAAAAAAACCCTATTTATGCCATTATACAGCTTACCGGCATTTCTTCAGTTCGCGGTCGGCTTTGAAAAGTGCAGACGTGTTCCCAATCCACCGAAGATCATTGCACCAGGCTACAGAGGTAAATATGGGGTGAGGAGGGTGTGAGGAGGCAGAGTGCGCAGAGGGTGGGCGCGGGTTGGGGGAGGACGCAGGGAGACAGTGAGGGACCCTTTTCTGTTTTACAGGTAAACGTTAAAAAAAAAAAAATTGTGGGACTTTTTTTTTTAACAGGGTACTTTGGCTGGGGTGGGCCCCAGTGTGCCACCTGAGTTTTTTTTTTTTTAGGGGCTGTAGCTGATGGGATTGGGCACCCCATCTGCAAATACCAGTGGGGCGGAGAGCCGAGGGGATTGGGCACCTCAGCACACAACAAACGGGAGGGGCATTATGCAGACAGGGAGTGGGCTCCCCCATCAGCAGACTGAACTGGAAAGGGGGGGACTGAAGTCGACAGGGACTGGGCCCTCCATCGGCAAAGAAATACTTTTTGGGGGAGCACATGATGCCGAGGGGGATTAGGCACCCCCTTGGCACACAGTGGAAATGGGAGGGGGGGCATTATGCCGACAGGGAGTGGGCTTCCCCATCTGCATTGTGACAGGCGGCGGGAGCGGCAGTCACTGCTGCCATGTTGTTTGCACGTCGGGATGCGTGTTGTGGTCCCGCTGAATTACAGCTTCGCTCTCGTTGCAGCGGACGTTTTCTTAGATCAGGTGGCCACATTAGTGATGCATGATGTCAGCGCCTGCTGCTGGCTTATTGGGGAATGAGGGACGCACCTACTGATGCATGCCCTGCATTCGCCCACAGTGACCGCACCTCTAAATCTGCTGCTAACGCAAGATGTTGGCTGTGTACGCACGAGCCAACATAAAAACACATTTTATGATTGCCAACATTCTGTAAAGATTGCAGATATAGCTGTTAGTTTGTTTCTGACTCTTTTGTTTCTTTAAAAAAGTGAAAAACAGACTGCCCACATGCTGGTGTTACTACACTAACACGTTTGCTTACATTCCTTGATCAGCTCCAACTGCATCTTTCCTGGACTTGGGAACACCCACAACCCACTCCAGTCCCTCATGATGCAGTGGAAGTTTAGGAGACTAGTGCCTCATGGGTGACTACACTGTTTGGGTGTGTTTCTAATGCTCAGGAAGTATGCAGTAAGAACAGATCCAGGATTGTAAACAAAACAAGGTTGTTTATAAATATACGTTAGCACACATTTCAGTTTTACTAAACAAGAAGACAGACAAAATGAACAACAATGAATTTTAGAGAAGGTAAGCAATCATAAAATGTGGGTTTTCAACTAGAAATAATATAATGCAAAACAGGTTGACTGTCCCTTTAAGAGGGATATGAGAAAATACTTCACAGAAAAGGTGGTGGAACAGCCTGCCGGAGGAGCTGGTTGAAGAAAAAACAGTGGTGAGCTTCAAGCATGCATGGGATAGGCAAACGGGCATAAAAGGGAGGTGGAAGGGACTCCAGTGACCAAATAGGATCCAAGGTGTCAGAATAGACCTGGAAAAATATGGACAGACTGGATGGGCCTACTGATCCTCTTCCTCTGACAAATTCTGTGTTTCTAATTCTTTCATTTGTAAACGAAGTGTGTTCACATGCAGACTGTCTGGACAACATGAAACAACTGATTAAGCTGCAGAAAGTATTGATTCGAGAACTGGGTTCGATAAGTTCAGAACCACCTAGAATCTATACCATTTTCCATAAAAGAATCTTATCAGAACCTTTTTTCAACACCTAATAAGGCTCTGATTATATCTAAAACATTGAGTTTGGAACTTACTATACTCCACTAGTAGGTATTTATCTAGGAAGAAGCTGGCGGTGGTGGTAGAAAGACCCAAAAGGAGGCTGAAGGTGCTGTAATGCCACTCCACGTTGTTCTTAGATTCCTTTCCCTTCACTGGCAATACATAAAGGGTGGACCATAATGGTTTAAACGTTTCTTGAACTTTAAACTAAAAGGTTCTAAAAGTTCTGATGAGGCTCAGATAATTACCAGAACCTTTTATAGCTCATCAGAATCTTTTAATACTCAGAACCTTTTGTGCTCCTACCATCCTAAGGTGAAACCAGGAAAAGAAATAATTAGGACCACCTCATGATGGCAAAGGTTTGGGAGCTGCATTGGGTGGCCAAGGGGGCTGCGGTACTGCTGCAGGGAGGGATGGCGCTGTGGTTCTGCCAGCACAGTGACATCAGCAGTGGGCCTGGGAGCAGATATGGGAGTTGCGAGGGTGGCTGAGGGGGCTGAGGCAGTGCTGCAGGGAAGGATGGCACTGTGATTCTGCCAGCACAGCGACACCTGTGGTGGGTCTGGGAGCAGACATTGGAGCAGTGTTGGGTGGCTGAGGGGACTGAGGTAGTGCTGCA
This sequence comes from Neoceratodus forsteri, assembly GCA_016271365.2. Lineage (NCBI taxonomy): Eukaryota > Metazoa > Chordata > Ceratodontiformes > Ceratodontidae > Neoceratodus > Neoceratodus forsteri. The sequence continues at coordinate 213,868,226 of JADMNL010000026.1, read as the reverse complement.
GGGAAGAATGGCACTGTGGTTCTGTCAGCAGAACGACACCTGCGGTGGGCCTGGGAGCAGACACGGGAGCTGCACTGGGAGGCTGAGGGGACAGGGGGTAGTGCTGCAGGGAGGGATGATGCTGTGGTTCTGCCAGCACAGTGACACCAAGGGTGGGCCCAGAGCAGACGTGGGAGCTGCATTGAGTGGTTGAGGGGGCTGGAGTAGTGCTGCAGGGAGGGATGGTGCTGTTGTTCTGTCAGCACAGTGATGCTTGCGATGGGCCTGGGAACAGACATGGGAGCCGTGTTGGGTGGCTGAGGGGGCTGGGGTTGTGCAGTATGCCCCCCGAACAGTGACATTTCTATAGCGACATGTGTCGATATCGACAACAGCGCCATGCCACTGTAGAAGTGCTGCAGCGACTGGGCAACCACTTCCCCTGACTTGCACCCTTCCCCGTACTAGCTCCAACCTGGAGTTAGAATCTATTAGTATGGGGATGCGGGGGGAAAAGTCCCCCATTGAAAAATCAATCACCGATGTGTGCAGCTCTATGCCGAATTTAACTCGCAGTCGATGCCAGTCGACATGTTTCTTGTCTAACTGGCATCGTAGAGCAAGGGTGTGCTGCCAGGAGGGATGGCGTTGTGGTTCTGCCAGCACAGTGATACCTGCGGTTTGCCTGGGAGCAGACATGGGAGCTGCGATGGGTGCTGAGGGGGCTGCGATAGTGCTGCATGGAGGGATGGCACTGTGGTTCTGTTAGCACAGTGACACCTGCAGTGGACCTGGGAGCAGACATGGGAGCTGTGTTGGGCAGCCAAGGGGGCTGGGCTAGTGCTGCAGGGAGGCATGGCACTGTGGTTCTGCCAGCACTGCAACACCTGCGATGGGCCTGGGAGCAGATATGGGAGCTGCGTTGAGTGGCTGATGGGGCTGAGTTAGTGCTGCAAGGAGGGATGGTGCTGTGGTTCTGTCAGCACAGTAACACCTGCGGTGGGCCTGGGAGCAGATATGGGAGCTAAATTGGGCAGCCGAGGGGGCCAGGGTAGTGCTGCAGGGAGAGATGGCACTGTGGTTCTGTCAGCACTGCAACACCTGTGGCAGGTTAGGGAGTTTGTCTCCTCTGCTGTGATGTTGCTACATGTGTGTGAAGCCTGATGGGGTACCATCAAACTTCTGGGAGGTGGGAGGCTTCAGTCAAGGTCTTCCAGGACAGGAAAAATGGAAAAGAAAAAACAACAACCGAACGCAGGATGTTGTCCGCTGCACAGGCCGCGCACCACTGACTGGGTTCTGTGTCTCACCGACAGACACTTCAACTCTGTCCAGGGGAGGAAAGGCCCAGCCCCCCCATCAGACTTTCACATGTTCTTTTTTTCTCTCTCCTCATCCGTTCAGCCCTCCAACCAAGGAGTGCCCCAGCCCTGTCACCCCAACATCCATCTGGACTAACCTGTTGCCGTCTTCCACCAGGGCTTGCCCTCCCTGGTGGCGTTGGTGGGTTCCTCCAAGCCCCACCACAGAATGGATCTGGTTTTGTCAGCATTCCCAGCTGGTTGGGTATGGGGCTTGCGAGTGCTCCTCGTCATCCTGCTGCCAGCATTTTCCTCCAGTTTTCACCCTGGGGACATGACATGCAGTGACATCATGGTGCATGCCATGCGCTCCCACATGATGTGTGCTGATGTCTGCCACATTCCCTGATCTGTTGTGGCACCCAGCTGCCTTCCTCCTTGGCTACCACCATGGACCAGGTGAACTATGGGCTTTGCCCCCCCCAGAGGAGGAGAGCAGTCCTGCAGACACTCACTCTTCCTCCCCGGCCAATCCTCTGACAGCCCGGATTCGCCCTCGAACCAGGCCGTCGGCATGGCAAGCAGTAGCGCAACTGCTGCGTTGGTCGGCAAGCTCTCCTAGGGTGGTTCTGTGGGGGAACTGTGAGGCCATTGTAAGTCCCAGAGATGGTGATTGACAGGGCTGGGCAGGGCAGCCAGACTGATGCAGGCTAGTGGGGGATGTTGGGAGAGAAACAGGAAATTAAAAAAAAGAGCAGGACCTGCAAAATCAGGGACCTCAACTTGGCACCCAAGCTGGGATTGTTGGAAAGCCAGCAGTGGAGGACTGATCAAGTAGATCGGATCCAGGCCTCGCTTCTACATTGTCACCTGTGTGACTGCAGGGGGTGGTGCGAATTAGGGCCTTTAAATTCATGGACCTCATGTTGGCATCCGAGCTGGGATTGTTTTAGTGCCAGCAGGGGAGGGACTGAGCAAGGGATCCAGGCCTCGCTGCAACATCGTCACCTGTGTGACTGCAGGGGGTGGTGCAGATCAGGACCTGCAAAATAAGGGGCTGGGTTGCCTGTCTGAACTCCAAGCATCCATCACATCAATGATGTACACATGCATTCTCAGAACTTGCTCTTCCCCTGTGGGGAGAAACAAGGACCCCCCCTCATCAGCTGACAGGATAAAGGTAGTGGAACCTTTGGGCTCAGCTCCCCTACCTGAAGCCCTCCACCCACAGGGTAGAGTAACAAGAGGGTTCCCCCTCACCCAAATGGCCTCAAAGGAATGTCAGTGCTCTTTGTACAGAGAGATGTAATGACAGATACAGCTGCCTCAGGTAGGTTGGCGAAGAGACTGTCTTCTATTACTGTGCCTCGATCTGAATCTCAGTGTCCCTATTCAACACATTTCTATTAATGCTAAACCACAAACTATTAAGCAGTGTCAGCACATGTTATTTAGTCACATTCCTCTCCCCAGTGCACGTCCCTCTCCTTATGCATGAGCCCCAATGCCCGGGCTGTATGCCAGTGCCCCAAACCCATGCCTCATACCAGTCTCCAATACCAGTGCATGCTTCCAGTGCCCTGTGCCAGTACCCCCAATACCAGTTCCCCATTTATTTATTTAGTTTTTGTTGACTGGGTAATTGCACTAGACAAACCCTGCCTATTTTCAGGCACGACTCGGGGGAGGGGGATACAGATGAATGCCAACTGACCTTGAACCAGATTAAGCTGTTGGTGGTATTTTTAGTGAATGAGGGAAATTTGGCCAGGACACTGGGGAAATTCCCCAACACTTTTCGATAAGTGCCATGGGATCTTTAACATCCACCTGAACTACCACCAATCCAGGCAGATGGGACCTCGGTTTAACATCTCATCCGAAAGACGGTACCTCAGAAGTGCAGCACCCTTCTCATGCTGCACTACAGTGTCAGTACTGGGATATTAACCCAAGTGCCAGATGTGGGAACTGAACCCACAGCCCTCTGATCTCCCGGCCTCAAGAGGCGAGTGTGCTACCAACTGAGCCACTCCAGTGCCCCATGCCAGTACCCCATTCAAGTGCCCCATGCCTGTCTCCATACTAGTATCCCCATACTAGTGCCGTGTGCCAGTGCCCTAATACCAGTTTCCCAGTGCCAGTACCCCATATCAACTCACCCATACCAGTGCCCCAGTACTAGCTCCCCATGCCAGTGCCCCATACCTAGTCCTCATGCCAGTGCCCCTTACTAGTCCCCCTGTAACAGTGCCTTCCCATGCCTGTACTTCATAGTGGTTTCCCCCATGTCAGTGCTCTGATGTCAGTGCCCCAATACCAGTGCCCCACATCATTATCCCTTGCCAGTCCCTCGTAGCAGTACCTCACCATGACTGTGCCTCATACTGGTTTCCCCATGTCAGTGCTCTGATGTCAGTGCCCCAATACCAGATCCTCATGCCAGTGCTCTGATGCCAGTGCTCCACTACCAATTTCCCAATGCCAGTGCCCATGCCAGTACCCCACACCAACTCCCCCATATCAGTGCCCCAATACCAGTTCCCCGTGCCAATGTTCTGATGCCAGTGCCCTGAAGTCAGTTCTCCCATGCCAGTGCTCCATACCAGTGCCCCATGCCTGTCCTCATACTAGTGCCCCATATCACTGTCCCATGCTAATGCCCCAATACCAGTTCCCCATGCCAGTGCTCAGATGGCAGTGCCCCAATACCAGTGTCCCAATACCAGTTCCCCATGCCAGTACTCTATACCAGTGCCCCATGCCTGTCCCCAGACTAGTACCCCATGCCAGTGCCCCATACCACTTTTCCACTGCCAGTGCCTCATGCCAATACTATATACTAGTCCCCCATGCCAGTGCCCCATACCAGCTCCTCCATACCAGTACCCCAGTGACAGTTTCCCATGCCAGTGCCCCATACCAGTGCCCCGCTACCATACCTTTCCTCATAAACTTGGAGACAGATGTGTTAAAAATGTAGTCAGGCATGGTACTGTGGTTAGCCATGGGGTTGTCCTTCATCATGTCAAAGGAGGCGTGATAAACGATCTTGTTCACCACTTCATCTGGCAGGTCCTTCCCCAGGAATCGCATCAGCTTTGTGATTTCACGTTTCAGGTCCTGGAATAAAAGGCTAGAGTTAAAGCTGAGCCCTTCCCAGTTTTTGTTCTGTTTTTATAAAAGATGAGCAATGCATACATACAGAAAGTAACCAAAAATTGGTGGCAAATCAAAACATACGCCATACTGTAACTGAATAAATAGAAACCTTTTATCATGTTATGATTTCACCGTCATTGTGATGGTAACTCATCACATTTGCTTATAATTATGTACCCAGGTTTGCTGCTCTGTTTTCTGCATTTATTTGGGAATTGTGCGTTGCACTTTTTGACATGTTGTATTGCTTTCTGTTTTGCACATCCCTTGTCATCGTCACTCCTGGAAATGAGCTTTGACTCAGTGCACCTCTCCCAGTCAACAAATGTGAAATTCATTAATAATTAATTAAAATAAAATAATTGTGTGGTTCCCCCTTCCTTCAGTCACTGGGAAGTTGGCTACTGAATCTCCAGAGATTTATCCCACCACACCCAGTAGGGAGCAGATTGGTGCAACTAGGTATAGAACCATTAAATCAAGGCTTTAGAGAATATGTATTAATAAGATGGAACTCACTCTGAGAATTTCTCGTATATTCATTGTTTTAATTTCATGAGGAATATCAAAACAGCATCAGCTGTGAGTCTAAGGATTTACACATAGATACATAGATTCTGTTGGCAGATAAGGGCCTATAGCCCACCCAGTTTGTCCATTGAAGCTTATAAGATCACTTTAAGTTTTTCTAAAAGTCTGCTGCCCTTTACCCCTGACCTCAAGGATTCCCTTATGTCTATCCCATGCATTCTTAAATCCCATGATTGCTTCAGCTCCACCACTTCCTCAGGCAGGGTGTTCCACTTGTTCACCACCCTTTCTGTGAAGAAATTCTTCCTCACATTTCCTCTGAATCGCCCTCCCTCCAGCTTCATCCCATGCCCTCTAGTCCTGGAACATATTTTTCGCTGGAAAATAATGTTTTCCTGCTCCCTTTTCCTCCCCATAAAGAACTTGTATGTCTCTATCATATCCCCTCTCCCTTCTCTCCTCCAGGGAGTACATATCCAAGTCCTTCAGCCTGTCCTCCTTGGACTTGTGATGCAATCCTTGTACTTTCTTTGTTGCTCGTCACTCGTTTGTTGATACTTTTCCTCATTCTGTACAAGAAATGCACTAAAAATAGAATAATAGATAGGGGACTGTGTATTATGTGGCTATAATACCATTGTGAGGTCCTGGTGACAGGTAAACCTCAAGAGCCAAGCTCAGGTAATGTATAGAATAATAGACAGTGGACTGCCTAGTACATGGCTATAACACCATTGAGAGGTTCTGGGGACATGGGAACCCTGACAGTGAAGCTCGACTACTGCATAGAATAATAGATAGGAGACTGTGTATTACAAGGTTAAAATTACTGCCGTGTGCTTTTTCCCATAGGGAAACCCAGTTGTAATTTTCCATTATAACCAGCTGGTTATAACGGCAAACATGTGCCGGGTTTCGCTAGGACCACACATGCACCAGTCGCTGGTCTTCTCTGCGACATTCCCTGGAGCAATACAGCTGCAGACTTCACCACCCCTTGTAGTCGGTGATAACTTTTTTTATTAAAAAAGAAGTCTCGTTCTCCACTGACCTGGGAAAAAAGGGAAATGTTAAACAGGCATCAGGTTTCCCTGTCGGCACGCTTTGGCCAGTGGGTCTCCCCACCTCTTCAAACCGAAGGACGCTGTAACTGCTGTTCGGCAGTAAGTTTAACTTTTAAAAAATTACAGACACTTTCAAAACAAAATCTCCACTTTTTTGCCTCAAACAAGTCGAGCACTCCAGGGGAGCGTTGTTACTTGGCAGACCACTGACCACGCAGAATGCTGACTGATCCACAGCTGCCTGAATACCAATCTTTTGCTTATTCTATTTTGTAGAATTGCTGAGGCAAAAAAGCACATGACAGCAATTATATAAAATAAAATATGCAGTGGTTCTGTAAAACTCAATTTTACACACACCCTCGTTGTGGGATGCATTTCATAAACCCCTCAGGCTTCACCCTCGGGGTTTATGTAGCATCTTACAACGAAGGTGTGTGTGAAATCTCATTACACACACCACCCCATACATTATTCTATATATAATACCATCAAAAGGTTCTGGTGGCATGTAAACCTCAAGAGCAAAGCTCGGGTAATGTATAGAATAATAGACAGTGGACTGCGTATTACGTGGCAATAACACAATCCAGAGGTTCTGGTGACATGTGAACCCTGACAGTGAAGCTGGACTAATGCATAGAATAATAGATGGGGAGCTATAATCCCATCAGGAGGGTCTGGTCACATGTAAACCTTGAGAGCAATGCTCAGGTAATGCATAGACTAATAGATAGGGGACTACCTATAACGTGGCTATAATACCATCGAGAGGTTCTGGGGACATGTGAACCCTGAGAGCGAAGCATGAGTAATGTAGAGAATAACAGATAAAGGACTGTGTATTACAAAGCTATAATTCCATCGGGAGGTTCTGGTGACGTGAAGCTCAAGTAATGCATGGAATAATAGCTGGGGACTGTGTATTACGTGGCTATAATTAATGGGTCACGTTTTTTCCCCACAGGAAAAGGCATGTGTAAATTGCCATTATAAAGGATTATTTATAATGGCAATCATGCGCCACCTTCCTAAGGCAAAAACCACGAGCCAGAGCAGTCTCGTGCCCACTGAAGCTGTCTCCCTCTCGCATAGTGACCGCATAAAACACTCAGAACTCATTCCAGTTTTCCCCCATTGGCATTTTTTTTTCAGAGAGCGAACCTAAAAATAATGTTAAAACAAAATCTGTACCAGCATCTCCTCTGCTTCTTCTCATTCCCTTTCCCTCTACAGGTCACCTGATACAGTGACCATAGCGACTAGAACTTCCTTGATACCCGCCATAGCTACAGCGCACAAAGCAAACAGGTAAAGACTTATTCTTTTTTAAAAGTTAAACGTTTGTTGAAACTCTAGTCACTTAATTATTTCTGCTCTTCCAACCACTGTTTGACTTCAAATGAAAAATAGCACTGCTTCAAAAAGGTAAGACTACCTCCCCGGACTACCTCGATTCCGACCATCACACTGCTGAACATATTTTATATAATTGTTGAGGAGAAAAATCGTGTCTCAACAATTATATAAAATAAAATATGGGGCAGTGTTTGTAAACTCGAAGTTTACACACACCCTCAGTGTTAGATGCTTTATAAACCCCTTGAGCTTTGCTCTCGGGGTTTATGTAGCATCCAACACCTTGGGGGTGTAAACTTCTCGTTATACACGTCACCCCATACTTTATTCTATTTATAATTCTATCAAGAGGTTTTGGGGACATGTGAACCTGGAGAGCGAAGCTCGAGTAATGTATAGAATATTTTTTATTTTATTTATTTAACAAATTGGAAAGACCTTTGAGCCAAGGGCTCTTTTACCGAGGTTCCACGTCAAGTCACTAGAATAACAAATTATAATGGTTTCAGTAAGTAGTACAACATGAGGAAAGTAATTACATAAACAAAAGAATAATATGGCAAGATAAATATTGTGTCTAGTGCAGCCAGTGGCCTTGTCTGAAGAGGCGTGGAAGGGATTACAAGGAGAGAAGGATAGGGGCGAATGGGGGTGGTGGTGGAAGGAGCAAAATAAGAGCAAGGAGGGAGCTGCCACAATGTAACTTATGTAGGAAAAGACCCATGGGGGGGGGAGAACAAGGTGAGGAAACAGGGGAGGGATGGAGGGAGGAGTGGGAGTGGAGGGGTAGAGGAAGGGGGGATGAAGTAGCATGAAAAGAGGACAGGGACGGGGACGGGAAAGGGATGAAGGAAGTGCTGTATGTAGAATAGCGCAGCAACAGGGTAGGGCTATGCAGGGGTGAATGGTAAAAGAGGGAAGTCCCAGTGCATTTAGCTGTCAGCAAAGATTAGGTATAGCAATCACAAGATGCTCTGGAAACTAGGAATTGATGCAGCTTCCGCTTAGATGGTCCCAAGGTTGCAGTTGTTGCAATCTCAGGAGGAAGGGAATTAAAACAAGCATCTGTCAATGCCAAATGTTGTCTTGCTGGCATTGGCATTTGTAGTGCAGAAGTTAGAGAGATGCATAATAGGAATGGCAGTGAAGCATTGAACTGATGCCAACCCAACCCCCGCCCTGCAGAGACTGACAGGCACTGGGATGCGCCTTTGGATCGTCGGCCATAGCGCTCACGCCATTTCACCTCACCCTACCCTGCAGACACCAACAAGTGTTGTGGTGTGTCTTGGGGTCTTCTGGCCTTACTGTGCAGGACCAGTGGGTGACACCAGGGTTGGGGGTCCACAGGATATGGCAGCCCATGCCAGTCCACCACAGGCTGCTATTCCCCCTTCAAAACAAGATAGAAATGTGCCATAATATCAGACCAGTGCCAGTGACACCCCCAGCTGATACCTCTTCACCCAGGACTTGGGGCCAGTGGAGAATGGGCTGTACTTGCCTCGGCATGAACTGGACAACCAGTCAGAGAAGGGCACATAGGTGGTATGACAACCCCAAAGTAGATGCCCTCTGTGCCAGCTGCACGTGCTTCCCTGGCATGATCCCAGGATCATGCAGTTGTCTGTCCCCTTGCCTGCCCTCAGCCCACCGCAGAGATTGGTCTTGTGACCATGATTTGGGCATGGAGTAAGTATACAACAATGGCTCTGGATGCTGCGGGGTGCCCCAACGGTGCACATCCTGTGCATGGGGTGGCCTCTGCAGCTGTCCACCCCCTTAGCAAGAGTGGAGCAGCTGCAAGCATTGTGTGGAGCATGCCCTTATTTCAAAGCATATTACATATAGAATAATGCATGGGGTGGCGTGCGTAATGAGACTTTTACACACACCTGAGGTGTGGGATGCTACATAAACCCCGAGGGCAATGCCTGAGGGGTTTAGTAAAGCATCCCACACTGATTATTGCGAATGTGTTGTTATGAGCGTGTGTTGCGCAGTTGCTATGCACCTCATAAAACAGTCATTTTATGGAGCATTGTCACCAAATTTTCAACACAGGCATTTTAGGACCTCTGTTCATGAACAGTATCACTGTCATTTTTGTAATGTGTCCCAAACACTGATTTCGCACAGCAACCGCGCTATTCTGCGCCAGAAGTGTGAAAACACATTTCGGCCAGGATGCGAAAAATGGCAGCTGCACAGTTCACAAGAAGGTGTGGTAAAATACCAATGTTGAGACTCTGGCATGCAAATAGTGCAAATGCGCCAACACACGAGCGTGCATTGCACAGTTGCTGTGCACGCTCATAAAACAGTCATTTTATGGAGTATTGTCACCAAATTGTCAACACAGACATTTTAGGATCTCTGCTCATGAAAAGTATCACTGTCATTTTCGTAATGTGTCCTGAACACTGATTTCGCACCACAACTGCACTATTCTGCGCCGGAAGAGTGAAAACACATTCCGGCCAGGATGTGAAAAATGACAGCTGCACGGTTCACAGGAAGGTGTGGTAAAATGTCAGTGTTGAGAATCTGGCGTGAAAATATTGCAAATTCACTAACTTACGAGCGTGTGTTGCGCAGTTGCTACGCACGCTCATAAAACAGTCGTGTTGGATTTTTCCCACCAAATTTGCAACATAGGGTTTTTGAGAGCCCCCCCCCCCGAACAGTGGCACTGTCATCTCCTTACATGGTCCTGAAAGGTGATTCCACGCAGTGAATGCGAAAACACCTTTCGGGACCGAATAACGCCATGACAGTGCAAGGATTCATGAGAAGGGGTCCCAAAAAACCCATGTTGAAAATTTGGGGCCAAAATTTGCAAAAATACCTGGGATATGTACTAAAGTTGAAAAAACCCTATCTATCCCATTATACAGCTTATCGGCATTTCCTCAGTTCGCGGTTGGCTTTGAAGAGTGCGGACGTGTTCCCGGTCCACTGATGATCGTCGCGCCGAGCTCTGCAGGTAAGTATGGGGGGGTGTGGGGAGGCAGGGTGCACAGTGGGTGGGTGCGGGTGTGGGCAGGGGGGCATGGAGACTATGAGGGACCATTTTCCTTTTACAGGTACTAAAAGGAAAAGAAACTGTTGCGGGACAGTTTTATTTTTCCAGGGGATTTGGCACACTGGGGTAGGCTCCCAGCATGCCACCTAACTGTTTTGGGGAGGTCTGTAGCTGACAGGGGATTGGGCACCCTCATCGGCAAACAACACGGAGGGTGAATTTAGCCGGCGGGGATTGGGCACCCTGTCGGCACACAAAGAAGGAGGAGGATGCAGAGCCGAGGGGTTGGGCACCTCGGCATTAAATAATTGAGGGTTATTTCTGCCGACAGGGTGGGCTCCCCGTCAGCACATTGTCACGGGCAGGGGCAGCCAACAGGGGGATTGGGCACCCCTGAAGTCGACAGTTCTACGGCCGTGTCCCGCCATGCACATAATGGTGGCAAGCACGGCAAGAAAAGGATCGCTGCATCTGACGAGCTTTGCTCGGATTGCAGAGGACCTTTCCTTAGATGTGCTCGCCACATTATGTATGCATGGTGTGGCGCCAGCATGCAGGCTGATTGGAGAATGAGGGACGCACCTACTGATGCGTGTCCTGCATTCACCCAACAGCACCCGCACCTCCAAATCTGCACTACTGCAAGATGTTGGCTTGTACTTGCGCGGCAAGCCAACATAATAAGTTAGCTACTCTAACTGCAATGGATCGTTGTCGGAAAGATGTTTGACAGCGAGGGACAGTAAAAGTTTGGCTCACAGAACTCCGTGTGTTGCGAGTGCCCCAGAAGGGACTGAAAACCTGAAGAGAACCTGGTGGTAGGAGACCAAGAGCTGCCTTCATAGCCAGAAGGCAGGCTTGATATTCAATGCGAGTCTGGAGTTGAATCCAGTTTGCTTGTCCATAAAGGTCACAAGTGTGAGTACAATACGCTGCACCAGTTAGTAGACGGCATGCCTTATTCAGAGCTGTGGTGAGCCGCCATAAGGTTGTGTCTGTGGCGGTACCATAAATGACCAAACCATAGTCAATAATAGACACAGTTGAACTTTAGATAGCCAGTCTGAGGGCTTTGGTAGTAAGGCAGTGTTTGTGTCTGTGTAAAAGGCCTAGGCGAATGTTAACTGCTTTGGCAACATTATCAACATGGTGGGAGTAGGACAGCGAACTATCCAGAGTAACTCCTAGGTATTTAAAAGACTGAGTCTGATCAAGGACTACACTCTCACTGTTTTTAATCACCAATTGTTCTGGCTTTTAATCACCAATTGTTAATAGATAGGAGACTTTGTATTACGAGGCTATAATGTCATAGACAGGTTCAGGGACTGGTGAACCTGAAAAATGAAGCATGAAAGGTTCCAGCATGACATCAGAACCTCAAGATGGGATCATGTAAGTAATAAGCCCCTCTAGAGTGTGCACTATATCATTTGAATGCATGCCCCATGGGTGTTGTAAGACTCACGGCCGAAGGCCAAGTGTACAAACGCCCCTGGGAAGTGCTTTCAAAATCCTATGAAGCACACCTTGGAGGGGCTTAGTACACTTGTAAAATGGCTCTAGGGTGACTTTTGGGGAGGAGAATGAGATTCAGAACCTGACTGTGCGTTTATAGAGATTTAAGCAAAGCAAAGCAAATTTTATTTGTAACCTCCTTGTTCTCCTGGGTCACTAGAATCCCAGTTAGAATCAGTGGCAGCCAGGGAAGGCAGCTTGTGAAATGCCAGGTAAATGGGTTTCATACCGTCACACTTTGTCTTCAGTCTCAGCTGAGCTGGAGTGATGATGTAATTATATAACTCTCGCAGCAGCATAAACCACAGTCTCAGCTGGCTTTGGAGTGAATTGGAATGTTCAGTCAGTGAGTTGTAGAGTGGAGTTCAAGGAGGAGGCTGCATCTGCAGGGCAGCTCCTCAGATTAGCTCTGACAAAGAGCTACCCCTTTTTGCTTTGTGGTAGTTTGTTCTCACCTTAGAAGAAGAACAAAGAGGACAGTTGTCTAAAGTGGTGGAGACCTGCGCCAGAAGGTTTTCCCTGCTCCATCCCAGGAGTAATGGGGGCAAACTCTGGGATTCAGGGGCAAACCCCCCTTGATCCATTTGTTTGGTAAAGCTGCCTTGTACATCTTCATTCTTTGTGAGTACAAACCTTTTCTGTGTCAGCCCAGGGGCATCTGCAATACCTTGGGATGAATTTCTCTGTCAATGGGACCAGTCACCCAGTACTAAGTAAAGTTTCTGCCTACGTTGGAGTCCAAGAATGTGACTGTCCAAGTACAGAACTTTTTAACTTTGACACCCAGGGATGTGTCCATAGTTTGTTAAGGGTGAGAAATATTTCAAGATAACAACTACACGTTTTCTTCTGTGTGGGTGTTATTAACCAGATGAATGGCGAGTACAAACTTGGAAGCAAAAGGTGGGAGACCCCCAATCTGGAGTAACCAGTTTACCTCTCCGGATTCAGTTTGGGCACCAGTACATTTTCATTTAGTGCATCTGGCCAATGCCTAGTGGAAGTAATTACCCCGAAGTGTGGGTTTGGAGTTTTTGTTTCTTCAGTTTACCCCGGCATAGTGGGTTCTGAAAGAGTTGAGCCTGGATGTGCTCAGTGTGGTCTTGGGTACCACTTTCATTCCCGTGGGAAATGAGAACAGTACTAGTCTGGCCATATGTGTCAATAGTCCAATTCAGAACCAGAGTGTTCGCTGTTTTGTGTTTCTTCACCCTATGCTAAATGGGAATTCAGGAACTTCTGTACCCTGGAAAATCTGTAATACCAGTATGTGTAGCCCCGTGGGGGTCCATCTTCGCTTTGTGTATTATTCCTACTTTGTTACGTGAATAAAAGCCACACTCAAGAATCCCAACCTGGTTTGGACAGTATTGTTATTGCTTCCTGGTGTTTGGATTTACTTGGGTGCCCCTGTCCAGAAGTGCAAACCTAGCATAATTGTGAGCAAATGTTTTTTTCTCAGGGACCTGGGTTGCTGGCCATAGCAAATGGTTCCACCAGGGGTGTGCCAGGTAGTTGCCACACTTGGTCGACTGTTTTTGTATAACAGTCTGGTCCAGCTAGCCTAATGGTGGTCACCTTCTTCTGTTTTTCTCTATGTCTTATGGTATGTAAACCCCACCCCTATCTGTTGCCCCAGATGTTTTGTGGAGAGAGAACAAGCCCTGCTGGTTAAACGGGGGCAGGGGAGCCTGTGGGGGTTACATATTTGTAAATTACCATTCCAACAGACCATGGTGCTGTAAATAATCATAATTAAAGAAAAAAAAACACAGTTATCATAAAAACACATCCCTAAAATTAGTTATAAAATCAGCAGGAATTAAACCTCAGGAAAGGCAAAATTAAAAAGATAGGTCTTCACGGCAGCTTTAAAGGCCTCAATGGATGGGCACTCTCTAATCCGATGAGGTAGAGAATTCCACAGGGTCGGTGCTACATAAGCAAAAGATCTGGCTCCAGACATAGTCAGGTGGACCCTGGGAATCTCTAGCAATCCCTCATCAGCGGAGTGGAGCAGACGAAGGATGTGGTAGGGGCATAGGAGGTCTTGGGGATAGCATGGTCCCTGTCCTTGTAGGGCATTATTGGTCAGCAAACTGACCTTGAAGGTGATCCTCCACTGCACGGCAGTCAGTGCAGTCCGCGGAGCACAGGTGTGACATGGCAACTTCTTGACAAGCCAGTCAACAACCTGGCAGCTGCGTTCTGCACCAGCTGTAGCCGGTGAAGGTCCACCCCCGGCAGCCTTAGGTATAGGGCATTGCAGTAATCAAGGCATGAGGTCACAAAGGCGTGGACCAAAGTCAGAAGGTCGCCAGGTGGGACTAGGTGCTTCATTCAAGCAATGTTCCTCAGATGGTAATAAGTGGTCTTGACAACGGCCGACACCTGAGACTTCAGTGTCAGTTTGTCATCAGGCACAACACCCAGATTCCGCACCCAGTCAGAGGTCAACAGCTGATTAACTCCAAGCCAAAGCCCAGAGGGTTGCCCAGCCAATGACCCCCTCTATCCAGCAACTTGGGTTCACAACCAACACCTCACTCTTATCCGGATTTAATCTGAGCCAGTTGACACTCTTCCACTCCTGAATCTCAGAGAGGCAGTTGCTGAGGACCGATACAGCATCATTTTGTTTTGGTACAAAGGACATGTACAGCTGCGTGTCATCTGCATAGCAGTGAAAACTCAGCCCGTACCACCTTATAATGTCTCCCAACAGCAGAATATACACCACAAACAGCATGGGTGAAAGCACAGATCCCTGCAGTACTCCACATGGCAGAGAATGAGGGGCCAAGGAAAAAACCCGGACTCCACTCTCTGCGTTCTGCCAGTGAGAAAAGATCTAAACCATTGAAGGACTGTACCAGATAGTCCACAGAGTAATCGCAGGTTGTCGAGAAACACCTCATGGTTCATGGTGTCAAATGCTGCAGAGAGATCAAGGAGGACTAAGATGGAATGACTCCTCTGATTGCTTGCTATCAGGAGATCATTAAGTACCTGAACCAATGCTGTCTCAGTACTATGCCTCTTCCTGAAACCAGACTGGCGAGGATTGTAGATATCATGGGTGGTAAGAAGCTCCTCGAGCTGCAACATGACTGCCTTCTCAATAACCTTGCCCACGAAAGGCAGGTTAGAGACAGGTCTGTAGTTGGCAAGACAGTCGGAGTTGAGAGGAGATTTCTTCAGAAGGAGCATACCACCATCTTCTTCAGGGTGTCTGGAAATGCCCCAGTCTCTAACGAACACCTAACAATCTCAGCCAGGACCAATCCGATGACCTCCATGCAACCCACCAGGAGGCACGCTGGGCCTGAGTCCAAACTATAGTAAGTCGGTCGCAAGCCCTGGGTAATCTTCACAACATCCATGATCGTCAACTGGTCTGAGTCAGACCAGACAGGCTGGGTGGATGTAATCTCCCACCAATCACGGCTCTGCCCATTTGAGTGAGCTGTACCAGTCTCCAACCTGATGTTGGCAACCTTATCCTCAAACTCATCATACTTCTTCTGTGAAAAAGCTCGTCGGTTCTGGAGACAAACTGGATTGCACAGCCTGTCCACAGTATGGAAGAGTTGAGCTTGTTGATTTCGCACAGCCGCAATCTCCCTGGACAGGAACTCTGCCTTCTTACGGGGAGACCACGGATTGATAGTCCTTGTAATGGGACATCAATCTAAGTTTGTAATCAATCAGGCTGGATTTCCACCAGCATCTCTCCAACCTTCTCCCTACTCTCCTCAACTCCCTCAAGGTACCATCAAACCAGGGGGACCAAGGGTGAAGAGTGAGAGGGCAAATCTGGACAGGAGCTATATAATCCAGAGCCTTATTATAGGCTAACAGTAGACCCTCTGGATCCCCGCTAACACTTGGACTCCCCAATTGGTCCAAGAGCGCCATAAGACCATCAGGGGTCAGTCCCCATAAAGGGCGGTATCAGACCATCTCCATAGGGGCAGGCCTATTGGGGGGGCTGCAAAACTGAACCCAATAGTGTGGTGATCCAACCATCCAATGGGTTCCACTATGACGTTGGAGATCTCCATCCCCAACAGAAACACCAGATCCAATGAATGACCTTATAAGTGGGTGGCAGAGGTAATCACCCGTGTAAAGCCCAATTATATCATTAATTGGAGGCCTTGTCCAAAATACGAGAGTTCATCATCGATCCAGGTATTGAAGTCCCCAAAGACCAACCACCTGTGCACCTCCAACACCATCTCGACGATGAAGTCTTCAACTTCCTGTAGGAAATACTTCTTGCTCCCAGGTAGACGATATATGGGAAATATCCTACAACCCACACCTGCACACATGAGACACTCAAAGGCTCTAATGGCTCCAACTGGCACATCTACCAGGCCCAGTTCCAACTTAAAACATATAGCTACCCCCACCCTTCTGATCCAGCCTCAGGCAGTGTATCTCTGAGTACCCAGCCGGAACAGCTAACTCCAGAATGGGACTCGTATTTTCATCCAGCCAGGTCTTGGTGATGCCTGCCAGATCATATGTTCCAACAAGATCAGCAATAACCGCTGTCTTGTTCCTAATTGACCTGGCATTGCATAACACTGCCCAAGTCAGATGAGCAGTTGAGGTCAAACAGGCTGCTTGCCCACACAAAGCGGAGCCCTTGGATATGGGAACCAGGTAGGTTGGACACCTTTCCTGGGCCTGTTTTGCCCCAGGGCACCTCCTTAACCCCACAACCCCAATTCATCCAACCCATTCCCCTCCCCCGCGGGGCTCATGACCCCAACCCCTCCGATGCCCCCTCACTATACCCAAGGCGCGACAGCACATATAAACCTCTTCTAGAAGTGGGGGCAGTCAAAGGGATGGACAGCCCGCAGCTTGGTGGAGGAGTAGTGTCCGCCTGCCGAAGCCCTCTGTCAACACATCCTGCCGTTACCTAATAATCGGTAGTTACTAAAACAAATTCTTTATCAAATGCTCTTGCAATCAGCCATATACTCACACACACACACTCTCTTAAAATCCTCTAAGTCAACAGAAAACTAACCCCCAATCTAATACCTAACATAACCCAAATCTTAAAAGCCCAAAATAAAAAAAAAACACCAACCAGAAACAACAAGAGCGCAATAAATATGGAACATAAGATTATATTGTCTATTATCAGCAGAGATTTGTCTTTAAAATTGTCCCAATGAGTCTTTACTCCAAGTAGCTTGCAGTAGGGAGGAGGAGCTCTCACCTACCCCTCATCCACAGAATCTGTCCAAAATGCAATGGCTCTCTCCCTGCCATGCTATTGTGTTAAAGAGTTAAGAAACTGGTAAAGAGGCATTCTCACTACCTCCTCCACAAGTTTTGTATAAACTGCCATACCAGCCAGTATAAAAAAGTTAAAGGGAGAGATTGCCCCCAATCGCCAGACGCTAAAGATCTTTCTCCTGCGATGCTCCCGAGAAAAATGGATCCTACAAGGTTTAAGCAGATAGCCTCTGGCCTCCCCCCAAAGCCGATGCCAGAACCTGGAAAAAACACCCTCACTTAAATCACTGGAGCCACCCGACCTTAGACGGGCAGCTCACGGCGATTCCAGGGAATAATTCAGATGCCCACCCTCCGGTCAGCACCCCCAGTCCCCACAGGGGGGTCCCCAGAACTGACACTCACCTCAGGGTCAGCCGTCCAGGCCAACCAGTCCACCACTTGGTAGTGGTGATCCTTCTCGGTTCAGAACCGACTCAGCTGCAGTATAGTCCCGTTCTGGCACATCAAGGCTCTCTCCTGCTTCAGTCAGGTAATCTCCCAGCCGCTCCTGAGCCACCGAGCATTGTCAGGTGACATTTCTCGACCAATGACATTTCTAGATTTTTTCTTGCCATTTTATAAAGCCAAGTGAAACACAGTCCCTCATTTTCCATGTTTTGTAATATATGGATCCAAGGAGCCATTGTTTCCCTGTTTGTAATCAGCAGCCAGTCGGCTTTCACTGTATATAGCAGTTACATTAAAAACGGACTCAAGCTGACCATGAGGATTTGTGCTGCTTTTGTTTGCAATGGAGTTTTGTGACAAGTGGGAAGTGCCGAGAAAAGCTTGGAGCGCGTTTCTCAGTGCACCAGGAAGTTTTAATGAAGTGGCCATTACAACGAAAAACGGTCTTTGCTAAGCAGGACATAAGTCAATGTAACCCCCTGCTGGTGCTGCCAGGCTTTTTACTGTACTCAGTGCTTACAGTAAAAGCCAGCTTGTGTGCAGCTTTGCTGAGTGTGCACAGTGCAAGGAAAGTCTGATCTTGCAGTACTGTTGTAGAAAAATCCATTGCTATTGCTACGAGATCTCATAATACTATCAGTGAACATCCAGCGATAGTATTACATGATCTCATAATACTATTGCTGGATTTCTTTGATAGTATTCAGAGAAATTTATTGAATAACTTTCAGCACCATTATTGGGGATATCCATATATTATAAGGTATTTATTGATAGACTTTTTTAACTGTGATGCCTTATCCCTCCACCTGCCATATTGTTTCCAGCCCATAAAATAGCATCAGGTAACTGGCACTATTCCGTGGCCTGGGTACCACCCCTGTGGCTGTCACAATGGAGCACATTAGTACAGTACGCATACATACCACGTGCACCCACTACCATCTGTATGATCTCACTTACATTTAATGTTGGGCGACATTGCTGCAGGGTGATACTCCCCTGGTGATGGCATGCCAGCTTTGTGCATTTCAAATATGCACGGCAGGGCAACGTGGGGCCTGCTGCTCACTGATTTTTAGCCACTACACATTCTGACTGCATATTGGGTGGTGGGCCATAGAATCCTTACCTCCTTCATGTCCTCGTAGAACAGGTACAGGATTTGGTGTTTGTCCTTCTGTTCCCACCATCCTGTCACATGGTCATACCAGGAGCCCCAGAAAACTAGAAGAGACAAACATCTGGTGGTTTTGTAATGACAATACTAGATTTGTAATGATAATACAAGGTTGAAACAACAATACTAGTTTGGCAGTGATAATATAAGTTTGTAAAAAACAATACTCATTTTGTAGTAATAAAGCTAGTTTGTAGCAATACTAGTTTTGTATTGATAATACTAGTTTGTAACAATACTAGGTTTGTATTGACAAATAAAGTTTTTAAATAGCAATATAACTTGGAAACTTTTCAACCTTCAGGGCTAAAATTTTGTTTTTGTGTTTTTAATATAAGCTTAAAATTATATCAACAGGATCTCCTTCATTAGGCTGCAACATCAGTGGTCTCCATGGTCGTTTTGCTGATGGAAGATCCTTACCCTGTCCAGAGAGAAACTTCCAGAAGTACTCTTCCAAGGTCCCGGGGTCTGGCAAGTCTTTAATCATGCGTTCAAAGTGGTAGTAGGACACAAGGTTATCTTTGGCATTCCGGGCTACATAGATTGCCTGGCACACAAAAAAAATGCAGAGATTAGAAATATAGTCATCTCCTTGCACTCCATGTCCTTGATGGTTGGGGGCTGTAAGGAGAAAGTCTCCTGCTGGAACACATAGATTGGAGGATCATTAGCAGAAGAATGGAGATGATATTGCCCCTGTACAAGTCACTGGTCAGATCTCATTTGGAGAACTGTGTACAGTTTTGGAACACACGCCTTCTGAAGGACAGAAGCAGACTGGAAGTGGTGTACACGGAGGGCTACCAAGATGTACACGGAGGGCTACCAAGATGTACAGGAGGGCTACCAAGATGATTCAGAGGCAGCAGGAGAGGTTGTACAAGGAATACCTTAAGGATATGAATATATAAGTCCTGGGAGATAGGAGGCAACAAAGGAGCAGAACTGAGGTGTTCAAGTTGCTCTGAAGTATTAGCTGTGTGGAAACTCAGGACTTGTCAGGTTTCTTTTGCCGTAAAGGTTCTATTCTCTCCACGTAGAATGGGAAGCTTATCAGTCCTATTCCCATGAGTTGTGATCGTCTCTTACCTCCTCCATTGGGAGACCATTTTTCTCCTGCAGATTCCCCCTGCGGCAAGGCTAGGAGGGAGGACCATCCTTCCCCCCACCGGTAAACACATCTAGAATGACACCTGACTGGGCAGCAGAGCAGGTCACGGCATCACAGGCAGGGTTTTACTTAATCTGTCCCCATAATCCTTCCTGGTTCTCTAGTCCCTCCTTCCACGTAGCTGGGGTGAACAAGTCATTCTGTGTGAGAGGAGGCATGCATGTGCTGCAGAAGTCCCGCAGCTCCCTCTCTTTGTGCCGCTCCCAGACCTGTCCTACCACCAGGCTTCCACTTTGTGGCAGTCACTTGCTGGAGTTGGCAGCCCTCCTTCCCTGGGAGAGGAGCGCAGTCCAGTGGACAATCTATCCTCATCCTGCCTCTCAGCTGGCTACCAGCAACCTGAAATCGCTCCCGATCCCGGGTCGCCAGCTTGCTGGGCAGTAGCACTACCACTGTACCACATGGCTAGCTTGGAACTTGTTAGTTTAAAGTAGTAATACTTCCACCAGAGGTAACCCCATGAAACTGGCAGGAGGAATGAATAAAAAAGATGGCAGAAAATATATTTTTTACCAAAAGAGTGGTAATAGAATGGAACAAACATTTATCACTCAAAAGTTGAGCGCTCACCACCTAAATAACAAAACGAACACCAAGAATCAAGGTTTTAATAACTGCATTGTCATTTATTGACCATTACTGGGCAGACTTGCCTGTCTGACGCATTTTCGGATCCATCTGATCCTTTATCAAAGGCACCACCAGCCCTGAGCGAGCTTTTTTGTGTGTGATGAATAGAACAAACTTCCAGATTAAGTCATACATGCTAAGATGGTGGCGGTGGTTGGGGGTATTATATTACATTACACTGCACTACGTTGAATATATTGTACGCTATATATTACGTAGTGTGGCATTATAATATATTGCATTAAACTGGATATAATGTACTGTGTATTGGGTGATATTACACTGTACTGAATTGTGTTGAACATATTGTACTGTATACATTGTATGGTGTGGTATTACACTGTATTGCATTGCACTACATATATACTACTATATATAGTATAGTGTTATATTATGTTGCATAACATATATTGTACTATATACATTGTATAGTAGGTTGTATTGCATTGTATGGAATATAGTGTACTGTATTTAATGCATAGTGTAGAATTATACTATAGTGTATGTTAGAACATTGTATTCATTGAAATTCTAGCTTTCCCTAGTGTTGTTGTACCATTGATGTGACATCACGATGTTGTTGTACCATCGTTAGTATGTCACATCGATGGTACAACAGCACTGACTACTTTTGCGCATGCATGAGTTGTGTCATCATGGAGACGACAAAATGGGCACTGCAGTTCATCGGAGGCACAGGAGGGCATTTAAAACTCTCAGTAAGTGTCTTTTTTTTAAAGAGTGGCTGGCACACAGCAGGACAGCCATCTTTGTTTTTAAATATTTATGATTGCACGGGAAGGAGTGCAGTGTATTTACAGACACGGGTGGGGAGAGGCAGAGGTTCACCGACATCATGGCGCGACCGTGGAGGCAGTCAACAGCTAATTTGTTTAATGTTGTCCATACACTATAAAAGACAGTGGATGGGCAACAGTAAACAACAACACTGTGTCTCACTTCTCGAGGTTTTCATGCCAACCAAAAACCTCTCGAGCTTCACTCTCGAGGTTTTCTTGGTTGTCATGACAACCTCTCGAAGTGAACAACAGTATTGTTGTTCACTGTTGCCCATCCACTATCCTCTATGTATTACTCTGCACTAAATATATTTACTGAATGTATCGTACAGTGTGGTATTACAATGTAGTACATTGCAGTATATATATTGTACTATATATATTGTATAATGCAGTACTGTATTACATTGTTTTGACAATATCGTACTGCATACTTTGTAAAATGTGGCATTATACTGTATTGCATTGCACTGAATATACTGTACTCTATATAATGCATAGTGTGGTATTATAATGTATTGTATTGCAATGGATATATTGTACTACATATCATATAGTGTGGTACTGTAATGCATTACAAAGTATGGAATATATTGTATTGTACAGATTGTATTGTGTGGTATTTTATTGTGTTACATTGTTTTGCACATAGTGTAATAGATATATATATATATATATTATGGAATAATGTTAAATTTCTATTGTAATGTTCTGCAGTGAATTGAATACATTGTACTATTATTGTATAATATAATGTGGTATTATAACGTATTACAATATATTAAGCATTGTTAGAACAGTGTTTTGAAAAAACTAAGCAAATGTTAAACAGCAGATAACTATGTACACTATTTTAAAGTGAATGTCTTTCTCTAACAGATGCCGTCATATAACAAATATTAACAGAGTGTATCAGGAATGGTGGTGAAAGTAAGCAAGTACCTAAAACAATCTAAAAATGTAAAAACTACAATTTAATCAAAGAAAACACTTGATAACCACATTTTCCATGTGTTTATGTCCCTAGACTAAAGAAAATAAACCAAAAGACATAGGATATCTGTTTCTGAACAGCACAAGCAAACATTCTGAAGTAATAGCTTAATGAGTTTTTATGTTTGCTTGCACGCATGCGCAAGAAACATTATAAGGCAGCTTAGGAGAGAAGCGGGTTGTGGAGGTGCAGCATTGTGGTGGCCAATGCTAGCACTGCATTTGTGGGCTTTGCAGTGTGCACCCAATGCAGGTCAAGTGTCCTAATGACACTGGTTCTGCAGAAGTGCCACCAACTTGAAACAATTTGGCCGCTGCAATGAGGAGCCACCTTGTCATTGCAGCATCAGCAATTCTGCTGCAATGAGGGAGCCACCCGTCATTGCAGGGTGGTACCTTGCCTGGTGTAACATTACCAGAAACATGGCGGCTCTATGTGGCCACCTCAGAGCCCCATGAAAGCCAATGGGGGTGCCCAATCCCTCTGTCGGCATGCCCGCGACCCACTTCATTTGCTGACGGGGGAGCCCACTCCCTGTCGGCATAATGTCCCCACCTCTCCAATTTCTATTGTGTGCTGAGGGGGTGCACATTCCCCCTCGGCATTATGCACCCCCCTAAACTGTCTTTCTTTGCTGAAGAGGGGCCCAGTCCTTGTCGGCTTCAGTCCCCCCTTCCCAGTTCAATTTACCTATGAGGAAGCCTACACCCCATCGGCATAATGTCCCCAACCCCCAATTTCTGTTGTGTGCTGACGGGGTGCCCAATCCTCCTTGGCATCATGCAGCCCCCCACCCTTTTCTGTGTTGACAGGGGGCCAGTCCCCATCAGCTTTGGTGCCCCTCCCCACAAATGCAGGTCGCACACTGGGAGCCCACCCCAGTGTACCAAACACACCTGTGAAAGAAGAAAACTGACCGGTGTTGTCTTTTGTTTTGTTTATTTACCTGCAAAATGAGAAGACGGTCCCTCGAGGTGTCCGGTGCCCCTCCTCCAACCTGCATCCACCCTCTGCATACCCCACCTCCTCACACCCCCCTCCCTCACCCCATACTTACCTCCACAGCCCGGCTCGACAATCTTCAGTGGACTGGGAACACGTCTGCACTCTTCAAAGCCAACTGCAAACTGAAGAAATGTTGGTAAGCTGTATAATGGCATAAATAGGGTTTTTTCAACTTTGGTGCATATCTCAGGCATTTTTGGGAAGTTTGGCACTAAATTTTCAACATGGGGTTATTGGGACCCCTTCTCATGAATGCAGTCACTGTCATGGCGTTATTCGGTCCCAAGAGGTGATTTCACGGTCACTGCATGGAATCACCTTTCGGGATCGATTAACAAAACAACAGTGCCACTGTTCAGGAGGTGGGCTCTCAAAAAGCCTATGTTGCAAATTTGGTGAAAAATATCCAATACAATGACTGTTTCATGAGCGTGTGTTGTGCATTTTCCACACATGCTCGTAACTTTGCGAATTTGTAATATTTTCACTCCAGAGTTTCAACATCGGCATTTTTCCACACCTCCTTATGAACAGTACAGCTGTCATTTTACACATCCTGGCCAAAATGTGTTTTCGCACTACCAGCACAGAACAGCGTGGTCACTGTGGGAAATCATTTTTTGGGACAGATTAAAACAAGCATTTGTCAATGCCGAATGTTTGCTTGCTGGTATTAGCATTGGAAATGCAGGAGTTAGACAGATGCAGAGTAGGAATGGCAGTGACGTATTGAACTTCATGCCAACCCCACATGCACCCTACAGAGATGGACAGGCATTGGGGTATGGGTTTGTGTTGTTGCCTATAACGTTCATGCCATTTCACCTCACCCTATCCTGCAGACACTGACAAGTGTTGAGGTGTGCGTTGGGGTGTTCAGCTTTACAGTCTCCCCACTTCATAAGGACATATGCTGAAATGGGTGCAATATAGAATGGGGTGAACTGTGGCGCCAAAGAGTCGAAGGCACAGCTCAATGCCTGTCAGTGGCTGGGAGTGGGGGTTGGGGTTGGAATGGCATGAGCATTATAGTCAGCAATCCAAAGGCACACCTCTGAGGTCTGTCATTCTGTAAAGGGTGGGACGTTATGGTTAGAAACCATAACGCCACAGGCATTTGTTGATATTTGCAGTACAAATTTTCAACATGGCCATTTTGTGGCCCCCACCTCATGAAAGCATTTGGGACCTCTTCTCATGAACAGTGGCAATGTGATTTTGTCAATGTGTCCCGAAATTTGAGTTTCCACAGCGACCGTGCCATTGTGCGCCAGATGCATGAAAACAGAGATCGGGCAGGATGTGAAGAATGACAGCTGGTAGCATTCATAGGGAGATGTGAAGAGATGGCAATGTTGAAAATCTGTAGTGAAAATATTAAAAATGCACGAACTTCCGAGTCTACATGGAAACTGCTCAATGCATGCGCGTAACACAGTCATTTACTGGAATTATTTCACCAAATTTTCAACATAGGCATTTTGTGACCTCTGCTCATGAACACTGTCACTACATTTGTCCTGAACATTGATTTCCCACAGCAACCTCTGTATTCTGCGCCAGATGTGTAAATGCATATTTCGGGCAGGGTGTGAAAAATGACAACTGTACTGTTCATAAGGAGGTGTGGAAAAATGGCAATGTTGAAAATCTGGAGTGAAAATACTACAAATTTGTGAAGTTACCAGGGTGCGTAGAGTTGCCCACCCTCCCTCCCAAGGTCCTCTGTGGTCCTATAGAAACATAGAAACATAGACTTTGATGGCAGATAAGGACCACTTGGCCCACCTAGTCTGCCCATTTCCCTACCTATTGGATAAGCTGCAGATTCTAGTTAACCAACAGCCTACTTCCTGCAACCCCCCACTATAATTACTTTATATCTGTCCCATGCATGTTTGAATTCCCCCACTGTTTTAGACCCCACAACCTCTCCAGGAAGGCGGTTCCATGCGTCCACCACTCTCTCTGTGAAAAAGAATTTCCTCACATTACCCCTGAGCCGTCCCCCCTCAAACTTTAAATTGTGCCCCCTTGTTCTTACACATCTCTTTTTTTCTGAAAGATGTTACCCTCCTGGACTTTGTTGATTCCCTTAAGGTACTCAAAAGTTTCTATCATGTCCCCCCTGTCCCTCCTTCCATCAAGAGTATACATATTAAGCTCTCTCAGTTTCTCTTCATATGGTTTCTGATGTAGACCCTGCACCATTTTAGTTGCCCTCCTCTGGACTGCTTCCATCCTGTCTATGTCCTTGCATAGATGAGGTCTCCAAACTGCACGCAGTACTCCAGATGGGGTCTCACCAACTGTCTGTACAGAGGGATAACCACTTCCATTTTTCTACTTGTGATGCCCCTCCCTATGCATCCCAGTATCCCCCTGGCTCTCCTTACTGACTTCTCACACTGCTTACCCACCTTTAGGTCATCTGATATGACTACAACCAGAAATCGTTCCATTACTGTTGTTGTTAGTACCTCCCCTGCTATTGTGTACTCTTCTCCTGGATTTTTATTTCCCAGGTGCATTACTTTGCACTTCTTTGCATTGAATCTAAGTTGCCATATGTCTGACCAGTCCTCCAACCTTGCCAAGTCCCTTCTCATCCTTTCTACCCCCCCCTTGTGTATCAACTCTGTTACAGATCTTTGTGTCATCTGCAAAGAGGCATACCTTTCCTTCCAGACCCTCTGCAATGTCACCTATAAAGACGTTAAAGAGGACTGGACCCAGTACTGAGCCCTGAGGTACTCCATTAGTAACCTCTTTCTTCAGAACGTGTTCCATTCACTATTACCTTCTGTGTCCTGTTGTGCAGCCAGTTTGCTACCCAGGCTACCATCCTGGGACCCACTCCCAGCCTGGCTAACTTGATTATTAATCTTTTGTGCGGGACTGTGTCAAATGCCTTGCTAAAGTCTAGGTAGGCCATATCCACAGCCCCTCCCTGGTCTATTACTTTGGTCACCCAGTCAAAGAAATCGATTAGATTCATCTGACTGACCTTCCTGCTGTGAATCCATGCAGCTTTGGGTCCTGTGCCCCGCTGGCCTCTAGGTACTCAACAATTCTTTCTTTCAGAAGTGATTCCATCATTTTCCCCACCACTGAGGTCAGACTAACAGGTCTGTAGTTTCCTGCTTCTGCCTTGCTCCCACTTTTGTGAAGGGGAATCACATCTGCCCTCCTCCAGTCCTCAGGTACCACCCCATCCTTCCATGATTTGTTAAAAAGTGTGGTCAGTGGTGACACTAGGTCCCCCCTTAGTTCTTTTAGGATTCTAGGGTGAATCCCGTCAGGCCCCATTGCTTTGTCCACCTTGAGTTTTAGGAGTTCTTTCAGGACTCTTTCTTCTGTAAATGGACTGGCGTCAACCCCACTACCCAGAGTGCTTCTATTGTTTGGTTTAGGTAACTCCTACTCTTCTTCTTTTGTGAATACTGAGCAAAAGTATTCATTCAGTATCTCTGCCTTTTCACTGTCTCCCTCTGCCCACTTCCCCTCTCCTTTATTAATCTTCACTATCCCTCCCTTAACCTTCCTATGCTCTCTAGTGTACCTATAAAAGGTTTTATCCCCCTTCTTAACTGAGTTGGCTATCTTTTCCTTGGTTTAGGCCTTTGCTTTTCTGACTGCCTTCCCCACTTCTTTCTGCTTTAATTGATACAGTTCTCTGTCGTGCTCCTTCTGTGATTCCTTATACTTTTTGAATGCAGCATTTTTCTCCTTAACCTTCCCTGACTCCTCTTTTGAGAACCATAGTGTTTTTTTATTCAGCTTTGTTTTCTTTACTTGTTTCACACAAAGGCTTGTGCCTCCATGATGGCAGTTTTGATTTTTCTCCATTGTTCTTCCACTCCTCCTTTCTGGCCATTTGCTAATGCATTCCTCAGGCATTCACCCATTATGCCAAAGTCAGCCCTTCTAAAGTCCAGTATCCTTGTCTTTGTATGGCTTGTCTCCATGGTTGTGTTTATTGTGAAGCACACTGTGCAGTGGTCGCTTATTCCCAGATGTCTACTGGCTTCTAAATTTGTGATCCTCTCTCCATTTGAGAGTACCAGGTCTAATATTGCTCCCTCCCAAGTGGGTTCCACTACTAGCTGTCTAAGGCATGCCCCCTGTAGGGCATCAAGAATGACCCTGCTCTTGGATGTGGCTGCAGTCCATGTCGTCCAGTTAACATCTGGCATATTCAGGTCCCCCATCAACAGTATCTCCCCTTTTTCAGCCATTTTGAGAATGCCCTCCATCATTTTCTTGTCCATTTCCTCCCCTTGAGATGGAGGTCTGTATACAACCCCTGTGCAGATTGTGATGCCATTCCCTTCTCCAAGGTGACCCAGAGTGCCTCTTGTCCTCCTCCTTTACTTTTCAGTTCTGTAGTTTTGATCCCTTCCCTTATGTAGAGAGCTACTCTACCTCCTCTTTTACCCTCTCTGTCCCTTCTGTAGATTGTGTACCCTGATATGTTGACATCCCAGTCATGGTTCTCTATGTACCATGTTTCTGTGACTGCCACAATATCCAAGTGTTCCTCTTCCATCAGGGCTACTAGCTCTGGAAGCTTGTTTCCCAGACTATGGGCATTGGTACTCATTGCCCTCCATTTAATGTTGGCTTTATCCTTTTTTACCCCATTCCTGCTCTTATTGCCCTTGTCTATTTTTCCATTTACCTCTGTCCAGCCCTCTGTCAAGCTCTGTACCTCAGTGTTTACCCTACTACCTGCCATGTTTTGTATATTACAACAGGGTCTCTGGAGTGGAGACAAAGCAATGATTGGATACTTTTAGGATTGCTGTAACAATACAGATTTAGTTGCTATGTTTATTTCTCTAACTGAGCTAAATACCAAGCTATCTTGTTTTGATTGCTGTAATAATACATATTGATTTGTTCTGTTTATTTCTCTAACTGAGCTGAGTAATACTTGCAGTGCAATAGGATTTCTAACTGAGCTAAGTGAAACTATATGAGAGCTGAGATCAAAAAAGTATGGTAGCTGTGGGGTGAAAAATGGACAAGGAGGCTTTAGGATTGCTACAGTAATACAGTATCTAACGGATGAGATTTGAGACTGAATTAACCCGGTCGGCAAGGGGGCAGTAGGGAGACTAGTGTGGGAGGAACAGGAATTTGAGTAAATAAGGCCCTAACAGTTGTAGCAGGGTACAGAAACTGGGAGTAAGAGCCTGCAGCATAAGATGGGGGCCAAAATGGGGCAGGCATCTTTGGAAGGGTGGTGGGGTGTATAGGGTGTGGATTTGCCATGATCCTGAACTGGGCTTGGAGGTTGGGGGGTGTATGGTCTGTAGACAACTGGCAAGTTTGAGGGAGGAACTGTGGAGGTTAGGGAGGAGTCTAAGTGGCAGGGCAGATGAGAATGGTAGGCATCCTGGCTGGGGGAATAGGGGATGGCAAGAGGGGACGGGAAGAACAACTAGGACTGAAACCAACCCAGAATCAGAGGCACTAGCAGAAAAGAGAGGAGAAGGAAGGGGTGCCTGAGGTGAGGGGGCCTGCTGATGGGGAGGAGAGACCATGAAGAGTACCAGGGAGAGAGCAGATGGCTGTGGGTAGGGAGGGACCTGGGGTGGGACCAGGGGGGCCATGGAGGGGAACCAATAGGGGGAAGAGATGTAGGAGGGGTATCGACTAGGAATAGACTCAAGCCTCTGCTATGGGGAGAGGGAAGGATGGGAGGGGCATCACTATCGGGGTCAAAGGGAATGGGGGCTCTAAATCGACAACAATGGGGATAGGAGAGGGGTTGGAAATCAGCAGGGCAGGAGGGGAGGTCGACTTGGGAAGCCCACTAGGAAGTAGGCAGGCTGGGAAGGGGTTCAAGGGGGATGGGAGGAATAAGGCAGAGAAAAGGGGTGAGGTGGAAGTAGGGGGTACAGATACAGAAGTTACAGAGGGTGCAGTTGGCAGGGGTAAGAGACAGGGGAGAACGAATACTGGGGTGGTGGAAGGGGCATTAGAAGGGAAAGGGGGTAAGGGTAGGGTGGTACTCTTCCTGGGGGATTCTATGCTGAAATGGGTGAGATGGGGCAGAAATGGGGAAAGGCACAGGCATATTTGGGTTGAAGCTGTCCCCAGGTTGATTGCAGGAGGGGCAGGGCAGGCACTGCTCAAGCGTGCAGCGAGGGGGGAGGAAGAAACCTCATTTACTGTTGCATGTGGGTACAAACGACTTGGCGGGGGAGATTGTGGAAGTAGTGAGGGGGAGGTTCTAGGAGTTGGGCAGACAGTGTGTGGGGGTGGAATTCTTGGAGGTACTTCTGGTACCATATGAAAGCATGGAGAGGAAGGGTAGGATCGAGGAGTTCAACAAGTGGCTGAGGAATTGGTGCCACACCAAAAATTATGGGTTAGTGACTAACTGGGGTAGGGTCTGGGGGAATAGTGACTTGTATGCGGGGACAAGCTACACTTAAGCAGGGAAGGGAGGGGTATATCTCTACTGAGGTGTATTTAAACTAGTGGGGGGGTGGCCAAAAGACTGAGGTGTGCAAAAAGGTCCAGATAGGGGAGCCTAATGAGCTCACCCCCCAGATATAGGTAGAGGCATAGGCATAGTGACCCTGGGCGGGGTGGACAGAGTGGTCTGAGTGTAATACAGAAGGCACCACCACCACCCAGTAAGAATATTGAGGAAAAAGGGTGCAGAATACCAGGAGGAGGAGGAGGAGGAACACAGGCCAAGGAGAAGAGTGAGGAGAAGGAGAGGTATGGGTGGAAGGTGGTCTCTCTCAACGCAAGAAGCCTGGGAAACAAAATTGCAGAGCTTCAGGCAATCCTTTCAGAAGGGAAGATGGATGCTGCTGCAGTGACAGAGACTTAGGCCACAGAGTACCATGATTGGGACTTGGCAATTCCAGAATACAGGATATACAGCAGGGACTGGGGGGCTGGAAGGGGAGGGGGGTTGCACTCTATGTAAGGGAAGGGATCAAATGCATAAGGGATGAGGGAGAAGAGGAGAGGAGAGGAGAGGACATAGGCGCTTTGGGTGCAACTCCTGGATTCCAAGGGCAGAAAGCTGAGGCTGGGAGTGGTGTACAGACCACCAGCTCAATCTGGGGAACTGGATGGGGAGTTCGCAGAGCAGATAAGAAGGGTGTGTAGAAGGGGGAGTGTGGTGATAGTGGAGGAATTTAACCTACCAGGGGTTGACTGGAGCACCCTGGCCACTAGCAGTACCAGGGAGCAGGTGCTCCTTGGTGCATTCCAGGATGGCCTTCTGATGCAATTGGTAAGTGGGCCTACAAGGCTTGGTAGCACTCTGGACCTAGTACTGGCAAATGGGGAGGCGGTGAGGGAGGTAAGGGCGGAGGACCCACTAGTGAGTAGCAGCCACCAAACAGTGTGGTTCATTCTCACACTAGGCAGGGAGACAGAAGGCACAGGCACTAAGGTGGTAGACTTTAGTAGAGTGGAATTTGGGAGGATGGGAGCAATACTGTTAGGGAGACTCCAGGATATAAGGCCGGGGGTGGATGCAGAACAAAAGTGGGAAGCCATAAAGACTGGGCTGACAGAGGCTACAGTAGCCTGCACCAGGGCCAGGAGTAAGAAGACCAGAGCCTAGAAACATGCTGGCTGAACAAGGAAGTGATGCAAGGGGTGAGGGCATAGAGGGCACCATACCAGAAGTACAGGAGAACAGGGAAGGGAGAGGATAAGGAGGCTTAGAGGAGTTGGTCAAGGGAGGTAGTCAGGAGGGTGAAAAAAGCTAAGGCATCCAAGGAATTAAGGTTTGCACAGGGCAAAAAGGGAGGGGAAAAGGACTTTTTTAGGTATTATCAGACGGTCAGTCTCACATCCATAGTGGGTGAGCTTATGGAGGTGATATTGAAGCAGAGGCTGGTGGCATTCCTAGAGAGTAATGGCCTCCAAGATGGCTGGCAACACGGGTTTGTCTCAGGGAGGTCTTGTCAAACCAACCTAATACAGTATTATGACTGGGTGACAAGGGAGTTGGACAGAGGACATGCTGTAAATGTCCTGTACTTGGACTTCAGTAAGGCCTTTGATACAGTGCCTCATGGGAGACTGGTGGGGAAGCTGACGGCAGTGGGGGTGGGAAAAAGCTGACTAAATGGATAGAGAACTGGTTACAGGGAAGGGTGTAGAGGGTGGTGTGGGGGGCTCTCGGCACCTAGAGCAGTGACAAGCGGGGTGCCGAAGGGGTCAGTGCTGGGTCCGGTGCTATTTGGGCTCTTTATCTCAGATATAGCACACAGAGTGGGGAGCAGGGTTAGTCTGTTTGCAGATGATTCCAAATTGGGGGCAGTGGTGGACAAAGAGGATGAATGGGAAAACTGCAGGGGGACCTAACCAAACTAGAGACATGGATGGCGGAGTGGCAGCTAGGATTCAATGCAAACAAGTGTAAGGTGATGCACTTCGGGGCTAAGAACCAGAAAAGGGACAATTCGTTGGGGGAGTGAGGTTGGGGATCACAGAGGAGGAGGAGAAGTACCTAGGAGTGTTGGTAACTGGTAGCATGAACAACTCAGCTCAGTGCAGGAGAGCAGCAGTGAAGGCAAACAGGATGCTGGGGTGCATCACTAGGGGGTTCTCATCCAGACACAGGAATGTGATCCTATCTCTCTACAGATTATTGGTCAGACCGCACCTGGAGTACTGTGTGCAATACTGGAGGCCATACCTGAGGAGAGATATAAAGTTACTGGAGGGTGCCAAGGAGGGCAACAAAAACGTTAAAGGGGATGGAAGGAAAGGAATATGAAGTTAGGCTGAAGGAGCTGTACGTGCACACACTGGAGGAGAGGAGGGATGGGGGTATGATTGAAGTGTTTAAATACCTGAGGGAGGTAAATAAACCTAGCACCGAGGGGGTGTTTAAACTGAGGAGTGGAAGAGAGATGAGGGGACATGGACTAAGCTTGGAAGGGGGACGTTTCAAGAGGGAAATGAGGAGGCGTTACTTCACTTAGAAGGGGTGGTAACATGTAGGACAGTCAACAGTTTTAAGAAGGAGTGGGATAAAGGAAGAGGAAGAGTCAGGGGGCAGGGGCTGGGCCAAGTGGGGGAGGAACTGAGAGGGAGGAGGCTGTGGCAGTTGCAATCTAGGGTGATAACTGCACGCCTGAGCAGACTTAGATAGACCAATTGGCCTGTTCTGCTGGCCGATTCTTATGTTCATATGTAAAATAACAGTGATTCTGTTCACGAGCAGAGGTTCTAAAATACCTATGTTAAAATTTGGTGACAAACATCCATAAAATAACTGTGTTACAAGCGTGCATTGTGCAGTTTCCACACACCCTCATTAGTTCACAAATTTGTAGTACTTTCACTCCAGGATTTTCAACATTGGAATTTTTTCAGACCTCCTTATGAACAGTACAGCTGTCATTTTTCACATCCTGTCCGAAATATGTATTTACACATCTGGTGCAGAATAACGCGGTTCGTGTGGGAAATTAATGTTCGGTACAGATTAAGAAAATCATAGTGACAGTGTTCATAAGCAGAGGTCACAAAATACCTACAGTATGTTGAAAATTTGGTGAAATAATTCCACTAAATGACTGTGTTACATGCATGCGTTGCACGGGTTCCACGTACGCTCGGAAGTTCGAGCATGTTTAATATTTTCACTATAGATTTTCAACATTGCCATCTCTTCACGCCTCCCTATAAATGATGCAGCTGTCATTCATCACATCCTGCCGATCTGTGTTTTCGTACATCTGTTGCACAATGGCACGGTCTCTGTGGAACTCAAAGTTTGGGACACATTGACAAAATCACAGTGCCACTGTTCATGAGCAGAGGTCCCAAATGCTTTCATGAGGTGGAGGTCACAAAAAGGCCATGTTGAAAATTTGTAGTGCAAATACCAACAAACGCCCGGGGCGTTAGGGTTTCTAACCATAATGTCCAACCCCGTACAGACTGAAAGGCATCGGGGTGTGCCTTTGGATTGCCGACTGTAATACTCATGCTGTTCCACCCCACCCACCACCCTGCAGCCAGTGACAGGCGTCGAGGTGTGCCTGGACTTCTGCCCCAGAGTTCACCCCATTCTCCTATACTGCACCCATTTCAGCATATGTCCTTATGGAGTGGGGTGACTAAATCCGAACACCCCAAGGCACATCTCAACACTTGTCGGTGTCTGCAGGATAGGGTGAGGTGAAATGGCATGAACATTATGGGAGACAACCCAAATGCATACCCCAATGCCTGTCCATCTCTGCAGGTTGGAGGTCGGGTTGGCGTGAAGTTCAATACTTCACTGCCATTGCTACTCTGCATCTAACTCCTGCATTTCCAATGCTAATACCGGCAAGCAAACATTCGGCATTGAGAAATGCTTGTTTCTTATTGTAAAAATAGAAAACTGGTATTCTAAAAGCCAGAAGAATGAGGGCCTTTAGAAATCTAAGATAAGATCTTGATGTATCAATAGGGTTAAGAATAAGAAATGAGCGTAAAGTGTACATGTGAAAAAAGGTGGAGGATCAGAAAATCATGCAATCAGTAAAGAGCAAATATGTATGAAATGCAAGGAGATTCCTGAATAAATAGCAAAATAGAGTATTTTGGCAGCACAACATGTTAGAGAAGAGATCATGATACATATTACAGAAAGAAATGTGTTACTACATAGAGTTATATTTGTGACGCTCTGCCATCTACTTATGGTTATATGTATGATATTTGTAATATAAATACTGTATATAGTATGTGATTGTCTCACACAAGCAGGCAGTGAAGGAAAGACTTAACCTCTGACCACAAAAGATGTCAGTGTGAGGAAAACCACAGGATGTTATAAAAAGAGCAGAGGAAACCATTAATTAAAACATCCTTCTAGAGAGACAGGTTATTATCCTTTATTACATGCTACTGCCTTTTGTAAGTTGACTCCCATGGATGCATTTATGACATGCAGGAAGAGACTTATCTGGTTGCATGTTGGTGTGAAGCCATAAACCCTGAGATCTCTCTAGCAACAAGAAATCAGCAGAGGGACATCAAAGAGAAATGGTTGATGAAAGACTGTCATATTTGGAAATGGCTTTTTGCTGATGTTCACATTATTTAAAATACCTCCTTGTGGAAAATTATGAAGAATTAACTCTAAGGGAGGGTCTAGCTGATATCACAAAAGGGGTGGGGAGATGCCTCCTGAAATGATCTTGCATCTGGGAATATGTGACATATTATTCTGGACTCAAGGAGAGAAAGATTTCTCTGAACTTTTGAAAGCACTTAAAGGGTAACATATAGAGAAGAAATACTTTAAGTATTTGTGGTAGGAGTTTGTATTGTATAATTTCCCATTTTTTATATGACTGTAAGATTTGTGATATAATTGTTCTGTATTTGATTTTTCCTGTTTTACCATGTTTTTAGTAAACAACATTTTCTTTAAAATACTACATGTTCTTTTCTCAGTTATTTTGCATGTGATGTGCTAAACCTGTGTTTAAGGCTGATGGCTGATAAAAGGCTTGAATGTGTTACTAAGCTTGCTTAAAAGGGTAAGAAATACCTAGGTCTCATTTAGAGTTATAAGGGTTCATTTTGGATACCTGGCTGGGGCCCCTTGGGTGAAAGATTATATTGCATCCCCCCGAAGAGAATATTATCTGAGCCTGTTAATTGGGTATACTAGCATTAGGTTCCCAATTTGAATCCCTCCAGAACTCGAGGCTAAAGGTGATTCAGACCCAAAAACAGACAGGAGGGTTACCCTGTTTGTTACCTGTTCACAGTATTGCACTCTGAGGTTGGCACTGTGGGAGCAGAGGGCCTGACCTGTAGAGTGCGTTTGTGACAATAGTACTTGAAGAAAAAGAAAACACATTGCAGGAAATGACTTTACGTTTGTAATATGTTTCAACACAAGGTGATACAGGAAACAAAACTAGGCACGTGGCAGCCATAGAGGCAGAAGCCCAGATAATAAAGTAAGTAGCTTTTTGGGCACACTTGAATACTGTAAGCTAGTGGAACTAGCGAGCAAATCTGACTGTTGCTATAAAGTGAACATAAATACAAAAAATAAAATTTAAATGTATGGGATGTTATAGGAGGCTCACAGTGAATGTTATGAGAAGCTAGGAACAATATAAGATATAATTTTTCATATGATAAAAAGTGATTAAAATTTATATTAAAATATGATTTATTAATTGATTACAGTTCCCCAGAAAAAGCTGAATACAGCAAAATGTTGTGGCCATGGTCTTTGAATAAAAGAAAAAAGGAACCTGAAAGAATAACTTTTGTGTTGGGCTATTTTTAGCCAGAGCAATCGCACAAATATTTCCTCTGGAACTTTTACCACTACCGACCAAGCTCCACCCCATACTACACTAAGAACATTTGTGATTACCCTGGGACCCTTTGCATTTCGTATTATATTGTATTGCATTAACTATATTGTACTGTAAATAAAGAATAAAGATTTATTTTAACAGTAAATCACAGAATCACATTACCCCTCACACCCCTATAAATCCAGAAACAGTGAACAATGAAATCAGACACGAAAACACGCTCAATTTCAGTATAAACCTTAGATACAATTCACAGTCCCAATTTTACAAATGCTCACTAATCTGAATTTAATAATCAATATCTCCCCAGTGGTTCAGTTTAGCGGGGTTGTACTATATTGTAAAGTTTGGTTCTATAATGTATTGCATTGGACTGAATCTATTCTACTGTTTATATTGATTAGTGTAGTATCATATTGTATTACATTGCACTGAGTGTATTGTACTGTATATGTAATACAACATAGTGTAGTTGTATTGCATTTCATGATATATGTACTGTACCATGTACATTGTATAGCATGTTGTCATAATATATTGAGTTGGTATTTATTTATTATTTATGTATGTATGCATATATTTCTAAAGTTTAATCAGGAAGGGCATACTGATCTGTCATATAGCTTGTTTCCAGATGTGCCCTGGGGAGAGGAATATAGGGAAGAAGCAGTGTACTGATAACATCAATAGATAAGGTGCATTGTAAATCACATTGCAGAGCAGTGACAATAAATATACAATAAAGGGCCACCCACAGTAAAATGCATTAAAAACAGAGTGGATTGGGGCCAGCCTGCTGGCGCAGAGGTTGGATTTCTGTCTGTGATGCCAGTGACCCAGGCTCAAGATTGGACACGGGATATTGGAGGGCCAGCCAGAGGGAGGATCGAGCATCTTTGGGACTGCTCTCCTCTGGTGGGGATGGCCAGAATGTGACTGACCCCTGGCAGTAGCCAGGGGTAATATAGCTGCCAGAGCCAAGCTGTCAGGGAGGCATGCTGGATGTTCATGTGGTGTGGACTACATCATTGCACACCACAGCTCCCAGGGAGCACATTATTGGAACAATTGCTGCCAGCTCTGTTCATGACACCCCATCTCTCCAACCCCCATGCCTCCCTCCATGATGCTTTGCTGGCGACTGAGGAAGAGTCTCCATTGGTGCAGCCCGGCCCCGCAGCCCCACCTTTGGGGGTAAGCCAGGTAGAACTCCCAGTGGTTCTTCCACTGAGAACCTTGTGCAGTCTTCCATGGGGGCTGTGCATGCTTGACGTCCCAGCTCAGAGGGAGCAAACCTGGGTGGATCACTGCTCTGAGTAAGTTTGGGGGTGGGCGGGGGTTGGAGGAGTCAGGGACTGAGCTCTCAGAGAACTGGCACCCAAAAAGTAAAGAAAAAAAACCCAGTGTGTGTCAAATTGACTGTGCAGTGAGACCATAACATACATTATGAAATGGATAGAAAGAATTCTGATCCTGATTGTCCAAGAGATACTTTCAGCACAACAGCCTGATTGAAGTAACTCAACAAAATTATGTTTAACAAAATACATTCAATTTACTAAAAAGGACCTATTTCATAATCGCAATAAGGCACTCGATGCAGTGTGTTATGGTGGGTTAATGGCCCTTCTCAGGTGGTGGAAGCACAAGGCAAAGCCGAGTGCATCAACTCATCTGAGGTGGGTCATTATCCCACCACAACGCACCCCCTGTCTTGCCTTATTGCTTAAGTATGAACATCTGGGCAGATTGGGCAACCCTTGTAAAGGCAGGGTTCATGTCAGAGTGTTAGCTGATTCAAGGAGTCCTGGTGGAGGTAATGTACCAGATGGTACATTATACTGAATATATTGTATATCATATAGTGCAGTATTATAATGTGTTGCACTGCCCTGAATATATTGAACTATATATATTATACAGTGCTGTTATATTACATTGCATTGAACATATTTAACTGTATTTTATTTTGGTATTATGTTGTATTACTGTACATTGCAGTGAATATATGATACTGTATAAATCACAAAGTGCAGTATTATGTGTTACATTCCATACAGTATATGGTGGTTATATTATATTGCACTGAATATATTGTACTGTATACATTGTATAGTGGGGTACTGTATTGCATTGCTTTAAATACAGCATATTGCACTATATATCATACAGAGTGATATGATTATCTGTTTTAGTGCATTCAGTATATTCTGTATGTATTATATACTGTGGTATTTTATTGTATTAAATTGCACAGAATATATTGTGCATCATACATTGTATCATGAAATATTATATTTTATTAAAATGCATAAACATATTGTACTGTATACATTGTATAGTGTGGTATTACATTGTATTACATCAGATGCAATATATTGTGCTATAGCCAATAGTAACAATAGCACTGTATGGTTTGAGATTTCCACTGGGACTGAAAACCTAAATCCTAGATGGAGGTCCTGAACTTTAAGGGAGCAAACTTTGAAAGGTCAAGACAGATAGTAAGCAACAAACTGGAAAATATCACAGAAAAAACAGAACTCGAAGACATCTGGGGGGCAATAAAGGAATCAGTCCTGGTAGCAACAAAATCCTGTATCAGAACGGTGAAGAAGAGAAACAGGTACGAGAAACCCATTTGGTTCACAGACCAGGTCCAAACAGCAATCAGAAACAAAAGGGAGGCTTTTCACAGGTTCAAAAAGAACCTAGAGGTAGGTGATTGCCCAGAAAAAAAAATAACAAAGCAAAGAAGGCAGTAAGGGTTGTGAAGGCAGAAACCAAACTCCGGATTGCAGAAGGGATAAAATAAGGGGAAAACACTTTTTTCGATACATTCAAGAAAAAAGGAAGAAAGGGGAAGGGATCATGAAACTGTTGGACAGGGATAGACTGGTAGAGGAGGACAACCAAAAGGCTGAGGTCCTGAACAACTTTGTCAGCTCGGTATTTACGAAGGAGAAAACCAGACCAATGCCAGAAAGTGGGATAAGGGTGGTCGATAGAGGGATCCAGATAATGGAAGCTCCGACATTTACCACAGATAGGGTCAGGGAGGGTCTGGCAGCCCTCAGGCCAGATAAAGCACAGGGTCCAGATGAAATGCACTCGAGAGTACTAAAATAATTGGCAGAAGAGTTAGCTAATCCCCTAACACACCTATTCAACAGCTCCCTGAAAACAGGAGTGGTACCAGGAGACTGGAGGAGGGCGGACGTAGTGCCACTCCACAAGGGAGGGGGTAGGGAGGAGGTGGGGAAATAACAGACCCGTTAGCCTCACGTCTGTTGTGGGAAAGCTAATGGAGACTTTAATCAAACAAGACCTCATGCAATACCTAGAGGAAAACGGGCTCTAGGACAAAAAGCAGCACGGATTCATGGCAGGGAGATAGCACCAGATGAATCGTATTACTTTTTCTGATTGGGCGGCAAGGGAACAGGATGGGGCATGCAGTTGTTCTTCTCTATTTCGATTTCAGCAAGGCATTTGACTTGCTGACACACAGACAACTGCTGAAAAAGTTGGAGGTGATAGGGGCTGCAAAGGACAAAGTCAGATGGTTGGGTAACCGGCTCACAGACAGGAGGCAAAGAGTGGTGATCAACAGGGTAAGAGCAAAAAAAGGTGCGGTTACAAGTGTCATCCCTCAGGGATAGTACAGTTATGTAAGAACTTACCATAACAGTAGATCTTCGAGAACAGCTCTTGCAGCAGGTTACACCATTAGGACTGAAGCCGGCAGGCACCAGGACCCCACGGAAATTTTCTAGCTAGCAGTATTCAGCGGGGACCGCCTCCGATGTCGGTCCCACCCCCAACGTCAGGCACAGTACATAAGGAGGCGGTCCCCCAGAATCCCCAGTTCTCCCGCCGGAGACTCCCGGCCGCTGGATGACATCAGAAAGGAGACTGAGGATCCGCCATCAAATGGCAATCAGAATAGTGTAGAGAACACCTGATCCTAGGAGAAGGATATCTGAACAACAAAATCTACCTCCAGCAGGGATGGTGGGAGGGAAAGTACCTTCTGCAAGAGCTGTTCTCGAAGATCTACTGTTACGGTAAGTTCTTACGTAACTGTACTATCTTACTTCGAGAAACAGCTCTTGCAGCAGGTTACACCATTAGGACTGATTCCCAAGCAATAGTGGAAATCCCACACCATTGGGAGGAGGGAAGGTAGAAATCCTTAGTAAAACCTATGCCTAGGACAGAAGTCCTTGAAGGACTGCTAGACCAAAACCTGCTCTTCGCCTCGATGCCACATCCAGGCTATAATGCCTGACAAAGGTGTGCACAGTGCTCCAAGTGGCTGCTGCACAGATAGCTGAGGTAGACACGTTCTTTAAGGCCACAAAGGAGGTAGCCACCCCCCTTGTGGAATGACCCTTATCAATGCCAGGTAAGGGTTTGCTGTGCTTCTTGTAACAGAATGTGAAACAACGTATAAGCCACCTGGACAGCGACTGATTGGAAACAGGAGCTCCCATTATCCTGTGGGTGAAGGAGACAAAAAGCTGATCAGATTTTCGGTGGTGTTTGGTCCTGTTCAGGTAGTATCGAAGACACCTATGCACATCTAAAGTGTGCAACAGGGCCTCTCCTCAATTCGAATATTTAGGGAAGTACATTGGTAGATTGATATCCTGATTAAGGGTGAGAGCTGAGACCACCTTAGGCAGAAATTTCAGATTGTTCTGTAAGGTGACCCTGTCCTCATGGAAAACCAAATAAGGTTCTTTGCACATCAGTGCATAAAGTTCCGAAATTCTTCTGGCCGAAGTAACAGCAACTAAAAACAATGTCTTCCATGTAAGGAGACGTAGCTCGCAATCCTCGGCTGGTTCAAAAGGTGGCAGCGTAAGCTGCTCCAGGACAAAGGGTAAATCCCAAGGTGGAATAGGATCCTTAATTGGAGGTCTAAGGTGGAGAACTCCTCTCAGGAAGGCTCGTGCCATGTCCAGCTGAGAGACAGGACGTTGGCCTATAGGAGTGTGATAGGCTGAGATGGCACAAAGGTGTACTTTTATCGAGGAGTAGGCCGAGCCTGTCTGGAAAAGAGACAGGAGGTAGTCCAAGACCTACCTTTCTGGACAATCCAGTGGTGAAAACCCCCGCGCTTGAGCCCATAGGCAAAATCTGCACCATTTCATGGCGTAAGTAGCATGAGTGGACAGTTTTCTAGCGGCCGCTAGAATATCAGCTACTTCTTGTGAGACCCTGTGTCACATAATGGCTATGTCTCGAGGAGCCAAGCGGGCAGATTCAGCGAACGAAGATTCAGATGGACCAAGGAGCCCACCTCCTGAGACAGCAAGTGAGAGCTGATTGGCAGAGGCACCGGAGGTTCCCGGAACAGCTGATGTAGTAGAGGGGAACCAGATCTGCCTGGGTCAGAATGGCGCAATAAGTATTAACATCGCTTGCTCTCTGCGAAGTTTCAAAAGGACCCTCTGGATCAACGGAAAGGGGGGAAGGCATAGAGGAATCTGCCCGCCCAGGAGAGGGACAACGCTTCTCGACAGAAAACACCAGGCCCTGGATCTAGCGAGCAAAAATTGGGCAGTTTTGCCTTGGATGGGGATGCAAAAAGGTCTAACTCTGGTGTTCCCCATCTGTGAAACAGATCCTCTACTACTTCCTGGAGTAGTTCCTACTCATGGACTCTGGCCTGAGAGCGACTCAGGCTGTCTGTGATGACATTGTCCACTCCTGGTATATGAACAGGAATGAGGTTTGCGCCGTGTTGTAAAACCCAATCCCACACCCTCATAGCCTCCCCTGCAAAGTGGGTAGGAATGGGTGCCTCCTTGTTTGTTGAGGTAATACATCACCGCAGAATTGTCTGTTTGTAACAGAAGAGTACCCAGTGGAATCTCCGACTGGAAAGCCTGCAGGGCGTAAAGAAATGCTCTCATTTCCAGGATATTTATGTGGAGATGCATCTCAAGGGCTGTCCACAGGCCCTGAGACCGGACACCGTCTAGATGTGCTCCCCATCTAAGCCCTGAGGCATCTGTGGAGAGTGTCACAATCGGAGACGGCGCAGTGAAGGGGCCCCCCACCGAGAGGTTCTTCGAATCTAGCCACCATTGGCAATCCCGGATTACGGGCCTTCATGATCTGGATTGGGAGCTGCAGATGGTCTTGCTTTTGATCCCATTGGACCCGTAACATCCACTGGATCACTCTCATGTGGAGACAGGCTAGCGGGACCATCGCAATGGCTGCAGCCATGTGTCTGAGCAGGCAAAGGACCAGTCTGGCTGGGACGGTCTTCTTTGCCAAGATGTCCCTGATGGGGGATCTGATGTGTTCCGCTCAGTCCTGGGGTAGAAAAGCTTTCCTCTGGATGGTGTCCAGAACTGCACCTATGAACTGCAGAATCTGAGACAGAACCAGGCGTGACTTCTCTTGATTGATAATGATGCCCAGCGTCTCGAACAGAGATTGAGTGCAATGAATGGCGGACATCAGGGCTTCCCAAGAGGGCACCATGAGAAGCCAGTCATTCAGGTAGGGGAACATGTAGTGGCTTTGTCTCCTCAGAGTCGCCGCTACTACTGCCATGCACTTCGTGAATACCCAAGGTGCCGATGACAGTCCGAAGGGAAGGGCTTGGAACTGATAATGGTGACCCTGAAACTCTAAGCGCAAAAACTTCCTGTGCGCTTGAGCTATGGGTATATGCAGGTAAGCATCGTGCATGTCCAAGGACGCTAGAAAAGCGCCCTGCTTGAGCATGGGAATCAGACCTGGGAGGGTCACCATGCGGAAGCGTTTGTTCAGGACCGACGCATTGAGGTCGCTGAGGTCCCGTATCAGATGGAGGTCCCCTGTTTTCTTGGGAACCAGGAAGAAGTGAGAATAATAACCTGCACCTCTCTGGTTCCAGGGTACATGCTGTATAGCTTCTTTTCCAAGAAGTGCGAGCACCTCCTGCTGTATGAGCAGGGCATGCTGACCCAAGTAATGGGACAGCAGGGGAGGTCTTGATGGTGGGTGGTCGAGAAATTCTATAAAGTGGCCTTTCTTGACCAATTGGAGAACCCACCAGTTGGTGGTAATCGACTGTCACCCTAAAAAGTGGCGAGCGATGCAACCTCCGATCTTTTGTGCCCATTGATCCAGAGGCGGGCCGGGGGCAAGGAAGGAGTCATGCTGTGGCAGCACTGGTCCTTGCAGGCTGGGCCAGTTTGGTGTAACGCTGGCCTCTGCCTGGGGTTGACTTAGCCTGGGCTTTATATTGAAAAGTGCTCCTTTGTTGCTGGCCGGAATGTGGCTGCTGCCATTGTTGCCGGCTGCAAAAATGGCGCTGGTTCCTACAAAAGGGACCAGGTCTTGATCTGTACATGACTTGTACAGACATGACTGCCTTCCCAGCATCCTGGAATTTGGTGATAACCTTCTCCGAGAATTCACCAAAAAGTACTTTGCCATTGTAAGGGATGTCAAGAATGTTCTTCTGTATGTCCTGGGGTAAAACCGGAGACATGGAGCCAAGAGTGTCTCCAGAGACAGATGCCTGAAGCTGCAGCTCTGGCAGATGAGTCCGCAGAATCATATGTGGCTCGTAGCACTTGGGTACCCACATCAGACCCTGTGCGGAGGAGGTTTAGGAGCTCCGCCTTCTGATCGCCATCCAGTAATTTATCGACCGGGTCCTGGCCCTGTTCCCACAGGGTATTCTGAAACTGTACCATGTGAGATAGGTAGTTCAGGTACCTGATACAGCATGTAGCAGCCACATACATGCGCCTCCCCAGGGCATCCAGCTGTTTGGATTCCTGGTCCGGTGGCTGTGTGCACATGTGCTGCAGTCTTTGGGACTGGTCATGTGAGGCTGTAATGACCAGGGAGTCAGCCAGAGGTTGTTGAGCCAAGTACTGGTCCTCTTTTGGGGCCTTGTACAGGCAGTCAGCTTTCTTTGGCACAGCAGGAGTGGAGTGCAGAAGCTTCCACGCAGCCTTGGTGACATTCGCAAAGGTGTCCACCAAGGGTGGTACTACAACAGGCTTTGGAACTTTCTGCTGAAGATAACGGGCAAGGCGATGTCTTTCGGGATTGAGGTCTTCAGCATCCCATCCCATGTTGTCCTGGATGTGCCTCATGATCTCAGAGAAAGAGGGCTCATCCGTAGGAGACCTGGGCAGGTCATGTGGGTCAGGTGATGGAATGTTGAGTGGAGAAGGAGATCTGGAGTAATCCGAGGTATCCGATCTGGAGTCTTCCCCTGACAGAGTATACCGACGACGTCTGATCGCTTGGGGCTGGGAGACCCTGATGGAGATCTTGAGGGAGGCCTTCTCCAATCCTTGGATCTACCCCTGGGAGGTGGAGTCTGCTCCTTAGGGGTTGGTGGTCATCCTGCTAGCCCCTGTGGTGGACGAGGGGGTGTAGGAGGTGAAGGAGGAGTAGTAGTAGGAGGAGGAGGGTTTACTGGGACCACGTCTTTATGGATGGTGTCCCACCAGAAAGAAAAGAGATCCTTTACCTCTTGTATATTCATGCCCGACGACAGGCCTGGTGACGGTGGTCTGTCACCAGGGTCGGGCGTCGGGTCCGCGGGTGTCACCGGGGTGGACGAAGGTTCCCTCAAAAGCCCGGCATCCTCTGTGTCACCCGCCTGGTCTTCAATTAATGTGGTGTCCTCCTCTGTGGAATCCCTTTGACCGGTGTCCACTGATGACTGGGTGGATCTTCGGCTCCGGTGAAGCCGACGTCAGTCGCTTGGCCAACTACTTCAGGTACGGCGAATGCCCGGCCAGCGTCTGGTGCTTGGCCGATGTCCTCAGCTCCGGTGAATGCCTGGCCGGCTTCGGGTGCTTGGCCAACGTCCGGTCCGTTGTCTGCTTTATGGACGTCAGGTCTTTCGTCTTCCTGGGTGGTGGATCCAGACCCCTGGGAGGCTGGGAGACTGATTTGGAGTTGGGGTCACGACGTCGGGTCGATGAGGAAGACTTGTGGCATTCGGAAGACTTGGAAGAGGCCCGCGAGGGAGTGGAGGAAGCCGAGGGCCTAGAAGTCTCGATGGGCTGGAGAGCCAAAGAACCGCCTGAAGCACAGACTTTGACAGGACGGGGCTGAGAACGAGCCCTGGAGGGAGAGCAGTCAGATCTGGTGGAGCCTGAGCTATGCAAGTCCAAGGCCCAGTTCAGG
This sequence comes from Neoceratodus forsteri, assembly GCA_016271365.2. NCBI lineage: Eukaryota > Metazoa > Chordata > Ceratodontiformes > Ceratodontidae > Neoceratodus > Neoceratodus forsteri. The sequence continues at coordinate 213,823,295 of JADMNL010000026.1, read as the reverse complement.
GATCTGGACCTTGCTTTCTCCCGGTGTTTGTCCCAGTGTTTATGGTCCTTGGAAGAAGAATCACCCCTGGAGGCAGGTTCTTTGTCCATCCTGCTAAGTTTCTCTTCTAACAGGTATGTCTGAAGTGCCTTCTGACAGCAGATCCTGGTGTGGCTATTGAACCCTTGGCAAAAGGTGCAGGCCTTGGTGTTGTGGTCCAGGCCTAAGCACCGCATGCAAGAAGAATGAGGATCCTTGAAAGGGATCTGTTTTCCGCAGGCACACTTTGAAAGGTGTCCCTCAGATGAAGGAGTTGGAGAGGACATTAGTTTTGCAGAAACTCTTGAAGTTCTAAGTCATCGTACACTAGATAGAGACTGAGAGGCCAATGCTGGTGAGTTGATGGTGGGAAAAGAACTGGGGATTCTGGGGGACCGCCTCCTTATATACTATGCCTGATGTCGGGGCCGGGACTGATGTCGGAGGCGGTCCCCGCTGAATACTGCTAGCTAGAAAATTTCCATGGGGTCCTGGCGCCTGCCGGCTTCAGCCCTAATGGTGTAACCTGCTGCAAGAGCTGTTTCTCAAAATAAGATCAGTGTTGAGCCCAGTCCAATTCAATATATTCATTGACGACATCAGTGAACGGTATCTGGGGCAAGTTTTCCCTGTTCACAGATGATACCAAGCTGGGAGGGTGGGTGAACAGCCAGGAAGGGGTTAGGGACCTACAAAAGGACCTCCAAAAATTGAAAAGATGGTCTAATCTGTGGCAGCTGAAATTCTGCACAAAGAACTGCAAAGTTATGTGCAAGTCCCACCTCTCAGCGTCTAGGGGTATTCCAGATGGTAACATTGGTAGGAGGTGACACTGTACAGCCAGAAACAGTCCCAGAAAATTAAAACTCATTACCTGGGTTCCTAGAGGATGTCTCCAGGGGGTGCTGGCCTTACTTTGCAGTGAGAGGCATACAGCAGTTGCGGGGGCAAACTTGATTAGTGAGAACACACAATGTCATAAATAAAGCCCACTGTCCACTCCATGTTAAAAGAAGAACATAAGACTTAATTGAATAAATTTGATTAAATCCCTCCATGGAGTATAGGGTGCAAATTACAGTCTGCAGTAAATTTTGGGGTTTCAGAAGCTCTTACATAGCAGTGCTCCCTCAGGGCTGAACAGGCTCCACAATCCGGGCAACAGCAAACAAGAGCAGGCTGAAAACAGATCAGAAACTGGATCTTTCTCCTGAACTCACCCCTTTTTTTTGGTCTGGCTCCCCCACTCCCCAAAGGGAGATCAGCCCCTGCCTGCTCACCTCGCCTCTCCCCCAATGCCCAGCTTACCCCCCTGGTTGGGGCCACCAGGTGGGCACCCCTTCCCCAATGTCCATAGTAAGGTGCCCTGGCTTACCCTCCAGGGTGGGGCCACGAGAGTAGGACCCCACCCGGCAGACATGGTTGGCAGCAGAGGCAGCGGTGAAGCAGGGCTTCATGCTTGGGGCTGGGATTTTTATGTGTGGCTGTACTTGGGGCCGGGGACGTACAACGACAGCCCATGTCCACCCCGCTCCCCGCAGGTAACAGTGTCAGCACAATGGATCCCCTCAGCCTCCACCAGTGGTCCGTGACATGCCGGACATGCTGCCCTCCTCCCCAGAGAAGGAGAGCAGTCCCTAGGATGCTCAATCCTTCTCCCCCAGCTGGCCCTCTGATGTCCCAAGTCTGTTTCTGAACCCAGGTTGTTGGCATCGCAGATGGATGCACTGCCTCTGTGCCAGCGGACCGACCTTCTCCAGAACTCATTCCTGCACACAACTTACTTTCTCTTCTCCATTGTCTGAGATTTAACTCACAAACTACACACCGCAATAATAGCTACAGGGTGTAGAGTTGTTGAAACAGCAAGTGGTACTCCAAGATCTGGTGGTTCAAATCTGGAGCTCCCATATAGGTGGTCTTTTCTAAACAGCAAACAAAGTCCCACAGAAAATGCCAAGTCCTCTCTATCCTAAGCCTCATGCAGCTCTGAGTGTCCCAGAGCATTTCTTTCTCAGCCCTGTCAACCCTGGAAACATGTGCACTCTCTGCTCTTAGGCTGAACAGGCTTCCCAGCACCCCCTGGCCAGGCTAAAGTGCCACCGGAAAGGGAGACAGGCTGCCACACTGTGCTTACTGCAACACGGACTACCACCACCGTGCTGCCTCAATGACCTGGCACAGGACTTTCTTCAAACTCACCCACAGATGAGGAATTTGGGGTAGGGACCACCCACCTGTGCCACCCCAACAAGGTGTCAGAGGATCATGAGTTGGGCCACTTACTTGCTTCCTGGGTTCTGGCTCCCAACAAGGCACAAGTCCTCATCAATACAGCTCTGGAACCTCCCTGACCCCTACCACTACATTTTCCACTGGTCTTCGAGGGTAGCAGGCCAGGGTGGCAAGTGGCTCACCTCAACCCCAAACCTCAGCCCTCACAGCCAAAACACACCTCAGGCTGCCTCCTCTCTTTTCTCTCTCAAAGACCTCTTCCCTCTTACATGCCACAAACTTCCCTACTTATATAATCTGTGCTGAGGCTTCCACCACCACCCCCCAGCTGACAGGCAGGGCCCAGCTCCAGACTTTGTGGCTACAATAATTTAACTAGTAAGCTCCCAGAGGGAGCTTACATATGCATCTGGGAAAAGGGATGGAATTTTGGCTGAATGGGGTTAGATTGAGCATCTCCCAGGAAGAGAGGGACTTGGGGGTCATTATTGCTGACACTGTAAAACAGACAAGTCAATGCAGTAAAGCACACAGTAAGGTGAATAGAATGTTGGGATGCATTGGCAGAGGGATCAATAGTGGAAATAGGGAATTGATTGTCCCGCTCTGTAGATCTCTAGTAAGACCGCACCTGGAGTATTGTGTTCAGTTTTGGAGGTCACGCCTGTAGAAAGATAGAGCTAGACTGGAGGTAGTGCAGAAGAGAGCACCAAAGATAGTCCAGGGTCTACAGGGACTCACCGATGAGGGTCGGCCGGCATCATTAAATATGTACTCACTGGAAACAAGGAGGGGGAGAGGAGACATGATAGAGACATTTACATTTCTAAAAAGCATAAACAAGGTGACAGAAACAGAGGAGTTATTCCATAGGATCACCAGCTCAACGACTAGGGGACGCGAGTGGAAACTGAGATGGGGAAGTTTCAGGAAGGATCTAAGGAAGCACTTCTTCACTGAAAGAGTGGTTGAGCCATGGAACAGTCTGCCATCAGATGTGGTGGGAGCAGGGACTGTGGTGAGTTTCAAGCATGGATGGGACAGATACAGAGCTCAATTCAGGGGCATTGCAATAGGTACAAAGGCAGTAATCTGGGCAGGGGGGTAGCACTCAGAATGATTAATAGTATCTCATGGACAGACTTGATGGACCCTCGGTCTCCTTCTGTCGTCGTTCTTCATGTTTCTATTGATATTGTGTAGCATGGTATTGTAATAATTAACTTTGCAGTGAATATATTTTGCAGTATACATTGTGTAGTCTGGTATTATATTTTATTAAATTGCTTTGAATATACTGAATAGTATACATTGTATGGTGTGGTATATTTGATTAGATAGTACTGTACTGAATATACTGTATTGTATATAATGCATAGTGTGGTGTGTATGTGTATATATATATATATATATATATATATATATATATATATATGTATGTATATATAATGCATAGTGTGGTGTGTGTATATTATATATTATACTGGCGCAGTCGCGCCACTATAGTTAGGGTTGAGCGGCCAGTTACATACTAAAGTTAGAAGTTTGGACATTAATAACTTTGGACCCGTTCAATGGATTTGCCTGAAATTTGATACACACATTGGGGCACACTAGATCTCTTGATCTGCTAAATTGTGTTTCTGTCGGAGTGCCAGTTTTTGTGTACAAAAGCGCTGAAAAACTCAAAATTATCCATTTTTGGAGGCACCTTTTGGCATTCTAAATGTGGTCCTGCACAGCCGTTGTGTGGTGTGCTGCTGTGCAAGATGGCTCATTTGAAAGAGCTTTGGTGGCCGAATATGCTGCTTTTTTTTTTGGTGAAAAAATGTTAAGGCATTCAAAAGTTATGGCAGTTTTAAGTTCCCATCATAAGTCAATGGGAAAATTTATATGTATATCTTGCGATCAAAGAATCAGGGTTCTGGCCATCTCGTCCCGCCTGGCAGTCAAAGAATTTGCAGCCTCGTGGTTCAAGAATCTTTGTTCCTGAGAAATTTCAAAAATTCTTTGACCGTGAGGTCCGCCATCTTGTTTTCAGTTTTCTGATCACAAAAACACAAATATCTTGGCTCAGGGGTCACTTCTGAAGTAAAACGTCAATGGGTTTTACTCAGGGGACCCTGATCTATCGAGCCATGGCTTTGGTTCCATCCAAATTGGTGAAAAAATAGAGTTATGAGCTTTTAAAATCTTAATTCGCGGCTTGATAACGAACTTCAATCGTGAGCCTGCAAATTCTTCGATCGTGAAATTCTTTGATCGCGATCTTGCACCATGACCTAAAAACACTAGTATCTCGGCTCAGGGGTGGGCTAGGTACACAAATGAGGGTGGGTTTTGCTCAGGATGGTCTGTTCTATCAAGGTATGCCTTTGGTTCAATTCAAATCAGTGAAACATTTGCGTTTCACCATTTTTAATTCTTTGTTTGTGAACCTGCAAATTCTTTGATAGCGAGCCTGCAAATTCTTTGATTGTGAGATTCTTTGATCGTGATCGTGCATTGTGAGAGGGGGATGAGATGGTCCAATTAAAAAATCAATTTTCTCAGCCTAGGGGTGTCCTAGGAAGCCAAATGAGGGTGGGTTTTACTCAGGGGGCTTCATTCTATTGAACTATGGTGGTGGTTTACCACAATTCCTTCAATTGTTTGATTTATAATATATTTAATTCTTTGTTTGTGAGCCTGCAAATTCTTTGATTGTGAGATTCTTTGATCGCGATCGTGCATCGTGAGCGAAGGACGAGATAGCCCAATTAAAAATCAATTGTCTCAGCCCAGGGGTGTCCTAGGAAGTCAAATGAGGGTGGGTTTTACTCAGGGGGCTTCGTTCTGTCGAACCATGGTGGTGGTTTACCGCAATTCCTCCAATTTTTTTATTTATAAGGTTTTTAAATCTTTCTTCGGGAGCCTGCAAATTCTTTGATCGTGAGATTCTTTGATCGTCATCTTTGATCGCGAGAGAGGGACAAGATGGCCAGATTTTTTATAATGGAATAGATAGGGAAATTTTATTAAATTTTGATATTGAATATCTTGGGAATGGTTTGGTCTTTTGACTTGAAATATAGAGGAAAGAAAGGCAATATCCCACAGATGTGTCTTTTTGTAGTTTGGTCAAGAAATAGTGCAGGGCGGCAAAGCTACGGCACTATGAAGTTAGCATTTTTTTCCCCATAGGATAACAATACGGCGTTTGACACATTAGAGGAATTCTTTGCCGCACTGCTGCAAAATAACGCTGTGGTTGTTTGGGCTGAAATTTGAAGGGAAGAAAGCCAACATACCACATATATGCCTTTTGGTGGTTTGGTGAAATAATGTTATAGGGCGGCAAAGTGACAGCACTCCGAAGTTGACGCTTTTTGCCATAGGATAACATTGCGTCTTTCAGGGCCCGTATCTTGGGAATGGTGCGAGATGCGGAATTTTTGTCAAAAAAATGCTTAACCCCCCAATTGGGGGCTAAGCATAAAACTAGCCAGGAAAGTAATAATTCATACAAAATTTTAATTTTTTTCCTACGTCGTACAGTTCCTGAGATATAGGCAATTTAGTATTCCAAGTCGTTCTTTTCTGCTCTGAAAAGAATTATAATGCATACATTCTTTGTTTTCAATTTGTTTTTTCAATGCAGTTTTTTGGGGAAAAGAAGGGTGTGCCCTTTTGTTACTGTGTCAGTTAGCGTTTCCAGTTGTGCTTCTGTCACCGTTCGAATCATCATTCCCATCTACGCCACCATGTGCATAACGGTTTGCGTTTTCATATGCACTTGCATTTCTGTCTTGTTTCAAGTTATTGCTGCTGTTACCATCACCATTTGCATTTTCAATTGCGGTACCGTGCCCGTGCGTGTTACGGTTTGTGTTTTCGTATGCGCTTGCATTTCTGTTTCTGTTGGTTTTATTGTTGCTGCTACTGTTCGCATTTACATTTACAATTGCGGTACCATGAGCTTGCGTGTACCAGTTTGCATTTCCGTATGTGCTTGTGTTTGTTTCTGTTGGCTTTATTGCTGCTGTTATCGTAACAATTTGCCTACCATTGCTGCTTCCGTTTGCTTTGCAGTTCCTGTTACTATGTAACAAGACATCATGTGGTGGGAACATGGGGCCCTTTGCCCCGCGCTCCCGCCACTGCATTATATTCATTATTTATCATCCTCTTTCTCAAAAAGAAGGGAAATTAGAGGCAAAAAAACTCAGTTTAATGCATCTGTTAGGGTTTCTCTACAGCAAAAAAAGTGAGGAAATTCGGGGTTAGGGTTGAAAGCCCCCCATGGACCCCCCAGCCCACCCCTACCAACCGGCATCAGGGTGTGCATTGGGGTTGTTGGTCCTAACTGTCACCCCATTCTCCTATGTCTCTGCTTCTTTACACATCTGATGGGGTGAGAGTTGGGGCCCACGACCCCAATGCCAGTTGGTAGGGGTGGGCTGGGGATCCAAGGGGCTTTTAACCCTAACCCTGAATTTCCTCCCTTTTTTCACTGTAGAACAACCCTAACTGATGCATTAAACCAAGTTTTTTTTGATATAGATATATATATAGATATATATACATATATATCTATATATATATATAGATATATATATATATTTTTTTTATTCTTTTGTAACCAGGTAAGGCATACAAGGTACAAGTGCCCATTTTCCAGGGTGACCTGAGAGCACTAGGGAGGTTAAGTCAGTGCCAGTGGCTCAGTAGGTAGCACACTCGTCTCTGAGGCTGGGAGATCAGAGGGCTGTGGGTTCAGTTCCCACATCTGGCACTTGGGTTAATATCCCAGTACTGACACTGTAGTGCAGCATGAGAGGGGTGCTGCACTTCTGAGGTGCCGTCTTTCAGATGAGATGTCAAACCGAGGTCCCATCTGCCTGGATTGGTGGTAGTTCAGGTGGATGTTAAAGATCCCATGGCACTTATCGAAAAGAGTAGGGGAATTTTTATTGAGAACACATACAGACAAATAAAACATACTGATATTTACATATTTACAGAATCAGTACATGTAGATACATGAAAGGCATTCTCATGATTTAAACGTTAAAAGGTAAATATACTAAGGCCAAAATTCAACAGTCGTAGCATCCAAACCTTCAAGGTGGATTAGCCCAATGTTTGCAATTAATCCATAATAGCATACATTTTCCCTCAGCATATCTCTTTGTGTCCAAAGCCTTCAGTTTTTGCAGAGAGATGCCAATATTTCTTCCCATTTCTACATAGGATACCATTTTCTGCTGAGTTGCCCATAGACACCGGGATTGCCATATATAATACCTTATAATTGACAATGTTACATACAATGTTTCAGGGTGATACTTCCCCATGCCCCCTACCACATGTCCATAAATCACTGCAAAATATGATAACTGGGAAAATAATGGCTCATTCCAAACTTTGGCTAGATAGTCCCAAAACTGTGAGGCATATTCACACTCCAAAAACAAATGTTTTTGCGATTCCAATTGCTGAACACACGACTGCCTTAGGCAGTATCTATCCTGGACCTGTTTATGTTTATTATTATTACGCACCCCTAATTTTCCATGAAGGCTGAGCCATACTGCATCCCATGCAAAATGTGGTATGCGTTTAGAAGTGAGCATAGTCAAATTAAATTGCAAAAAAGAATCAGGACATTCCCCCAAGGATAGACAGTCCCTATCTTCCACAGCTAGGATATGGGAATATAGGTCGTTTCTACTCTTTACCAGAATCATATCTTTAGTGATATCCCATTTTATTAATATTTTTAACAATTCTATTCCATATTTTGGGAGATCTGAAATTCTGTGTAAAGCAATAGTTTTCTTTTGAGACCATGCTAAGGCACCAAGATTGATAGTGCACAACAATTGTTCTTTCCAAATCTTATATCCAGGTTTAAAGGCCCACCCTAGATTGTATGACACAAATATACTATAAAAAAGGCAATAGGATGAATCACGCCTAGACCTCCTTCTGCTATCTTTCTATAGGTTATTGCTCTTTTCACAGGATTACGCCTGCTCCCCCACAAAGCCTGAAAAAAATGCTATGTATAGTAACCCATCTAGACTGAGGAGGAGGAAAAACATAGCTAACATATAAAAAAAATCGGAATTAACAAGGTTTTTATCAGGAGAATTCTCTTTTTCTTCCCTATTGCCTGGCCCTTCCAACTACTCACCAAGTGTTGTGCAATCTGTATTTTTGTGTCCCAGTTCTGACTGGCCATATCGGTGCCCCCAAATACTACCCCTAATATAGGGATAGTACTTTTCTCAATTTTAAACCCAGAAAATGAGTTCTTCTCCGGAACCGGGGTATCACCCAATACTATCCCTAAACTTTTATGGAGGTTTATCTTAGAACCAGAAATATCAGAAAAAGACTGATAATGTTCAATAAGAACATCTTTATTTGTAGCAGGGTCTATACATAAAACTAAATCGTCAGCATAGGCTAGTGTTTTTATCCTGGGTAAAGTAGGACTTAATTCTATCCCTTGAATTCTAACATCTTGCTCTATATTCCTAAGAAAAACATCGATACAAAAGACATATAGCAAGGGGCTCAAGGGGCACCCTTGTCTTACACCCCTTTTAACACTAATGCCTTTCCCAATCCACCCGTTTATATTGGGGGTCAACATGGCATGTTTATATAGAACTTTCACCCATCCAATAAATTTTTCAGGAATCCCATAAGCTGTTAGGACATTAAACATATACTGATGTGATATCTTATCAGAAGCCTTCTCCTGGTCAATTTCTATTATGTAGCCTTTCAATTTGTATTTTTCAGCTCTATAAAAAATCTCTCTTAGCGCAATTAAATTATCTGTTTGTTTTCTATTAGGAATTGCACATACCTGGGCGGAACTAATTAGTTCATCTGCAACAGATACCAGTCTGTCATTAAAAGTTTACTTAATAATTTGAAATCCACATTCAGAAGACTAAGAGGTCTCCATTTTTTCAACTCTTCTCTATCCCCTTTTTTAAAAAGCAGAATTAGTGATGCCTGGTACATGGAACTAGCTAGACAACCTTCCTGTAGCATGCTATTATATATTGCTGTCATGGCTGGTATCAAATCTTCACAAAAAAATTTATAAAATTCAGCCCCTGTTCCATCTGGCCCAGGGGCCGAGTCATTCTTCAGACTTTTTATAACATTCCTTATCTCTTCTCCCTGTATCGGGCAATTAAATGACTTTTTTCATTGCCCACAAGTGAAGGTACATTCTGGAATATGTTCTTATTATCAGATATGTGTAGTTCAGAACCAAATGTCTCTAAAAAATGTGCATGGCCCAAATTCAATATTTCTTTAGGAGAAGCAGTAGATTGTCCAGAATGTAACCTTAGTTTATTTAGGAACCTATGTTCCACTCTATTTTTTGAGTCTTTAATGGGATCTAATGCTCCTTTTTTAATGTTAGTGCCAAATCTTAATTCCTGCTCCAAGGTTTTGGCTCTGTCATACTGCCATGAGCACATTTGTTTTTTAATGTCTAGTATTTGGTTATCTAGATTTTGTTTTAATGTTTCCGATTTTGAAATTAGTGCTTGCAGTTTTGCTCTTAGATATAAGTATGTCAAATACTTATTGTTTGTACTCTCTCTGTAAGTGTCTGGAAAAACTGTTTCCAGGATACTTTTGTATCTTCCACCAGAGGGCAGCACTATCATACATTGCAAACACAGATACCCTAGCTTCCATTCCTGTCTCAGGCTTTCTGCACTTGTTCATCTGTTAAAATTGAATTGTTCAACCTCCACAAGTTCTTCTTAGTTCTAGGAGTACCTTTCCAAGTAACCTTTATTGTTAATGATTTATGATCTGAAAATTCTCTCCCCAAAAGATTAGCATTCAAAATCACTAAGATTTCAGAAACAAAAACAAAATCAATTCTGGTGGATAAATGTCCTTTAAAAAAGTGTTTCCACCATTTTGAAACTTTGCCCTAAGGAATCTATTAATTTTGCATTTAAAATGATTTTGTTAAGGGCTGTAGAATCACAAAACATTTTGTCAGTTTTCAGTCCTCTATCTGTTGTCTTAAGGCCGCAATTAAAATCACCAGCCCAAACTAATAATCTAGAGGTATGTAGGTATGGCTGAACTTTTTGAAATAGACAAACCCTAAGAGCTTTAGTCTGTGGTGCATAAGTATTGATTATCTGGAATCTTTCAGAATATAAAGAGAAGTCTAGCATTAATGCTCTCCCTGGGTCAGTTTCTACTAGTTTAGTTACTTTGATACCAGGATTATTTATTAAAATCCCTACCCCATCACATCTTTCTTGGCCTACTAACCAGAAGGAAGGCCCTTTAACCCAAAGTTTTGTAACTGCTTGTGTCCTGCAAACAAACAATATCATCATTCTCTTGAGCTAAAGAGTTTAAAACTACAATCATCTTAGCAGTCCCTTTAATGCCACTTACATTTGTAGATGTTAAAGTAAGGGAGTCCATGTGTTAAAGGCTAAAAAAAAAAAAGGAAATGCTAACCACATCAAGATGTTTTGCTATGTCTCCGTCTCCTTGTCCTTTGGGCAATATGTGTATCCCTTCCCCCCATCATCCACATCAGAAATAACCTCCATAGTGCCAGTGTTTGTAGAAGAGGTATCTGATAACTCTGCCTCTGAATCTTCATCTGATTTATCTAGGGGAAGAGCCTCATATCTATTTCCTTTTCTCCAAGATTTTGTCCCAGAGGCTGTGCCTAGTTTCTCTTCCTTGCTTTTACATTTAAGAGTTTTGCCTGACCTATTCCTTTTAGTGGCTGCTTTCCTTTGTTTTGTCTCTTGGCTGGGTGGTGGGGGTGGGGCATGTTCTCTACTTCAGCAACATCAGCTATTCTAGTCTGTGGTTTGTCAGAGATTTTGCTAGTGCTAGGAGAAGTTTCTGAAAATTCCTCAGAGGGACCTTTACTTGTGTCTGTTTTAGCAGCAACGCTAGGGGGAGAGGGGTATAGAACACTAGGTCCCTGAGTTGCTGCAGCAGCAACTTTTTGGGCCTGTAACTGTTGTGCTCTATTTATAAAGCCATCCTGGGGGAGCAATCTTCACGATTATGGGAGGCCCAAGGGCACTTCCCATAACCATGTCCTGTGTTCTCACATAAATTGCATTTAAAAAGATTTACACATGCTGAGGAATTGTGCCCATAATCTAAACAATGGCTACATCTGGGGGTGTCGCAGGCATTGCTCAAATGAGTACGTGAACCGCATTTAAAACATGATTTTGGTTGCCCCATGTAGAATAAAACACCCCGTCCCTTCCCAGATAAAATGTACTAGGCAGATGCACAGGCCCATTATTTGTGGAAAATAATTTAACCTTTATTTTCCAGCCACCATTCCATATTTGTTCACTGTCTAAAATAGGAACAGGCTTATCTAGAATTTCGTACCTTTGACTCAACCAGAATAGGATGTCCTCTACATGGACACCCTCATTACGAAACATGACAGTGATCTAGTTAACTGCCGGTTTAGCAAGAGGGGTGGCCATGTAGGGACTCCATAAAGGGCTATTTTTCAGAGACTGAAATTGAGACCAGAACCTATCTAAACTCGAGACAGACTTGAAACTAACATCATGATTTCCTGTTACCTAAATGAATCAGAGCAAAAATTTCTCGGAAGAAAAAATGCATTGTACCCTTTAACAGCTGTTTAGCAATATAAAGTCTATCTGGAGGATCCTCCAAACCACCCTTAAAAATAAGTCTCACAGCATTTTTCCTTGGGGCTGGTTCCCCCTTATTCTGATATAAATCTGCCAGTTTAAACATGGGGTCCAACCAAGTTTTTTTATTTGAATCCCTCAAAATATGTTCTGCAGGCCCCATTCTAGGAGGAAGTTCCTCTTTGTTGACTGGTGCTTGAGATTCTTGTTCTGTGACCATGGCCGTGTTACTTTTGTTACTTGCCTCGTTGGGGCCCATTTCAGGTGAATAATGACTAGTAGTAGTAGGAAGGCAGGGTATGCACACATTATCCAGCTTTTTAGCATCAAAAACATCTCCAGATGAAGCTTCAGTCCTGTATTTAATAACAGTTTTGTCCTCTGAATCCGCTTCCCAGGTACCCGAAGCATTCTGCAACCAACCCGCACTCTCCAGCGCACGGGCAGGGGACCAATTCTTTTTGTAAAGCTATCAGTTTAGTATTTGTCTCTGTATGTCTCAACAGGGAATACGCTGTAAGTGCAGGATTTACAGTGGGTGTTTGAATTGGGACTTCCTTCACTGGAGTGGCCTTTGATTGTGGGGCTCCATGAATATTCAAAAGACCCAGTCTGCATCCTGCAGGGAGAGGAGGCTTTACTGGCTCTTAGCACACCGGCTTGCTGCTTACTACTGCCAGCCAAAGAGGTCTCAAGTCCGGGGAAAAAGTTACAGAACCTGCAGGGAGATCATTCTTTGCCACGTCATCACACAGCTGATTCCCATGTGAGTCACCACACAGAACTATCTGAGAACTTCCAGGCAAATTTAACAATTCTTTTTGCAGCGCTTCACATTGTGATTTAAACTGCTCTTCTTTTCTTAGCAGCTCTAAAACTAATTTCTCTTTATCTGACACAGTCTTAACATTATCAGGCAAGGTGTACGGTACCTGGGTTTTTTCTTCAGCATCCTCCATGATCTGAGACCAATCCATGGTATCTTCAAAGAAACATACCGGCACATCATTCTCCTCCATTGATGTACTTAAGTCTTTCTCACTTGCTGAAACTGCAGCCTCCAAAACAATAGCTTTCTGACCTTCCTCTCCCATTTGCAAGTTTGTAGGCCTTGAAACCAGGCCTCCTCCTTGCAGCACATCTTGCTCCCCTGCCACATCAGCACTTCCTCCTCCTCCTGTGTCCAGCTGCAAACTGAGCCCCTCCATCCTGTCCACAGGAAGTGACAGCACCCCTGCAGGCAGAGTAGAGGAATTTTCCCGGTGTCCTGGCCAAATTTCCCTCATTCACTAAAAATACCACAAACCGCTTAATCTGGTTCAAGGTCAGTTGGCATTCATCTGTATCCCCCTCCCCCGGGTCGTGCTTGAAAATAGGCAGGATTTGTCTAGTGCACTTACCCGGTCAACAAAAACTAAATAAAAATAAAAATAAATAAAGAGACTTGCTCAGAGTTACATGGCATGCAAGTGGAAGCTGGGGAATCAAACTAAGGTCTGCTGGATGTGCCAAGTTCATTCACAACTTATTACTCCATTGAAAATACTATACTGTACACATTGGCCAGATATTCAAAAGGGTTGCACATGGCGCAACCCACTGATGCGCTCCGGTGCAATATTCAAATAGGAATTGTGCCTGGCACAAATCCCAGCCACACCCAGGCGCGTAATGTCATCTTGGCGCAGGTAGAGGCGTACCCCATGCATACTCTGCACATCCCGATATTCAGCCCAGGATGTGCTGAGTCCATGTATGCACAACCGTTACTTGCGCCACACAAAGTTGATCCCAAAAACAAAGGAACAACGGTTGGCCACCCACAGGTGAGCTGCCGTATTGCATGGCGCAACATGGCATCTGCCACCTGTGGGTGGCCACCCGAGCTCCAGTTGCACCTCTGTGGTAGCACCCCCCCATGCCAGATCGCGGGCATCTGTTCAAATAATCATGTCCAATATCCCTGGTGGTCCAGTGGACCGCTGTCAGCCCGATCGCTGGCTCAAGTATAAATAATATGATATACTATATCCCTAGTGGTCCAGTGGACCGCTGTCAGTCCGTACCATACTACACATTCCAGATATGTGGATCCATTCACATGTCTGAAATGCATAGTACGGTACGGGCTGCATGCCCATTGGCTCACGCTGTGGACCAATGGGCGTACAGCCCTACCTATGGTGTCAGTCGGTGGGCGGTGGCGGCAGGCAGGTAGGGTGCTGCCGCCTGCTGCTGACCGGGGGGGAGTGGGGTAATGTGACTCAGTGGGCGGGTGGGGAGGGAGGTACCACTAGACCACCCAGGATATTGGATGCGATCAGGCTGACAGTGGTCCACTGGACCACCAGGGATCTAGGATATCATATTTTCATACGTAAGCCCACGATCGGGCTGACAGTGGTCCACTGGACCACTAAGGATATTGGAAATCATTTTATTTATACTGAAGCCTGCGATCGGGCTGCGGAGCACACTGCCACGCTGGGCAGGGAGCGTCAGTCCCGGACGGCTGCTGCCTGGCAGGGCGCCAGGCACAAGTCGCCGGGGATCAGCGCACCTGCATGTAAATGGGGCCATAATGACATGCAAATTGCCCCATTTGCACCTTGTATACATTATGGCCCCATTTGCATGTGCACTTTTTAATATTGCGATTGCTGTGCACAAGGCAACGGAACTTGCGCTAGGTCATCCCCTGCTCCCTCTGGCCACTTGTGCTGGCGCACTGCCACTCGCCATGCACACTTGGTAACACAAGTGCGATATTCAATGATGCTGTGCCATGGTACAGCTCCGTTGAATATCGCTTAGTCAATCGCCTGCTAGCTGGTTGCTGCCTGCTTGTGCCACAGCCTGGCACAGTTTGAATATCTGGGCCATTGTATAGTGTGGTATTATGTTGCATTACTGTATATTTTAATGAACATATTGTACTGTATCTAGTGTATGGTGTGTTATTATATTATAATGCATTGCATGCAATATACAGTACTGTATGCATTGTGTGGTGTAGGCCGAATTTGGAATGCTGAATGCCTTTATCGCAACCCCACATCACTGAAATTAAATTTTGGCTATGGGGAATACTGGCGCAAGTGAAAGTGGTGTAAATAACTTGTTTTATTGCTTTTATGTGGGGGCTGCACCACCCCAGCACCCCCCTAAATTAAGATTCTCAATTCCAGGTGGGTGCATATCGAAACAAAAAAAAAACACTGTCTCCGGCCGGGCGCAACAAAAACTACCAGCGCCCGGTCCCGAATCCTGCATCCCCGCCACTCCAGGCCAGAACCCAGCCCACCACGCCACGACGCCAGCTCACCAGCAACCTGCGGCACCGCCCCTCACAAGTCCTCCCACCCCACATTCGGCAGGCTCACTCCCACATACCCCACACGCGTATATGCACGCAACATGCTGTCGCCGTTTTGCAACCTATCCCATCCGGTTGCCAACCCCACACCCTCGCTGTTGGGGCAGTAGCCGCAAGTGGGTCACCATTTTGGCAGGCGCCCACTTGCTATTTGCCCATATCACAGGACACCTGTGTGGTGTGGTATTATGTTGCATTACTGTACATTTCAATGACTATATTGTACCGTAGCTAGTGTATGGTGTGCTATTATATTATAATGCATTGCATATAATATATGTTATAAAGGCAGTTAATTGCTCAGTTTCAGGCCAGGGATAGTCTATGGTCCCTTGCCAAGGATTCTGACCTGCCAGCAGACATGCAAAAGTACAAAGCAGCCCACAACAGATGCACATGTGACGTCAAGAAACAGAAAGTGGATTTCTTCAAAGAAAAATGGGTAAAAACTTGGTCAATGGAAAGAAATTTTGGGACTGCCTAAAAGACCTCCCAGGCAGCAACACTAAGCATCTCCTTCCATGCTTAACTCCAAGGGAAAAAGCACCGTTGAGCCCTATGCAATAGCAGATATCTTCAGTGAGGCTTTCTCTGACCTGACCACATTCCTTCCCCCAGACCAGGCACCAAGCAACAACAACTGACACAGAAATGAATCCCCCAAAGTTCTACTGCAAGCATGTCACAGTGAAGGACACCGTTAACCATATTAACAAGCATTTGTCAATGCCAAATGTTGTCTCGCTGGCATTGGCATTGGTAGTGCCAGAGTTAGAGATGCATAATAGGAATGGCAGTGAAGTACTGAAGTGATGACAACCCCACCCCCCACCTTGTACAGACTGACAGGCATTGGGGTGTGCCTTTCAGTCGTCAGCTATAACGCTCATGCCATTGTACCTCACTCTTCCCTGTAGGCACTGACAAGTGTTGTAGTGTGCTTTGGGGTCTTTGGGCATTATACTTACCCCATTCCATAAGGAAATATGCTGAGGTGGGTGCAGTATATTTTTTTTTATTTAGTTAGTTTTTGTTGACCGGGTAAGTGCACTAGACAAATTCTGCCAATTTTCAGGCACGAAATGGGGGAGGGAGATACAGATGAATGCCAACTGACCTTGAACCAGATTAAGCTGTTGCTGGTATTTTAAGTGAAAGAGGGAAATTTGGCCAGGACACTGGGGAAATTCCCCTACTCTTTTCGATAAGTGCCATGGGATCTTTAACATCCACCTGAACTACCACCAATCCAGGCAGATGGGACCTCGGTTTAATGTCTCATCCGAAAGACAGCACCTCAGAAGTACAGCACCCCTCTCATACTGCACTACAGTTTTAGTACTCGGATATTAATCCAAGTGTCAGATGTGGGAACTGAACCCACAGCCCTCTGATCTCCCAGCCTCAGAGGCAAGTGTGCTACCTACTGAGCCACAGACACAGCATATCTGCACACTATAGGAGAATGGGGTGAACTTTGTGGTCGAACAGTGCAAGGCACACCATGATGCCTGTCACTGGCTGCAAGGTGGGGGTGGAATGGCGTGAGCATTAAAGCCAATGATCCTAAGTCACACCCCTGACACCTGTTAGTCTCTACAGGGTGGGGTGTTACAGTTGGAAACCCTAACACCGTAGGCGTGTGTTGGTATTTTCACCATCTGGTGACACAGGGATGAAACCACATTTTGGGCAGTATGTGGAAAATGACAACTGTACTGTTCATGAAGAGATGTAAAAAAATGGCAACGTTGAAAATCCAGAGTGAAAATATGAAAAATTGGTGAAGTTATGAGCATGCATAGAAACTGTGCAACACAAGTCTGTAACCCAATTATTTTTGGCATTATTTTAACCACATGTTTAACGTACGCATTTTGGGACCTCCCCTCATGAACAGCGGCACTGTGATTTTGTTAATTTGTCTGAATCGTTGATTCACACAGTGACCACGCCATTGTGCGTCACAGGTGCAAAAACACATTTAGGGAAGGAGGTGAAAATTGACAGCTGTACTGTTCATAAGGAGATGTGAAAAAATGCCAGTGTTGAAAATATGGCATGAAAATATTGCAAATTTGCAAAGTTACAAGGGTGCGTGGAAACTGCGCAATGCAAACTTGTAACACTGTCATTTTATGGAATTATGTCACCAAATTTTCAACATAGGCATTTTAGGACTTCTGCTCATGAACAGCGTCACCATCATTTCCTCAAACTGTCCCAAAAACTGATTTCACTCAGCGACCACGCCATTCTGCGCCGGACATGCAAAAACACATTTTGGCCAGAATATGTAAAATGACAGCTGTACTGTTCCTAAGGAAGTGTGGAAAAATGCCAATTTTGAAAATCTGGGTGAAAATACTACAAATTCACAAAGGTATGAGGGAAATCATGCGAACGCAGACTCATAAAATCCATTTTTTGGATTTTTCAAACCAAATTTACAACATAGGCTTTTGAGAGCCCCTCATGAACAGTGGCACTGTAATTCGTTAATCAGTCCCAAAAAGGTGATTCTGCGCAGTGACCGCAAAATCACCTTTCTGGACAGAATAACACCATAACAGTGCCTGAATTCATGAGGAGGGGTCCCAATAACCCCATGTTGAAAATTTGGTGCCAAAATTCCCAGAAATGGCTGAGATATGCACCAAAGTTGAAAAAATCCTATTTATGCCATTATACAGCTTATCGGCATTTCCTCAGTTCGCGGTCGGCTTTGAAGAGTGCAGACGTGTTCCCGGTCCACTGAAGATAATT
Organism: Neoceratodus forsteri; assembly: GCA_016271365.2. Classification (NCBI taxonomy): domain Eukaryota; kingdom Metazoa; phylum Chordata; order Ceratodontiformes; family Ceratodontidae; genus Neoceratodus; species Neoceratodus forsteri. Next base: position 213,805,205 of record JADMNL010000026.1, on the reverse strand, counting down.
GCGCTGGGCTATAGAGCTAAGAATGGGGTGAGGTGGGTGTGGGGGAGGCAGGGTGCACAGACGGTGGGCACGGGTTGTGGGAGGGGGCAGGGAGACCGTAAGGGAGCCATTTTCTTTTTACAGGTCTTTAAAAAAAAAAAACACGCGGGATGGTTTTTCTTTTGCAGGGATTTGGCACACTGGGGTGGGCTCCAGCATGCCACCTAAGTGTTTTGGGGATGCTGTAGCTGACGGGGATTCCGCTCGGCACATACCAAAGGGGGGCACGAGCCGAGGATTTGGGCACCCCCTCAGCACACAGAAAAGCAGGGGGAGACATTATGCCGACTGGGAGGGCTCCCATCAGCAAAATAAATAGGGATGGGGATAAACACTGACGGGACTGGGCTCCCAGCGGCAAAACAAAACTGTTCTTGGGGGTGCATGATGTCGAGGGGGATTGGGCACCCCCTCGGCATACATTTTAAATGGGAGGGTAGTCATTATGCCGATGGGGATTGGGCTCCCCCATCGGCATTATGACAGGAGGCGGCAGCTGTCACTGCCGCCATGTTGCGTGCACATTGAAAAGCGGATTGTGGTCCCGCTGTATTACAGCTTCACTCTCATTGCAGCAGACCTTTTCTTAGATCTGGTGGCCACATTAGGGATGCATGATGTCAGTGCCCGCTGCTGGCTTATTGGAGAATGAGGGACGCACTTACTGATGCATGCCCTGCATTCGCCCAACAGTGACCGCGCCTCCAAATCTGCTACTACTCCAAGATGTTGGCTGGCGTGCAAGTGTGAGCCAACATAAAAAGGTCCTCAGCAAAACAAGAATGTGGGGAGACCTGGTAGATATGAAGCTACTAGCCCAAGCTCTGCATGTACTAGCAATTCCCTTGTCCAAAACCTTCAATATGTCCTTACAACTCTCCCAGTTCCCTTGAACCTGGAAAGCCGCCATTGTCACATCAGTCCACAAAAGTGGAGAATGCACTAATGTAGCCAACCATAGCTCGATCTCCATCCTCTCCCCTCTGTCCAAGACTCTAGAGAAAATTGCTTCTGACCAACTAGTCTCCTACTTAAACAATTATAACCTGCTCTGCAAGCAACAACACAGCTTCTGAAAACTCCATAGCACCGGTACTGCACTGGTTGAGTACACTAGCAGTCTACACATGGCTCTAGACAAAGGCCAATTGGTAAGCGTTACATATATAGACTTGACAAAAGCATTTAATCTTATAAATCACCAACTGTTACTGGATAAGCTAGCCGCGCTTGGCCTCTCAACTGAAACCTTCTCTTGGTTTAGATGTTACCTTTCAGGAAGATCACAGAGGGTCAAGATCAAAGGGGTACTCTCAGATGGCAAAAGGGTCACAGTTGGGGTCCCACAAAGGTGAATACTTGGCCCTCTCCTCTTTTGCCTTTTCATCAACAGACTTCCTGAGGCCTGCCCCATTCCAAAATGATACTATATGCCAATGATGCACTAATCTACAACAGTAACTCCCAAATGGCTACTCTTACCAGAGATCTTTAAACCAGTTTCAATGCTCTCAAAGAATGGTTTGAACAGAACAAACATGTTCTAAACTACAAAAAACTAAAGCAATGTTGTTCGCGGGGCAACATAAGAAGAATAAGGCACCCCCGCTGGCCATCTTCAATACACATGGCACAGCCCTGGAACAAGTTGAAACCTTCAGGTACCTGGGTATCACCCTGGATGACACTCTCTCATTTGCCACCCATGCTGACAACATAACAAACTAGACTAATCAAACACTTAAAGCCCTTTACAGGCAAAAATGTTACCTTACCCCGGAAGCAAGACATCTGGCAGTCTCTGCAACATTACTCCCCATTATAGACTATCGTCTCTGCATATATGGTACGGCCAGTGAGATGATCCTAAATAGGATACATCTGGTCAGAAATAAAGCATGCCACTTTGTTGCAATGTGGACAGACTTACACACACATGCTTTCTGTACTCCCAAACTGGATGGCTCCCACTCCATGAACGGCTAAAATATCAGACATGCCTCCTGGCAAGAAAAGCCCAGCTGGGCCTCACCTCATCAGCTATCAGTGACCTTCTTTGCCCAGTTACTAATGACTACTCAACCAGGAGTATGACTAGACAAGCCCTCGAAGTCCTCTACTGTAAAACAAGCCTAGGGAAATGCTCATTTGCTGCCCGGGCTGTGTACTGGATGAACAATCTCCCAGAACCATATGGGGCCTACACAATATTTTGCAATTTAAGTCACCATTGAAAAAAAGAACTCATAAAGATGGCAGTATGCTGCTGCTACACGCGATAACTACGACAACTGTCAATTGCCTGCTGCCCACTGCCACTGCCAGAGGGCTACCCCAAAAACAGTAAAGCCTTAAAACCCCTGCTGCCCATAGACTAAGTCCCATTTGGGCTAATAATGTATCCCCATAATGTATCAGTTGTCAGGGTTTCTACTTACTGCAACAGCATATGTAGCAGACAAGGCCCTATCTGGGCCATCACTGAAACTGTTCTTGTCTCTTGAATGTTATCATTTGACCAAGCTCCCCTGAGCTAGGCTATGTGCCCAAATGTAATGTAACTGACGTGGAACCTTTGGAAAAGAGCACTTGCTGCTCAAAGGTGTATCTCAGAGAATCAAATAAATAAATAAATATATACAGTACCGTATGTATTGTGCAGTGTGGTATTATATTGTATTACGTTGCATTGAATATATTTCACTGTATACATTGTATCGTGTGACATATTTTATTAGATTGGATTGAAAATATTTTACTGTATGCATTGCATAGTGTGGTATTATTTTGTATTACTGTACATTGCACAGAATATATTGTACTGTATTCATTGTATAGTGTGTCATTATACTGCATTACATACATATACAGTACTGTATATGGTGTGTAGCATGGTATTATATTGTATTACATGCATTTAATATACTGTACTGAACAGTATATATGGTATAGAGTAGTATTATAGTATATTTTATTATATTGTGCTATACAGATTGTGTAGTTTGATATTACAGTGTACTACACTGCATTGAATATATTGTGCTGTATACATTGTATAGTGTGGTTGCATGCATAGCTTTGGACATATTATACTGTATAGATTATAAAATGTGGAATTATAACATGCTGATTTGGTATCATATTGTATTGCATTAAATGAAATATAATGTACTGTATACATTGTATAGTGTGATATTATTTATTTATTTATTTCATTTTTATGGCTGAGGCAGTGGAGCCCTGCAGATGAGATGCAATCACAGAAAAAGCACTCACTTACCGAATCTGAACAAACAACACAAAATGCTAGCGTTAAAGCACGATCACACCACGAGTTGAAGCACACCACTGCCTCCATTCAATACACCAGTTCCACAACGCTATTCTTTCTCTCTTGGCAACCACGCTATTGCCACCTGTCACTTCCACAAGAGTCCACCATGCCCAAGATGGCTGCTGTGAGCTCAGTGTGCATAAGCAACCTTCGCAGACATGATGCGCATGTGCACGGAGGTCACTATGGCCATATTGGGCATGGAGGGACAAACAGGATGATACTACAGCCATCGTGCTTGTTGTTTACTGGGCAAGGGAGGGCTACACAAATATACAGGTTACTCACCTGTAACAGGAGTTCTAGGAATGGTATATGTTGTTCATCCACACTGTCTGGCAGGTTCCTTGCCGCTTTAAATCTTGCCGGAAGGTCTTCATGCTGGCTCCTCCCATCCACCCGGGTGGTAAAACTCTCAGCTCTGCCCCATGATGCCAGATCTAGCCCGCTGGAAGCCAGGTTGTGCGTCGAAGCCGGGGAGGTCGGGTGGGTCGTGTGGATGAACATGTACCATTCCTAGAACTCCTGTTACAGGTGAGTAACCTGTATTTCTAGGGACATGGATATGTTGTTCATCCACACTGTCTGGCAGACTCCTAGCAGTTCTCCAGAAAGAGGGAGGCAAGGCACACACCCCCTACTTAGGGAATAAAGACTGGAGAACCGAGGCCCCAAAACCAGCATCCCGGCGTGACTCAAGGTCGATGTGGGTAGTGGGTGATGAAGGTGTGTGCTGATATCCAGGTAGCAGCCCTGCAGATTTCCTGGATAGGGACATCCCTGGAAGCAGCCACCGATGCAGTGGTATGGTGGGTAGAATGAGCTCTTATCCCTCTGGGAGGCTCCATGCCCACCAACCTATAGCAGAGATCTATGCAGGAGGTGACCCATCTGCCTATCGTCCGCTTGGCTTCAGGTCTGCCAGGTGCGGCTTCAGTGTAGGTGACAAACAGCTGGCGAACCTCTTCCCGAACTTCAGCCGTCCGCTCCTTATAATAAGCGAGCGATCTTCTAGGGTCCAAAGTATGGAGCCTATATTTGGCCTCCGAGGTGTGATTGGGGTAGAACACCAGCAGAGTCAACACCTGGTTAAGGTGAAATTCCAACACCACCTTCGGAAGGAATTTCGGGTGGGGGCGCAGGACAACCTTGTCCCTGTGGAAGACCAGATAAGGAGACTTGATGGAAAGCGCCTGGAGCTCTCCCATCCTTCTGGCTGACGTGATAGCCACCAAGAAGGTGATCTTCCACGACAGGTGAGAGATGTCACACCTGTGCATCGGTTCAAATGGCCTGCCCATGAGCTTAGCCAATACCAGCAGTAGATCTCCATGGAGGTGGAGGTTCTCGCTCCGGAGGGCATATGTGATCAAGGCCTTTGAAAAAGCACCCGACCACCTTTTCCTGCGCCACCGACTGCTTCCCGGCCCACGCCCGGTAAGCAGAGATGGCTGCCAGGTGCACCTTAAGGGTTGTCGACCGAAGCCCTTGCTGAGAAAGGGACCACAGGTAGTCCAGAATGCTTGCCAAGGAACAGAAGGAAGGGTCCAGGCCCTTGCCCTGACACCAAATGGAGAACCTCTTCCATTTGAAGGCGTAGCATTTTCTGGTTGACTCCTTACGGGACGCCTCAACGACGTTGAGGACCTTGTCAGAAAGACCCAAGGCCTGGAACTCTAGCCACTCAGGAACCAGGCCATTAGGTGCAGGGATTGAAGGTCCAGATGGAATACCTTCCCCTGATTGACTGAGATCAGGTCCGGGTGGGCTGGAAGCCGCCTCAGGAGCCTGGAGCTGAGAATGAGGAGATCTGGATACCAGAACTGGCGGCGCCAGTCTAGGGCTACCAGAATCACCTGCGCCTTGTCCCTCCTCACCTTGAGAAGCACCTTTTGGATCAAGGGAAATGAGGGAAAGGCGTAGAAGAGGCCTGGGGTCCATGGCCTGGAGAAGGCATCCCCCTGCAGCGAGCCCTGCTGAGGGGGCCGGGCATGAAACAGTCTCAGCTTTGCATTCTCCCTGGAGGCAAACAGGTCCACCTGAGGCGTGCCCCAGTGGGAGAACAGATCTTGTACTACCTCCGGCAGGAGAGATCACTCGTGGGACGCAGCCCCTATCCAGCTTAGGGCATCGGCCAGGGTGTTGGAGGCTCCTGCCACATGAATAGCGAGGAGATCCGCCTCCAGGCTGCGCACGAGTGACCAAATGTAGAGAGCTTCCCTGCACAGAGGCATAGAGCGCATCCCGCCCTGGCGGTTTAGGTAGTACATGGTCGTGGTATTGTCCGTCTGGACCTGAACCACTTGACCCCGTAGAAACGGAGCGAAGGCGGTGAGGGCTAGACGAACCACTCGAAGCTCCAGAAGATTGATGTGGCATCGGGATTCCTGAGGGGACCAGAGGCCGTGCGCTCTGTGCTCCCCCAGATGGTCACCCCAACCCATCAGAGAGGCATCGGTCGATAGAGAGACCATCAGCTCGGGGCAGACAAATGGGATGCCCTCCTACAGATGTGCTGGAACGGTCCACCACTGGAGAGCGTTCCACATCCCCTGGGTCACTGTCACTAGCTGATCCAGCAGATCGAAGTGCTGTGACCATTGGCTGGCCAGTCCCCATTGAAGGGGATGCATGTACCAGCGGGCCCAATGGACCACACTGGTGCAGGCCGCCATGAGGCCCAGGAGGCGCAGGAAGTCCCGGGCAGGACGCGATTGCCCAACCTGAAATGATTGGGCAAAGGAGGAAAGAACCTCGGCCCTGTCCACCGGGAGCCGTGCTCTGGCTCGTAGAGAGTCAAGCTCTGCCCCAATGAATTGTATCACCTGCTTTGGCACAAGTTCTGACTTGGCCTCGTTGATGAGGAGGCCAACCCGGGAGCAGACCTGGAGGGCCAGATCTCTGGAACGCTCCACCTCCGCTCTGGAGGGGGCTGCAATCAGCCAATCATCCAGGTAGGGGTACACCTGGACCCTTCGGTGCTGCAGGAATGCTGTCACCACTGCCATGCATTTGGTGAAGACCCTGGGAGCTAGGGAAAGGTCGAAGGGCATGGCCCGGAACTCGTGAAGGGATCTCTCCGCTCTGAAGCAGAGGAATCTCTGGTGGGACAGATGGATTGGGACATGAAAGAACACGTCCTGAAGGTCCAGGGAACAGAACCACATGCCTCATTTCAAGGATGGGATTATCTGAGCCAGAGTGACCATCCTGAAGGTCTGAGACCTTAGGAACCTGTTCAGGTCATGCAGGTCAAGAACAGGGCGCCAGCCCCCCCGTCCATTTTGGGACCAGGAAGTACCTGGACACAAACCCCGGGTCTGGAGGAGGATCCGCCACCTTCCTGATCACCTCTTTTTCGAGGAGCAGGGCAATATCGGCTCGGCGGGCTGACAGAGAGGCTGCGGACCCCGTGGGCCCCTGAGGGGTGATGGCTCGGAAGGGTGAGGCCTGCTCGAACTCCAGAGCCAGACCCTTTCCTACCACCTCCAACACCCAGCGGTCCGAGGTGATAGTGGGCCAGGTGGAAAGGAAATGGCAGAGCCATCCCCCCATGGGGGGAACCCAGGGGGGAGTGACGAGGCTGGGGGCGACACCCCTCAACCCGTCACTGGGCAGGCTTGGAGGAGGGACCGGCCGAGGGACCTCCTGGGCCTTTACCTCCCTGCTTCCTATTGGAGGAAGCCGCGGGCTTGGGTTTGGGATGCCAAGCGTGAGCCTGCTGGCCCTGGTGCTGTTGCTGCTGGGCCGGACGTGCCGCAGCCGCAGAAGGGCGAAAGGACTTGTCCTGCTGCTGTCGGCGGCCTTTGTCCTTCTGGGCGGAGGTGACCGAGTCCAGAGTGGCATTGGACTTTTCGATCCGCTGGAGGTGACCTTCCACTCCAGGGCCGAAGAGGTCGGTCCCCAGGTAGGGGACATCCGCCAATTTGTTCTGGGTATCCGCCGTGAAGGTGGATGTCCTCAGCCATGCTCTGTGGTGCATGGCCAACACGGCCGCAACCGATCTGGCACAGGAGTCTCCTATGTTGAGAGCCATTTGGAGCTGCTGCTTAGCCACTGCCCTACCCTGGTCCCGCACCTGCCAGACCGTGGTCTGCAGGTCGGCCGGCAGATGAGGGATCACCTCATCCAGGGAGCCCATGAGGGCGTAGGAGAAGTGTGCCATCAGCACGGCCGAGCTGGCCTGGCGGAGGCCAAGGGAGGATGCAGCGTACACCTTGCGACCGGCATAGTCCAGCTTTTTGGACTCCTTGTCGGAGGACTTGTCCACATCCCTAGCATTCCCAGAACGCTGGAAAATGCTGTCAGTGACCAACCCCTCGGCAGAGGGGTGTTCCGAAAACCCGGGCAAAGAGCCGGTAGGGACCGCATACTTCCTGGCCATCCTGGCCGAAGGTGCAGGGCAGGAAGCAGGCCACTGCCAAAGCTCCAAGGCTGGGCCAACAATGGCTTCAGCCACCGGAAAGGCCTCTGTGGTGGAATCCCCTCAGTCCAGTATCTCCATTAGGGGATACTTGGCCCATTTGGATACGGGCTCAAGCTGCATCCCAGTGGACTCCGAGATGAGCCGAAGCAAACCCATGAAGGACGATGGGCTTTCGTCCAATGGCTTGTCCCCGGAGGACTCCAGGTCAACGGGCCTGGAGAACAGGGAGGAGTCGTCGTCGGACTCGGAGGAGTCCGCGAAGAGCTGCCTGGGGCCTGAGCCACCCTCCACCTGCCGAGGACGGTCGGGAGTGAGGGTGACTGACAACCTGTGGGGCAGGCCTTGACCCGACCGAGAGTCCTTGGTCAGCACCCCCGATTTCGGTTGTTTAGGCGGAGGTTCCACCACAATCAGTGGGGCAGCAAGTTTTGGCCGAACAACCGGCCCAGGCTTGGGCACCTCAGCTACAGCGACTGGGTTGTTTCAGCCGCTCAGGTGACAGCCACTTGATGGCCGGGGAAGGCGACGGTGTAGGCTTGGTCCCAGACAGAAGTAACTGCTGCCATATCAAGTCCTCGTAGCGTCGACGCAATTTGCACCGAAGCCTCTCCTCTCCTCTTCTGAGGAGGAAGACGAGGACAAGCGGCGGCGCCACTTACCTCGGTGCCGAGACTGAGACGGCCAATGTCGGCGGGATCAGCTGGACCGAGACGAAGTCTGAGACCGAGACCGAGATCTTCGGTGTTTCCGAGGATGGGTCTGAGAAGGGGCAGGGGACACCTGCTCTTCCCTCGGCTCGGAAGCCTTAATCGGGGACTGCTGCATGGGAGGCGAAGGCAGATCCTCAGTCTCCACTGGGGAACCGGTGAAGAAGGGTTGTCGGCCTCACCAGTCAACAGCCCGTCCGACGGGTCAAGAAAGATCTCGACCGCGTCGATGGGTGTCTCAGCCGGCTGGCCTGACAGGGATGTCATGAAGTCAGCTGCCTTAGCTGCAACCTCGACCGAAGTCGACAGTCGGCTGTCCAGGGAAGGAGACCTCTCCCGCTACCATGAACGCCGATGATGGGACTTACCCTTTGAGTCCTTCTTTTTTGGACCAAGAGGAATGTCCCGATGGCCCCTCTCCCTTCGTGGAAAGGGATTGACAAAGCTCCTTGGACGAAGCTGAATACAAGGTACCCAGAGAGAGTGGGATAAATGCCGTGACCGAGGAAGCAGATGATGCGGCCTGGGCCGCCTCCTCCTTGAGGGCGATCGTCTGCTCGAGTTACTCAGCCGAGCCAGCCACCGTGGTAACCGCCCAATGGGCCTCTTTTGACTTGACCGGCAGGTAGCGCTTCTCGGGGCACCCAAGCTGTAACCAGGCAGCGTGGTCCTCCAGGACGTTGGCCGAAAAAGAACGGCATGACTCGCAGGCCTACGGGTCATGTTCTAGGCCGAGGCAGTAGACGCACGTGGAGTGCGGGTCCATCCTGGGACATCTTCTACCCACAAGGGCACCGCCGAAATCTGGGAGTCAATTTGTCTATCGCAGCCGCGAGGGAGAAAGATGACCAAAGTCTTGAAAATTTTAAAATGAGTTTCAGGCGAACCAAAGAGTTAGGATCCAGTCTATCACGCAGAGCGTTAAGGAGGGAACCTGAGCTTCCAAGCGGTAAGGAAGATCTGGCGCCATGGGGTGGAGCCAAAATTTTTACCACCCGGGTGGGTGGGAGGAGCCAGCTTGAAGACCTTCCGGCAAGATTTAAAGCGGCAAGGAACCTGCCAGACAGTGTGGATGACCAACATATCCGTGTCCCTAGAACTGTTTGTTTTCAGCGATATTCTGGGGGTTGGGTGGATACCGATGCAAACCAACTGAAATTATGCCAGATTCACATTTTGGTGGTATTTTAGGGACTGTCGTAAATTTGGTCTAGGTAATAGGGAAATTCCTCCACTCTCTTTGAAAAGTGTGATGGGATCTTTAATGTCTACCTGAACAGCCATCAGAATAGGCAAATAGGGCCTTGGTTTAACATATCATTAAATACACTGTACTGCACATATTGTATAGTGTGGTATTATACTGTGCTACACATATTGCATAGTGTGGTATTATACTGCATTGCATATATTGTACAGTATGGTATTATACAGCACTGCACATATTGTATAGTGTGGTATTATACTGTACTGCACATATTGTATAGTGTGGTATTATACTGTACTGCACATGTTGTATAGTGTAGTATTATACTGTACTGCACATATTGTATAGTGCGGTATTATACTGTACTGCACATATTGTATAGTGTAGTATTACACTATACTGCACATACTGTATAGTGTGGTATTACACTGTACTGCACATATATAGTGTGGTATTATACTGCACTGCACATATCGTATAGTGTGATATTATACTGTAGTGCACATATCATTTAGTGTGATATTATACTGTGCTGCACATATTTTATAGTGTGGTATTTCAGTCGTAGCCAAAGACATGGTCAGATATTTCCTGAAATTTCTGTCCAGAAGCAAATGATTTGATACATTTTATTGGACTAACATAGATGCAACAAAAAGAACAAAGTGCTTTAGCTTTCAGACCAACAAGTGCTTCATCGGAAGTGTAATGACAATTATTTAGAAAAGCCAACACTTTTAACACCCAGGTCAATCAGGAAAAAAAAGCAGAAAAATATCTCTATTGTTTCAAAATACTCATTTAAAAAAAAAGAAGATGTCAGAGAAGCTTAATAGTACCATTTCACCTTCAGCTGAGAGGGTCTAAAGGTCAGAGATGCTTAGTGCAGAAGACATACAAAGGATTCCACTGCATATAAATTCAACTGACTTAGAGATACTTTCAAAATAAGATAACAATTACTTGAGCGGAGGGCTCTTAAATCAAATTATGAGTGTCACAACATGTATAAGAATGCAGTTGCTGAAAAGCAATCCCCACTCGGATTAAAGACATACTCAAATTGTTAGCTGAAAACAAGCAACACAAGATAGGACTACAAGAAGCATCTATATATGGCACACAAAGAGCAACCAGTAAAGTTTCCTTAAAAAGACCAGTAGTAACACACTGTATGGAATGTAAAACTTAGCTGGACCCATTACCTAACTATACTCTCCAGCTAGATATTATGCCCCATAAACGTCAAAAGCCTATAGTGTAGTAACAGGAGTTTATAAATGATAATATAACTATAAATTGGCAGTGTAAGTGTCAAACAAAAAACGACTTGTCAAGGACCACAAAGAAATTAAGACCATGCAGCCTGATATGTACAGATGTCAACAAATCCTCAGTGTATAATATAACAACTTGTACAGAAAATGTCTAAGGAGTCTGAATAAGAAATTATAGGAATTAAATTCTCTTACCCCCCACAATCCACCCACACACACTCCTAATGCACCATCCTTCACATCAATCACTGCAATTGTTACCCAAAGGAATTCAACTTGTCATGAAATTCCAAGTAAAAGGGATCATGTATCCTAATATGTACAGAGTAAAAATGTGTGACGCTACGTAACCATACTACTATCTTCGCAGTTACAGTCCAAGGATTCTGAATACAACCACAATGAAATAAAACTTCCACCCTCCCCTGGGTAAGGTAACTAGAAGTAAATGTACAGTATGTATGTAAGACAAGAGTCCTAACATACCTACATTTCCACAAATCACTACAATATTAGCCCAATGTAATTAGATCTGTCAAGGACCCCCATGCAAATGAGATCTCGCAGCACAACATGTTCAGAGTTCAAAAATGTGACAGTATATAATAAAACTACGGTATGTATAGTAACAGGCTAGGGAATGTGAATAAGATCCAATGGAATCAACCCCACCCCTGAGGAAGGTAAATAGTAAGAAGGAATTCATTATGTGTGTGAACTAAGAGTAATAACACACTGTAACTCCATGTATCTGAATAGAAGCCTACCTCAGTGTAACAGCAAACCCCACACCTGCCATATTCACATACCCCCCAAACCCACACACACACCACACACACACACAACCAACACACCACACACACACACACACACACACAACCCCCACACCACACACACTAACACAAACACACACACACACACACACACATGTGTGCTGAAGTCCTATAATATGTCTATCCTAAGAAGAAAAGGTCTGTGGATATTAAGTCCTAAAATGAGCCATGAACCCCAAATCTGTGTTCATCCCATCTGCTACAATATTAAGATGTAAAATAAGTTTGATCTCAAAAGTCATCTCTGTTGTGTACTTTTGAGATTTCCTTTTAAGACCATTTCTGACATATCTGAAATTGAGTGGTCAGGGTGAGAGAAGTGTTGCCCCACTGGTTTTTCAGTCATTTTCCATTTACTATTATGCCTGTGCTACATCTGGCCACCTCTACCATCAACCACAAACAGAAATAGGGACTTTTTTTCCTACATGTACACATGCACCCCCATAAATAACAATAATTACCACAATCTTTTGCTTTTAAACATTTTTTTTGTTTTCTTAGCAAGTGGATTTACTTCATGATAGCAATAATGCACTCCAGAGTGGGGTATGTCATGGGATATCAACACTTCTTGGATCATTGGATGCACTCGACCTGCGGCCTTGTGCCCAACCACCTGAGATGTGACAATATCCCATGATATACCACACCCTGTCATGCATTATTGCTTAATTATGTGTGCAAACTAAGACTAATAACACACTGTAACTCCAGGTATCTGAATAGAAGACTACCTCAATGTAACAGCAAACTCCACACCTACCATATTCACACACACCCCAAACACACACACACACACACACATGCTAAAGTCCTATAATATGTCTATCCTAAGAAGAAAAGGTCTGTGGATGTTAAGTCCTATAATGTGCCATGAACCCCAAATCTGTATTCATCCGATCTGCTACCATACTGAGATGTAAAATAATTTTTTTTTTTAATTTAGTTTTTTTTTTGTTTTTTTTATTTAGTTGTTTAACCAGGTATAGCACACTAAGCTGAAAGCTTTTTTACAGGAGTGACCTGGGAGCACAAGGAGGTTAAGTGACTTGCTCAGGGTCACACAGTATGCAAGTGGAAGTTGTGGGATTCAAACCCAGGTCTGGGCAAGTTTGATCTCAAAAGCTCATCTCTGTTGTGTACTTTTCAGATTTCCTTTTAAGACCATTACTGACATATCTGAAATTGAGTGGTCAGGGCAAGAGAAGTGTTGCCCCACTGGTTTTTCAGTCATCTTCCATGTAATATTATGTTTGTGCAAATTCATCCTAGTGCGGAGCGGTTGGCTTGTCTCTCCAACATAACCTGTTTGTGGACATCTCTTGCATTGAATAAAATAAACAACTTGCCGTGATGCACATGTATAATTCCCCTGTACCCTGAATTGTCTGTTTTGTGATGTAACCACACAGTCTAAAGTGGAAATGAGCTCACAAGTCTTACATTTGAGTTGACTACAGGGTCGTGCTCCATTTAGTGTCATGGTATTTTGTTCAGGTGAAAGTTTATTCCTAATAATTTGGTTGGCTAAGTTTGGTGGTTGTTTAAAAGATAGTAGTGATGGTTCCCTAAAAATACAATTTAAGGTCTCATCCTCACTAAATATTGGGTGGAGGTCCTTAATAATCTTACGCAGAAGTTCAAGGTCATGATGATATGTGACTACCAAGGGTATTCTGTTGGTAGCTGTCCTTTCCTTATACTGAAGTAGTTGTCTTGGTACTTGTGTTGCACGTTCTATTGTCCTGTCAATTTTTCTGGTAGAGTGTCCCTGCTCAATAAAGGTGTTTTTCAACATAGCCAAATGTGCATCTCTGTCCTTCTCATTTGAGCAGATACGGTGACACTGAAGTGCTTGACTGTACATGACAGATTTTTTTGTGTGGCTTGGGTGATTAGTTTTCTTGTGTAGGTATCTCTGTCTGTCTGTTGGCTTCCTGTAAATATGTGCATGTAAAGTTCCATCCTTAATGGTGACTGTGGTGTCCAGAAAATAAACACTGGTGGTAGAATACTCCAGGGCAAGCTTTATGGTAGGGTAAAGGTTATTAAGTTCCTGATGAAAATCTGTAAGTGCCATTTGGCTACATTGAAAAACACAGGTGCAGGCTCTTAAGTTCCCATCCTCTGTTGTTCTAAATGGCTGGGGCGGGGCAACGGGGGGATTTAAATGGCACAACGGTAAGTCATCCTCCTTATCGCCGAACACAGCCACAAGTGTGATATCAGAGGCCAGGGGCCGGGCGGTAGACAGTGATAGCATTTTTACCAACAGGGGGCAACGGCACATGTGCTGCTATGAAATAAAATAAAAAAAAAAATGCAAAATATAAATTTTGACTTCGGGGGTCATTGGCCCCCCTGGCGGTCTGGGCCCTGGTGCAGTGGCATCCCTTGAACCTCCTCTGATGCTGGCCCTGCATTTCTAAACAGTGCCTGTTGAAATGGCTAGCCAACTGTTTTATTTTTGTTACAGGAAGTATGGCAAGGAACATCCTTGGGTGGTTCGTCATCAATCCACTAGAGGTATGGCCACTGCTGTCGCTTGATTTAAAAATGTCTCTGCTGCAGACATCTGTGCAGTTACTACCTGGTGTACTGTCCACACCTTCACTGCACGCTACAGTCTGAACATTGTCTCTCATAGGCGGGCTGGCTTTGGCCTAGCTGTACTATAAGGCCTCCCTTTATAAGCTTATGTGCTCCAGCCATCCAGATTGTTCATTGTCACTACTGCTTGGTACTCATTCCATAGGTGTGGCCTGATGAAGGAGGCTCAGTGGTTACTGCATAAATTGCTAGTTTAACATTTCTCACTCCCTACAATACTATAATTTTGCAGCTGTATTGGCTTTTGCTAGAGTTTGTTTATTATGCAATGAAAAAGGTCCAGTTTTAAAAGCTATATTTGGGTTTAAACACAGCTGGACACACACACATGCACAGTCACTGCAAAAAAACAGCTGAAAAAACACTTTGTTTTCCTAACTGATTTTTCAGGTCACTCATTAATGAAAAACAAAAACTGTGTTGTTTGCTTTCCTCACAAAAAAACAGCCAGTGCCCAGTTTTAGCGTTGAATACCTTAAACACCTTCCCAGCTCTGGGTGCCCAATTTGGTGTTGGGTGCATTTACATTTTACAGCCATTAGTTGCCCAATCTCCAATCTGAAAAACAACCTCACTGCTTCACTCATCTTCTGGCACCAATGCTACCAACCTCCCCCCCACAGCCACACCAGTACATGCACAGTATGGAGCATGTGGTATGGTATGGTATATGGTATGGTATGGTATGGTGTGGTATGTATGATACAGTATGGTATAGAAATGGTATGGTACGATATGGTACAGGGTGATGTGGTGTGGGGTTGGGTGGAATGGGATGGGATGGTATTGTATGGTATTGAAATGGTAAGGTATGGTATGTTATGATACAGTACAGGATGGTACAGAAAGGTACACTACAAGATGGAATGGGATGGAATGGCATGGGATGGCATAGTATGGTATAGAAATGGTATGGTATGGTATAGTGTGTGATGTGGTATACAGTTTTGTGGTGTGGTAAAGTATAGTATGGTGTGGTGCAATGTGTTGTGGCATGGTAAGATACGGTATTGTTTCTTAACTGAACATAGAGGAATTCTGAACTATTCCTCACATGGTCAATGTGCGTACATAGACACACGCACACACGTATTCATTTATTTTGGGAATACTGCTTTAGCCTGAAAGGATCACTGACCCTTTAGACATTAATGTCACAAAGCTGAAAATCTGCGGTCTATTTTGATGTTCAGATTTCCAGAAAGTCCTACATTTTCAGCTTCCAAACAGTTTTAAAAAAGTGGGGGTGGGAGGTGGGGGGAATCGGATGCACATGTAACCCCCACCCCCCAATTTCGGGGGGCTTACCATGACTATCTCCTTGGGCTCCACTGATACCCTCTGCCTGGCAGAAGTCCAGCAATAGAAGTTAAATCCATATGCAGGAGGGTGTTGCTTTGCTCTGCGTGTGTGCGCACATCCATGCCGCCACGCTGTTTTTTTAAGAGCTCCAGCCTTCAGTGTAGTGAAAATAGCCTGGGCTGGGTCCGAGTACAACAAAACTCACGATCAGCCAGGCATCACCCCAATTGACTCTCCTCTGCTGCCGTTAATAGTGCAGAGGGGAGCCCTTCAATAATCTGTAAATATGTACTGCTAAATCCTTGTTGTTCTTTAAATAAAATAAGTTATTTGGACTGCCAGTATTGCCTTCATCCTATTCTCTGATGGGAGCAGCCATCTTTGGTCCTGGACTTTCTGGTTTGGACCAATTGGAACCAAGGGGTCCTCAAGGGGTCCTAATTACAATGGATTATGGGAGAAACTGTGAACTTTCTTGTTGGTGCCTAAAATAACCAATAGGGTCACTCAGACTGTGATTGACAACTCCTGTAGCCAACTGGAATACAGTATTCTTGAACTGACTGTGGGACAGTTTAAAACAGAGTTCAGTCCAGCTCGGGCTCTCAAGCTGGCAACAGCAAGTGCATCGCAGCTGCATTTCATAGGAGAAAAAGGCCTGCCTGGCCTTTTCTGCAGGACTTGATGTTCTTGGACTGCTTAGCAGCAGAGGAAAAGAGATTTCTGAAGCCATTAGGCTGGGAGTTCAGCTTGAGCCGCTGAGGAGGACACAGCCTGCATTTGGGCTGAGAGAAACTTCAGAGATGGAGGCCTGAACCTGCCTCCTGTGACTTTTTACTTTGTCCAAACAGGGATCGAGTGGTCTGGGACTGCATTTGAGTCGACCAAAAAGGGTTCTTTAGCAGAAGGTTGAAGAAGAACTGGCCATTTATCGAAAAGGGAAAGGAGAAGTTGCTGATTTTTCAGCCACAAGCCTTGGACCCACTGCGTGTGTGGAGACACTGATCCTGGGAATCCTGAAGCAAAACAGGAGCCACTACAGTGCAGTAAGGACTTTCTCTTGCAAAAGCCCAGCTGAAGGGTTCACCAGAATGCAAACCAGACTTCCAAACAGACATTTTTTTCAGCAAGGCCTGTGCCAGCAGTGGCCCAGCCAGACTGTTCCTGTGCCTTCTTCAGCATCCTGGTGAAAGACCACCAGCACTGGGGATGCAGCCCCTGCACAGCAATCAAACACAGGTTGTGGCCACCTGTAGGGAAAAGCCGTGAAGCGGAAGTGAGTCATGTTGGCCCCGGTCCCCATTAGCAGCTCAAACAAGCAGCAGGTCTTGATGTCGCCAATGCCTTCTTCCATTCTTCTGGGTACAGTGAGTAAAACCAGGGTAGCTCCCTGCCACCAATTATAAATTGTTTAAATGATACCATCTGATTCTATCTGCCAGTTTAATGTGCTTAAAATTAACTGGGCAACCCGGCCACGGATACAAATTGTTTATGGTTCCCAAATGTGTTGCTTCCACTTAATCATCCTTCTTCCCATCAAGGGCCCCAACATCAGCTGTAATGCCGGCCAACCCGCTGCACCGCCTCAGGCATGCTGTTTTCCACTCTGGGTACCCAGTAGTTGCCAGACTGATACATTCAGAGATTAAAGTGATTGAAAACAAGATAGCCTGGCTTAAGTACAGTAAAGTAATCATTTGCCTAAATTCTTACCCCTTCCTTGTTAACATCCCCTTGATAAATTTGATTTACTCTTTGTTGTTCACCTGACTTGCAAGCATATTATTACCTAGTTCTGCCTTGACAAGGTTGTTGGTCTTCGGCAATCTCATCGTGTCCTTAGGTCTGGCATCCCTGCCTCTGCTCGTCATGCCCAAACCTCAGCTGGCAGTGGCTCAAAGATCATTTGCGTTCTCTGCTGTGTACGCCTGGAACTCCCTGCCCCACTCTTTATTATCTTGTCCCTCCTTCCCCAAATTTAAATCCTCTTTGCTGTCCCTCCTCACTGTCTCCTCTGTTTGTGCCTGCTCTAGGTGAAGTTCCTCATGACCTCCTAACTGTACAGTACCCTAACCCTGTGGACCTTGTCCATTGCTATTCTAACTCATTTTGCGTAATTGTCCTTTCTGTTTTATGTACCATCTTACTGTTTTTTTTAGTTCCAAGTCAGGATATTTTGTCTCTGACTTTACTCAGTTGTCCTGGAACTTGT
This sequence comes from Neoceratodus forsteri, assembly GCA_016271365.2. Taxonomy (NCBI): domain Eukaryota; kingdom Metazoa; phylum Chordata; order Ceratodontiformes; family Ceratodontidae; genus Neoceratodus; species Neoceratodus forsteri. The sequence continues at coordinate 213,787,252 of JADMNL010000026.1, read as the reverse complement.
GGCAATCCGTGTCAGTATAACCTGTAAATATAAAAGCACTGTATTGCTCTGTATTACCAAAGATTGTTAGCCAGATATTCTGGAACTTGTAGCCCATGTCTATAGGACCTGTAAATATTAATTGAACTGTATTCTTGCATTGCTTTCCCCAGGTTGCCCCTGTAAAAGGGATGGTAACGTCCCAGTGGGCTTACCGGTTACCAAAATTCAATAAATAAATAAATCATCTAAAGTTACTGGTACTGCAAAGCCTATTGAAAGTGTGTGCTTGTATTATTGCAACCGTCTTTTGCAGGGGGTTGCAGGGTGAATGCCAAGAGACTGGACCCTCCTGGTAAGTGGAAGGTGCATAAGCATATCGTTAATGCTGGTATTAACCTGTATTTTAAGTGTGAAGTGAAGCACTGCAGTTGCAAAACTAAGTCTAAAAGGTCACTACGCATGATTGTAGGTGGTTATAGCTTCCCAGAGGGTTGTACTATTTCTGTTCACAACCCACTTAAGCATTACTCTGGATGGAGGCACCATAATTGTAGTTCTACTGTTGGTAGGCATACCACAGTACCCTGTATTTCTGAACCCAGGCCCCTCAACCTGTTGTTAGAAAGGTAGGCAGGGTAGTAGCCCTTGGAATAATGGTGCCAGGGTTACACATAGGCAGCTAGAGAGTCTTACCTTACAGTTCTGCTCCCAGAAAGACTTGGGAACCAGCTGGAATGGGAGGTGGGTCTTTATCACTCTGGGGGGTGTCATTGCAGCGATCAGAGTGAGGCCTACAAGAGAAACACATGTTGATTACCAGAAGCAGTCCTTCCTTCTCTCTGGGGAAAAGGTTTCACCACCACGTGTTCTTCCTTTCTACATAACGTTAAGATGTTCCTGTCATGCCTGGAAGGTAGAGATACTACAGTAGGTGCCTTCTTATACTCACCAACCAATCCACCTCATGTTTGGGTGAGATGGAAATGGCATCTGGGCATAAACATTACTGAAGCCATGAACTTGGGTCAGGTAACGTGCCAAAGGAAGAAGCCATAGCCCATGCTGTCCGTCTGTTCCACCACTCCATGTCATACATGAGAATCCCCCCTCTGCTTCTAACTGAAACTTAATCATGCTATGTATCCATGGGATATGCACCTTACAGGGGGGGCTTTCTCGCTGTTTGATTTAATGCTTCTAATATCTGAGCTGAAAACAGCACAAACTCTCCTTCAGACACCATGCTTGTTCCTGTTCTCCTGACCTACTGGAGGGTATCAAATGTAAACATCGATAAATGCCCGATAGGAGGCCCAATATTATGAGATAAATAAATGGACTTAAACCATAATCAGTTTTATTAAAGGAGTAGGAACAACAGCTGGATTAACCACCAAAGTGGGGCCGGACAGGGCTGTTGACCACCTGGCCACTCATAACAAGCAAATCTGGGCAACTATATTTACCAGATGGAATCATAGGGAACTCCACACATTCCAGAAAGGGGATTCTTTCATAAATCGGGGCCCGTCGGCACTGCTCCATGTCCCCCTCATTGAGGACCATGTCCACGATCTCCTGTAGCCACGTTGTGCCTATTCATAGGGAACAGAAAGGGTCCTCATTAGCTAAAACCCTCAGCACAGTGATGTCATCAAAGCAAAAAAAAATCAATACCCCAAGCACTGAGGTGTAGGAATGCTCAGAACTGGCCAGTTCTGATCCGATTGGGCTGTTTAGGAATTTTGGAATTTCCGATTCTGATTAGTAGCTCAAAACTGGAATCATACTCGACTCTGGAGTTCTGATTCCTAAATCCTAAATTCCTACACAACATAAAGGTTAAGAATTAAGATTTCTGGACTGCAAAACTGGGTCAGAATGTGAGAAATCTGATTGTGTGACTTGGAATCCAAGCAACCCCACTGAGGCACAGGTTATTCAAAAGGGCTATCAGCAGTACAGACATGCATTAAAGAAGCCCAGAGTTACATATATCCCCTGAATGCCATGCTTCATGGGAAACATTTTGAGTTGCGCCATGAAGGAATGCAGGCTGGCTTGACTTTAAGTGATACGGTTAGGTGCCAAAAGGTCTTACAGACAGTTAAGGTGATTGGCATCTTGTAAATTCATCTCAAAATGTACTTTGGGGGTTCACCTTGCATTTTATTTTTTTATTAATATTTTTGGGATGCTCAAGCCCCCTTGGTATCTCCACTCCGAACCCACTGCCTCTGGCATCCCGGACAGAGCTACCCCCATTCTGCCATAGTTTGGCCCCATTGGCGGAGTAGGGTGAAGGCTCATTCCTCCTCACCAATCAACCCTGGTGTCGGGCTGCTCAATGTTCTGTGCACCGGCGCCAGATGAAGGAGTAGGGCTATTTGCTTTTTGGTCCATTTTGCTCCCCTTCCTGAGAATGGCAGCATGCAGTGGGGTCCAAGGAGATTGCAAACGTAGAGATGTGATGCCACTCCACACCCCTGCCAATGTCCTCTCCTCCCACATGATGCCCCCAGCTGCACCTCTACCCGTGTTTACCAAGGTGGTGGTGTTGCAGCGGGAGCGGCATCCCTCCCTCCCTCCCCAAAGGAGGAGTGCTTCCCTAGGACGCTCAGTCCCCTCCCTGGCCGGCCTCCGTGACTCAGGCTTGTTCCCAAACCCAGATCACCAGCGCCACAAGTGGTAGCGCTACCGCTGTGCCGGCGGACCGACTCACCTTGCATATGGATAGTGAACCCCTGCGGTGAAGCAAGCTCTGCAGCCCTCCAATGGGGGGTGTGTGGTTGTGGAACATGGTGCCCCTCACTGAGCTGGGATACGCAGCCAGTGGCAGAGCTGTCCTGTCCTGCCTGGCCAACCCATCCCGACTCATTGAGCTCACTCCCAAACTGAGGTTTCCAGCATGGCACTCCTGAGAAGTTGGGAGGACTAACAAACTTGATTTTTGTTTTTTTTTTGCTATAGGGTGTTTTGGTCTCCAGTCTGCCTCCTCTACCTTACTTCTGGCTTGTGTTTACTGACCTCCCAGCCTCATCTGCTGCCCTTCCCCCTCTGTCAGAGTCAGTAGGGATTCACACCATGTGGGACCTGAAAGAACAGTGGACTCCAAGCCCCATCTACACCTCCCCCCTCTGTCAGAGCCAGAAGGAACCCACATGGTGTGGGCCCGAAAGTACCAGCGACCTCCAAGCCCCATCTACCCCTCCTTCCGTGCTGTCACAGCCAACAGGGATCCATACAGTGTGGGCCACAACAGAAAAAGTGACCTCCAAGCCCCATCTACCCCACCCCACTCTGCTGTCAGAGCCAGTGAGAAGTCACATGATGTTGGCCCTGAAAGTATCAGTGACCTCCAGGCCCCACTTACCCCTCCCCCACACTGTCAAAACCAGTAGGGATTCACACGGTGTAGGCCCTGAAAGTACCAGTGACCTCAAGTCCCCATCTACCTCTTTACTCCACTGTCATAGCCAGTGGGGATCCACACAGTGCAGGCCCTAAAAGTACCAGTGACCTACATGCCCCATTGGTTGCCCCTCCCCACCGCTGTCAGAGCCAGTAGGGATCCACATGGTTTGGGCCCTGAAAGTACCACTGACCTCAAAGCCCCATCTACTCCCCCCAGTTGTCAGAGCCAGTGGGGATCCACACGGTGTGGGCCTTGAAAATACCAGTGACTTCCAGTCCCCATCTACCCCTCCCCCCCCACTGTCAGAGCCAGTATGGATCCATACAGAGTGGGTCCTGAAAGTACCAGTGACCTCCAAGCACCATCTATCCCTCCCCCTTTAGCTGGAGCCAGTAGGGATCCACATGATGTGGGCTCTAAAAGTGCCAATGACCTCCAAGCCCCATTTACCCCTCCCACTCGACGGAGCCAGTGGGGATCCATATGGTGCATGGTCTGACAGTACTAGTGACCATCATGCAGGCTGCTGGGGTACATGGAGTTTTTCTATTTTTTTCTAACAGCAGCGAGACCTCCCCCCCACCTCCCAGGATGCAGTATATAACTGTAGTTTAGGGCTCTGAGCAGTAAACCTGGCTTTAAATCCCACAGCCCCCACTTGCATACTGTGTGACCCTGAGGAAGTCACTTAACTTCCTTGTACTCCCAGGTTGCACCTAGAAACATGCTTTGGCTTAGTACACCTTTCCTGGTAAAGCAATTTCCCCTTTTCCTTCCCACTGGCACTGTGCAGTGCCACTTCAGACCTTGTGTGCACACCGCAAGTTTCAAGTTTTTATTCAGGAAAAGTCTTTGAGCAATGCTCATTTACAATAACGTGCCTATATCATACTAGACATTTGTTTACATTATAAATACAAATATAAATTCATAGGAGGTATAAAGATTACACAGAAACATATAGAATACCTATACAATACAATACAATACAATACCCATACGAGGTATCCTATCAGGATACTGAAGCTAAGGGTACCGACACTCATGGACCCAACTTTGGTATCCTGAAATTAGGGATGCCCAAAAGTGTTGCCTGATGGCAAAATTGCATTTGGCCCAGTGAAATGCTAGGTTACGCCCGCAGAACATGGTTCCACCTGGCATAACCTTGTGAGGGCGGCGGATCGAGGTGCTGGCCGAGCTGCTTCATGGCATGGAGCACTAATGCTCCTGCTGCTCAGCCAGCAAGCATTCTGAGACGGGGGTCTGTTCCAGGTAGGGGACCGTTTTTCAAATTGTTTTTTGCACCCCTCCTAACTACCAACTTCAGGTCTTCTCCCCTTGGAGTTGGTTATATTAGATAAGTGCGGAGCAAAGCCTGCATTACACAAGTCCCTATCAGATTCTGACATTCGGTCTCCCAACCTTGGTGTAGTGTACGTCAGGAGACCGAATATCAGGATTCCATAATATATCCCTATATGATACCCATACTATACAATGCCTATACAGTAATAAAACCACAGTTTGTACAGAAAAGGTTCCAGTTAAAGTCCATAGTTATAAATTGATTATTCTATAATTTATTGAAAATTATTGTGAATTATAGCTCATGTAATGCCTAAAATTTTCCCTCATAACACGCCATGGGGGAGTCAAACTCTGTGACCACTGCAAGCAGCTCCATTAATGGTGGAACTGCAGCACCAGCCCTCCTAGCTGGGAGCACTACCATGCGTTATTCCCACTCCAGCCCCCTCAGACACCTGACCCAGCTCCCCGAGTCTCCTCCTGAACCCAGGCTGCTGGTATGGGAGAGCGGCATGCTACCCCCTGGGACATCGGGTGACCCTAAAACCACAATTTGTATTTGAACTGATCCCAACAGCTAAGGGCGGAACCTCTGCTGGCAAGTTCTTACCTGCTTTCGGGTAGGTGGCAATAAGCAGGTCATCAGAGAGAGCCTGGAATTTCTTCACATCTTCCCAAACCTGCAGTATCCAATCGGGGAAGACTACCCCATCCACCTGCACCAATTCTGACTGCTTGATGGTCTCCAATGTGCATTTCTTCATCGCCTCTTCCATGTTTGACAGATCCACAATGCAACTGGAACACAAATGTGAGTTAGTGTAGGATGGCAACTGATACACAGAGAAAGAAGAAATCAAATTCCATTTTTTAATCTAAAATTCTGGAATCCAATGGGAATAGCTAGTCTAATTTCCAGATTTTACCAGAACTCTACTCTTAGTACTTTTGTAAATGTACAGAATGAGAGAAAAATAACTGTACAACATATTAAATAAAACAAAACTAGTTCCAACTATCACTTACAGTTACATACTTGCATTGTAAGGTGCACTGCTCTGCTATAAAAATACAAATTATGTGATTTTAGCAGTGCATAGGCTGTCAGGTTCCATGGTTTGTAACACTTTTAGTGACTGTGGCTACAGGCCTTGTAATCTGCAGTGTGTCCTCTGAGCTGCTTTGATAAGTCTCTAATAAACAGCCTACTGCAGGTCAGTCATTCTCCACAGCAAGCACTACTGGGGCAGGTGTAACTGTGAGCTCCCCCATAGCCAGTGCTCCTACACCATTACCTACTCCTGCTGGGAGAGCCTGGGACTGCAGTAGCTGTGATCTGCCCCCAGAGTCTGTGCCCCTACACCATTAGCTACAGTGACTCCTGCTGAGAAAAGCTAGGACTGGAGTAGCTGTGAGCTCCCCCACAGCCAGTGCTCCTACACCGCTACCTATAGTGCTTCCTGCTGGGAGAGGCTGGGACTGGAGTAGCTGTGAGCTCCCCCACAGTCAGTGCCCCTACACCATTACCTACAGTGACTCCTGCTGGGAGAGGCTGGGACTGCAGCAGCTATGAGCTCCCCTACAGTCAGTGTCCCTACACCATTACCTACAGTGACTCCTGCTGAGAGAGGCTGGAACTGGAATAGCTGTGTGCTCCCCCACATTCTGTGCTCTTACATCATTACCTACAACAACTCCTGCTGGGAGAGACTGAGACTGGAGTAACTTTGTGCTCCCCGCTGCCCTTAAATCACCTTTGGGAGGTACAGGAACACTGAAATCCTGTGCTCCTTCTGTAACCCCCCCCCCCCTACAAATGGGGGTTCCTTAAAACCCTCCTTGAGTGTGCCTAAATACCCACTGCTAGACTAGTGTTCTGTGTCCTAGAAATTTAAAAGTGTTTGCATGTGAGTGCCCTGTTAGCCTCCGTGCCTGTCTCTTTAAGAGCTGCCTATTTCATAGTGTATAATTAATCTGGGTAGGGGCCGAGTAGTTTCAGGCTCAAGTCCCACCCGGACTGCAGTGTTATCGCTCCATTCTGCCATCGCTAATTGTGCAGAGGGAGCCCTATTGAAAGCTGTAACTGTTTGCTGATTATCTACTTTAATAGTAAAGATATTGTAGTTTGTCTAACTTGCCTTCATTTGCAGCACGGACATTTTGTTTTGCTCCACCATGGTTCTGGACTGGCAGTTTGGACCAATCGGTACCTTTGGGAACTCTAAAATGGAGCCTGTCCCCAGAGGTCTTGTGGGAGTGAATTTCTGTAGGAATTGTAGTTTTTACATTTTGGCGCCAAAACAGACCTGGAGGGGGAGCCCTTCCTTTGACAGACAGATGGATCAACCAACCAAACCATTTGGATCAGAGGGAAATCTCAGAGCTGCCTGCAGCAGTGAGGCAGAAGTAAGTTGGAGCTGGAAGAGTGAGCAGCTCGAGCTCTTCAAGCTGCTGCCCCACAGGGTAGCGTGGGCACTTGGCGGGAAGGCTGAGTCTGGCCTGCCTGCCTTCAGTTCTCCCGCATGGAGAGATTTGTGCATCCTTAATTCGGACTATGTCTCTGAATATTTCACTGTGCCCTGAAGATGGGGTACAGTGAGTTAGTCTGGAGGTAGAGTTTGGAGAGTGAACAGCTCAGGTGGTTCGAGCAGCTGCCCCTGCATAGTAGCACGGGAAACTGGTGGGAAGGCTATGTTTGGCCTGCCTGCCTCATCTTCCCTTGTAAGGGAATCTTTCTGAGCCAAAGAGAAATCAGACTTTCTCCGAAGTTGCTGTGTTGTGACCAGAATCCTAAATTGTGATGAATTGAATCTTCCTAAAGGGGACCAAAGATTTGCCTCAGTGCGATCGGCCTGTCAGGACCTGAGACTACCGTGGAGCATCGGTTTGCGCAGACACAGTATATTGCAACCGGACTGCCATCCGAACTGTGGTACTGTTTCTTTTCTTCACTATAAGTGTGCTGAATGCTGTTAGTGGGTCGCAATTTGGTTCCCCACTATTTAATTGTGCCACAGTTGCTGGAAGCTCCATCCAGCCTTCCCGGACTGATGTCCGAACTGTTCTATCCAGCCTGGGCTTTGCCCCACTGGCCCAGCCACCTACTTCAGGTAAAGAAAATACCATTGACAAGAGACTCGAACGGGGATCAGCCCCCTGCTCAACATCTCGAACAGGAACGACACCTCAGTGATTCGTGTGGGCCTTGCTTCTCCAGGCATACCAGTTGTCAACCTGCAGTCTCCATTTTGTCCCTACTGTGTCTCATATTGGGTAACGTGAGTAACAATCAGGGGTAGCTCCCTGCAACATCAGCTAAATCATAAGTGTTGTCATCTGACTGCATTGTTGTTTTCCTTTCATGAACTGAGCCTCCTGGCTCCGGATTACAAATTGTGGGTGGTTGTGCATTCCTTTTCTTTTCATCACAGGGCCCCGACCAGCTGTAATGCTGGCCTACCCAGGGCAACGTTTCAGGCTAGCCCACCTTACTTCCAGCTGGGTACCCAGAGTGTGTGACTGTGCAGGGACTAAAAGTGCATGCATAATTGTCTGACTAGATCAGTTTCAGAATCAATCAACCTTATTACGCCCCTCCCTTGTTCAATTCCCCTGAATAAATCAGATCTAACTCTTTTTTGCATTTAATCTGACTGTGGTTCCAGTTTGTACTAAAAGCAGTGTACTGTTGTTATTTGCTGTGCCTAACCTTGTTTTACAGGGGGTCTCCAGGGTTAAACTGGTGGAACCAGCCCTGGTGGAAAGTGCAAACATTGTTGGGATTTGTATGCTGAATAGGGGCTACTGCGAAAGTGTTTGTTGCATATTGTCTAGGCCACTAGAGGGGAAAGAGGGAGTTACAGTGCCCCGGAGGGCAGTACCCAGGTTAACCTTGCTACTACCAACCCTGTCCTCTGGGTGGAGGCACTCGTTTCAGTACCCAGGCCCCTTAACCTGCAACTAGCCAATCAGCCAGAAGTAGTAGCCCTTGGGATATCGCCTCCTAGGGGTTACACTTCCATTTGCGATTGTGCCCTTTTTTAATTGTCGCAGCAGCTCCCCGCAGTCCCCATTTAGTAGAACCCCAGGATCCTCTGCCTCGGTTTCTCTTTCGTAGACTCTGGGCTGCCTGTGTAATGCACTCTACTGATTTTGACAGTAATGTCGTCCAAGACTTTGAAGGTTTCCTTAAATTGCTACATGAACATGTAGCTTTGCTTCCTATATGTCCCCTCTGGGATACCTAGAAATTGATTGTTGTTTCTTCTGTGGTGGCTCTCTTGGTCCACACAGATCTGCGATGCATAGGCAATCTACCCCTTAGTGCATAGGGACCACTGTCCCCTTTACAGTGATTTAGACAAAATAATTCGACAAGTTGTGCTTGGTGCTAACAAGGCTGGTCTTCTTATATGTTGTTAATCTTTGAAACTGTTATTTTTTGGTATTGTGAGCAAAACATAGAAATGCAGCACTTGGTGCCCCAATCTACCCTGATCCTGGTACTACAGTATATCCCTGGGGCCAGAGGTAACCCTCTTCTTGCCCCTATCCTAGTACCACTGTGTCAAAATGCAAATCCCTGGGGCCAGTTGTAACCCCCCTCCCAGCACCCAATCCTAGTACACTGTACCTGTACTGAAATCCTTGATAGCTTAATGGTAACTCATACCTCACCAGTTGCCCCTTCAATAAATGTGTATTGCTGGCAGTCTATTGGACCCCCCCACTTGCTCCTGTTGCTTTGTAACAATTTACTATAGGACGTACCTACTGGTCCACTGGTTCCCCTCAATTCTAACTGCCAGTATGTCTCAACATTGACATCCCTGGTGGTCCAACGATGTACCCTTTTCATCCCCTCCCCTCATAGTGACCAGCAATGCCCCTCTACACAGCTTGGTTGCCAGTCACCATTTCAATCACACAAGCAATGGGCTGGCCCAGTGGTGCTGAGGGTTGAGGCACTGGACACCACACCTCATGCCACACTGACGACCCAAGTTTGGGAGCCAGCTTGGGCCACTGGGGGTTGGTTGGGTGGGGAGGGCTGGGAGATGATTGTAGCAGATTTGGGCTGCTCTCATCTCATGTTTGGGGAGGTACAGTTCTTCGCTCTGGGCTGTCACCCAGTGGTGCTGAGGGTTGAGGCACTGGACACCACACCTCATGCCATGCTGATGACCCAAGTTTGGGAGTGAGCTTGGGCCGCTGGAGGTTGGTTGGGTGGGGAAGGCTGGGAGATGATTGTAGCAGATTTTGGGCTGCTCTCATCTCCCTGTCTGGGGATGTACAGTTCCTCGCTCTGGGGTGTCACCCAGTGGAGGTTGGGTGTCAGAGCAGAGTCAAGGACTGACATAACGTACGGGAGGGTGGAACGAGGACTTGGCTTTCAGGAGCATGTGTGCCACATCTGCTGTTGCTCTGGGAGGGCAGGGAGAAAATTAGAAATACTATGTCTCCCCTTGGCCATATGAGCCAGTTCCCTCAGTTCTCAGGCACTGCTCCTTGTAGATCCTCACCGGTATGAAGGTGGGGGAGAGGCAGATGGGGTTGGGATGGTGAGGGCCCAATGGCAGGAGTTTGTGGCCATGGGGAACAAACAGCTCTATAGAAAAAACACACACAAGCAATGGCAGGGTTCCAGTTTGTTGCAGACAGCAGAAGCAACCAAAGGCAAGTGACTTCATCCACTGGTTTGCAGCTCATATGAACATACAAACATATGACTAAGCCAGCAGAATAAGGCCATTAGATCTGTCTAATCTGTTCGTAATCCAGGGCTCTCAGCATAAGCTAATGACCCTGCCCCTCCCCCCAAATCTGCCCTTATCCTCTGCAGATCCTTATTTTCCCCTTAACTCTATCCCTGCCTCTCTTGAAGCTGCCTGCCGTGTCCAATGTAATTACCTCCTCCAGATGTACATTCCAACTGCCACCACCCTCTCAGTGAAGAAATGCCTCCTAGTCTCTGTCCTAAACCTCCCCCTGCAACTTGAGACTGTGCCCCCTCCTGTGTCTGTTCCCATTCAGCTTGAAGAGACTCTCTTTGTCCATCCTAGTTATTCCTTTCAAATACTCATGTCCGCCCCAGTACTGTAAGTTGTGATGAGACAACTGCAGAACACTTCTTGACTTTGATCACAGTAGGAAGCGCTCTGCTTCACAAACCAGCCCTAATAATAAAAACAGCACTTGGCCCTGGGAAATCAGCCTTGAACTTTCTCTCTCTGCACGGTGTAAGCAAACGAGTGACAATGGATCTAGATCTGTGTCCAATCCCCTCGTGTTACATAATTACTGAGGAACCTGCACCATCACAGCTTGATCATCAGAAAACTCCCCTTTATGCTACACAATAACATTATCATTAAAACAGCTCGCAGTTCATATAACAGATGGTAAAAGCATTTTTTTCACCTTAGCTGTGTAAAAGAGCTCACCCAAGATCCTGAAGAGAGGGTTCTGTTCCCGATGCCCTTCGGATCCTGCAGAGTGAAGTGGGCTGTCTGTAAAGGTACAGTTATGATAAAGATTAACCTGAAGAGGTAGTACCAGGACTCTCAGCTGTTGTTTATGATCTCTACCATGTGCTCACCAGTGTCGTAACTGAATTAATTATTGTCCTGGACAGGCAAGAGAGCAAGAGACAGAGAGAGAGAGGGCGTGAGAGAGAGAGAGAGAGAGAGATAGAGAAAGAGAGATGGAGGAAGGGAGTGAAAGAGAAGGAGAGAGAAAGCAGGAGAGAGTAAGAGAAGGAGAGAGAGTGACAGAGAGCAAGAGTGTGAGAGAAGGAGAGAGGGAAAGAAATAAAGAGAGGAAGAGAGATGGAGAGAGTGAGCGAGTAAAAGAAAGGTTGAGAAAGAGCAAGACAGAGAGAGAGAGAGAGAGAGAGAGAGAGCAAATGGGGGGGGGAGAGCAAGAGAGAGAGAGAGAAAGTGCATGTGGGAGGGGAAGAGAAGGATTGAGCAGGCGTGATCTCCGCAGAGTCTGGAACTAACATGGCACTGCTGGTGTACTTTTGTGGATTTGGGCAGATAGGATGGGTCAGTGAGAGTCCTTGCCTCACCAAATAAAATGGATTACCAATGGAATCCCAAAATTCAGTATCCCAAGCTCTACAAGACCGAGTTCAGGAGACTGAATTTCGGCGTCCTAATAGGTGCCCCAGACCGAAATGCGGGATCCCACAAGGTACTTGCATATTAATGTGCTTCCCTCATCCCCACACATAACTAAAATAACCAACTCCAAGGGGAAGTGGACCTCAGAGTTAAATAAAATAGTTACAGGGGGTGGAATGGTGGGGAGTAAAAGTTGCCGTGCCCAGGAACAGAAATGGGCTCCACGCAGCCATGCTGGCCGAGCTGCTAGTAACCCAGCCCTCCATGCCACGGGAGCAGCTTGGCCAGCTTCCATATTTTTTCCTCTGTTATTCCTCCATCCTGGCCAGGGGTAGGGTAGCAGCTCATCACATCTGCTACTTTACCCTATCCTTCCTGTCAGGCACGTGTGTGTCTGGACAGCAAATCTGTTGGACGCGAGTATGTCGGGATACTGAAGTCGGTCCCGTGAGTGTCATGATTCTGAACCTCAGTATCCTAACAGGATACCATTGTAACTCAGCCATTTTTTTACTTCCAGATTTTGCAGCTTAGAAAGATCTGTAAGACTAAACAGACATCAGGGCCAGGATTCACAAAAAAGGGCAAAGTGCAGCGCAAATGTTTGGCTGTACCTTGCCATTTCCAAGGGGACAAAAAGTGCTATTCACAACGGGATAGCTCACTGCGCTATCCAGCTATGAATAGCTACAGGTGGGGGCAGTGCTAACCCTAGTAAAGTACTGGGAACCTCAATAACGCTGCCCCCCACAGCCAGCCAGGTGAATGGGCTGCCGGCAGTAGCGCCACCATGCTAAGTCCCCATTCACAAAAGGAGTTATGCAAATGAGCCCACTGGGCATGAAAGGCAATAGTGGCCATTAACATGCTTAATATGGGCATTTGCATGGCATTGGTGTGGTGTTGCATGCACCTTCCCCTGCATCCCAAGCCTCAGGCAAACACATTCTCTGGTGGTCTAGTTGTGCCCTCCCCCACCCTCGTCATCAGCCAGATATATTCCAGGAAGGTTTACATAGTGTAGTGGTTCCCCCCCAATCCCCGATCAACCACTCAATGAAATAAAATAGCTTTCCTCAGTGTAGTGTCCCACCCCAGTCCCCGATCATCCACCCGATGAAAGAAAAACAGTTTTCCGTGGTGTAGTGTCCAACTCTGGTCCACAATTTCCCACCCAGTAATGACAGACCCCTTTTCCACAGTGTAGTGGCCCTCCCGATCCCCCATGAAAAAAAAAAAACAGTTTTTCCACAGTGTAGTGATCCCAGACCCACCACGTTCCCTGATCCCTGAACCCATGAAGCCCTCGAAAACCCTGGCAGTTGAGTGGACCCCCCCCCAACCTGGTAATGGAGAGTCCAACCACCCTGCTCCCCCCAGCCAACCACAGCTGGAGACCAGCACAGCCTACCACTCCAGCAAGGCTGACCTTGGAGCTGAGCTTTCAATTAATTTCAACAGTATTGTATGGAGTATGGCCTAGAGACAGTGATTGACAGATCACTGTCAATGGGCCATATCTGTACAATACTGTGCGGTCATTGAGAGCTCAGTCAGCAGCCAGACATGGTGGTGAGTGGTGGGCTGTGCTGGTCGCTGGCTGTGGGTTGGGCTGGGGGGAACAGGGTGGTCGGACTCTCCGTTACCTGGTGGGGGAGTGGTGTAGGGTCCACTTGACCGCCAGGGTTTTCAACGGTTTCATGGGTTCAGGGATCAGGGAATGGGGTGGGAGGTGGGGACCACTACACCATGGAAAAAATGTTTTTTCACGGGGATCAGTGATCGGGAGGGGAGGCCACTACACTATAGAAATGGGATGTCATTACTGGGTGGGCAATCGGGACCAGAGGACACTGTACTGACTGTTTTTTTTTTTTTTCATTTGGTGGTATCAAGAACTGGGTGGGACACTATACCACGGAAAATTATTTTGTTCATTTCGGTGGGTGATTGGGGATCTGAGAGAGGGTGGGGGTAGTACCTCCACCAACCACCAGGGTTGGCGCGAGATTACCACCAGTTTTTTTTCCTGACGGTATTTTTGTCTCGTGCAAGAACCTTTGTAAAGGCCCTTGTGTGAGCAAATCCTTTGTGAATGGGATTCAGGGAAATGCAGGTCCCTCCCCCGTTATTATGCATTACCCTCACTACTTTTGCGGGCACAAACCCAGTTAGTGGGGCAAACTGGGCTTGTGAATACCAGCAGTTCACAAAGCCCAGTTTGCCATGGGCAAATTGGGTTTGCGCTGGGGCAAAGCTTTGTGAATCCTGCCGCAGGTGTTCAAGCCTGACTGAGAAGTGCTGTGACAGGGGAACGTGCATGCACATTTTATTTCATAGGTTTCATAGGTTGTCCTGAGCTCTTTAAAGACAAAAGTCCATTTGGCTCGCCTTAATATTAATTTAATAAATTAATACAATTAATACCCTTTTATATTCTTACTCTTCAGGTAATAATCAAGAGAGTGCTTAAAGGTTAACATAGTTGGACTACCCACAACCCCAAGTCATAATGTATTCCAAATTTTAGCAACGTTTAGTGAAAACCAGTGCCTTCATGCCTCTGTATTAAACTTTTCCATCTTAAGCTGTAGATGATGGGCACGTGTATTATGAGACTGATGTCTAAAAATTAACCTCAGTTGTTTTCCAAAGCTCATTATCAGATAGTGCCTGATAGATAAGACACATACCTCTTCTCAACCTCCGATACTCCAGAGAATAAAGGTCCAGACTCCTCAAACTTTCCCCATACTTCTTACTCTGTAGTTCCTTAATTCTTTTTGTAATTTTTGTATTTATTTATTTAAGAGTTTTACCAGGAAAGCATACTGAGCAGGGTACCACTCGATTCCAGATGCACCCTGGGGGTGTGGGGATAAGGAGGATACATATTACAAAAACATTTTTGATACATTCATATGACCAGCGTTGATAGCAGCATTCTTATATACAGATTAGCTGACATCGGAAGTAAAAAACAATATACAGGCGAAATAGCTAGCAATATATACATATTTGCAGAGTAACAGCAGCATACGTTTATACCGAGTAGTCACAGCAGGAGTAAATATACTGATGAGAATGGTCAGCAGATGACATGCCTGCTTGGGCTTCAGCAGTGCAAATTGCATGGGCAACTAGTGGTGAAGTGTGGCTTGAGTAGTGCGTTGAGGTGTGGTGTGCTGGTGGTGTGCCAAATATCCACTGACAAGGAATTCCATAAGTTTGGCATCTGGTAGCTGAAAGCAGTCTGGCCAGACGCGGTGGCCATGTGGGGGATGTGAAGAAGCCGAGGAGTCAATGTTCCTGGGCGGTAGGCCTGTGGGGCAACCTGCTATGGGCGTCCATGAGGTAGGAGGAGTGACTGGGACCAGAATTTGCAGTAGTTCTAACACAGTGTATCAATCTCCGATTGTGGAGAGATGGGAGGTCTAAGGAGCGGTAGTGGTCACAGTGATGGGTAAGGGGAGGGCAGTCCAGGGAGAAATGGCAGAAAGTGTGGAAGAGAGGATCTAGTCTAGCCAGGGAGGACTTAGGGGCTACACAGTAGACTACATCCCCGTAGTCCAGTATTGGGAGGATCATTTTTTGAATGATTGCCAGGTGCGTAGGCAAGGGGATACAACTTTTATTATGGTATAATGCACCCAACATGGGGTGCAGCTTCTTGTGTATAGCATCAATTTGCGCGGTGAAGTCAAGATGCTGGTCTAACCAGACCCCAAGATATCTGAAGGAAGTACAAACCTCCAAAGGGGAGCCATCTAGTGTGTGGAACATGGGGGAGGTGGGGAGGTGGGAGAGTTTTCCCTAGTGCTGAATGTTAGGGAGACCATTTTCTTGGGGTTTAGGAATAGCTGATGAGAACAAAACCAGATTTGGACATTGTCGAAGTCCTGCTGTAGACAGGCAGCTACTGCGGAGGGAGATGGCCCAGAGGCATACAGAACTGTGTTGTCTGCATACATGTGAATGGATGTATGAGGACAGGCCACAGAGAGATCATTGAAGAAGATGGAAAACAACAATGGGCCTAGGACGGAGCCTTGTGGAACCCCAGTGGTACCAGGGAGTGAGGTGGAAATATCAGAGCCAATACGGACCGACTGGGACCTGCCTGCCAAGTAAGACTGGAACCAGCTGATGGCAGGCCCAGTCAGTCTAGCTTGGGCAAGCATAGACAGTAACAGGGCATGAGAGACCGTGTCAAAAACCTTAGCCAAGTCAATGAAGATAGCCGCAGTGATTTTCCCTTTATCCATTCCTGATAGGATGGTGTCAGTGAGATGGAGGAGAGAGGTGATGGTGGAGTGAGTTTTCCTAAAACCAGCCTGGTATGGAGTGAAGATGGAGGTGGAGTTGAGAAAATTGGAGAGCTGGGAAAGTACAAGGTGCTCCTGAATTTTGGCTAGGTTGGGGAGCATCGAGATAGGTCGGTAGTTACCCTGGGAGGAGGGGTAGCCCCCTTTGAGGAGGGGGATGACTGTGGCATGCTTCCAGTTAGATGGGATAGAGCCAAGTCTGAATGACAGGTTAAATAGAGCAGCCAGAGGACTGGCTATGGCTGGGGCAGACAGAAGGAGCATTTTGGAGTCTAGTCCCAAGGGGCATTTACCTTTGGAGGGATTGAGTGACCAGAGTGTTCTTAATACCTCTGTTGGAGTAACAAGGCGAAAGAAGAAGTTGGCGGGTAGGGAAAAGGCTGGGGTGTCTGGGGGAGGGTGCATGGGGTGAGAGGATAAGAGAGAGGACATACAGCTTGTGAAAAAGGAGTTTAGCTCTGAGGCTACAGCTCTTGGTTTAGTGATAGTGATACCTGCTATATTGAGGGTTGGTGTAGGTGGTTGGGCCGGAGGGGAGAAGAGGGATTTAATTGACTTCCAGAATTGGGCTGGTTTTGTAAAGTTATTGTCGAAAGCAGGCTTGAAATAATTAGATCTGGCCTGCCGGATAAGTCTCGTGCAGGCATTTCGTAGTGAGCGGTAGTGTTGTAGAGCCAGTTGAGAACCTGTTACCTTATAGGTTTTCCAGGCTCTGTCCCTGACTAGAAGTTGCTCTAAGAGCTTAGCAGTCACCTGGGGTAGGTGAGCACCCCTTACTCTGGATCTTCTGAGTGGCACATGGGAGTCCCAGATGGCGAGGAATCTGGACGTGAAGAAATTGAGGGCCTCGTCCATGGAGGGAGCCCGGGGACGTAGGACCAATCAATGTTAGACAGGTCGTTTAGGAGCGTGGCCTTGTCCAGGGATTTGTAAGATCTAGTATTCAGTGTATGGGGTGGCGGGGCCTTAGGTCTGAATATTTTCCGCACCATGTAAATCATGTGGTGATCACTGAGAGAGTCCGGCAGTAGGCCCGCATCAATAATACGATGGGGGTGGGAGGTTAGGGCCCAGTCCAATGGAGTATGTTTCTTGGATCTGTGGTTTAAGCAAATGGGTTCAGTTATTTGTTGGGACAGGTTTAGCGCATGTACTTGGCTACATAATTTAGAGTTTGCACTGACTAGCCAGTTCAGGTTGAAATCCCCAAGGATATGTAACTCACCCCCGGTAACGAGGGACCTCAGGGTGCCCAAGTGGTCTAGGACGGCAGGTAGCAGTGTGTCCGGAGAGCAGTAAGACCCTGCTACATACATGGGAATTGAGTGAGGGAGAGAGATTTTGATTAGTAGGGAGTCTGTTGACAGTGTGGGTATGGAAAGCCTGATAGTGGAGTACTGGAGATTGAAGGAGATGTACATGGCAGTGCCACCACCCTTCTTTTTACCCTGATGGTCCTGCCTAATGAGGGAGTAGCCGGGTATTGAGAACTTGGCAT
This sequence comes from Neoceratodus forsteri, assembly GCA_016271365.2. NCBI lineage: Eukaryota > Metazoa > Chordata > Ceratodontiformes > Ceratodontidae > Neoceratodus > Neoceratodus forsteri. The sequence continues at coordinate 213,769,597 of JADMNL010000026.1, read as the reverse complement.
CAGGGTTTGTGGCTTCAATCAGTTTCTGTAATGATTAAGATATCAGGGCATAGGGATAGGACTCATGTTTGTAGGGCCGCGAGTTTGTTCAGAATGCTGCATATATTTAGGTGTGCTATTTTGAAACCTCTTGGTAGGTAGATTGCCGGGGGGAGAGGGGTCCATTTATGGAGGGGGTCGGACCAGGGTTATGTTCCACGTCTCCGGCTATGAGAAGCAGGAGAGACAGGAGTTGTTTTACTCGGTGCATGGACCTTTGTGGCTTGCGGCCGATAGAGGTGATGAGGAGTACTCAAGGTTGACATTGGGTCGAGTATGGAGGAGATATTTAAGGCAGACAACCCAGCATGGAAGGAGGAAGGATGGCAGCTCCCAATATCCAGTTCTGCCAGCAATATTGAGGGTGGTACGCAAGGGCAGAGGAGAGTGGGGAGGTTGCTTGGCAATCTTGGTGAGGAGAGCTAGTGTGAATTGCTGTTTTGGGTAGGAGGAGGGTGGGAGGGATGATATGGTTATGAGCAGAGAGATTATAGCTAGGTACAGTGGCAGCATTTTAAAGTGAGTTGTACAGCAGCTGCTCAAGGGTGGCCACTGGTGTTGGAAATGTATAAGGAGCAAAGGGGAAAGTGGGCTGATCGGTTCTGGCGTCACGTGGGACAGTCTATAAAGGTAAGAGCTCACCAAGGGTGGTGCAGCAGCCGGTGCGGAGTGCCGTCGGGGGCTGCTCACACAGAGCAAACAAGCAAGCTGCAGCTCTGCATTTGGTCAGTGTGTCACTACCTGTTCCGAGTGTTTTTTGGTGACTGGTGGGCTCGGGGGAGGGCAGGAGATCCTGACTGCCCTCATGACCTCCTGGAGCTGGGAAGAGAAGAAAAACAGGGCTAAATATACCAGGTAGGGAGAGGAGGAGCAGAGTAAATTACGTGCAGTACAAGGATGCCAATCATGAGTTGCTTTACTTTAATTTTTGTTAACTTCGATTTACAGCAGGGGAATTGATTCGGATTAAAGTGAACTTAGCGTTATTGTAACAGAGCCTGCTGCACATTAGGCAGCTAAAAGTTCATTACTAGTCTTAATACTTATTCCCACTCTACTTCCTTCCCCACACTCTCATTCTCTCCCTTCCCCTCTTCCTACTCAACCTAAGCTCCCCATCCCCACTCCCTCCCTCCTCACCTATACCTCTCCCCTTCTCACCTACGTTTCCACACCCTCCATCTCTTCCCCCCATATTCGCTCCAAATCCTTCCCCTCTATGTGATGCATCTCTCTGAAGCTCAACCTCCACTACAGTCATTCAAATTCTGCTATTACTACCTCTGTTCTGTAACTGGCACTTATGCATTTCATGTTTTGCCTCGATGTGTACCCTTGTATTGTATACCTTGCCTTACGATCATGTTCTGTACTGTTTCTTACCTCGTTGAGAATCTACAAATTGTATACCTGTACTTACTGTGTTCATGCCTGTACTGAACTGCACTGCTTATGTATAAGTTCAAATGTAATCCCTCCCAACTATGTACATTTTCCATATTATGCTACTGCGAGTTCAACTATTGTATGTATACCTGCTTCCTCTGTAACCCCCCCCCAGGTCGCACCGTGAGACGAGCATTTTTTTTTTGTTCAGTGTGCTTTTCCTGGTGAAACATTTTCAATAAATAAATAAATAAATAAATACTACATTTAGAGCACAGGAAGGCAGAATTTAAATGTACAACCCAGGCATAAAGCCATTTAAGCTCCGGTCTTAGTTTTAACAATGCAGCAACAATAAAGTGTTCCCTTTAACTTCTCTTTTGCTAATTGCAAACGCTGTAGTAGAATAATGATTCCCTTAAAGTTCCCTCCTGCCTGGTTAATAATACTGTAAGGCACAGAGGTGGAAAGGCAGAAAGAAAACTATCTCCATTGTTCTGCCAACTGAAAAGCAAGAGTCTTTTGAAAAAAGGCACTAAAGTTCAAAATGCTCACACGGAGCAAACAAGCAAGCTGCAGCTCTGCGTTTGGGCGGCGTGTCACTATCTTTTCCGAATGTTTTTCAGTGATCGGTGGGCTCGGGGAAGGGCAGGAGATCCTGACTGCCCTCACGACCTCCTGGAGCTGGGAAGAGAAGAAAAACAGGGATAAATATACCAGGTAGGGAGAGGAGAAGCCGAGTAAATTATGTGCAGTACAAGCCTGCCAGTCATGAGTTGCCTTACTTTAATTTTTGTTAACTTCGATTTACAGTAGGGGAATTGATTCGTATTAAAGTGAACTTAGCGTTATTGTAACAGAGCCTGCTGCACATTAGGCAGCTAAGGCCCTGTCCAGACTAGCAATGAGCTGTAAAAACGTTTTTTAAAACGTTACCGTTCAACCCATTTCTGTGCGTCCACATTGAATAGCTGAATCAGTTTTTAAACCGTTACTCTGCATCCACATTGGTGTTCTTTCTCCATTTTCTGATAACGTTTTGAAAAGCATTACAGTCCTCTGGGGGCCGCCCCTACCCACCCATATCCTAGCAATCAGCGCTGCACTACACGCTGCAACGTACAGTCTCATAAGGCATTGCGGTGTCTCCATGTAAACAGACCACTGACATGGAGGCGACTGATTTAAACACTGCTGTTTTGCTCTGCCTGAATCACTGGTTTATGAAGCGGCAGCTACTGATAAGGGAGAGAGACAACATCTCCGGGTAGCATGCCACTTGCAGGCACATAGATTTCAACAGATGCAGCAGCATACTATTGCTGCTGTGAGCGATTGGCTTCTCTCAATAACACTGAACACTGTGACAGTCAACATAGTAGTGTGGAGACATTCAAGGTCCACTGACTGGTGGGAGCAGATAGTGCTTTCTTTTTGGACCGATGAGCAATGGCTCAGTAATTTCCGCATGTCTAAACAGACTTTTACAGCTTTGTGCACAGAACTGAGCCCACACATAAAGCGGTTTGACACAGTACTGCACAAGGCTGTTGAAGTGCAATGACGGGTTGCCATTACCTTGTGGTGCCTTGCCACCAATGTGGAATATCGAACCCTTGGGCACCTGTTCAGGGTTGGCAGATCTACTGTCGGTGAGACAGTAATCGATATGTGCAACGCCATTGTCTGTGTCATACTACCCAAGGTGATCCGAATACATAATGTGCCAGACATCATACAGGGGTTCGAGAGTGAGTGGGGTTTCCCTAATTGTCGGGGGGGGGACAATTGATGGGACCTACTTCCCAATTCTGTCACCTCCTGGTAATGCCTGTGAATTCTACAACAGGAAATCCTGCTGTTCTGTAGTGATGCAGGCTATGGTTGACCATAAATACAGGTTACTCACCTGTAACAGGAGTTCTAGGAATGGTATATGTTGTTCGTCCACACTATCTGGCAGGTTCCTTGCGGCTTAAATCTTGCCTGAAGGTCTTCAAGCTGGCTCCTCCCACCCACCCACCCGGTGGTTAAACTCTCATCTCCACCCATGATGCCAGATCTAGCCCGCTGGAAGCCAGGTTAGCACGCCGGGCCGGAGGTTGGTAGGTCATGTGGATGAACAACATATACCATTCCTAGAACTTCTGTTACAGGTGGAGTAACCTGTATTTTTAGGGACATGGATATGTTGTTCATCCACACTGTCTGGCAGACTCCTAGCAGTTCTCCGGGAAGAGGGAGGCAAGCGCACACCCCTCTTAGGGAATAATGACTGGAGAACCGAGGCCCCAAAACCAGCATCCCAGCATGACTCAAGGTCGATGTGGTAATGGGTAACAGGTGTGTGTGCTGACTTCAGGTAGCAGCCCTGCAGATTTCCTGGATAGGGACGTCCCTTGAAGCAGCCACCGATGCAGCGGTATGGTGGGTAGAATGAGCTCTTATCCCTCTGGGAGGCTCCATGCCCACCAACCTATAGCAGAGATCTATGCAGGAGGTGACCCACCTGCCTATCGTCCGCTTGGCTGCAGGTCTGCCAGGTGCGGCTTCAGCGTAGGTGACAAGCAGCTGGTGAACCTCTCCCCGAACTTCAGCCGTCCGCTCCCTATAATAAGCGAGCGCTTTTCTAGGGTCCAGAGTATGGAGCCTATATTCAGCCTCCGAGGTGTGATTGGGGTAGAACACCGGCAGAGTCAACACCTGATTAAGGTGAAACTCCGACACTACCTTCGGAAGGAATTTCGAGTGGGGGCACAGGACAACCTTGTCCCTGTGGAAGACCAGATAAGGAGACTCGATGGAAAGCACCTGAAGGTCTCCCATCCTTCTGGCTGACGTGATAGCTACCAAGAAGGTGGTCTTCCAGGACAGTTGAGAGATGTCACACCTGTGCATTGGTTCGAATGGCTTGCCCATGAGCTTAGCCAATACCAGCAATAGATCCCATGGAGGTGGAGGTTCTTGCACCAGAGGGGATATGTGATCAAGGCCTTTGAAAAAGTGCCCGACCACCTTCTCCTGTGGCACTGACTGCTTCCCAGCCTGTGCCCGGTAAGCAGAGATGGCTGCTAGGTGCACCTTAAGGATCGTCAACTGAAGCCCTAGCTGAGAAAGGGACCACAGGTAGTACAGAATGCTTGCCAAGGAACAGGAGGAAGGGTCCAGGCCCTTGCCCTGACACCAAATGGAGAATCTCTTCCATTTAAAGGCATAGCATTTCCTGGTCGACTCCTTTCGAGAAGCCTCAACAACATTGAGGACCTCGTCGGAAAGACCCAAGGCCTGGAACTCTAGCTGCTCAGGAACCAGGCCATCAGGTGCAGGGATTGAAGGTCCAGATGGAATACCTTCCCCGATTGACTGAGATCAGGTCCGGGTGGGCTGGGAGCCTCGTCAGGAGCCTGGAGCTGAGGCTGAGGAGATCTGGATACCAGAACTGGCGGGGCCAGTCTGGGGCCACCAGAATCACCTGTGCCTTGTCCCTCCTCGCCTTGAGAAGCACCTTGTGGATCAAGGCAAATGGGGGAAAGGTGTAGAAGAGGCCCGGGGTCCACGGCCTCGAGAAGGCATCCCCCTGCAGTGAGCCCTGCTGAGGGGCAGGCATGAAACAGTCTCAGCTTCGCATTCTCCCTGGAGGCAAACAGGTCCACATGAGGCATGCCCCATTGGGAGAACAGATCTTGTACTAGCTCCGGCAGGAGAGACCACTCGTGGGATGCAGCTCCTATCCGGCTTAGGGCATCGGCCAGAATGTTGGAGGCTCCTGCCACATGGATGGCAAGGAGATCCATCTCCAGGCTGCGCACGAGGGACCAAATGCAGAGAGCTTCCCTGCACAGGGGCATGGAGCGCGTCCCGTCCTGGCGGTTGAGGTAGTACATGGTCATGGTATTGTCCGTCTGGACCTGGACCACTTGATCCCGTACAAACAGAGCGAAGGCAGTGAGGGCTAGATGAACCACTTGAAGCTCCAGCAGGTTGATGTGGCATCGGGATTCCCGAGGGAACCAAGGCCGTGCGCTCTGTGCTCCCCCAGATGGGCACCCCAACCCATCAGAGAGGCGTCGGTCGATAGAGAGACCATTGGCTCGGGGCAGACAAACGGGATGCCCTCCTGCAGATGAGCTGGAATGATCCACCATGGGAGAGCATTCCACATCTCCTGGGTCACTGTCACTGGCTGATCCAAAGGACCAGAGCGCTGTGACCATTGGCTGGCCAGTCCTCATTGTAGGGGAACGCATGTGCCAATGGGCCCAATGGACCACGCTGGTGCAGGCTGCCATGAGGCCCAGGAGGTGCAGGAAGTACCGGGCAGGGCACAATTGCCCAACCTGAAATGATTGGGCAAAGAAGGAAAGAACCTCGGCCCTGTCCACCGGGAGCCGTGCTCTGGCTCGCAGAGTCGAGCTCTGCCCCAAAGAATTGGATCACCTGCTTTGGCACGAGTTCCGACTTGGCCTAGTTGATAAGTAGGCCAACTTGAGAGCAAACCTGGAGGGCCAGATCCCTGGACCACTCCACCTCCATTCTGGAGGACGCTGCAATCAGCCAGTCATCCAGGTAGGGGTACACCCAGACCCTTCGGCACCACAGAAATGCTGTCACCACTGCCATGCATTTGGTGAAGACCCTGGGAGCTAGAGAAAGGCCAAAGCGCATGGCCCGGAACTCGTGCGGGACCCCTCTGCTCTGAAGTGGAGGAATCGCTGGTGGGACGGACGGATTGGGACGTGAAAGAACGCATCCTGGAGGACCAGAGAACAGAACCACATGCCTCATTCTAAGGATGGAATGATCTGAGCCAGAGTGACCATCCTGAAGGTTAGAGACCTTAGGAACCTGTTCAGGTCATGCAGGTCTAGAATGGGGCGCCAGCCCCACGTCCGTTTCAGGACCAGGAAGTACCTGGACACAAACCCTGGGTCTGGTGGAGGATCCGCCACCTTCCTGATCACCTCCTTTTGGAGGAGCACGGCAATGTCGGCTCGATGGGCTGACAGAAAGGCTGTGGACCCCGTAACCCCCCGTGGGGTGATGGCTCAGAAGGGCGGTGCCTGCTTGAACTCCAGAGGCAGACCCTTTCCTACCACCTCCAACACCCAATGGTCCATGGTGATAGTGGACCAGGTGGAAAGAAATTGGCGGAGCCATCCCCCCATGGGGGGAACCCAGGGGGAAGCGACGAGGTTAGGGGCAACACCCCTCAACCCGTCACTGGGCAGGCTTGGAGGAAGGACCGGCCGAGGGACCTCCTGGTTCTTTTCCTCCTGGCTTCCTGTTAGAGAAAGCTGCAGGCTTGGCTTTGGGGTGCCAAGTGCGAGCCTGCTGGCCCTGATGCTGGTGTTGCTGGGCCGGATGTGCTGCAGGGGCAGAAGGGCGAAAGGACTTATGTTGCTGTCGGTGGCCTTTGTCCTTCTGAGCAGACATGACCAAGTCCAAGGTGGCATTGGACTTTTCAATTCTCTGGAGGTGACCTTCCACCCCAGGCCCGAACAAGTCGATACCCAGGAAGGGGACGTCTGCCAACTTGTGCTGGGTATCCGCCGTAAAGGTGGATATCCTCAGCCAAGCTCTGCGGTGCATGGCCACTGCTGCCGCTACTGACCGGGCACAGGAGTCTCCAATATCGAGACCCGTTTGGAGCTGCTGTTTTGCCACTGCCCTTCCCTAATCCCGCACCTGCTTGACCGTAGTCTGCAGATCAGCTGGGAGATGAGGGATCACCTCATCCAGGAAGCCCATAAGGGCGTGGGAGAAGTGCGCCATCAGTACAGCCGAACTGGCCTAACAGAGGCTGTGGAAGGATGCAGTGGATACTTTGAGCCTGGCATAGTCCAGCTTTTTGGACTCTTTGTTGGGGGGCTTGTCCACATCCCTAGCATTCCCAGAACGCCGAAAAACGCTGTCAGTAACCAACTCCTCCACAGAGGGGTGTTCCGAGAAACTGGACAAAGACCCGGTAGGGACCGCATACTTCCTGGCCATCCTGGCCGAAGGAGCAGGACAAGAAGCCGGTCACTGCCATAGCTCCAAGGCTGGGTTAACAGTGGCTTCAGCCACTGGAAAGGCCTCCGTGGGAGAATCCTCTCGGTCCAGTATCTCCGTGAGAGGATATTTGGCCCGCTTGGATACGGGCTCGAGCTGCATCCTGGTGGACTCCGAGATGAGCCAAAGCAGACCCATGAATGATGATGGGCTCTCATCCATCGACTGCCCCCCAGAGGACTCCAGGTCAAGGGGCCTGGAAAACAGGGAGGAGTCATCGTCAGACTCTGAAGAGTCTGTGAAGAGCTGCCTAGGGCCTGAGCCACCCTCCATCTGCCGAGGACAGTCGGGAGTGAGGGTGACCGACAACCGGTGGGGCAATCCCTGACCTGACCGAGAATCCTTGGTCGGAGCCCCCGATTTCAGTTGTGGAGGTGGAGGTTCCACCACAATCGTTGGGGCAGCTGGTTTCGGCCGAACAACCGGCCCAGGTTTGGGCACCTCAACCACCGTGAGGGGTTGTTTCGCCCTTTTGGGAGACAGCCACTTAATAGCTGGGGAAGGCGACAGCGTCGGCTTGTTCCCGGACAGAAGGAGCTGCTGCCATATTAAATCCTTATAGCATCGACGCAATTTGCGCCAAAGCTTCTCCGAGGATGAGGAAGAGGAGGATGAGCGGTGCCGCCGCTTTCCTTGGTGCCGAGCCCGAGACCGCCGGTGCCGGCGGGATCAGCTGGACCGAGACGAGATCCGAGACCGAGACCGAGACCGTCGGTGTTTCCGAGGGTGGGTCTGGGAGGGAGCGGGGGAAACCCACTCCTCCCTCTGCTTGGGAGCCTTGACTGGGGACTCCGGCACAGGAGGCGCAGGCAAGTCCTAGGTTTCCACTGGGGGAACCGGTGATGAAGGGTTATCGGCTTCACCAGTCGACAGCCTGTCTGACGGGTTGAGAAAAATCTCGACTGTGTCGATGGGTGTCTCAGCTGGCTGACCTGATGGGGACACCGTGAAGCCAGCGGCCTTAGCCACAACCTTGACCGAAGTCGAGTGTCGACTGTCCAGGGAAGGGGACCTCTCCCACTCCCACGAACGTCGACGGTGGGACTTACACTTTGAGTCCTTCTTTTTTGACAGAGAAGAGTGTCCCGATGGCCCCTCACCTTTCATGGAGAGGGATTGGCAAAGCTTCTTAAAAGAAGCTGTGTAGGAGGATCCCAAGGAGAGTGGGATAAATGCTGCAACCGAGGAAGATGAAGATGCTGCCTGAGCCGCCTCCTCCTCGAGGGCAATCATCTGCTCGAGTTGCTCAGCTGAGCCAGCTGCCGTGGAAACCGCCCAATGGGCCTCCTTGGACTTCACCGGCGGATAACGTTTCTCGGAGCGCCCAAGTTGGAGCCGGGCAGCACGATCTTCAAGGACGTTTGCCGAAAAAAGACCTGCACAACTCGCAGGCCTGCAGGTCGTGGTCAAGCCTGAGGCAGTAGATGCACCTAGAGTGCGGATCATTCCTGGACATCTTCTGCCCACATGGGTGCCGCCGAAAACCGGGAGTCGATTTGTCCATCACAGCCGCGAAGGAAGAAGTAGACCGAAGCCTAGAAAACTTTAAAATTATTTTTGGGTGAACTGAAGAGTTTGGATCCAGTCTAGACGCAGAGCGCTAAGGAGGGAACCTGAGCTTCCAAGCGGTAAGGAAGATCTGGTGTCATGGGGCAGAGTCGAGAGTTTTACCACCCAGGTGGGTGGGAGGAGCCAGCTTGAAGACCTTTCAGCAAGATTTAAAGCGGCAAGGAACCTGCCAGACAGTGTGGATGAACAACATATCCATGTCCCTAGAAATTTAATTTTCTTGACTTTAACGTTGGATGGCCTAGCAAGGTTCACGATGCTTGGGTGTTCAGGAATAGTAAATTATACAAGCCAGGACAGAGTGGTCAGCTCTTCTCTTCTATGCCTTGAGACATCAACGGGGTCAGTGTACCAGTTGTGATATTGGGAGACCCATCCTATCCTCTTCTGCCTTGGCTTATGAAGCCCTATTCTGATTTTGGAAATGACCTTCACCGTAATTTTAACTACCGTCTGAGCAGGGCCCGAATGGTAGTGGAATGTGCCTTCGGCAGATTGAAAGGCCGATGGAGATGTCTACTCAAGAGAAATGAATATGCCATTCAGAATGTCCCTTATGTGATAGGAGCCTGCTGTGCATTTCACAACCTTTGAGAGGATAAGTCAGAGGCCTTTCTGGCAAGTTGGGTCTCAGAAGCCGAATGTTGCCAGTTCCCTCAACCAGCTGACCAAGACTGTCTTTCCCCAGGTGAATTATCTGTGGCAGCCATGAATTGCCAGGCCACTAATATACGGGATGCACTAGCAGAATATGTCAACAACCATTAATGTGTGTGACAGTACTGGCAGTTGTATCTGTGAGCCACTAAGCAGCTCAGCATACAAGTGGTACATGATACATATTTGTGAAGTTAAAGCAGAACAAGCCGTAGATGTTAACATATTCTTTATTACAACTGTCATGAGAAACTACTCAGATAGAAACAGGAAAGGAAGCACTTGTAATAACATATACATAGTTAGTTAAAACTTCTAAAGTTAATTGGAAAAATAATAGTTTCAACAGTTAATATTGAAACGGGTTTGTTGTTGCATGACTTTTAAAATGTATGTAACCTTATAGCACAACAACTATGCCCTAAAACTGTAGTGTTTTTAACACTGGAATTGCTAATTAAGCATTTTAATAACCTGTACTGTACAACAGCATAACTGTTAAAACGTAGTTTAAACGTTAAACTTTTGAATAAGAAACTCAAGGTTCTGTTTCTGAATGTGCACTGCACAATATGTATTAAAACCATAAATAACACCTATTAATGTGTGTCATCATTATTACTGCAGTGATGCAATGACAGCATCACACAGCAGTAACACAGTAACTAGCATTAACAGTAGAAAGTTAGCCATGTATTCTGACTGATTGCTCAAAAGAGTACTTGTCAGTAGTGCCAGAACAAGAAGGTGATGTATATCACTCATCATGTGGTCAGAGGCACACATGTGGTCAGAACCTTATTACCGTACTGACAGATACCCATACCTACAAGGTTGTCCAAGTAACATCATCACCCATTAAGGCCTGTGTAAAACCGCCATGGAAAAAAGTACCAGTATGATCATGGTTACTCTTGTAATGTTGTCCCATGTCACTGTGTGTAGATTGTGACATAGCATCACATATATTGGCAGCTTGTCCAACACGTGAAGCCACTACACCAGCAGCATTCATGTTGTTCACTGATCCAGTACTGACCGCCTGCATGGGAGCAGTACTCAGTGATGCCTGTGTGGACGATAATGGGGTGGGATTACCAAACTTGGGTACTGGTGCAGTTGCTGCATAAGGAAAGGACAATGCACTGCCACAGCACTGTGGAGCGGGAGCAATACCACCTGTTATTCCAGCTTCGTGGCTATGACTTGCAGTAGTTTCAACCTATGAAGGTGTCATACCTCTCAAATGTACCACATTACGAGGAACGTTCCTCATTTCACTTCAGAAAAGCTCCCCGCTACACATTGTGAGGACTTGTTCCACATTCAAAGTCAACATTTGAAAGAAAAAATCCATAGTAAATGATGGAAAAATAAATTATTCAATTAATAGCAGACATTCTGAACGTAAACACAACCTTTTAACAGTCTTTTGAGCTGCTTAGGTAAAGATTTGATTAAGTGTTTCACATTTTGCCCATTTGTTCCACATTTTGACAGGCAATGTTCCACATTTGAAGGACAAAAGGTTGAGAGGTATGGAAGGTGTACATGTTTGTGCATTTTGTGCTGCCACACTAGGAGGCCGATAATGGCCAGACAGTAGAGCTAACATATTTCTGAAAAACTCTGCATTCTGCTCTGCCTCCTGCCTACGTAACCTTTCTTCCATCTCCCTCTCCTCCCTGACCCTCTCCCTTTCCATGGCCATCAACTCCTTATGTTGCTCCATCAGCATTTTCCTAGTGGGCGCGAGAAGACTACTTCAGCAAGCTCCTGCATCCGACTGACCTTCTTCTTCTTTCTGAGGTTGCATAGTGGCTCACTGTTGGATGTCCACTTGTGCCGAGCAGCATTCACATCAGAGGATGCAGTGCTGCTGCCAGATGTTCCACATGGGCTTGATGTGCCCTCACCAGCAAACTCACTATCTAAGCTGACGGATGACTCTGGAGCCTGATCAACATCTGCAATAAATAAGGTTAGCGCATGCTCAGTTGGTATGCTGTTGGGGGGTGGGGGGTGGAAGGCATACACATAATGGAGCAAATGGCAACACACCTGATTCTGGAAGCTCAGTGACAGGGTAGTCATCTACATCAAGTTCAGGGTCCGGAGGGTCAACCTCTGTTTCAAGTTCACTGCTTTCAAGGACATGCAGTGGATCAGATGTGGGTTTTGTGCCCAATATACGATCAAGCTGGTCAAAATACGGACATACAACCCGATGACCGCCAGATCGGCCATTGCTGTCCTTCACATTATGATACCTGACCTTTAGCTGCTTTATTTTATCTTGGCACTGTTTGGCTGACCGCTCAATTCCATTTTCAAATAAATACTCAGCCACCTTCTGGTACACTACAGTATTTCTCCTGAAACTATTTAACTCCTCTTGTACGCACTCCTGTGACCAAAAATCAAGCAGGAGTTCAGTAACCTCTTCAGGCCAACTTGCGCTACGATCACGCATGGTGCCGTGTATAGTGCTACTGAACTGCACAGAGGAGGGTATTTAAACTTTCCCGCTCAGCGCTGTTGACACTGCGAGTACTTCCTGGTAGGCACCATGCGCACATGCCACAATACCACACTATGCTCTGGGAAGGTAAAGCAGTACATTGTGGGTCGCTGGAGGACACATTTCAGAAAAACACTTCGTTCACCCATCCGCACTATGCATCCAAATGAAGAAAAATCAGGTAATGTTTCAGTAACCATGCTAAAGACCTGCTCTTTGATGGTTTAAAAAATGGTTTAGAGAACGCTTTTTAAAACGTTACAGGTCTGGATGCAACCATTTTTACAGCAAGCGGTAACGTTACAGGACTTCAGTAACATTACCAAAGCACTAGTCTGGACAGGGCCTAAAAGATCATTACTAGTCTTAATACTACATTTAGAGCACAGGAATGCAGAATTTAAATGTACAACCCAGGCATAAAGCCATTTAAGCTCCAGTCTTAGTTTTAACAATGCAGCAGCAATAAAGTGTCCCCTTTAACTTCCCTTTTGCTAATTGCAAACGCTGTAGTAGAATAATGATTTCCTTAACGTTCCCTCTTGCCTGGTTAATAATACTGTAAGGCACAGAGGTGGAAAGGCAGAAAGAAAACTATCTCCATTGTTCTGCTGACTGAAAAGCAAGAGTCTTTTGAAATAAGGCACCAAAGTTCAAAACGCTCACACGGAGCAAACAAGCAAGCTGCAGCTCTGCGTTTGGGTGGCGTGTCACTACCTGTTCCAAGTGTTTTTCATCGATCGGTGGGCTCGTGAGAGGGCAGGAGATCCTGACTGCCCTAACGATCTCCTGGAGCTGTTCTGAGTGTTTTTCGGCGATCGGTGGGCCGAAAACCCAGCTTTTTACCATCAGTGTAAAATCCATCAATAGTTTTACTCAAATCTCATCTCACATAAACTGATTTATCCAGCAATATCCCAGCACTGTGGTGAAAATGAATTTACAACCTAGGAATTAAATACTGGTAGTTTTAAATTTATCAAATAAGAATTTTCGGGCTCTGATATCAATGGACGTTAGGATGACATTAAAGATTTTGTGCACCAGTAAAATCCCTGACACATTATCACGATCAAAAACAATTCTAGAATCTATTAACTAAGAAATATGTACTGCAGGCTCATCGGTGCAGTGGTTGGATTTCTGCTTGCGACACCAACAACCCGGGTTCGTGAATGGACCTGGGTACTGGAGGGCCAGCCAGGGGGAGAGGGCTCAAGCGTCAGATGACTGCTTGCCTTCTCTTGGGGGAGCAGGGAAGTGACCAGCAGTTGCCGACCCTGCAGAAGGCTGAAACGCGGCGACCATGTAGGGGTCCACTAACTAATGGGGCATTGTGAACATCGGCGTATGCCTTACATTAGTGGCATGCCATGCCCATGGGGAGCAAACTGGAAGTGAGCCCCATGGCTGACCAGATGATGGTCGCAGCTCCCACTGCCACAAGACCACTCCAGCAGCACCCGGGCCAAGAATTGCGCTGGCTGCCTCACTAGTCCCTTCCTCCTCAGAGGAGAGGAACCCGCCCAGCGAAGGGTTTACGTTTGGGTTACTCAGGGGGCTGCAATATGGGGTGATGGGTGGCTGCATCAAGGCAGGGTGGCAGCAAGGGGCATAGAAAGGCCTGAAGGAGAGGCCGGCCCAGAACTGGGGAGAGCAAAAAAAAAAATATTAAACTTCCACTAAAAGAGGGGGTCCTGCAAGGGTCGATACTTGACCCCCTCCTCTTCTCCCTGTTCTCTAACTAACTAATTGATCACTGTGGAAGGAGCTCTGTCATCCAGTACGTGGACGATGTCGTCATCTATTGACTACTGCCAATCTGGGAGGCTTCAGTCTCTTACTCCAAGATGACCTGTGGTCCCTTGAGAACTGACTCATTGAGAACAGAATGGTCCTTAACATGGACAAAACCAAGGCCATGTTGTTTAGTCCAAGATCCCTTAGTCAAGATAGAAAACAACACCTACATCTTACCTCCGCATCAGGCCACTGCTTAGAAGTGATGCCCTCCCTAAAATACCTTGGCCTCATGCTGGACCAGGATTTCAACCTTAAGAACCATGTGGACCAAGTCTCCAAATCCTTACATGGGAAACTAGGCACCCTCTACTGACTGAAAGACTAGCTGGTACCTGAAGCCAGGATCTCTATCACCACCAGCGTCCTCCTCCCAACACTCACCTATGCCACCCCAGTCGTTCATGGATCCACGAAGCTTGAAAGGAATAGACTCCAGGTATTGTACAATAAGGTGGCTGGTTTCACATCCCAGGCAAACCCCAGGAGTCACCACTGTGACACCCTATCCCTACTAAACTGGTCCTCCCTGGACACTCGCCTCCAGTACCTTCTGCCATGCCTAGCTTACAAGTTAATCAGCCCGACTCCCCCTCCTAGTCTCTCTGGACTCATTGCTCTAAAAACAATCCCCGACTCTTCCGCACAACAGACTGAACTCTCCTAGATGTCCCCAGTGTAAGAACCATGGTGGGTGGCAAGTCATTTGCCCACACTGCCCCCACCCTGTGGAACATACTCCCTCCCAGGGTGTAGGCAGCACCTTCTATCAAAAGCTTCCACACTATGCTTAAGGCCCATATGGTGGTAGCCAGTTCTTGCCACTGCATCGGCTCCTGAGATCACCCTACAGCTAAATGATCTGCCAGGTTCTTATCCTACCTCTAGTGTGTATCCACTAAGATAAGTACTACTTACCAACATCGTGTCTCACCCTATTTACTCTCAATGTACTGTTACATTCCTGAATGCTACTATGTCTGTATGATGCTTGTATTACCTATAATTTGTGTTGATTGGGTCACACTGTTTATCCACTAATGCTATTTAATTCAGGGTCACCCCTGAAAAAGGGACCTCCGGGGCTCAGTGGGTTCACCCGGTCACCAAAATTTAATAAATAAATAAAGTAAATTCCAAAGTCACTGAAGTAAAGATGTAGTGGGGGAGTTCACATATAGAGCAAATGAGATGGACGTCAGAATTGCAGGTGTAACGCACCCCCCCCCAATGTGGCTTACCTTAGTGCTCCCATTTCCTCCCATTTTGCCTCTGGCATCCCCTTTATTCCCCCCGTTTTTTGGCACCTCAGCCCGAGTCCATATTGGTGCCCCAGGTCTCCAGAATAACCCCATTAATTTTGTTTTAGCCCATTTTGGGCTTTAAAATCCAAACCACGATCCATCACTGCTTTCTGCTGCACTTTTGGGCAGCCGACAATCGTGCATGCGCCAAAGAGTGCTTTGATTTCCCAATCGCCGGTTTTGCAGTAAGTTAAAAGGTATTTCGGTGGTCCCGGTACACCTCCTCACCTAACTAGGGCCTGGTGACCTGAGTGAGATGGTTAAGAAGCCTCTGTGCAGCTGACAAATGTAGTTTAAAATGGGGCCTATTATCATGGCTTATGAATAGTAATAAAGCCTCATGAATATTAATGAGGAGCTGACTGCTGCCTAGGGGGTCTGCATTTCAGTGGCAGTGCCAGAAGAAATAAATGTTGAAGAGTGGCATTGATTAAAAGAGAACTGTTGGGGCTATCAATCTTTGGGGTTGGTGTAATTTAAAACTTAATCTGCTGGCTGCACCAGAACTCTAAATATGGGACTAGTGTGAACTGCTATAAAAAAAACTGTGTATACAGCAGTCATTTTGGCAGCCTTTCAACCAATCGGGATTCAGGATTTAATGCAGAGACTCTAGGGACAATGTCAGAGATTTTTTGGGGAAAAGGGAGGTACAAATCTAGGCACCCAAATTTCAACCAGTAGAAAGACTGGAACTGTTTATTTTATTTATTTATTTATATTCACATCAGAATTACAACCCTTTGAGTCATGGACATTTCCAAAAGCTCCACGCCAGTTAACAGAGTATACAGAGGATAGAAAATTTAATAACACAATACATGAAACAGAGACTTGGTTACAGACTTGAGCGGCCAATCAGATTACAGGAGCTTTGCTTTTCAGTTTAAGAGGGACTGTTTGAACAAGTCAGTCTGGCTGGAGTATCTAGAGTGTAAGGAGGCTCAAAGTGGCAGATGCCTTGCTAGGGATTTTCTCCCATCTCGGGTTTCTGCAGGAGGTTATCACTGATCAAGGGGGTACCTTCACGTCAGACCTGATGAAGGTTTGTGGGAGAAGTATGGGATGGTGCAAAGATGCACAACACCTTATCATTCGCAAGCCAATGGGCTTGTGGAAAGGTTTAATGGTACTCTAAAATCAATGTTCCAAGCATTTTTCTGAACAGCATGGGAGGGAATGAGAGAAATACCTTCCTCACCTGTTGTTTGCATACAGGGAGGTGCCCCAAGAGTCGACAAGGTTTCCCCCCTTTGAACTCTTGTATGGATGTAGGGTGCATGGGACCCTAGACCTGATCCAGGAAGGCTGGGAAGGCAAGCATGCCACCCAGGGAACTCCCATAGGGGTTTAAAATTTATGGCACTGGAATGTGTTCCTGCATCCGTTCGTGGAGGAGACAGACTCACGACTCTACGGCAAAAGGAAACTAGATGAATTTTCAATTTGCAAGCTCTCACTCCACATGGTCTTAATGAGGAATTTGATTTGACTTCATATCTAAAGAAGTAACATTTCCCTTTATATCTCTGAGGCTTATGATGAGTTTAGGATACTATTGGACTTTCTGTGTAAATTACTTTGTGCCTCGAATATATGACAAAAAATAGATCTTAGCAATTCCTGTTCTGAATGAAGTAATAACTTTCTCATAACTTTTTCAATGTTTTCCTTTAGGTTATAGAATGCTTATTCTGCAGTATTATGAAAGGCTCACCATGTTCAATCACCACCAGCATGTCTTGTGGAAATCTCGAAACAAGAATAGGGAACATTTCTAGGGATTTAGGTGTGTGAGTTGACTATGGTTTGCAATGACTGATACTGTCAGACTTTGGTTTTGTTTTATTTAAATATATCAGACTATGATTGAGAATTAACTTTTGAACCATTGATACTTAAAATGGATAGAAATGGCTAATTGACCTTTTGCACCTCATTGTGACCTCCTGTGTTCAGGTAGGGTACAAATTGAATTTGAGTGAAAATACATTTTTTAAATGTATAACATAGGATTTTGATTTATAATTACATAGTCCTGTGATCTGTCGGAGCTGCCCTAGTCACCCACACGTCTGTAAATATATCCATATCATGGAAACAAAATATGTGGACCTGAAAATAATGCAATGAATGAACTAAAGATTATGCTCCTTTATTTACAAATTGTTTAAGAGGTATTTTGGCCAATTCCTTCTGTAAGTTTTATTTTATTTTAGTTTATTTAAGCACATTAATGAAGTAATATTGCTCTAAAAAGAAATATAATGAGGTGGTGATTAATGTAGCTTTGTATTTAAACTTACAGATCTGTACTACTTTTCTCCTATAATTTACTATTTTTTAATTTTTTCCTTTCAGTCAGCACTGATTTGATTGATTTGAATTTTATATTAAGTGCTGAATGTATTTTAGCTTTGTATAAATAGGAGCAATATTATAATTAATGAATTAATTGTTTAACTGAATGCAATTATTTGTGTATAAGGATAAACAAGTTAGTACTGAATCATACCCCCTGGAAGATCTAACGGTTGTGGTGCTAGGGGTTGTTTTTCTTCTGTATAACTCTTGACAGTGGGATTGTACTTTGAAATAAATCCTCAACTTTCAGTGGATTAAGTGACTTCTGGAGTACTGGTGTTTTTTATTTGTGAAAGATTTTGGACTGGCTATCCTTCTTGGCACCCGCAGTCCTCAAACCTGAGCGCAACAATAAGCTGTTAACTCCCATAGTGGAGTATGTCCTAAAGTTTAGGGAAAAGCTGAAGGAGCTTATGGGAGTGGCCCAAAGCAACCTGTCAGCTGCCCAGCAGAAGCAAAAGGTGTGGTACGACCACAGAGCCAGAGCTCGCTCGTACAGTGTAGGCCAGGAAGTCATGGTCCTAATCCCAGTCCAGAAGGATACGTTGCAGGCTGAGTGGGTGTGACCCTACAAAGTAGTCAGACAAGTGAATGACGTAAACTATATTGTAGAACTGCCCGTCAGGAGACATACCGATAGAATGTACTATGTCATCATGATGAAGCCATATGCAAATAGGGCTGACATAGTATTTGCCGTGTGTAGTCCCGGAGAGGGGACGGATGATGAAGACCCCCTACTGGACTTGCTGGATGAAGCAAGTGGGAGTCCTCTGTGGAAGCAATCAAACTGTTGCCCCAGTTGACCCCGGAACACACCTAGGAAGTGAGGGAGGTTTTAGCGGACTTTGCCCCTTTGTTTACGGCCAAGCTGAGATACACCCCCTTAGCAACACACAGCGTAGATACAGGAAATCAAGCACCCATCTAACAGACAGCCTACTGAGTGTCTGAGGCCATCCTAAAGGACATTAGGAGGGAGGTACAAGAAATGCTGGATTTAGGGGTAATCCAGAAATCCCACAGTCCCTGGGCCTCACCCGTAGTCCTTGTTCCTAAGCTGGATGGCTCTACTCGCTTCTGTGTAGACTGTTGAGGACTCAGTGTAGTCACAAAGTCTGATGCCCACCCAATGTCATGGATGGACGAACTACTGAGCAAGTTGGGAGGGGCAACATACCTCTCCACCATTGACTTGACAAAAGGGTATTGGCAGGTGGCGTTAACTGCCAGAGCTAGGGAGAGGTCAGCCCTCATATGAACATACGAACATACAAAATTGCCAGCAGATACAGGCCATTCAATCTAGCTAGTTTGCTCGAGTGTGCAGCACTTCAGTCCATTAGACTGCAGCTGCCCCCCCCATATGCCCTCCCCCCATCTTGCGCCCCCTCCCAGTTTGTACCCTCCCCTTGAATCTGTCTCACCCCCTCTTGAAGCCCCCAACACTCTGCAGTGATATCACTTCCTCTGGCACAGCATTCCACCCTGCCACCACCCTTTCTGTGAAATAGTGCCTCCTCCTCCATTCCCTCTTGAACCTGCTCCCTTCCAACTTCATAGAGTGTCCCCTGGTTTCCCTTCCACCCTTCAGACTGAACATACACCTGGTGTCTACTCCGTTCAAGACCTTCAGGTCATTGAAGGTCTCAATCATATCCCCTCTCTCCCTTCTTTTCTCCATGGTGTGTATATTCAGCTCTCTCAGTCTCTCTTCATATGATCTGTCCCCCAATCCCAGGATCATTTTTGTTGCCCTGCACTGTACTCCCTCCAGCAGTTTGATGTCCCTTCTCAAGTAGAGGCACCAGAACTGCTTGCAGTACTCTAGGTGTGGTCTCACCAGGGACCTGTACAGGGGCAAGATGACCTCCCCAATCCTGGAAATAATCCCCCTTGCTATGCAACCTGGCATCCTGTTTGCCTTCACTGCTGCCTTCTTGCACTGAGCAGAGTGGTTCATCTACCCGATTACCAGCACTCCCAGATCCTTCTCCTCCTTGGATTTTGTTAACGGAACACCCGTCAGCCAGTAATTGTGTCCTGGGTTCTTGCCTCCTAAATGCATCACTTTGCAGTTCTTGGCATTGAAACAAAGCTCCCAAGTGTAAGATCATTCCTCCAGTTTTGCCAAATCTTCCTGAAGTACTCTTGCTCCCTCCCCCCATTTACCTCGGCACAGAGCTTTGTGTCATCTGCCAAGAGACTGGTCTTGCTCTAAATGTCTACTGCAATGCCGGCTATGAAAATGTTAAACAGAACCAGTCCCAGCACTGAGCCCTGTGGTACAGCACTTGTTACTGCCCTGGGTTCAGATGCCTCCCCCCTCACTACTACCTTCTGCTGTCGACCCTGAAGTCAGTTCTCGACCCATCTGACCAGTTTCTTCCCTGCTCCAAGACTCTTCAACTTGCAAGTCAGCCTACCGTGTGGCACTGAGTCAAAAGCCTTGCTGAAATCCAGGTAGAGGACATCCACCGCATGTCCCCTGTCCAGTGCCCTCGTAACCCATTTCTAAACATCAACCAAGTTTGTCTGGCAGGATCTGCCTGAGACAACCCCATGCTGCCTGCTGTACTGGAGGTTGTTATCCTCAAGTAATTGCACCAGCCTTTCCTTGAGGATTGTCTCCATCAGTTTTCCCACAATTGTAGTAAGGCTCACCTGCCTATAGTTCCCCGGTTCGTCCTTGGACCCACTCTTATGGAGAGGTAACACATGTGCTTCCCTCCAGTCCCTGGGCATGCACCCCAAGTCAGAAGAGGTATTGAACAGGTCCGCCAGTGCCCCTGCCAGTACCTCTGCCAACTCTCTCAGCACCCTGGGGTGGACTCTGTCTGGGCCAGGTGCCTTGTCCACCTTCAGGGATTTAAAGCCCTCCCTCATCCTTTCCACCATGATTTCTCCATCCATAGTTGCTTCTCCCCACCCTTTCCCACCTTGCCCTTCCTCTAAGGTATGGGCCTATCCCTCTCCTTGGTGAAGACTGAACAGAAGTATTCATTAAGTACTTCTGCCTGCTCAGACCCTTTTTCTACCCACCATTTCCCCTCTTGATCCTAACAATTTGATTCCTGCTGTTCCTCTTCTTTCTGAAATATTTAAAGAAATCCTTTTCCAATCCTTTGTTCCCCTGTGCTAACCTCCATTCCCTAGCCACCTTTGCTGCCCTTACCACTCTGCTCACTTCTCTGGATTTCTTCACATATTCCTCTTTGTTTTCTGCCCTGTTGGATCGCTTGTAGGTCCAAAATGCATTCCTCTTTTCCCTCACCTTCTCCACTACCTCTCTGCTCATCCAGCTGGGTTTCTTGGTCCTGTCTTTCTTGCTCTGGCTCTTGACACAAGTTTTAGTGGCTTCAGCCAGTCCTGTCTTGATGACTGCCCATTTTTGTTCCATGTCCATTTCTGGGCAGCTGCTTTCCATAAGACTTTCCAGTATGTTTCCCATCCTGCCAAAGTCCACCCTTTTGAAGTCCAGGACCCTAGTTTTTGTAGTGGCTACTTCCCTACCCAGGCTGATTGAAAACCACACTGTGCAGTGGTCACTGCTTGGCAGAGGTTCCTCCACCCTTACATCCCTGACCTGTTCCCCATCTTCCAGTACCAGGTCTAGTATATTCCCCTCCCTCCCTCACTGGCTCCATTACCCTCTGGATAAGGAAACCATCCTGGAATGCTTCCAGGAGGATCTGCTCCCTGGCACAATTGGTTGCTGGGATGCTCCAATCCACCCCGGTAGATTAAAGTCCCCCCATCACCACTGTGCTCCCTTTGCCACTATGCCTCCGTATCTGCTCCCCCAGTGTCCCTGTCAATGTCCTCCTTCTGGTCCAGAGGTCTATAAACAACCCCCAGACAGATCTTGGTCCCTTTCTGGCTGTGTAGTTGCAGCCAGATTACTTCCGACCTGCCCTCCTCCCCTTCCTTCCTATTACATCTGATCCCTTCCCTTACGTAAATGGCAACCCCCCCCCAGCCTTCCCTTTATCTCTGTCCCTCTAGAAAAGTTTGTACCCTCAGATGGTTAGGGCCCAATTATGGTGCTTGGCTGCCCACGTCTCATTAATGGCAGCTATGTCCACCTCCCCCTCTGCCATCAGTGTCTGCAACTCTGCCAACTTGTTCCCCAGGCTCCTAGCATTTAGTAAAACCATTCTCCACACTGCACCTATCCTTTCTTTTTTACCCTTCACTCCAACCCCTATTTCACCTAAATTCATATCTATCTATCTTTGTGGGGGGGAGGTCCACGGACCCCCCCTCCTGGTGATTTGCAGCTCCAATGCCTCCCCCCACCTAGTTTAAATGATACCTCTCATTGATGAAATCCCCTAGCTTCTGCTTCAACACCTGTGAACCTGCCCTGCTGAGGTGTAACCTATCCCCTGCATAAAGATCTTTGTTATCCCATGTGCTACCCCAGTCCCCCACCACTCCATACCCTTTGGTCCCACACTATTCCATCAGCCACTTGTTGAAGTCACTGATTCTTCTCTTCCTGTCTGTAACAGCCCTTGGCACTTGCAGAACTTCTGAGAAGGCTACCATTTTCCCCTCTTTGCTGCATAGTTTTCTCACTTCCCTGAAGCTGTCTTGTACCTCCTCTATCCTTCTCCCTTCCAGATCATTCGTTCCCGGGTGCACCACAATGTGCGGCTCCCCCCCACCCACCTTGCCCACTGTCATGCACTCGACCTAGGTGTTACTTTTTCTGGCACCCCTCCCCCTCCACCTTATACAGTGCAATCCGCCTATAACGGGCATGTTTGTGTGATCAGATTTTGCCCGTTATAGGAAGTGGGCGCTGTAACCAAAAACAAATTTTTTTTGTATTAAGACGTGCTAGTACATAGGCATTACAGTACTGTACTAGCTTGCCAGTTCTCTCCCGATTCATGCAATCACAGCATGATTTATTTTGTACTTGTCCCAAGCGCAGGCTAAATTAACTTAAACCTCCCCCGATTCCCTCCATCCTTACGCAACTGCACCAGCAAGGTGGTACAGTACTGTACTGTACTGTAGATTGTAGAGTGGCTGCTGTGAGGATGACGAGCCAAAGCATCTTTGATAATGTGGTAATTTTTTTTTTTGTGCTAAACCTCCCAGATTCCCTTCCTCCTTACCTGATTGCCCCCAATTACACAAATAAAGTGCTTCCTTACCCGATTGTGCGAGCTGTGAGGATGACAGGCCAGAGGATCGAACGAAGTGCAGGCAACTTTTTTTTTTTGCAGTTTACTTTCGCTACGTGTTTCCATCCATTCAAACCACTGAGCACCAACCTCAATCTCCACGACATGAAAATTGCACTTTGAAGCAGGCTATAGCATTCTGTGCCCTTTCTATTTGGGCAGATTAGCTGCTAACTAATGCAGTTCACACTTTGGCAAGCTCACATGAAACTGCATGCTGAAGTGTGAACAGACACTAATTAGCATTCAATCTGCCCGAAATAGAAGGCGGACATGGAACGCTATAACCAGCATTTTTAACATTAGCACCTATGCAGTTGTCAATTTGGCAAATGAAATTCGCCCGGTAAAACCGATTGCCCGTTTTAAGCGTAGGCGCTATAAGTGGGGTCGACTGTACTCTTAAGTATAGAATCCCCTAGAATTATGACACTCTCTGATGCTTTTCCTTCTCACCCTCTTGTTGATCTCCACTCCCCAACTTGCAAGGCCCTCTTATCCCCCATTTCACAGCCTCCCTTTGCCTCCCCTAACCTTTGCCGTGACCTCTCCCCCTCACTACTATGACCGGGCTACTGACCTCCTCCTCTGAACTATTTTCCATCTGTGGAAGCTCCCCTTTGTACTGACTTGTTGCTCTGTCCATCATGCTACCACCTCCTCTACTATTATGTCCCCATGTCTTCCCTATAATGTTGCCCTCCCCCACTTAGTCTCCCCTCCTTTCAATATCCTTAGCCTTCCCAAGACTGCCTGCCACTTCCCCCTTCCTCCTTTCTCCTTGCTCCTTCTTTCCCTTTGGAAAGACTGCATCACCATCACCTCTCTGCTCCCCCTTGCCAATATGTCTTTTGGTGTCTTCTTACTGCCTCCCCGCTGTATACCTTTTCCCCTGTAGTGTCCTATTCTTGCTCCTTCACTGTAGCTCCCTTCCTTCTTGCAGTGGCGTATCTGGATGATATTGATATCTTCAGTGACAGTTGGAAGGAACACCTGCCCCACCTGAGGGAAGTGTTGGGCAGGATACAGAGGGCAGGGCTCACTGTCAAGGCTGAAAAGTGCCAGGTGGCCATGGTGGAGGTGGCATACCTAGGCCATGTAGTAGGGCGAGGGCAGCTCCATCCCAATCAAGCCAAGACTGAGGTGATAGAGGCATGGTCCAGGCCTGAAACCCAGAAGCAGGTTCAGAGTTTCCTAGGGACTGCCGGGTACTATCAAAAGTTTGTACCCAATTACAGTACCCTAGCAGCTTCCCTCTCTGGCCTGCTAAAGAAAAAAAAAGCCCAAAAAGGTAAAGTGGGAGCCAGCCTGTGAACAAGCATTTGCACGGCTAAAGGAGGCACTGTGCAGAGCCACTGTGTTGGCCAGTCCAGATTATAGACAGTAAACCATTTATAGTCCAGACAGATGCCTTAGATGTGGGGATTGGAGCAGTCCTCAGTCAGACTTCTAACCAAGAGAAAGATCACCCAATAGTGTAACTTAGTAAAAAGGTGCTTCCCCAGGAACAGGCCTATTCCACAATTAAAAAGGAATGCCTTGCATTGGTATTGGCCCTGAAGAAATTGGAGCCGTACCTCTATGGGAGGCACTTTGAGGTACAGACCAATCATAACCCCCTGGTGTGGCTGACACAGATGGGGAAACAAATGGTCATCTCTTAAGATGGAGTATTGCCTTACAGGGCTACAATATGACTATTACTTACAGGGCCAGATTGGCCAATGCCAATGCAGATGGGCTATCTTGCCAGTTAAAGCAGTGAACAGAATTTGTGAAAATCATACCCTGCCTAGGGTTGGATTCCCACAGATTCAGTATAGGAGTGAGGAGTGTTGCAAGCTACCCCTCTGCTAGCCCTTATTTGTAGATATCATTCTGTTGTATTTATGTTTTTTTAATTGTAATTCTATATACGTGCCAGTGTCAGCAAAGGGGACATAGAGAAAAGACTAGGGCCTAGATATTCAAAAGTCCACTGCAAACTTATGCAAGTGTCTGCGCCACACATCTGAGATGCGCTGTCCCAAAACAATGAGATATTCAGATGATACATAGTGAGATGCACTCACGCATGTCCAGCTGAATATCCTAAAATGCGCGATTGCACAGTGAGAGATGTGCGGCGTGCCGTGCTGGGAATGCTGAGAGGAAGCTTCTAAGCTATATTTATTTGTATTCGTCTGTTTGTTTTATTCCCTGTGTTTTCTTTTATATTTTTAAAGCTCTTGATCTATTGTTAAGACAGAACTAGTGTTCAGTAAAGTTGAGCTTTTTTTAGCGTTATTGGGAGACGCTTGGTCGTCTTTGTAGTGTGTATTGAAGCCATGTGATTGCACCCATTATCGCTCTGACCAAAGGAAGAACTTTTCCTTGTGTAGAATTTGCTGTTGCCCCTCTGCTAATTTTGTGACTGCCAATTCATCGAAAATTATATGAGCTGAAAAATGAAAGAGAAGAGACTGTGATAAAGAAAGAGAGTTTTGGATAAGAGAGACTTGAGTGTGAATTCTGAGAGGATTACATTGGGGAGATTTTGTCTGAGTTTTTGAGAGAGATCTGCTTGGAGAGGATTGTAACAGCCCTTCTGGGAGTAAGGACTTTTTGTTTATTTTGGAAGTGGTGTTGCGACCCTGATGTATTACTGAACAACCTGGACGTTGACTTAGATTTAGACCATCATTTGGTGGTCGAATTTTGAGCTGAGCTTCTGCCGGAACAGTGGAGGACCCTATGCTGTGGTTTAGCCACTCGAATCTGCCCCTACATGGGACAGCTGGGTTTGGACTGACCAGGGAGCTGGCCGGGAGATCTGTGGTCTCCTAGGCTCCACACGGGTATCGGCTATTGGGCTGGTGCCAGTGGGGAGTCATAACCGTGGGGCGCAGATATTTTAGGCACTGACCCACATAAGAAGGGCCTCCAGGATGTTGTTATCACCTGGAAAATTGCATTATCATCAGGAGGACTTGTTAACCAGGACGTTTACAGGAAAAACGATCAGGTCTCTTAAATTTCTTTTCCATTCAAACAAGTACTGTGTTGGGCAGTGAGAGTGCCCGTGTTTTTATCTTGCTTACGTTAGATCCCCCAGGTAGTGAGAGTGCCTGAGGGTCCAAACCTTTTTAAATTCAGTTCATTTGTTTTATTTAATTTAAGTTTTGGCTCAGGAATCGAAATTTGGATTTTGACTGCTTGCTGAGTAGACGGAGCTGATAAAATAGACAGTCTCAGAGGGCTTACCTGGTAAACAAAATCTAAACAAATAAATAAAGGCCTCTGATAAGCTGATTATAGTGTTTCAAAGACTTCTAGTGACTTTAAAGGTTGGCCACGTGGGAAGAGGCTGGGGGGGGGTTGAAGTTTATTCCACAGTGGTGAGAGCACTGTGAGGCTAGAAAGTGACTGAAACAAGGGTTTATTTTTTATTTAAATTAGGGGTGTATTTATTTGTAAGAGTTTTTAGATAATTAGATTAGGTGGGAGGGGGTGAGTGAGTAGGAGTGTGACTAAGTCAATACTGGTGTGTATGAAAATATTTGTGTTATGTGCTGCAGAGCTAGGAATATGATCAGGCAGTACTCCCCCTCGAGATTAAGGGACCTCTGCCCATTTATTCATCCACCACTCCCATTTGAAGTTTACTCCAGATGTCGTGCCTTCGGCATCTTGAGAAGACGTGGGAGAGGAAGGAGTGAGTGTCCTGGAAGTCTCAAGGGGCATGGGAAAGGAGTGGACGGATTGGCACAGTGTGGACTAGGAGGTGCCCTGGGGTGAAATGGACACAGGAACGAGGTTATCCTTGACTTGTGCCCATACCCAAGGGTTCTGACTTCATCAGGGAGGAAGTGGGGCCACCCCTGGACCCCAGTCCCTTTCGGGCAGTGTTAAGCAATTCCAGGTCAATAAAAAATAAGACTGCAGTAGTAGCAGATCTCGTGGCATCTGCTGACCTAGCTTGTATCACTGAGACTTGGCTAGATGATAATGCTGGCCCCATTTGGAGGCTGCCATTCTGGCTGGTTTCTTGGTGATTCACTGCCGAGAGAGGACCATCGGGGCGGGGGGGTTTCAGGGAGGTGCCAGTGGAAGCAACCAACTCCTTTGAGTGTATAGTGGGTGCAGGTGTAGGCTACAGGACCCTTCTCATCTACCATCCACCAGGTGATGGGAGGGAGTTCCTGAAGGAGGTTGCGGACTTCATCACTGAGATGGTATTGGAATCCCCCAGATGGTTGGTTCTGGGGAATTTCAATGCCTGGGTTGACGATGAACTCTGACCGCTTGGACAAAACCTCTTCCAGTTGATGGATTCATTGGGTCTAACATGGGTTATTACCACTGCTACCCATGAGGACTTCTGGTGACTTCAGGAACAGCTATGGCAGCTTGATTGCCCTGCTCTGCACCCCACTTATTAAAATCCAGATAAATCGCCCTTGGAAAAATGGCATCCCCAGCCAAAACTAAAAGAAACAGAACTGGAAAGCTTTATCTAACACCCTCCCAAAAGCTGAAGGCATTACTACAAGAGGAAGAAGGAGAAAGTTCATCTTTGCCGGAGATTGCGGGGGAGGCGAGTCAATCAGAAAACAATGGCGGCCTTGTGGGAGACGACCTCGCTGAAACAATTAAGCAAACAGCACGCACGGTGTCCAAAATTGATCGCACCCTCTCTGATTTGAGGACCAATTTGAACAGAATGGAGCATAAAACTGAACAAATGGAGCTCTGCCTCATGGAGGTCTCGGAACAGACCGATAGGCAAAATCGTCTTCTCCTGTATCTACTTGCAAGGGATCGCAAGTTAACACATAAATTAAGCGATCTCGATGGCAGGAGTCGGAGACAGAACTTGAGAATTCATGGGGTGCCCGAGGGGATGGAAGCCGAAGCTGATAATAATATAAAATTTATTCAAGAACTGCTCAGAAGTGTTTTGGACCTCCCCGAAGACCTCAACATCAGCCTGGATCGAGCACATAGATCGCTAGTTTCAAAATCGAGCAACCCAGAAGCTAAACCCCGGTCCTTTGTAATTCGCTTCACTAAATACAACAGCAAAGAAGAGGTCCTCCAAAATGCCTGGTCTCAAAGCCCTCTGGAGTATAAGAGCTATAAGATTTACCTGGATAACGACTACTCAACGGAGGTTCAGGAGGCCCGGAGAGCGATGTGGCCCATCGTGTGGCAGCTGAGAGCTAAAAATGTTAAATCCAAAATCCTGTTCCCTGCGAGGCTGAAAATCATAACAGATTGGGGGACAAAGATCTTCAAGGACTTACTCTCCGCTTCTTCTTACTTAGAAGATCTTGGAATCTCGACTCCATCCCTGGTAAAGAAAGGTTAGAAAGAGACTTGCTGGCCTCCGTGTGGTCTGTTGCAGGAAAGGAGCTGCTGTCTGGGGCTCCTCAACAAGACAGGCTCAGACCACTCTAAAAGCTGACATCGGAGCAATCTTAAGGAAGATGTGACCCCACACTAATGAATAAAAATGCTTCACATCTGAAACTGATGCCCTCGTCAGCCGATTTAGGAACCCCCGATTCCCAGATCTCCCCGGACACCTGAAGAAGATGATGGGAGGAAAGCCGGATGATCAGCCGTAGTTTCCCCCTTCCCCTTATAGGAGAATTGGACTCCCGTTCCCAAAGCTGCAGACTTAAAGAGCCCCAGTAGCAGCTCGATGACTGTCTGTTCCCCTCCCCGCAGGACCTTCCTTCCATAGGCCCTAGGCTTTCCTTGTACAGACATCGGGCCCGCAGTGAGTAGTTTTCTCTTTCTGGTGATCTGGACCAGCTGCCCGCATCTTTTGAAACAGTTTCGCCTAATGAATGAGCGTGGAGCCTAGGTGGCACGGGACTTTAGAGACGCAAACTACCTGAGTCAAGACTGTTGGTCCTCGTGGGAGTGGGGGCATATGCATATTCTTTTGGTACATAAATCTCTAAGGATCCAGTGCTTCTGGATTAAGGCCCCACTGGGATCTGTACCATCTATAAATAAGCTCATGTTCTGTACCGCTAATGATGGGAATGGGGGGCTCATGGTCTGAGAAGGGAAGGGAGGGAGAGAAAGTAAAATAGCGGATCCGATAAATAAAAGGCTTAGAATGGGAACAGGTGTGCCATGCTGTTCTAGGTGCCCTCAGGATCCGGCAGGGCCTAGTCCCCCATCGGAGAACAATATACTGGGGGCGGAGACCTCTAGGACTACCAACATAGATTCCTGTTGTTTAAAGGGTACCAAGGCCGAGACCATGTTGTCTCTTCATTGTCAGGTAAGTCAGATCTACAGAGCTCTTCATGAACAGCTGATTGGAGGGTGAGGGATTTCCGTTAGGCGGGAGCTTTTCCTGTACCGGTTGCCTCGCCCTGCCCTCCTCGGGCCACCTTAGTTCAACCCAGGGGACTGACTTGGGGTATTGCTCCCGAGCGAGCGGGGAGCCACTCCCCCACTGTTCAGAATCCCACCAGGTCGGTCTGTTTTATTTTTATCTGGGTTATGGCAAGTGGAGGCCTGGCGGATTCCCCATCAAAACTGAGGGAACAGGGGCCTTTAGCAGAACTGGACCAGTCCATTAAGAGCTCTACAGAGGAGGTTTGTGTTACTAGGGGTAGGGCGGAGGTGGGACTATCAAGTTACAACGGCTGGGGACATTATTATTAATTTTTAAGCAGCATTCCGATCAGGGCAAGGTATAAATTATATCAGAGGGAATTTCTTAGCAACCCCCTCTTGGTATTTAGCAGTGCAAATGGGGACAGCAGGCGCATATAGAACTCAAAGCGCCTTAGAGGGTTGCATCGACTACCTTTGACAGAAGGGAAAGGTTCATATTCCCGGTCTCCGGGCAACCTAGAAGTACACTCATTGCACTTAGGAGTGCTCCATCTGGGTCCGACAATCTTGGACACCCTTCCCTGGCAACATAGGCCAGCATCTCCTTGAAGTCACACATCAAAATGCGGGTCACCCTGATGAAAGGAGTTTCGTCAGAGGAGGCCCACCAGGTAATTCAGCTCAAGGTCATCAAACAACTGAAGCTGGAGCAATCTGTAAATTGGTTTCAAATAGTTATATGTTTAATCTGTTGTGTTAGAAGTTACTACTTTATAAAAAAATATCTGCAGTTTTGTTATGTCAGCAAAAGGTTACTGCAAACAGAATCTGAGTCACAGGGAAAAATTGTTTTATTTATGCGGTTAGACCATGGCTAGTCACTCATTGAAATGTATGACTTTGAATGTAAATGGGGTGTCAAGTCCAGTGAAAAAGAAGAGGATTCAAAACTTTTTGGCATCTCAGGCCTGTGAAGGTGTTTTCTTACAAGAGACTCGCCTCTCCCCTCAAAAAGCCCAGAAACTTAAGTCTAAACAATTCCCGGTGTTATTTGCCTCCTCCTTGCGGGAGGGTAGAAAAAGGGGAGTGGCGATCTTATTGTCAACCAAATTACAATTCCAACAACAAGAAGTGATCGAGGACCCAGAGGCTAGGTATATTATTGTGGTAGGGCACATCCAAGATACACCTATAACTTTAGTTAACCTATATATTCCCCCGGTTCCTCACTCAAGGTATATTCAAATATCATAAAGCTGGTCGTGGAAAAAGCAAGAGGAGTATTAATAATGGGAGGAGACTGGAACATAACCTTTAACAGGTCTCTAGACTCAACGTCCCAGATACCAAAACTAGATGCCACTAAGGCCCGCTCTCTTAAAACCCAACTGCAGCAGATGGGACTATGTGATATTTGGAGGGAGAAGTACCCTAAAGCGTGGGATTACACATATTTCTCCCCCAGGTTCAAGACCTTTTCCTGGCTGGATATGTTTTTTACTTTCAGGGGAGACCTGAGTAGATTCCCATCCGTTTGGGTAGGTGCCTCTGTTCTCTCGGACTACAGTCCCGTCTTTTTGGAGATAGAGCTGGGGCTACCTAAACGAAATACCCACTGGAGACTAAATGGTTCCATACTGCAGGACAAAACTGTCCTGAAGGAGTTGAGGGACTTCTTAAAAATAACCCTGGATGAAAATATGGGACAAGAGGTCTCACCTCAGATCCTTTGGGACACCATCAAAGCGTCCCTCAGTGGTAAAATAATATCAATAACATCTAGGAAAAAGCGGGAATGTAGACAAAATCAGCAGAGATTAATGCTCGATCAAGGAACTAGAGGGCAGCCCAAAAGAATAAGTGGGAGGAATTCAGGGGAGGGGAGCTACAGAAGTAAAGATTCTTTACAGAAACTCCAAAAGGTAGAGGTAGAAAAAGCTTCGTTTTTCTTAAAACAAAGGTTTTTCGAGGGTGGAACCCGTGGTACCAAGTTACTAGCCCACAGGCTGAGGCAGTCTGCAGCCAAAGCAACAGTGACTAAAATAGTTTCACCCCATTCAGGCAAACTAGTCAGACAGGCCACTCAAATAGCCAATTCCTTCGTGGAGTTTTATTCAGATTTCTACAGGTGGTCGGAGACTACCTCCAAACAAGATAAATGGGATTACTTAAACTCTATCCACCTGCTCTCCCTCCCACAGAACCTAGCCCAATCCTTGATCAGACCCATCACCCAAGAGGAGATTATATCCGCAGTCAAAAAACTAAAATTAGCCAAATGCCCGGGCCCTGAAGGGTTTGGTCCTGAATTTTACAAGTCTCTGATGACAGATCTGGTGCCCCTCCTACATAAGGCCTTTTCGGCTATTTGGTCCGGGGGTGGTCCCCCGTGGCAGTACGTAACCATCACGATCCTGCATAAAGAAGGAAAGGACCCCTCGAAGTGTGAGTCCTACCGCCCTATATCTCTTTTGAACCAGGACTATAAGATTTTCACTTCAATAATAGCTGCAAAACTTAATCCCATACTTCCAGAATTGATACACCCAGACCAATCAGGCTTTGTGATGGGCCGGCAGGCATCTGATGGTGTGCGTTCGGCCCTTGACTTAATAGACAAGATCCAACTATCCTGGACCCCCGCTTGCTTACTGAGCCTAGATGCTGAAAAGGCCTTTGATAAGGTCTCCTGGGAATTTTTATTCCTAGTGTTGGAACATAGGGGGTTTCCCCTACCCTTTATTGATACTATAAGATCCCTTTATACAAGGCCCCAGGCATATGTCAGGGTCAACGGGGGACTATCCGAGAGGTTTCAGTTGGGCAGGGGCACCAGACAGGGCTGTCCCCTCTCAACCCTACTCTTCGCCCTATACATTGAGCCCCTGGCCGAGGCTATTAGGAGATCAGAAGAGGTAACAGGAGTGGAGGCGGGAGGAACCCAGAGGAAAATACAGCTGTATGCAGATGACGTCTTGTTGTCTCTAACACAGCCCCATAAATCAATAAAACAGGTCTGGCTAATACTGGAGACCTTTGGAAGACACTCAGGTTATTCCCTGAATAAATTAAAAACGGATCTTCTAGGTTTCTTCTTTAACCCCTCCGAAGAGCTCCGTCAGCTTCTTCCGGCGAACTGGGATTCTGACGGGATGAAGTACCTAGGAATTCACATAACTAAACAACTTTCGAAATTATTTAAGGCAAATTATATCCCCTACACTCCCTGAAGAGGATATTGAAAATGGTCATTGATTAATCTTCAGAATCCAGCCATATCCATGAATGTATTACCTAAATTTTTGTACTTATTTCAGTGTATCCCCTTCATATCCACAAATCTGTGTTCCAGGATTGGAATAGGTTGATCTCCAGGTTTATCTGGTCAAATAAGAGACCAAGAGTCAGGTTAAAAACCCTGCAGGCACAGCATGGAGAGGGGGGTAGATCCCTCCCAGACTTAGAAGACTACTTCCTAGTGGTACAATTAAAACAAGCTCTTCTGTGGTCCGGACCAGCCTCCCTATCGAGCTGGAGAGAAATAGAAAAAGGAGAAGAGGAAGGTCAGGAGAGACTTCCATTAGAGGCACGGGTGGTCACTCCCTACTTGTCCCAGTATCAACCCATTCCCAGGCTAAACCCAGTAGCTGAAACCCTTCGGGCTGTTCATAGATTGTGGCAAAAATATAAACTGCTACCCTCCCTGTGGCCACTTAAAAAATTATCATGGGCGGAAGACTTCTCCCCAAACCAGATTGACCCAACCTTTGGGCACTGGTCCAGGATGGGCTTGACCTACTTGAGACAGTTTTCCCAGGGAGCCCAGCCCTTGGACTTCGACTCCCTGAAAAATAGGCATGCTTTGAGGAACTCGGATCACTTTAGGTTCCTTCAGATGCGGGCCTATATAAACTCGGCCCAGAAAAAAGCAGGAGACTCAGAGAGGACGGCACCACTTCTGGAGGTAATCCAACAAATAAAGACTTCAATAACCCAGAGGGGCCAGATTTCAGCCCTTTACAGGGCCCTAGGGAACATAAAAGCAGATCCTCTTAAAAAAATTAAAAATAAGTGGCAAGCAGAGGTGGGACCAGGCTCTACTCCCCTTGATTGGAAACTGATCTTTGGTACGACCAAATCTGCGACTAGCTCACCTCACTGGCAGGAGTTCGCTTGGAAGGTGAGGCTCCACTACTTTTACACACCTGAGATGTTAAGAAGAAGAGACCCCTCCCTATCAGCGGGATGTTGGAGGTGCTGTGGAGAAGACAGGGCAGACTACCTTCACATCCTTTGGTCTTGTCCCAGACTCTCTGGGTTCTGGACCGACATCACCCTAGCAATAAAAGAAATTTTAACTATTAACCAACAACTGAATTGGCCAGAAATGATTCTGGGGGCTCCTCCTCAAGACCTCAGGGGCCAAAACTCATGATACCTCTGGACAATACTGACAACAGCTGCCCTTAAAGCGATAACCAGAAATTGGCTCAATACAACAGTTCCACCTAAAGCAGGACTGGGTGTCGATCATTGGGGTATTGCAGAATTAGAAGAGTTAACCTTAAATTAAACCAGAGGTACCACTCTTTGCTCTGAGGTGGTCAAGATGGACAATCTGGCAACAAAACACTGAAACAGCACAGATGGAATCTTAAAAGATGGGTAGGGAGATGTCTCTTCACAGTGAGTTTGAATGCCTTATGCTGGTTCATGTGCCTCTCAAATCCTACAAGAAGGGTGCTCCTAGATGTGGGATAGTTCGTCTAGGGGCTTTGGGTTAAAGCCACCTGGGATGGAGATCCCCAATGTGGAGGTGGAGCCAGTCGGCTGGTCTGACCATCACATCCTGAGATTCAGTTTGCAGCCCCCTGAAATAGGCCTGCCTCAAGGAGCTGGTACAGGCACCGTCCTTTGAGAGGAGTTACCTCAGAAGGCCTAATGATGGTGCTGGACCTCTCAGGTTTTTCAGGGATTGCACTGACCGGGTCCACTAGTGGCAGCCTATAATAAGGCTGTTCGGAGGCCCCAGATATCATTGCTCTTGCTTGTGTTTGCCCTCTTACCTCTCACCCGGGTGCTCCCTGGTTTAATGGGGAAATCCATGAGTTGAAGAAATTGTATGGTTAGTTGAAAGACACTGGCAGAAAACTCATCTGGAGGTGGACTGACTTACATTGATGGATCATTATCAGATCTATCAATCAGCAATTTCACATAAGAAGGCAGAGTTCCTGTCCAGGGAAATTGCTACCGCAAAGAACAGGCCAGCTCAGCTCTTCTGGACTGTGGACAGACTGTGCAATCCAGCCTATCTTCACTCTGGTTGAGCTTTGTTACAAGTGCAGTGTGAGGAGTTTGTGCAGTTATTTGCGGATAAGGTGTCCACCATCAGGGATGAGATCAGCCAGTGCCTTCCCATTGAGCCTTGCGTTGATCAATCGGGTGGTACTAATGCTCATCAGACCTGGTTCACCTTTAGTCAGCCAGTAGTCGTAGATATAGTGAGGATCATCCAGACTCTGTGGCCATCCTACTGTAGTTTGGATCCGGGCCCTACACTCCCACTTGTGGGGTGTGTAGAAGTCATCGGCCCAGTCCTTGCTGAGATAGTGGGAGCTTCATTGGAGAGAGGGATCTTCCCAGATCCCTTGAAGAGAGTAGAATGCCCCTTTTAAAAAAAACTCCCTTGACCCAGACTGCCCAGCTAACTACAGATCGATCTCAAACTTACCCTTTGTAGGAAAGTTATTGAGAAGGTGGTCGCCTGCAGCTGGAAGACCATTTAACTAATCACAATATCTATGACCCTCTCCAGTCCAGCTTCAGAAAAAGGCATAGCACTGAAATGGCCCTTGTTCGGGTACTTAATGACCTTCTGATGGTGAGATATCAGAGAGCCCATTCCATCTTGGTTCTCCTTGATCTCTCAGCAGCATTTGACACTGTGGATCATGGGGTGCTGCTAGAGCACCTGTGGTTCTTCTGTAGACTGAGAGGGGTGGTCCTCAGTTGGTTTCGGTCATTCCTCGAGGGTAGATCCCAGAGAGTGGTGTCGGGGGATTCATTTCTCTGCCCCTCGTGGGCTACCCTGCGGGGTTCCACAGGGTTCGGTGCTGTCCCCCATGTTATTCGCAGCGTACGTGCTTCCATTAGGGGACATTATAAGATGCTACAGGTTGAGTTTTCATTGCTACGCAGATGATTCTCAACTGTACATGTCTTTTGTGCCCGAACAATTAGATTAGATTCTGCTGCGGTGTTTAATAACTGCCTGCTGGAGATTCAGAACTGCATGAGTGCCAGCTGGTTTCGGTTGAACTCAGAAAAAACAGAGGTATTGGTGGTGGACCCTGGTTATAGGACAACAGGGACATGGGCAGGAAAACCCTCAGGATTAAATCTTGGGGGGGATCCTGCTTATTGCCTTGGGCCAGGTGTGAAACCTGGGCATGGTATTTGATGAAGGCCTGACTTTGAGGGTGCAGGTTTCTGCTATAGTCAAATCCTCCTACTACCATCTAAGGAACATAACCCGGGTGAAGCACCTGGTCCCACCTGAAGATCTTCCTACCTTGGTCCACACCTTTGTCACCAGTTGTTTTGATTATTGCAACGCTCTCTACCTAGGGTTCTCAGAAGTATATATCCGCCGCCTGCAGCTAGTGCAGAACACGATGGCCAGGCTGTTGACTGGAACTTCTAGATCCAGTCATATAATACTTGTGCTGCATGAACTGCACTGTCTGATAATACAGTGGCGGATTACCTTCAAGGTCGTGTTGCTGACCTATAAGGCCCTACATGAGCAGGGACTCCACTACCTGAAAGAACTCCTGTGTCCCTACTGCCCCACCCGTTCACTCCGATCCTCTGGTGAGGGATTGCTAGGGTATCCCTAAAAACATCAGGAGGAAGATCATTTGCCTTTATGCCACCTACCCTGTGGAATTCTCTACCTCACCAGATACGCGAGTGCCAGACTGTAGAGGGCTTCAAAAAATTGCTGAAGATCCATTTATTTAATCAGGCTTTCTCAGCAACTTATTAATGTGCACACTGATATGTTTTTATCTGTTTTAAATTGTAATATTGTGTGTTTTTATCTTGTACTGTAAAGGCGCCCTGAGCATGTGAAGGACGCTCATAGAAATACATTTTTGATTGATTGATTGATTGATTGAGGTGAGCTGAGCCTTATGTGGAGCATGGGGAATGTGCGATGCAACTACTTGGCGAGTGTGCAAAACTGCAGTATTCAGCCAGGATATGCAAATGACCTCATTGCACAGTCCAAGCCCATCTCCCACATTTGCATCACATTACTAGAATGTATTCAGGCCATTTGCATACCCTTGGCATGCTCAGTTCCAGCTTTGCAGGGCTGACCCACCACTCCACAAAGGTGCACAGGAGGTATTGCAGCCTAGCAGGCAGGTGTGATGAAAGGTATGTGTGTGGGAAGGTGTACTGCATTAGCGTGGGTACAGTGCTATTACCCATAGCCACGTACAGTGAAGCACAAAGAGCTGGCACTGACCACCAACTGTAGTACACTCTTCTTGTAATGTTTTATGTCACCAAACTCCGACAACAAATCACAGCACAGTTACATGTGGAGGAATACTCACCTTGTCGACTAGCCTCCCATAGCCATGTACAGGGTCAGACAGGGGTACAGGGGGCTCATCTGGACAGTGGGAACTGGAGCTACCTGGACATGCAACAGGGGTAGGCACAGAGTAACACAGGCTGCTAGGGTTACCACATATCTGTGAAACACCAGCTCCATATGCTGCATACAGTCACCTGCAGTGCCCCACACACCCCAGTATGGGAGGTACCTCGTGGGCACTGCATGGGATGGCAGTGTGCAGACAGTGACTGGCTGCTGGGTGGCTGCATCCAGGGAGTGGTGTGGGGTGTTGCTCCCTGGATGGTGCCAGTGGCTCAGGGTTCATCCATCCTGGCCCGACTGCTATGTGAGGGTGCCTGAAGCATATCCTGCTGCACCTCCAAGGGCTTTATTCAGACAGCCTTCCTGCAGTTCTGTGGCCTGCCTGTGGGTGGCTGGCCATTTAGGCATGCTTTTTCCATGCCTAACTTTGGGCAGATTATCTCTAGGAAGCGCTGCAGATGCGCCGCATATTTCAGCTGAATATAGGGATGTGCAGCACATTCATAGGAACGCCCCCTCTACATGCACTGCATACATTATGCTCTTTTGAATATTGTGGTTCTGCCCATCTTCTGGGATATGTGACACATCTCAACTTTGTGCCATGCATCTGCTTTGAATATCTAGGCCTAGATTTTTAAAATGGTTTCAACCTTTTTCTGCCCTACTAGGTCAGCTGCTTGTAGGAATCTGACACGTTCCTGTCAATGGCTTTGGGGATGCATGATCAAAGGGTATTTCCCATAGGAACTACCAAGGAAACCACAAGTAATAAATCACCTGTATAGTCATATACCTTACAGGGGTCTTCCTGGTAACAAGCCAGTTAAAAACCAAAATGTTTTAGCAAGGATTGGATCAGCAGGTGACCATTCTAACAGGCCTGTGTGAGGTAATAGAAAAGGAGACACGTAAGCATTAAACAATGACAAAGGAGTGTTCTACTGTTGAATTAATGCATGGTTGGGGGGGCTGTGGCATGAGGCCACAGGCCGAGTGCCTACAACCACCCAACCATGCATTAATTCCACAGCTGAACGCTCCTTCATCGTGGCTTAATGCACTTATAACATGGCAAGTGCAAGGTATGTATTGTTTAGATAGTATTTGAGTTACAATGAAAGAAAGATGAGCAGAAAAAGGCATTGTAGTTCAGAAAACATGCTTCACATGTGTCCCTTTGAAAGGCTATATCTATCTGGAAATGTGCAAGTGCACGTTGTACAGCTGACATACATTAATGTTGTGCCTGAGAAGTACCTGAGAATGTATAACACGTACAAATCTTACATTAAGGAAGAAAACACAGATAAATGTAAAAAAAATGGCTAGTCGCGATGAAGAGTTTTCATGTTTTCCCCTCCGTTGCGGGCTCACATTGATGGTTTTCCGGTTCATTGATAACCATGCTGCATTATGGTTGCTGTTCTTAATTTGCATACAGCAACACAAAAGTACAGGTCCAGATTTTGTATACATTTTCAATGTAGAAAAGTAATATGGGTGTCAAAACCAAAGGGATAAAGACTGGGAACAAATTTGCACTGTCGGCTGTCTGTTACACGCTGAGCTTAGCGTGGAACTACAGAGATCCTCACATGTCCAGCTGCAAAATACAGTTTTCAACCTGCTTGATCGCGTGCAAGGTAAGATTACTTGTGACAACGTCAGAGAGGGACACACTGGTGGCGGTGACACTGACCTCACAATTCTCTGAGGTCCATTGGATGGGTGAGTGGGGACTGAAAACCGCATCATTAAGGTGTTTTTAGACACTAATGAACATTTGGGGTCTGTCACTGACGTGAGAAAGAGAGACAGACACCATTACTGCTGTGTGTCTGTGTGTGTGTGTGTGTCTGTCTCTCTCTCGACCTGCACTGTACAGCTCAGTGTAAGGGGTGTGTCTGTGGGAAAGAATACAAGCACGCTCTCCATCGCAACCATGCGCTTAGCTTTTTCATACTTTTTAACTAATAGAAACGCTCCATTTGAAAACTTTGTTTTCTGCTATGTTACAAATCCTTGTAGCACACTTGTGTGTGATTGTAATGTCAGGTGATAAAAGGTTCCCACAGTACACTGACATTTATTCTACGTGCCAAGACTTTGGGAAAGCACAAGAGTGCCACCCAGTGGCCTAAAGTGGAAGGGCTAGCCTTTATTCACAGAAAGGCCAGCCTCTATTCCCAGACCAGGGGGTGATCATCTATTTAAACTCTCCAGCACAGAGCCGTGTTGCCATTTTCTTTAGACTTACTCTCCTAACCACAGAAAACACCTGTCTGCACAGAGACTCCTACAGCCAAGACCGAAATATTTGCAAACCAGCGATTCTCTGGACTTTTCAAATCTTCCAACTTAAGGTAGACTTAGCTAACCTGTTTTAGTGCTCTTCTGTATTTTATTCCCATTTTTTTGTGTACTGTAACCCAAATTAATATTCCTTTTTTTCAGCTGTAACTGCATTTATTTAATTATTTTAGTAAAATATTTTGTTTTTCTAAAGAAATGTTGCCTGTGTGAGAGTTCTTATATTGTATGTGTGACTGTGGAAGGTTTATTAATAATCTGTGGCAAGTGTTACTTGCTTAGAGGGGCCACCGTAAGCAACCAAGTTGAGAAGGTCTGCAGGGACATCTGGAAAGATAGGGAGAATACCAGAGTCTCATACAAGTCTGCAGGGATTTTGAACCAAGCTCTTGCATGTCCTGTAGGGAGAAGGCCAAATCGGGTTTTTATGCTGCAGCCCTGAAGAAAGTGTGATAACCTGGGTCTTCCTCCTGTGTGTAATAGCCAAGGAAAGGTTCATATCTGACCACAAGACTCGAGACTGGTATTGTGCCCTTATCTAGAGTTAGAGGGTGCTTGGGATCCCCATGGCAGGGGTGCAGTAGTGACCTCATTGAGCATTCAAAAAGGAAAAGGAGGGTATCGCGGTTCCCTCTTATCATGGATTGCACTTAAGGGTGGACACTGTGAGCTCAGTGGCCTGCCCCCAGGAGTGGGTTTGTTTTAGTCCTTATCTGCCGTCAAAGTCTATGTTTCTTTGTTTCCATCTACAGAGTAACTCATGCCCCTGTACTTGCTTATGCTGATCCGTCCAAACTTCACGTGCTGCATACAGATGCCAGTCTAAGTGGCCTAGGGGCTGAACTTTACCAAGGGTAAACAGAGGGATTAAGTCCAGTAGCTTTTGCTAGTAGGAGTCTGGCACCTTCAGAGAAAATTACCTGGCACATAAATTGGAATTTCTTGCTCTCAAGTGGGCAATAGTGGATCAGTTTCACAAATACTTGTATGGTACAAAGATACTGGTCAAGACAGACAACAATCCATTTACTATGTCCAAACATCCGCAAACTGAATGCTACTGGACACAGATGCTTTCTGCTTTATCTACATATGATTATGCGGTGCAGTACTGACCAGGTTTAAATCACATTGATGCCGATGCTCTCTCCTAAAGACCTGCCTCAGATCCACAGCGGTGCATATTCCTGAACAATCAGGAAAAGCACCATGCTACAAGTTCGACCGGATGAAACTCCAACCTCAGAAACTGTTAACTGCTTAGCCAATTGCTTGGGGCCTCCGATACTTGCATACCAGTGGCTTACTATAATTTATTTTTTCTATTTACAATTTTACTTGTTCCCCATATTTGCCCTTTCCCTCACGCATCTGGGGCATTGGACATATGTGTGTGGAGGCACATGCACGCCAGGCACTGGCAGAGTGCCCCACCCTACTGTCTGCCTCTCTCAGCCTGCGCCATCACCAGACCTTCACCTGATAGTGACAGGACTATGGGAGGGACAGCATCCACTCAAGGAGAGGTCAATTCTGTTCCGACCCTCCCCCCAGCTGGATCCCCGGTGATCCGAGGTCATTCCCGAACCCTGGTTGCCAGCATGACGCAAGGTAAGGCTAGATGCCTCAACCCTCAGCACCACCAGGCCGGCTGGCTTACTATAATATTACAGCCTTAGACTTAAGTTCTTTACCCCAGCTAACTCAAGCTGACATACAGAGAGAACAATACCATGACCACATAATCAGACAAGTTGCTAATGCCTCGAGGAAGGGGAAGATGGCAAGAAGGTGGGGTGGAGCAACAATGGGGAAACATTAAAACCGCCATCACAGACACAACAAGCTTTTGTGTGAAGCAAATAAACAAATCAAAATGAAAGAAGAAACCACTATGGTTCTCAAAAGAAGTGGCGGGGAAGGTAAGGGAGAAAAATATAGCATTCAAGAAGTATAAGGAAACATAGAAGGAGCAGGACAGAGAACTGTACCAGTTAAAGCAGAAGGAAGCGTGGAAGGCAGTCAGAATAGCAAAGGCCCAAACCGAGGAAACTATAGCCAACTCAGTTAAGACGGGGGATAAAACCTTTTATAGGTACATTAGGGAGTAAAGAAAGACTAAGGCAGGGATACTGGGGCTGAATATAGAGGAAGGTGGCTGGGCAGAAAGCAACAGTGAAAAAGCAGAAATACTGAATGAATACTTCTGCTCAGTATTCACAATGGAAAAGCAGGCAGAGATACCTAACCCAGTCAACAGAAGCACTCTGGATAGGGGGGTTGATGTTAGTCCTTTCACAGAAGAAAGGGTTCTGAAAGAACTCTTAAAACTGAAGGTGGATAAAGCAATGGGGCCTGGTGGGATTCACCTCAGAATTCTAAAAGAACTGAGGGAAGGACTAGTAACACCACTGACTACCTTTTTTAATAAATCATGGGAGGATGGTGTGGTACCTGAGGATTGGAGATGGATGGATGTGATTCCCCTTCACAAAAGTGGGAGCAAGACAGAGGCAAGAAAGTACAGACCTGTCAAGTTGACCTCAGTGGTAGGGAAAATTATGGAATCACTTCTGAAGGAAAGAATTGTTAAGTACCTAGAGGCCAGGGGGGCACAGGACCCAAGGCAGCATGGATTCACAGCAGGAAGGTCATGTCATTCAAATCTAATTGATATCTTTGACTGGGTGACCAAAGTAGTAGACCAGGGAGGGGCTGTGGACATGGCCTACCTAGACTATAGCAAGGCATTTGATGCAGTCCCACATAAAAGATTAATAAACAAATTAGCCAGCCTGGGAGTGGGTCGGAGGGTGGTAGCCTGGGTAAAACACTGGCTGGACAACAGGACACAGCAGGTAATAGTAAATGGAGTCCACAGTGAAGAAAGGGGGGTTACTAGTGGGGTACTGCAGGGTTCAGTACTGGGGACGGTCCTTTTTAATGTCTTTATAAGTGACAGTGCAAAGGGACTGGAAGGGAAAGTATGTCTCTGCAGATGACACAAAGATCTGCAACAGGGTTGATACACAAGGTGGGGTGGAAAGGATGAAAAAGGACTTGGCAAGGTTGAAGGAATGGTCAAATATATGGCAGCTTAGATTCAATGCAAAGAAGTGCAAAGTAATGCACCTGGGAAACAAAAACCCAGGAGAAGAGTACACAATGGGGGGTGAGATACTGACAACAACAAAAATGGAAAGAGACCTGGGGGTAGTCATATCAGATGACCTAAAGGTGGGCCAGCAATGTGAGAAGGCAGTAAGGAGGGCTGGGGGGATATTGGGAGGCACAGAGAGGCATCACCAGTAGAAAACAGGAAATTATTGGCCCTCTGTACAGACAGTTGGTACGACCACATCTGGAGCACTGTGTACAGTTCTGGAGACCCTATCTCTGCAAAGACATAAACAGGGTGGAGGCTGTCCAGAGGAGAGCAACCAAAATGATGCTGGGTCTGCATCAGAAGACATATGAAGAAAGACTAAAGGAACTAAAGATGTATAGCCTCGACGAAAGGAGGGAGAAGAGGGACCTGATAGAAACTTTCAAATACCTCAAGGGAATCAACAAAATCCAAGAGGGTAGCATCTTTCAGAAAAAGAGATGTGCAAAACAAGGGGGCACAATTTGAAGATAATGGGGGGACGGCTCAGAGGTAATGTGAGGAAGTATTTCTTCACAGAGAGGGTTGTAGATACATGGAACAGCCTTCCTAAGGAGGTCGTAGAGTCAAAAACAGTGGGGGAATTCAACAATGCATGGGACAGACATAAGGCAATTCTAGTGGGGGGTAGGAGGAAGTAGGCTGTTGGTTAACTAGGATCTGCAGCTTATCCGTTAGGTAGGGAAATGGGCAGACTAGGTGGGCCAAGCGGTCCTTATCTGCCATCAAATTCTATGTTTCTATGTTTCAATATAAGAAAATTCCCAGGACAAGAGGACATAACATGAAATTAGAGGGAGGCCCATTAAGGGGTATTGTGAAGAAGTTCTTTTTCACAGAAATGGTGGTGGATGCATTGAATGGCCTATCTCATCAAGTGGTGGATATGAATACAGTGCAGGGCTTCAAACAGGCATGGAACAGGTATAAGGGAGTAATACAGATGAGTATGAATAGATGGCATACGTCTGATTCATCGCTTTTAAAGGTCGCGGGCAATTAGTTCCAGTCACTGAGTCGATATTTAATGTTGACGCTGTTACAATAAGTTGCGGACACTAAACAGCCGCCGCAACTATTTCTCCGCAACATTCTGTCCAGCAATGTACGGCGACCATGTTTTTCTTGTGAAATAAGTAATATATTGGGAACCTCGAGTAGATAATGTGTTATACAGGTGAAGAAGCATATTTCAGATTGAAAGAAATGTTTGGAAATGCTTTGTTTTCGTTTTTTATATTTGATTGTAATGAAAGCAAGTTAAACTGCAAAGTAATCAAAGGTGTTGGATTTTATTATTTTACCTGTTTCTCTACTGCCCTCCGGTGTTCGAACAAGGCATAGCTTTATTATTTGCAGGTGAGTAGAACAGGAATTTACCTGAGCACTTACAGGGTATTTAAGCAAGCTTTTCAATGGCATTTCATTACTGCATCAATGGGTATGTACCAACACAGAAGGGCAAGCTGAAGCTTGCTCTGGATAACTTTTTGTACACGAAAGAAAAAGATGGTGCCGATCAAAAGACAATTTGGCGATGTAAGAACCGAACGTGCAGAGCGCGCTTACACACTAACGGGGACTCCACTGTTATTCCCCCGACTGTGCACAACCATGCACCGACACATGGAAGGGTTAAGGTTCTTACTGCCTGTTCCCATATGCGACAGAGAGCATGCGAGTCTGAAGAGCCGACAAGAAATGTTGTGCATACCGGGCTACAAGAAGTGTCCGTTAGGCATGCACACCTGCTACCATCACAGGAAAGCCTGCAGCGAGATGTGCGTCACC
Source organism: Neoceratodus forsteri (assembly GCA_016271365.2). Lineage (NCBI taxonomy): Eukaryota > Metazoa > Chordata > Ceratodontiformes > Ceratodontidae > Neoceratodus > Neoceratodus forsteri. Next base: position 213,725,418 of record JADMNL010000026.1, on the reverse strand, counting down.
ATAGGCAGCATGGTGGCCCAAACGACAGTGATATAAGTCTGTATTCCAATACTGTCAATGTGGAAATCTTTTAGAATAAGCGAAAATGATTTGTTAGTATAGCCAGTAATTCAGACCTTAAAGTCCTAATGACAATGAGCATTGGTTCTACGATGGAACATTTTCAGTTGCCCCTCATGAAGATGATCAAATGTATACAGTACATGCACTGGTAAATGGTGTCAATAGACCCTGTGTCTATGCACTCCTTCCCGGTTGCAATGAGGCAATTTATCGCAAGTTTTTTTTACACCTGCAAAACTTGCTTGGTGGTAAGTTAACTGCGCGCAGCGTCATGATTGACTTTGAGATGGTGGCAATAAATGTTTTAAAGGAGTTAATGCCACACGCTGAGCTTGCAGGCTGCAACTTTCATTTGGGACAGGCATTATGGCGCAGAGTTCAGCAAGAAGGTTTGCAGCAAAGATACATTCATGATGAGGTTTGCACAAGTACATGCATCTTGCACTCGCCTTTGTACCTGCAGACCTCGTTGAACAGAGCTTTGAAATGCTCAGGATGACACCAATTTTGAGGACATTGTTTGCTACTGGATTATTTCGAGGACAATTACGTTGGGTGACTAACAAGGAATCGCAAAAAAGCGAATGCCAAGGTTTCAATTAGTTTTGGAATCAGTATGCCGAGTGCTAAGCGATTTGCCCAGAAGCAATAGGTGCTACTGAAGCCTGGCACAAGGCTTTCAAGCTCACACACTAGCCATCAGCCACCCTACTCGTGGCCACCTGGCACGGAAATTAAGGCAGGAGCAACACGCAGTAGCATTGCAGTGGCGACAGATAACTCTCGGCCAACAACCACCGAGAAAGCATGCAAAATATATACGTGTATATAAAGTTTTTAAGTCCATTTGCAGTGATTTTTCTTCTTGAGAGCCAAAGCAGTACATAATGGACATAGCAACAGTCACTGAAATTAATGTTGTCTAATGTTGTCTGATTAAAGCACTGTTGCACTTTCCGTTGGTACTTTCCATAGGTTTTAAAATATGTATTAACTGATTTTAAATTATTTGATATTTAAATTATTCTCTTAATTCGCACTTTCCATTTGTATTGCACTGTCGAACACAAATTAATTTGTTTGGGACTGTGAAGTAGTGGTGATTTAAAATTGCATTGCACTTTCCCTTTCTACCACTAAAGCATTGCACTTTCCATTTCTATTGCACAACCAAACAGCAATTAATTCGTTTGGGCAATTTTAAATGTTAAATTATGTACTAAAGCATTGCACTTTGTCTTTCTATATGGTGAAGTATTTCAATAAAGATTTACTTTTAACATTACTCTCCGTTTCACAGTAAATTAATTAATTGCACTTTCCGTTTCTATTGCAAAACAGCAGTTAATTCGTTTGGGACTGTGACCGAAGTCTGCAGGTACAAAGGCAAGTGACTGTGGCTTTTCTGTTCGTTTGAGAATGTTACCGAAGTCTGCAGGTAATTAATTGCACTTTCCATTTCATCTGCAGGTACGACTACTTGTCCGGCGACATATTAGTAATTGCGGCATTTACAACCCGCGACCAGAACAGCCTGCGACTTAGCTAACAGTGTTATTTTGTCCGGAAGGCAATTACACCGCAATATTATATCCGCGACGATTTGTCTGAGGACATTACAGCCGTACATGGAATAGATAGGCCATTGACAGAGCAAATACCTATGGCACATTCATAAGGTAGAAAAAATGGGCAGATTGGATGAGCCTGGGCCCTTATCTGCCATCAGCTTCTATGTTTCTATGTTTCTATGTGCTAGTTTAACAACTAACCCACTTAAAGAATTCTCTGGGTGGAGGCACCATGTCAGAACATTGCTTGTTAGAACCCAGGCCCTCAACCTGCATTTAGAGAGCATGCAGGGTAGTAGCCTTGGTATAATGGCACTAGGGTTGCACAAGTGCTAAGAATTTAAGTGTGAAACTCTAAGAGCCTGATATACTGTATGTGAAATCGTTATTTGGTCTTCAAAGTATGTAACTTTAGTATCCAAGGGGGAGTAAAATCCAACTATGACCCTGGGGCTCCTCCAGATTGAACTGTTCCTTAACCAGGAGTATCTATCAATCCTGATCGGTTCATAGGGTGTTGAGATTCCCAAACTTTCTACTGTAGGCTTTGTGGGCACCTCTCAGATTGTGAGCCGTTTTTTCAACTGTATAATTTTCTATCTTATCTGCTAACCACTCCTGTCTTGTGGGGGCCTTTTAGTCCAGCCAGTGTTTCAATATTAATTTCTTGACAATGAAGAGATAAGGGCAATTGAGTACCACCTTCTTAATGCCACTACAAAAATCCAGATTTGTACTCGTAAAATGTTGCCGGTGGTATTACTAAATGTGAATTATATTTTACTTGTTTCCCTGTTGTCCTTTTATTGTGCCCTAAGCATTAATGTTCTGCAGCCCAGTGCACCACTATGCATGGCACATAGGGCAAGGATACACTCATTCCAGGATTCAAAAGGACACCAGTGGATGACCAAACAGCCAGCCCCTGCTGTGTGTCCCCACTGCGAGGGCCCAACCATGCCTGCACTTGTGCAACTGCATGGCCAGTCAAGCAGGGGTGGGGAAAGCATGTACCAGTGATGGGCTGGTAGAAGGTGGCATGCACAATTCCATTTGTGCTCCAACAGGCCTGTGTTGGGGGGGGTTGTTATGCAGAAAAGAGAGGAGGCCATAACAGGTGTGCATCCCCCCTTTGACAGGTGTCCAGGAGCTCGAATGTGTTGTACAGCCATGGATCCCAGCCCTTCTCCTTGCCACAGAGGGCAGGGGAGACAGTGTAAGGTGGGATACACTTCCCCTGAATGTGAAACAAACCTCTGCTGCACTGGGGGACACAGTAATCCTTCCCCAAACTGACCTATCTTACAATCCCCGGCTCCCGCAGAGATCCAATTGAAGACTTATGGTCCAGCCCAGGTCCTGTTCCCCGGCTGGTCCCTCCCATTCCATAGGGCTATGACTGCACATCTAGTGAGCTGGGGATAGTGAATCCCGGCCCTGCATGCCTGGCATAGGCTAGGTGCAAAGTTTTATGTCTCGGTACATGTCCTGTCTAGCACAGAAGTAGAATCATCAGCCTTTATATAGCACTTTTCATACACAATGTATCCCAAAGCACTTCACAACCAATGCTAGACTGGTAGTGAAGAAACTGAATGTGTAGTGGTGGCCATATCGCACATCAACACCCACACACAGCCTGGACAGTTGCATGAACCCTTTTTTATGGGAAGGGGAATATTGGCCAAGACACTGGGAATGCCCTCTACTCCTTGCGAAGAATGCCTTGAGTTCTTTTACTTCCACCTGGACACCCACCAGGACAGAACCAGGATGGGTATAAGGAGCCGCGGTTTAATGTTCCATCCGAAGGATGGCACACCCCAACAGTACAGCACCCCCTAATACTGCACTTGGGTGCCAGTGTTTTTTATCAGCATATACTGAGTTCATTCAGGTGACCTGTGATATGAGCAAGTAGATTTGGGCGAAGTAAAAAGAGCGACACAAAATAGAGAAGGAGGGATGGGCGACTGTTTTTATTGAGTGACAGTAAAATGAGCAAGTGCATTATAGTGAATCATCGGTGGGGGAACGGTAGTGAGTAGTAAAAGAGGAGTTTCTGCAAGGCTGCAAAGTGTGGCACAGTGGGTTAGATGGGTGGATATGTGTGCTGCAGTGGGATGTGGGATGGGGTTTCAATTCCCACAGTTGCTGTTTTGCCTTTGTGTAAGTGTACTTTTTTTTTCCAAGTGTTGCAACCGCATTTTTCTCCCCCTCCTCCCATCCGGTGTTTTTCCCTCATCTCCGCGTCCAGCACCCCATGGAGTTGGTGCAGGAGGCAGAGCCTCCTTGTCGATGACTCGCATTTGTTTGTAAGCTGAGTCGTACTGTTACCATGGATTTGATGACTATCGCCTATATGTCAACTGTCGCCTTTCTTGTATGCCAATCGTTGTGTATTTGTCTATTGTTGCCATTTTGTTGCTATCTATTATTGGTCACTCTGCCATTTTGTATTTTGCTCATGACACGGTGGCCTAATGCTGAGTAGTAGATACACTGGTTCTGTCTGCCTATGCCAAATGCTTGTACATTACTTGTTGCTAATTGCTTTTCTTACATTGTCATTTGTACTTTACCTGCTCGTGCCTTTCACCTGGGTCGTGCCTGTAAACTGTCCTTTGGATCAGAGCACTTTACCCAGTTAACAAAGTCATAAATAAATAAATCAGACCTTTTGCAACAGTTTTTTTCCTGTTCTCTGATGAGCACTTGCTGGTAATCTATCGTGCTTTCACTGTACTATCACCCTGCTCAATTTTGCTTTGTTTTTGTTTACATTTTTCCTACCTGCCATGCTGAATTGAAACCTTCTGCTGCCAACCGCACATGCGCATGACTCACAGCACTACACGGGGACAGTGGGAACGTGCAGCACAGGGTCCCATGGAAGGAAACAAAGATGAGACGTGACATGAGGGGGAGTTCGGCTGCAAATTAGGCAACAGCCATATGTACTGTGGATCCACAACAATGGAAATACATTTTAAATATCTAAAAAACTAAAGGTTGCTAGAAAAAAATATTTACAGATATGGAAACATGAGCTCAATGGCTGCATGCTTCTAGCCATAAAACATAATTTTAATAATCAGCTCCTGATTATCTAGTACTGTGTTTTAATTATTAACGTGCTAAGTTCAGACACAAAGAGCTAGTGTACTGCTTAAAATTAATAGTAACTTGCATAATTCGTCAGCCATCACTTCTGTACAGGCCTTATAGTAACTTAGTGGGTGTTTCTGCTTTACAGTCTAGTGGTAAGCATCAGTTTAGAACTGTGTAATGTAGGTTATGTCCTGTACAGCCTCAGTGATCTATAGTAGAAAATCCGTGCATTGTGCCAACAACGGAAGAGCAGAACAGGGACATACACTACATCATATAGTTCTAAAATGGTTCTTGCTAGCATAATGTAAATCAGAAACACCCACTAGGATAAGTAAAAACCTAGATAGCTAGTGCAATAACAGAATTTGAACCAGTATTTCAAAAACAGTTTCTACTGGTAAAAATGACTTATAGATTTGATGCGGTTCTCCTTTAAAGAGAACCATTCCTGCTATTTTTCAAACTCGAAAACAAATAAGAGGAAGCTCCCTTACCTCCATGGGAGCTCCTCTGTGGTAAAAGCAGCCTTTTTGGTTATAACCCCCAAAGGAAGGAAAGGGATCATAAATCGTCCCTGAGGGGCTAACAGCACAATCCCTTTTCACTTCCCTGTTGGTGGACATGCGCTGTTTTATGACATGGGGTAGGGAAAGCACGGGGGGGGGGGGGC